>OX421456.1:14647325-14659825 GCA_949126865.1 Montipora capitata | reverse complement strand
AATCAACGAAACAACAGAACACAACAAAAACAACTGTTAAGAATCCCAACTGGCCGGAGGCAAACCAGTTGGCTATATTTACAAGTGCAGCTGAGGAGTTGAACCCGAGACTACCAGGAACAAATTCAGCGAGTGGTCAGAGCGGGTCTTGAACCCGGGATCTCCGGATCTCAAGGCAAGCGCCCTAACCACTGGGCCACACTGCCTCCTATGCCTCCTAAGCTATCTCTGAAAATTTGAATCCGATATACCAGATAATCTCTGAGAAACGATGCCTTTTAATATACTAGAAACAATTTAGGGGATCATTAGCGACTTTGCCACCCAATAATTTATCAGTTACTGGCTAGTTATCAAAGCTGAAAGGCTTAAAATTGTTCTTTTACATTTTAAAGTCAATTTGTAAATAGCACGATGCCATATTGTATTAAGAAACGAAATGAACACAATAACGTCATTCAAGATTTCCTTTTTCTTCTGTGCCCGGTTGCTCAAAATCTTATTAACGCTAATCCCATCCAGATTAAAAATTAACCAAGGAGTTTATTTCTCTACTCCCAAATGCTGTTCAACGCTGATATTTGGCAGAACTTTACATTAGAAGAAGTTAATCTTGAAAACCAAAAATAAGCAAAAGAAACTTTCACCAAAAAGTTGAAAAAATGAAACAAAAGTTTACGCTAATCCTGGATTAAGTTAATCGGCTTTCGAACAACCGGGCCCTGATGTGCCATCCACCATTCCTCTCTGACTTCTTGCCAAAAAAACGAATTTTCAGCGAGGGAACTAACGTTATAACATGCCATCAAGCAAGCAAGCGCTCTGATTGGCTATTAAGTGCGATCCATTTCCGAGTGGGTTGCACGCTGACGTCAAGTATTCCGTAAGACCTTTTGCCAGGAACTTTTTTTTTCGCCTTGATCCAAGTTTTCGCAAGATAATTTTAGTTTTTTTTTTATTTCGCTTAATTATGGAAAAATCTTCTGGACACGACGAATACAATTTCGATGAATTTCCCAACTTTGAGGTCAACATTTTTGACGAGCCGCCAAGTAAGGTGAAAAGATTCGCTAATTTAAGCGAACGGGAGCTTAATGATCTTATCGAAAAAAGGCACTCAGACAAGACGAAAAAATCAACAAATTGGTCCGTATCAACCTTTCGAGGTGATTATGTATAGTAGTAATATTCTAAAGTTGCTTTTTAGCGATTTCGCGACAGTGAAAAAACACTCTGCACAACTTGATCTTTCAGAAAAAAATATTTCTGGCGTAGAAAGCCATTTGAATGTTTTCGGCGAGCAAACGTTGCACGCAGTTTTTAGATTAGCTTCTTATTAATTTCAGTTCCACTTCAAGTCGTACATATTAATGAAATCCATGCATCTGTTTCAAGTAGAACAGCTTACTTAAAAAACAATTGTTTTACTGAGCATGAAATTAATGCTCGGAGATATTAAAGTTTTACCTGGCAAGGACAGCGCTTGGGCATCCAACTGTTTACTTCTTTAAAATATTCCTTGCTTTCTTTATTTTACAATAATTAACTTGAACAAAACAGTTACAAAGACCGTATTTTTCAGTGAGGCCATTCATGTTTTCAACTCTAGGCTGGTGCTCAGAGAAGGCTATACAAACACCTCTTGAAAACATGACCGTGAAAGGGTCAGGTGGAACAGAATCTCAGGCGATTTTACGCCGAAGCACGAACGCAAAAAGGAGAGCTATACAGTAAATCAACCCTGCTTGGGTTCAGACACGGAATCGAAAGATATCTTAACGCTCCTCTACACAGCAAAGGGCTTCAGCTAGCAAGTGACCCCACATTTTTCCGGTCAAACCAGATGTTAGATGCGCAACTTGTTAATTTGAGAAGAAGTGGAAAGAAAAATGTAACCCACAAACCTGCTATTGAAGAACAACATCTTAGACAACTCAAAACCAGCGGAGTCTTTTCTCTTTCTTCCCCACTCTCACCTTTAAGAATGTCTGGTAACACATTGTCCTTTACTTTTGCCGAAGAGGCCGTGAAGGACAGAGAGCTCTTACTATCAACAGCTTCAAGTTTGTCGTTGACGCAGCCGGGAGAAAATTCCCAACCATGGCACATAATGAATCTTCGAAGAACCATCCAGGTGGGGTCAGTAACAAACCCAGTAACGAAAAAGAAGCAAGGATGTACGAAACTGCAGACCAATTCGATGGCTACAAGGCAGTAAAGCTCTACCTTGAAAAGGTTAATCCGAATTGCAGTTCATTTTTCCAGTACCCAAAGGCAAATTTCAGTCCCGAAGAAGATGTGTGGTTCGAACATGCAAAGGCCACTTGGCGTAAACACTCTGGCAAACATGATGAAGAAAATCAGCGAAGCGGCCGGTTTGTCTAAGATATACACAAACCACAGGACCCGAGCTACGGCCATAACCCTGTGGTCTAATGCTGGCGTCCCCAATCGACATATCATGTCAATTTCAGGCCATCGAAACGAGCAATCCCTTGTACTTTACAACTGTCGACCATCTGTTTAACAGCTTCAAAATTGCAGTGATGTGTTGTCCAGGGCGCTATCGGCTCCGAGTTGTGTAACCGCAGCTTCTCAAGTGCAATCCACAATGGAAGTGAGCAGTGGTTTACGGCAAAAAGCAAATCAAGAAATACATCCTTTACAGGTTACAAGAGAAGCGGCACCACTTTTTCAAAATTGCACAATTCAAACCGTGCAGTTTGTTTTCAACCGATCGCAGCAGACTTAAGCTTAATTTTGTGAGACGATCAATTTTACCTTAGCGACAGCATGTCTTGTTCGTTGCGAGTTGAATACGGTACGAAAGTTAACTGAGCAGTTTTAAGTTGCATGTTGTCCCGAGATCGCTAAAACAGAATGAATGAACACACTGCGATCCAAGTAAAATGTTGATGTGTAACTTTGTCAGTTTTACGCTTCTCTTGTGCTTAGCAACCTCCCGCGTGCGTCCAAAACTCGATAGTTGCACGCTGCACGCTAAACCATTTCTTAAATAGTAACATTATGTGGTGGGTCACAAACTTGGAAATAGAAGGTTCTTGTACAATGTTTAGGTTACTAGAGAACTTTAGCATTACCTAACTTCACATTTTATCCACTGGTGAAACATTTACATAGCCGTGGACTGCAAGGATATGACAATAACCGGCAATAAATGGGAGGTAAATAAAAAAAACACCTACCACCCCAGACTGTCGACTAACAGACATGGAGAAGAGGACACTGTCTCAGATTACCTTAATGTTAGATTTATTGATTTACAGCTTTTCTACATTTTAGAAAACTCGAGCATGCAATTCACCAACAGAATTACGACAGAATTATTTTGAGCTTTGACTTTAATTTTACTGTCGGGTGCGCAACCGAAAACCTTGTTTACTTAGTTTGTATTTCCGGTGTGTTAAGAACCTCTGTTTGAGAGATTGCCACGCGATATCGCGAGCTTCTAGGTCCAACCAGCCATCCGAGTTTCACTTTTCGACATGCGAATTCACAATTCTGCATTCGAGTTTCATAATTCTACATTTGAGTTTACAATTCTACATTCGAGTTTCACAATTCTACATTCGAGTTTCCCTTTGCGACATTACTCTCGGAAGTGCTACTGCTCATTCATCATTCAACATGCAATTCTTACCATTTTATGTCTGTTTGATCATGCATGTTTTACTTTTCACCTTCCTATATGCATGAGTGATTTTACCTTTCGAAAGGAAAACCGCTGTACATACGCGGGAGCGGAAAATTCGTAACACAGTGATTCAGATACTTACTGCCCTGGAAAAACAACAAATCCAATGAAGGTTGATGGATTAGTTTTGGTATGTTTCTTGGAATTCCACTTCCCTATGGAGAAAGGGTTAGATCACACGCGGTTAAGAAAAAACAAATAATGGAAGATTCTGCCGCCGTCACAGCGATTATTGTTAAAGGCAGTCAACTCTCCGCTAACGACAGCTATACTTCCAGACACTTTTTTCCATTCCTCATTTTACCTTTCATTCAAACTCTGTATTTACATATTCCCGTAAGCAGACACTCTCTCGTAAACGGACGCGGACACTTGAAATTAAAATTGGATTTTTCTTTTGTTTTCGCTCTCTCTTAGCGGACACCCCACGTATAATAATTGACTCTTGGCAATGAAATTTGTCTTTAATTTGCAATACAAACAAAACTATGACCTTTGATAGAGCAACAGAACAGTGGGGTCGGCTTTGTAAAATCTCCATTTGTCCGTGGGAAAGCATGCTGTCCGTTCGTTTGACATGAACAAGAGTCCAACATGTATTTGAAGTGTCACGTTATCATAATTCACGTAAGCGGACATCCCTACTGACGGACGCTTTTTCCAATTCCCGATGGTGTCCGCTTACGAGAGAGTTGATTGTAGATGAATTGATCCGCCAGCCTGGTGAGGTTTGCAACGAGTTAATTAACAGGCGAGGACGGATTAAAAGGAAATGAAATTCGCTTTTCATTTTGATACACAGCGTCGTGGAAGACCACAGTTTGACACATGGGAAAACAAACATACTTGGGACTGGTTTTGCTTGCAAGGCTTCATACATCATAAGCCTTTTTAAAACACATATTTGCTGGAGAATTAAGATCACAACACAACACCGGGAACTCCGTATCCTGGTCTTTTTCGAATAGTGGGTAGGAGTTTATGAACAAAGGTTGTGATATGGGGCCTGCGATTTATAGGTCTTCATAGTCCTTATTCAAGAAGACTCGAAAGTCTAACTTTTTGTGGATGTAATTACAAAGGAAAGGGATCACCTTCTGTCGGGTTATTTAAAGTCTCTGAGTGTTTGTCCGGCCGGAATTGAACTCATGACCTCCGGCACCGCCCGATGCTCAACAGGGCCAAATGTTAGCCAACACGTCCGCGTGCAACGTGTAGTTACGGAGATTTTGAATCCCTCGTCGAGAAAAGAGATAACTGCTCTTCCCTTATGTCAAATTGTGGTCTTCCACGGCACTGTTAATAAAATTGGGGAGGAAACTCCATGACTCTTGGTCCTCTTCATTGAGCTTCGCCTGTAAACTCGTTGCAAACTTCGCCAAGCTGGCGGATCGTTTCATCTATTGGCCAATGATCCCTGTAACGGCCGCGGAAATCTTCCATTATCTGCTTTTTCTTATCCGCGTTTGATCTAACCCTTTCTCCATAGAAAAGTGGAATTTTTCAGGAACACCCAAAAACAAATCCATCAACCTTCATTGGATTTGTAATGCTTTTTCCAGGGCAGTAAGTATCTGATTCACTGCATTAGGAATTTTCCGCTCCCGCGTATGTACAGCGGTTTTCCTTTCAAAAGGTAAAATCACTCATGCATATTGGAAGGTGAAAAGTAAAGGGTCTTTCTGCAGGTACCGGAAAGCAATGTGTTTTTGGTCACTTGGGATTCGTCTTTATTTGGAGTTGTTTTGTTTTCTGTCTTTTGTTTCGTTTGTTTTACGTAATTTCTGCTCCGGTACTTGGAGAAGCTGCCAAAAGTAAAACATGCATAAAATGATCAAACAGATATGAAATGGTAAGACTTGCATGTTGAATGATGAATGAGCAGAAGCGCTTCCGAGAGTAATGTCGCAAACCGAAACTCGAATGTAGAATTATGAAATCCGAATGTAGAATTGTGAATTCGGATATCGAAATGTGAAACTCGAATGTCGAATCGCTAAGACCAACGATGAAATGTGACACAAACAAAAATTCGAAAGTTGAATTTTGGTGGTGATATAACGCCAAGGGATTTATGGCCGAGGGTGTGTACCATTTGCACAGAAAACCCGGTTAAAATGGAACACTCCATCCTCGGAGGGAGACCCAGGGGCATATAGAGGGAACGAGGACAAAATCGGAGCATGCGAGAAACGCTGCGACCAGCGAATGTACTTTTTACAATGACTGCAAACTTCTTGCGCGCTCATTGGCTAATTTTTATTTTCAATAAGAGGACAGATACATAAATGTATAATTTATGCGATAATGACGCGATATCACTCGCGTCAGATTGAAGTTTTTCGCATTTTTGTCTCGCCTTCTTCTCGTGTTTTGACTTAATTTTGACCCCTCTGCCTTTCTGTTATTGTAAAAAAACAAATTGATGTCACTTTTTCATGCGTCTGTCCTGTTATTGACAATGGATTTCGTCATAACTTTGTCAAAGTAGTCTGCTGATCCACTCGGCAATCGCCTCGTCGATCCACAGCTACTTTGACAATGTTATGGCGAAATTCATGATCCATTACAGGATAGACGCATGAAAAACTGACATAACTTTATTAACTTTATGGACCACTTCTAAACGACCGATCAAATCCTGGCTCCTGATTGGGCAGAAATCATTTTGTATTTTTCTCCTCAATCAGCGAACAGCCAGGCCAAAACACCATTTGGTGTATTCTTACACGAAAAACAACAACAACGACAGTCTGCTCGCCATGTTTGTCGGGCTCGTTCGTAACGACTTTAATAGTTACGGTCAGCTTCAGGACGAAAAAGATCGACAAATAGGTAGCACGTATGCAAGAAGGCCGGTGATGATGAACCGATCAAAGGTATCCACGCTCTGGTTTGTTTCGGAAAATATACCCGTTCATGCTAACACTTCGTCATGTAATGCACAATCATTCATTCCTAAATCTGATCGAAACTTTAATATCAGGCAACTCTGGGCCCTGTCGTTCAAAAGCCGATTAACACTAATCCGGGATTAAATTCAAACCAAGGTTTGAGTTTTTCCCGTCAAGATACCCTTTAACAATCTTATTTTACTTTGAAGGAAAGTAAAAAGTCTTACTCAAAAACTGAAGGCTGAGAATCTTCTGGAAACATTTTTGGTCGGTAAATAAACTTCAAGTAAAGTTTCCACCAATACAGGATTAGATAAATCAGGCTTTCAACAACTGGGTCCTGGTGATTTTTTTAGCTAATTAAACACAACACCAACCCAGGTCGGTTCTGTACTGAGCCCTTCAAATGAGGATTTTCCCGGTGTGGCGTTTTGCCAGGCCCGAGTCTCGCATCCGGAAGAAAACAATAACAGATCAAAATGGCGGCGGGACAGAGGCCGAAGTGAACCGGGTCAAGTGGGATTTTACAAATGGTACAGGATTTTTCCGGTCATTTCGGTTGGAACAGGAAAAGAGAAATACGTCTGAGGATTTCCATCTTTTTCGGAAACTTTCCGCTGGAATGAACTGTACCATTTGAATTTCCAACCTGTGGGCCACCCTTCATATTGTAAATTCCACAGGTTTTACAAGCGGAAAAATCATAAGATGAAAGAGAGAAGTGATCTTCGCACTTATCTGGAAAATTTAAGGAAGAGCCCATGACTAGGAGCGAACAACTTCCACACTAAGCCTATGTCATGGCGTTTTACAGAACGATCTATTTTTAGACTACCATTTCCCTTAAAAAAAAAAACAACAACAATAACAAAGTCATAGCGTCACCGAGACAGGACGTTCGGTAACGCCATGACTTCAAGTTAGTTTCTTGTGATTGGTCATCGGGCTCTTGTGGGAGTCTCATTGGTGGGACATTCAATCCAAAAATAAATCGAAGCTATAACAAGGAAGCTGTTATTTGCCAGACTCACACGTAGGTATTATCGCGATCCCGGGATAAAGATATCAGAGCTGTTACAGACGCCAATAAATCAAGTGAAGGGGATAACACAGTCGAAGGGACAGTTCGCCAAATTAGTGCAGAGTAACTTCACTCCGACGCTTCAATGAAAATAATGGAGGAATATTAATGCAACGTTATGTAAAAACGATTTGACATAGCCTGAGTTAGCAGGCGTATAAAGGGCAGAGGGGAGGGCATTTTTGCCGATCTTCCTCCTCCCCCACCCCCTCCCCTTTATACGCCTGAGTGAGTGATTTAACTTTGTTGCTATAAGCGTTGTTGAAATTAGCGCATTATCACTCTCCATTGTTCTTCATGGTTTTTTTCTCATCGTCAACAAACAACTAATTTATGATGGCAAATGCGCGTGCCGCAAAACCTTTGAAGTCACTTTTCAAGCTACTACGCTTCTACAGATCGGTGTAAAATGCTTTCGAAGTTCAAATTCAGTAGCGAAATCTAAAAATGACATCTACAAACGGTGTTCCATGTCTGTACCGCTTTTGGAACAATATGATCGGGTCAGAGAACGCAATCGTGACAACAATAAAATCACTGGAACAAAGAAAGGTGCGATATAGCCGGTCAACTTTGATTCCCAATAATCTTCTTACTGGTTTTGTTCTTAAGAAAACATTACGATATTTAACTCTCAAACAACCATCAAAAAAATCTTGAAAGGCCCTGTCGGAAAAATGCATCGTCTATTAACCAGCTGGAAATTCACACCCCAATATGCTCAATCGGGTAAATCCAAGCGAGTTTCATTCTGATTTTTCTCAAGTAATAATTTTCATGCACTTAGAAGGACTAAATGATCGGCTATAAAAACCGAAGGTCAGGATTTGAGGAATGAAGTCGAGCACCACCCATCCGCGCGCGCCTTCATCTGGTGCTCTTTAATTCCTTTCTTGAAGAGATTGCTTCTGATGACTCATGCACGTCTATCATTACGGAGGAACAACAACTCATCAGGCGAGAGCACGGATTGTGTTTAAATGAGTTGTTTTATGTTTTTGACGTCCTCACGGTGATTAACTATTCAAAAATCGCCGTGTTTACAGTGGCGATGAAATCTTCACTGCGTGAGCGAGAGACAACGCAGCGACTCACCCACCCCCTTTCGTTTAGTGTCCCACTTAACATTTTCTCCCACCAGACTCCCATAAGGTGAGAAAATGTCAATGGCAACAATTTGCCGATTGTCTCCGTTTTAAGGTCGAACACTAATTCTGGCTCACAATAGAAGAGTCCGTAAACAAAGGCCCTATTGTCTTCTAAAAAGTCAACCATAACAATCGGCAAAGTTTGATACGTCAAAAACATAGTACTTTTAGCTTAACTTATGATGTCGAGAAAAAAATTACACCTTTCGCGCATTTAGAGAGAACAGACCTCTAAATTAAAGATACAATTCGACGCGCGATAAAAATCATGTTTAATAAGGAACGAAATTTTACTTGCGTCACCGAAACCTTAAATCTTCCCACCTAAATGAAGCGTAGCTTGGTCACGAAAGGGACAAACCCAAGCAGACTAGTCGATAAGTCTTTCAAACAAATCTCGTGAAACCCAAAAGTCCTTAAGCCTGGTTTTCACCAGCTACTCAAGCACACGCGCAAGCATAAAGAGCCCTTATTTCAGAATGAACACGGGGTTGACGCAATCATAAGCGCAAAGCAAGTACAAGTACGAGGATCTTTTTTTCTTTTCTTTTCCTTATGCTTGCGCTTGTGCTTGCGTTCGCTTGTGTCGTGTGAAAACGAAACGCATCATAAGAACAAGGAAATTTGCTACAGCTGGCAAATTAAGGCACTCGCTCCAGATTGCCTGCGTCCGAGCATTTGAAAAAAATGACGGATGCCGTGATTGATTTTGATGCTTATGTCGACCTTTGTTTTCACTAACATAAGCTTCTTATGCTTGTGCTTGCGTTTGCGCTAGTGCTTGCGTCGCTAGTGAAAAGCGGGGGAGGGAGGGGAGTCAGGATGGCTTAGTGGTTACAGGGGAGTCAGGATGGCTTAGTGGTTATCAACAGTGCCTTCCACCTCTGTGACCCGGGTTCAACTCTCGGCCCCGGGATCGTATGTGGCTTGAGTTTCAGTCGATCTCAACCTGACTCCGAGGGTTGTTCTCCGGGTACTCCGGTTTTCCTCCCTCAGCAAAATCGACTCACAGCCTATTCCATCAGGTTGTGCTGCTGTGCTCCGAGGTCATCCATGGGTCGTGTTCAGGAGCCGAGCGCCTAGCCGGCAGCACAGCTCCTTCGGTCCGATCTCGTTGAGCCGCGCCCTTAGCAATTCAGTCTCCGACTGCGAGAAAGGGCGATCAGCAGGTCACCTATTATTATTATATTATAACCAGGCTTTAATCACTTCAGAGAGGAGGTGAAACCGTGAATTAGAGCAATACACTGTGTTACACAAAGAGAGTCTATCATACAAGTTCAAGATCCTGCTTATATATCCTAAGAAGAGGTTCTAGAGACTTCTAGAAACCAAATTGCATCAACCGTCAATTTGAAGTAACCAGTACTTCGGAAATGAGCCTTTAATAGACGTCAACAATGTCATTTCTAAAATGTTCTTAGCACAAGACTAATTTTCATAAGAAACTGGAAAGTTCTAGATATCGTAACAATGTGCTTGCATGGAATAATACTTCTTTCCCATTCCTCACAATTGCATGTAACCTCGTTTCCAGGGTCTCAATTGTCGTTGAGAAGACAAAGAGACCCTGGGAACGAGGTTGAATTGCATGATGGCTCCTTTTCATTTACACAAACAGACCCATGATACGTTTGGTTTAGCGTACATTGTGACTGATTATGTACCTAAACCTGCCCTTCACCTAATGTCAAAATTCAACCGATTGCTCCTGATAAAAGAGCGCGTCCCAAAGCTTCCAATTACTAGTTATTTTAATTGAACCTTTATCTTTAAAATAATACAGGTTAGAATCATGGACACTTTTTTGTATAGAAAATCCGAGGGAACACACTTAGCCCGTTAGACCCACTTAGCGAAACATGCGATTTTAGCCAAATTCAGTGGATTAAATCTCAAAAGTGACTCACACTTACTGGCTCTCTTGCATATCATTGTGTAGTTTCATCCTTCAGGTACTGAATTGTGTTAAATGTTTTGGCCGCCATTCAGTTTTGGTCCAGGGGTGAGTGGTGGAACTTGCCCTACCTAACCATTTCGCCACCGTTTCTCCATCACGAATGTCCAGAAGGATTGCCAGAATAGAAAGCGAGAAATCGGGTATACGCCACTCGAAAATTGTCCATTCCTAAAAATTGCATACTTTCAATCACTGTTTTCCATGTGGCTATGGTTTGAACCCAACAAAGAAGGGAGACAAGGCGGTGAACGTGGACTTATTTACTGTCCGCCATGTTTTTGGAGGGATTTATGGAAGTTATGGAATCTGGAATCCAGAATGCGGAAATCTTTCAAATAACACCTGTTATAGTATTCCTTTTTTATTTGTCGAAAATCATTTCGCATTTCCAATGTTTTTTTCATCTCTCACTTTTAGTTATAGGATATTAAGCAGGAAACCTCAGAAGTCTTCTTAGTCTGATCTAAGCAACGGCGATTGCCAATCGAGACTTTCGCTGCTATCATGTGTCTCAATCCAAATATTGAGATACCTGAAACTGATAAACTATGATTCAAGGGAAATAAAGAATACGCGTAAAAACTCGCTGAACAGTCCATATGTGAAGTGTCAATACGTCATTTTAAGCTTATCATTGTCTTGATCAATTATTATTTAAATAAACAAAGATGAAAACATCCCATTGGTCACCTTTTTTGCTTGCCAAAAATTAACACAAATTTATCTTACATGTAGCGAACTAAAGATTGAAGTTTGTCTTTTATTTCATATAAATCTTCCATCAAACTATCACAATATTTTTCTCAACAGAAACACATTTATGTTTTGAATACGGAAGTTAAATTTAAAAGCAGGTTATACTATCATGATTTACTAAAGGCAGCTGTTCGTCTTACATTAAAGAAGTGTTAGGAGCTTGGGTTTAGGCTAGATATTCAAGAAGCGCTTGATACAACTCTTGCTTCAGCATGCTTAGTCCTGGCTTTACCAAATCTCTACAGTGCCTGGCATCGGCTAACTTCGTTTTATAAAGCTGTTTGTTGAGAAAGTTTGCTAGAACATTTTTTTTTTATATCAATTAAACAATCTTTTTGGTTTGTTTAAAAGGCGGATAAAAACATCATAGAAACAATCGCATAGAACTGTTCATTCACGAAGATTTCTAGCTATTATATTCTGATTTGGGACAGTTTATCTCGGCTTTCGGCTTAGTTTATTTCTCTGCTGAACGTGTGCAAGAACACTCTTCGAGCATCAATGTCAGCTTGTCACGAAAGCACCTGCTCCCTGTCCTTAGATGTGAAAATTATGCCGAAGTGCTTGCAGCCTGTTTTAAGCATTACAACATTGAATGAGGAAATCTTCTTCCTTTTGTGCAAGTCGCAAAGATTATATGCGTCTTAGTATATTGGATACTGAGCTGACAAACTTTCGTACACCTAACCCACTTGTAGTAACCAGACATCCTCTTGAATCAAGTCATCTATATCAACTAGCCCAGGTTGGTTACAAGGAGGCCTGCTTACCTGTTTTTGTTTTAAAGCAGACAGCCTCGAAAAGTATGATTGCACCTGGTTTCTTGTTAGCCATTCCTCTCTCGAGAATAGACGTTTGTTCTCTTCTGTTCGAGCATTTCGCGTGTCCATTGAAACATGCTGTGGGTCAGCTTTCTGTCCAGATTGTTCTCCGACGTCAAATCGCG
>OX421456.1:14624825-14637325 GCA_949126865.1 Montipora capitata | reverse complement strand
TGCTTACAAGGAAATTTCGCTGCGACTTGACTGCGAGGGCCAGGGTTGCTTTCTACATCGCCGCAGATAAGTATACTTTTTTCCAAATGGAATCCACTGGGACTCTTGGAACTGTGAGGAAGCCGAAGTAGGCCAAATCGCCGCTTGAAGGAGTTAACAATCGGTTTCCACTGCAAGCAGACTATCGACGAATAGGTCGAATGAAAAGAATGTAATCTCAAAATTATTATAGGAATTCGTACTAGGTAAACATCATCATCTTCGTCGCTTCGCTGGGCCAAAACTTGAGCCGAAAGTATAAGAATAATTACAAGAAAAACGCAGCTCAAAGAAACACGTCCGCACATGGTCAGATCAGATCCGTTCAGTCAAGTCAAGGAGATGTATCAAGTCAGGAGATGTATCTGAGGCATAAGCAGTTGTTTCATCAGCAATCTCGGAAGTGCCAACTTGAACAGAGTTAACATTTATTTTGGCGAGTTGCTGACGTGAACCGATGATCAGAAATTCCGTTTTGGTTTTGTTAAGCTTCAGCATGTTATGACACATCCAAGTACGGACATCAACAATGCACTCCTGCATAGCTCGAATGGCTTGTGCTTGAGAGACTGGAGACGTAGGACGAAACGAAAGGTAGAGCTGCGTGTGGTCTGCGAAGACTTTGACCGACGGCAGGTGCATTTCTACCACGTGAAACAGCCTAGAAGTGTACATTATGAATAATAAATGTCCTACGCAGCTTCCTTGTGGAACTTCACTAAGGAGAGAGAAGTCTCGTGATTGTTCCTGTTCGTTGGTTACACGTTGCTTCCTCCCGTGCACGAACGGTTCAATCCAAGAGAGAGGGCAGCCGCTAATGCGAAAGTCGTTTTCGAGTAGATTAGCCAAGATTGAGTGGTCTACAGTGTCGAACGCGGCAATGAGGTCTAAGAAGACAAGCAAAGTGACTTCCGGCCTGTCCATGCTGAGAAGAATGTCGTTCTGTACTTTAAGTAAAGCTGTCTCAGTGGAATGATGTCTTCGGTAAGGTGACTGTTTACTGGGCAGGGGAGCATGCTTAGAACAGTGGTCGAGAACCTGTGGTATTCCAGCCTTCTCATCAATTTTAGAAATAAAGGGGAAGGTTGCAAACCGGGCGAAAATTTCCATGTACGAGTTCGCGGCCAAGCTTTTCAATTAATGGTATGATGAGTGCGATCTTCCAATTGTCCGGAACACAACTGCTGACCAGATATGAGTTAATCTTCCTGGTGGTGATAGGGGCAACTTGAGTATCTACACATTTCTTCAGCAACCACGTGGATATTGGATCCAACTGACAGCTAGCGTTGGAAGATGAGGTGAATATGTTACATGCTTCAGTGTCAGACTCAGGCGCGAAAAGCGTTAGCTTCGTTCGAGGTGATGGAATACAGACAGTGGGCCGAGGAATAGAAAAGTTTGCAGTATCTTCTCTGGTGACAGCAATTTTACGATAGAAAAACTCTCCAAATTCATCAGCTAGTTGGTGTGGATTGTTCTGTGGCGGAAGAGCATCATGCAGTGCGCTCATTGCAGAGAGATTTCACTATACCAAAGAGCTTCTTAGAGTCTCCAGCACATTCATCGATAAGATCGCCGTAATGTTGCCTTTTCGCTTCGTGCAAGCAAAAGCAATAATGATTGCATGCTGCACGATAAGCCCTGCTATCAGAATCAAGGTTGCTTTTCCTCATTTTTTTTTTCTAGCTTGCTCCACTTGGACTTCAAGCTTCTAAGCTCGTCATTAAACCAGGGTACTCTAGGGCGAGTTACGATTGTCTTGCGTCGGAAACGGGCATGCGCGTCGAGAATGGAGCTCAAAATGCGATCGTGATCTGCGGCGAGCTCACTGTCTTTAAGTCTAGCCAGCTTGGATTCAACAATGTCTTTCTGAAACGCTGTAATGTCAATCTCCTTATACTTACGAAATGTTATCTCTCTCGTAAACCCCACAACAGATGGAATGGCGAGCGAGCACTCGACAAAACAATGGTCAGAAAGAAACAATGAGGGGCGGGGTGAGACAATCATAAGATCATTAAAAGACCTGGTGATAATGAGGTCAAGCCAGTGACCAGAGACGTGAGTTGCAAAGTTAACATGCTGAATCAGACTAAAGGTTTCAAAAAGGTCGGAAAATTTCCTAGCATCAGCATCCATTGGGTCGTCCATATGGAGAGTGAAATCTCCTGCGATAACCAGCATCTCTGGACAGAGCACCAAAATCTCGAGAAAAACAATGAATTTCTGCATAAATACCGTTATAGCTACACGGTGTGCCTCTGACAAACTTTGTAGAGTGTCCTGAGGAAACAATATTCCACTCAGATGATTCAAACGACAGTTTTCTTTGACTATCGCTAAAAGCAATATTTAGGCTGTCTCGCACAAATATTTCAGTCCCCCCACCATTACGACCATCAGTTCTGGGAACATTCCTGAAGGAGAATCTGAGAGGAGCTAAGGCTACTAGGCTCGATTACCAGACACGGTTTCGGCAAATGAGCCAGCGGTCACTCCCGAAATCACTGCTGGACGCGTGAGGTGAGCCATTGTTGATCTCCGGCAATCAGAAACCCGCCGGCACAAATCGGTCTGGCATAAATTATATTTTTTGGCTGAGAAGGTATTCTTTGACCCGGTGCTTTTAAGGTAGGAAACATCAAGGATTTTGACAACGAAAAGTGTTCGAGAAGCTGGAGAATGGGGATTGTGCCGATTTCTACCGCCTGAGTTCGGAAACTTCACTGATTTTCCAGTTGGCGCGAAGGTGAAAATACGGCTTTCAAATCCATTGCTATTGCAATTTCTTCTCAGACGTCGCTAATGTAAGAGCAAGTAAAATTCCTCAAAATCAATTGAAATTAGTGCTGAGTTTATTGGTGGCAAAACGAGGGGGGCGATGAGGTCGACTGAGAGCTGAAGCAGCCCAAGATTTTCTTGATGATTCGCCGGTTGAATTAAAACTCACATTGATCATTATTTTAACCACAAACTCAAGCTCGTATCATCTGGAAACTTCCCACAGACGTTTTAAGCATTGTTATGTAATTACTGTTTTGTTAAAATCAGTGTTTTGGGATGTCTAATGCTATTTCCCCGTAACTATTAACTTCGCAGAAATTATATTTGAATTTACGTCACAGATACAACCTATCGCTCACGCGTCCAGCCGTCTCTTCTCGAGGAGGATACCCGAACTCGAGTGAGCGGCGGATATCGAGCCTATAAGGCTACCAGGGCAACGGTGTCTTCATCTCGCAATCATGTTTCCGGGACAGCACACACGTCAATTTTCTTATCAATTACATGATCCACTAAAACCTCAGCTTAATTCCTAAGTGATGGGGCGTTGACGTTTCGGAAGATGACGGACTTCTTTCACAAAGGATATTGTTGACTTTGCCTTCGCTTTAGAGGAATGAGGTTTTGGTGATTTTGACGAGGACGAAAATCAGTAGTTTTGTCACTGGTATTGCCACTGTAATATTTTGTCACAGGACATTCACACATCCAGAATACCAGCACACGTACCTCCGTACCTTTGTAACTTTAATTGATGGATACATGAAATTATAGTCTATGACTGCAATCTGCAGATTGTGTAAAAGGACTGAAATCAAATGGACACCATTCTTGGCTATATAGTGGGGTGTGTTAAGCTTGTCCTTGGTTCTTGCCCATACAGTACCTACAGTGCACAGTATGGAACGTTTTCACTCACGTGACCAGCAGCTATATTGGATTACTACAACGAAAGAAAGTATTTGCGGAAAATATTGTTCAATTCCCGGAGGATTAGTTTGGTACACCATCATGGCTGCCATTTCTTTGTTTTGGAACACCAACATGGTGATTTTGACGAGGAAGAAAATCAGTAGTTTTGTTACGAGAAATGATCGGTTTACCCACGGCGCCCATAGAACCCGCGGAAGTGATCAATTTATCCACGACACCCGTAAAACTAACGGGAGATGCTCTAATCCCGAAAACCGACGATTGCGGAAGGGGAGAATAAAGTCACTGAGCATGAAGGTGTTGAGAAGACACACAAGCAATTAACAGGCATGGTCGACTGGGGACCAGGAATGTCACTGGTATTGCCACTCATACAGGTGTCAACTTGAATATTTAATGAATTCCGTGGTCACAAAATCTGCCAGAAGTTATACCAGTAAAAATTGACGATTTGTTTGAGGAAAGGTTGCAAAGAGAAGAAGTCATGCGCGTCTTTGCTCCCCCTCTGCAACCGTGTAGGCATAAATCTCAATATCCTAAGTTGTGATAATGTCCGCCAAAGTTGCGTGTTGAGTGGCTGCCATGGTGATCGTTGTAGAACTGACACAAGAGCCGATCTTGACTTAACCAAGAATCAGAAGACTAAACTAAGGCCCGTTTCAAACGTCAAACTTTACATGTGCCGAATCTAATGCAAATGAACGAAAACAATAGATTTTTCTCATTTGCATTAGATTCGGCACATGTAAAGTTCCACGTTTGAAACGGGCCTAATTCGTCGCTATGAATAGTTTTTAATTTATTTGCCACAATTCATGGAGTGGTAGGGGAGAGGAACAGAACTTTTGTCCCAATTGACACCTAACCCCTATATCCAAAGATCTGAACACAACACTGGGAACTCCATGCCCTACTCTTCTTCTTCTCGAATAGTGTGTGGGTTCGTTAACGTCCCACAGAATTTATGCCCAAGGGTTATGAGACGGGACCTCCGGCTTATAGTCCTTATCCGAGAAGACTTGAAAGTCTAACCATTCACAGATGTAATTACAAAGGCAATACTTTCTCCTCAGTTATTTAAAGGCCCTGCGTGTTGGTCCGGTCGGAGTTGAACTCACGACCTCCCGCGTGACAGCCCGGTGCTCAACCAACTGAGCCACCGGTACAAGTCTAAATTCATCAAAATGAATACAACAGTATTCAAAATTTCTCAGAATCTTTAAAAATAACGGGAGCTAATAAAAACGTGTGCAGCCGGTGAAGTGCTCCGTTCATCGATGTTGATCTCCCCACCAAAAGCAAACGTGTTTGACGATTCTTCTTCAAAATTTCGCTTTTTATCTGCCATGCAAGACGCGCAAAGTTATCAAAACTAGCAGTAATTTGGACCCATGTCCGCGTGATGTGAGAGGCATGGGTCTACTTTCGATTTTACGTCACAAACTGCTTTGCATTGCTGTCTTTAAAGAAATTTTGCATTTCAAAGCAGTTTGAAGTAAAATTGAGAATAGGGTTCTTTCTGCAGGTACTGGGAAGCATTGTGTTTTTGGTCACTTGGGATTAGTCTTTATTTGGAGTTGTTTTGTTTTCTGTGTGATGAGTAAAACACTCCTGTCTGTATAATAAAAAGAAAATTACACAGTGGCTTGAAGATATGAATTTTATTTCCTCGTGTTAAAAGCAATATTTTACTCACTCTCTGCGCTCATTCGTAAAATGTTGTTTTTACGACTCAAAGTAAAATTCATATCTTCGCGCCGCCGTGTAATATTATGGAGCTTAAGCACGCGCGTTTTTGAGACGCGAACGGCAACCGGAATAGGACATTTCTCCAGCAAGGACAGTGGTGTCTCCCAGATTTTTATACGAATTGTCTCTAATGGAGAAAAGATACTTGGCAATGTAAATGTGGTTGTGTGAAGACAAGTTAAAAGGGAAAACAGCTCACTTCTGGTTGCCGTCCGCCTCTCAAAAACGCGCGTGCTTAAGCTCCCTATTTTCTATTATTACAACGAAAACTGCCCGAACACTCCCGTCCCCAGAGGCTGTCTTGCATCCCCACCTCAACCCTGGGCGAACGGATGGGAGTACGGTGACATCATAACCAAAATTTCTCGCATCGATAGATTTCCCAAAAAATTTTACAGATTCTGCTCCGCTGGCACGGTTTGCGCACCTGAGCCCCGCTATGATCTACAGTGTACAGACTAATGGAGGGAACCTAGTAAATGCTTGCTCTGTGGGAATCAATATTACAATGTTTTGTGGTCTGCAGGACTTTAATCAATAAATAATAATCATAATAAAGAAAATTGGAATGTTGTTAAGTAATGATCCGTGTAAGGTGGATAGCAATTTCCTTTGTTATGCGGCAACGGGGCTTTCCCCACATAGGAATGTTATCATTTTTACACAGAGAATGCATAAACCTACAGGAAGGCAGTTAACGCAATAAAATTCATTTAGAGCCCACTTTGAAAGGGTGTTTTTTTGTGTTAAAAGATTTTGACCAATCACAAGAGTTGAAAACAAAAGCCAATAAACGTTTACAATTTTACATGTTCCCCACATACGATTTCTGTGGAATTCATTTAAACTGAGACCAGATGAAAGATGGAAGATGGTTGGAAAGTAAGGATGAATATAATACTGCTTTATGAAGTTTTGTTAACCGTTTGCTGTTTAAGCCAATCGGAAGTAAGTACAGACAATAGAGAAGTTATCACCTTTTTGCATACCAATTGAATTCCAACATGTTCGTTGCCGTTGTTGCTATCGTTCTTATCTGGACCGTTTCTTAATTATACAAAGTACAAGACCAGTCTGCCCATTACTACATAACAATACAGAACAGGACTGTAGGTGATGTTTACTGTAATATTTTGTCACAGGACATTCACACATCCAGAATACCAGCACACGTACCTCCTTGTGGTCACTTGCTGCACAGGTACTGCAAAATTTATTTTGTAACTTTAATTGATGGATACATGAAATTATAGTCTATGACTGCAATCTGCAGATTGTGTAAAAGGACTGAAATCAAATGGACACCATTCTTGGCTATATAGTGGGGTGTTATAAGCTTGTCCTTGGTTCTTGCCCATACAGTACCTACAGTGCACAGTATGGAACGTTTTCACTCACGTGACCAGCAGCTATATTGGATTACTGAAACGAAAGAAAGTATTTGCGGAAAATATTGTTCAATTCCCGGAGGATTAGTTTGGTACACCATCATGGCTGCCATTTCTTTGTTTTGGAACACCAACATGGCCGCCGTGACGTCATGTGAAACCGTTTTGTAACGTTTTTAACCTGACACTTTTTTCTGAGGTTGTTACAGCAGTTGTAAAGTTTAAACTTGAAAATTACAGTTTGATGTGAAGGTTATGTACTAAAATAATGTTTTTGTCGTATTAGTTATTTCATAATGCTGTGCAACAGATTATGAACATGTATTACTGTTGTGTAATATCATCGTGTCAAAAAGGTACATGATATTATTAGAATACATGCATATATCTCATGGCATACAGCTGTAAACAAGACATTGGCATGAGACATTCTGTGATTTACCAATTGGATGTTAGTTATGAAACGCCTACTTTACCTTTCCTATTTTTCTCACGAATTTTTTAGTGAGTATCAATAGTATGTTGAAGTTAAACGTGCTTCCATACTACAATTTCCTTAGGAATTTGCAGTTTCATGCTTATCGATGGCTACTACATGTTCCGCGAGGGAGTTTAGAAAACTGTAGAGTGTACGTTTTTGGACAACGCCTTAGTTTTATTCACGTACGCATTATTATAAAACTATGCACTCTTATGGTAATTTTCAGCCCTTATTGTTCAGCGATCGTAAAATCTGCTACTTGCTATCTATCAATGTATATCCTATCAGGCTATCTTTTGTTGTGAGTCGTTGACCGAATATTCGGACCCACATCTACATCATCATCTGGCACTACCATCACCACTACTCGTCGCTACGACGACGACATTAATTAAATGTGGTGTACATATTGCCAATCAGTGGAGTTCGATTTGTCTATTGCCTCACACCATGTCAGCTACCCCTGTAATTGTTGAAGATCACCTGGAGTATTTCACAACCTCTAAAATATTATCAATTACATGGATGCGTTGCACTATAGTACTGCTCTAGCTGTGTATTCATTTCCTTTGCAGTACCTGTTTTTCAAATTTACTGGAATCTGGGTAAGTTGTTTTAAATTGCCTAGAACTTTGACCAATTAAAAAGAATTTCAAAGTAGAAAAATAGAAAGATGACATGACAAGGTGTACGATAATAGGGAGTTTAAGACAACGGCTAAAGCTACGACGACGCCTCAATCCAATAACATCATTGGTTACAAGAGGAAAAGGAATCGTGCTGCACGTGCAGCACGCATTTTATTGCTGTACTCTGCATAACAACAACGTGAAATCACCAAATTTGAGGTTTTAACGACAACATGAGCGTACAAATAGGGGATATTACATGGCCGCGTGGGGATACGAATTTTATCTTTGAGTGCTGAAAGTATCTCTCACGAGTGCTTGAAGCGAACGAGTGAGAGATACTTTCAGCACGAGAAAGCCATTATTCTCTGATTGCCAGGGGATATGCTTGTCCGATATTTAACAGCTCAATGGTTGATATGCTTCGTGCCTGGCGAATGTTGGATAACTAGATATCTCGCACCCCGATGCCTGAAGAGTATACGGCCATCGACAAAGCCCTTCTCAAAGTATTAAGCCAACCGTGTAACAGCTGAAATAGATTTGAAAATAGGTGTGAAAGAGGGTGTCAAGTTTTTGGTCAGGTCTGAAATAGGGTACGGAAAATCGCAGATTTTGGTCTTAAATAGTGTAAGGGTTTAAGAAGCGGGCCACACACCCCAACCCAATTTTTCTGGGATTACCCCCCTCCCCCCCCCCCCCCCCAAAAAAAAGGCCCCCCCTTCCCCGGGCGTTTTCGTTGACGTTGCCGTCGTAGATGTTAAAGTCTCAAATAGATGCATGAAGACAGGAAGTTAACACAGAAAGATAAGGTTAATGAAAGCAATCAAAAGCAACAGCTGCCTTTTAAGCTTCCAAACTGGAAGATAATAATTGTTTCAGAGGATAGCAACAGTGAATGTCATATTGAATTAATTGACATTATTCTCGGATTGCCAGGGGATATGCTTGTCCGATATGTAACAGATCAATGGTTGATATGCGTCGTGCCTGGCGATTGTTGGATAACGAGATATCTCGCACCCCGATGCCGGAAGAGTATAATAACTTTTATGTCAAGGTAAAATACTGTCTTGAGCTTTTTTTTCCATTTTTAGGGGGAGGGCATGAGGGGATGGCTTACAGTGAAAGCAACGTGATGTCAAGAGATAGTTCATTCCTGCAAGAACATTAATAGTTAGTATATACTCACTCAGTGATCTTGGTGTTTCAAGCAATCTGACTGGTTCGCTATCTCGGAGTAATTGAACATTATTCACTCTCTACGAAGTGAATAATGCGTGATCCAAACGAAACGAAATGGCCGGCGTAAACAAGGAAACAAGACGGGTCATTTTACAGCAAATCAACGCTCACCTCAGTTAGAGCCGCCATTCCATGTGGATCCTTTACCAACTGCACTTTCAATTTCCATTTAAAATAAACCTCTAAAACTTTGATCGAACGGTGAAAATGTTTTAACAAGCAGACTGTCGATTTAGATTGCTGATTTAGACGGAGTTAAATGACCATTTTGCCGTTTGTGACGTTTTAACGCAGGTTATTTATATTTGCCTTGTTTGAAGCTTCTGTAAACACTTTCGTGCATGCTTTGTGCCGCTTTCACGTTTTCCACGCAAGGATTGAGATCTTAATTAAATCGACTTTGGATTGTTTTCTTCAAATGTTGCTGACATCACTTCTTGAGTATATACTAATGCACCGTCCACACGTATCCGGAGATTTTTGTATCCGCAAATTTTTTTATGCGGATACAAAAATATCTGCGTCCACACGTAGCATATACGAATCGTATACGACCGTCCACACGTATCCGATTCGTATCTGGACATCTCAAAGGATTAGTCAACAGAGCATGCGGAAAAAGACTGGTTCTGATATTGTGACGTCAGCGTATACAGAAATCTCCGGATACTCCGAGCGTATACGGCGGACACGTGTGGACGCGAGGTGTATCCGCATAAAAAAATTTGCGGATACAAGAATTTCCGGATACGTGTGGACGGGGCCTAAAACAATTATCGCAATCTTCTGCCACTATTCACCTCGATTTCAAAGAATAATTTTTAATTATTGTTTCTCATCATTGCACCTCTGCATCGTGCTCTTTTGATGTCCATATTTTTTCCCAACTTTCCATGCACCTTCTTGGTTTGAACATCTCCCACGATGCATGTCTTATAACTCTCTTTATGCTTAAATCAAATACTTAACTGCCCAACTTTAGACAGTGTGCATAGTGTATACAAGGGTACTGACCTGTGTGCATTGGGAAGAGGTCTTTTCAGGCCCTTCCTGTTCGAAAGGAGACTAGCTAAAACTCTTTCCAAGTTATTAGCACTTTTATTCTGAACAGCCCCCGTGTAGCACTGAATTTTGGAGTTCAAGGTGGATGGTTAGTCTTGATACTCGATACTACTTTCTTGTTACAGATTCTCTGCCGTGATTGTAATAAGGTAAGTTGTAAGGATAACTTTCCTGTCCATCAATCAAACTTTTTGTTACCAGCGTTCACCTATTTTGATGAACAGAAGGAACATTTCGATTATGAAAAGACTTCAACATTTTAGGACACAAACAGGGCCACTGTTTTTTTTTTCGGACACACAAACGTGAATGTTACATCTTTAATGCCTAGCCACCAAAATCAAAATCAAAAGTAGCCTCATTGTGATAGCTAAAAGCGTCATGTATTGTTCCAGGTAGAGGACTTAAACCCAGATTCTGAAACTCTATGTAGAAGACAGTACATGTTTAACTTCCTGAAGCAGAGCGGGACTTTCCCTTGTTGAATTCCAATAATCACAAAACGCTGGTCCTGCTACTAACCCATTCTTTGAGTTGTCTTTCATGTTACATTTACGTATACCATATTCCCATTAATGGTGTCACTCTTTTCAGTTGGCCATAAAAGCTACTGCACAATCCCCTAATGCCGTTCAAGAAAGCCTAATACATCTTATTCCCAAATGACCGCTGATTTATGCGGATACAAATTGGCCCTTGTTGCCTCGTTCAAGATAAAATATTCTTTTGAATTTTAAGCTTAAGAACGAGGCATGAAGGGCTAATTTGAATAAAAACAAAAGAATATTTAAAGAGCGGCCATTTTGAAATAAGGTGAATACTCAAAACCTCAGCATGATTCGATCTCAAGAGACATTTGCGATCAGACCTTGCGTCGTCGATCCCAGACCTCTCGACTGATTGTAGTCAACATACATGGCGGCCATTGAAAGAAAAGCTGCCGAATCTGGTCAACCGATTGTTTCCTCGGTGCACAAACGAGGGAACATTTGCTGAGGAAGCAAAACTGTTTCTGAAAAAAATGAGAAACTTTTTTTCTTACCGGGAAGCAAATTTTGCTTCCGCAACAAATGTCCCTGGGGCCGCAAACGGGGAAACACTTGCTTCCGCAACATTATTTCCTCGTTTGCGCCGACCATAAGAGCTGGTCAGCGGTGAATTTGTTCTACATCCTACGAGGTGAATGATTAACCGTGAAATATGAGAGACGTTTGTTTTTTTAACTACAATTGTAAGGGAGAAAGACCGTAGCAATTGCGTTAAAATCAGTCTTGAAATGTTTCAAAAGAAATATTTGGAATAGAAATATAGCATCTTGTTTACACACATGCGTGCAACTCCTACCGCTAACGCAAAATCCAATGTTCAGCGCATTTTTTCCCCAATTCGGTAGTCTGACGCTTATGTGCGAGTAACCAACTGTCACTATGTTAGGGCACTTTTCAGTTGATTCACATGGTGGAACAGCAGCTATTGTTCCAAATCAGAGAGGTCATGGGTTCGAATCCCGTTGAGGCCACCAGAATTTTTCACTTGTGTCCAGGAATGAAAGTGTTGCAAAAATTTGCTAGCAATTTTGGCAAACAATGAGCATATGACATAGTCAGCAAGGGAAAATTGCTTAGAGCGAGTTTCAATGGAGTGCCGTAAAACCAAAACCAAAGTAATTACTTTGGCGAATCAAAAAGGACGGAGACAATCCAGTAAACCAATCAAAACTCGAAGTAATTACACGTATCCGACACAAAATGCAGGAAAATGTGCACTCGCGATCCACGATTGGTTTTGGTTTCCCTTCTGATTGGTTGAAAAAGTGGCGCGAGAACTTTGAACCAATCACTAAGTAAAGTAATGCAAAACCAAATTCACTCAATTGAAAACCGCTCAAGGATCACTTGTCCATTTGTTAAAACTGGTCCTCTTGGAATTTATCTTTATTTATATGCCCTACACTACTGTTTTTGATTACAAATGCCCACTAAATTAAGTTGATTTGGTGTTCGTAATTAAACTAAGAATTGTTTGAATATTTAGGAAAGCAAGGTAAGATTTCATGTCGTGGGCCTGAAGTGCGCAGAATGTGGTTCATACAACACAAGCAGAGAGGGTGAAGAAGGGATTCCTGTAGCAGCTGTGCAACTAGCACAGGCCGCCCAGGGACAAGGTGACGAAGAATGGGAAACGGAA
>OX421456.1:14619825-14622325 GCA_949126865.1 Montipora capitata | reverse complement strand
GCGCTTTTTTTGGCTTTTGATGCCAGCAAAACAGTTCACCACACTAGAAAATTTTTATTCGAGGGCCACTTGCTACTGGCTCACAAAGACTACAGAATTTGCCACATGGATGAATACATTTCACCAATGAAGGTGAGTGATGGAATAACATTACAATAGTTGCAATAATAATCTGCCCTGAATTGAATTTCCCCTACCCCTCAATATAGATTCTGACTTCTTTGTCAGTGCCAAAAATCTGCCAAGAGAACTGAAGCACTAAGTTACACAGAATTAGTCACACAGGTAAAAAACCCTCAAGGATCAAAGGCAGGAGCTGGATATTAAGCGGAGAAAAATCGAGAACGAAAACAAAAACTTTCACAAAAAAACATGAAGGTAAGTATTTGGGTTTAGCTCATTACGACAATGACATGCCAATGCCTTTGCAGTACTAACCCCACCCCCCCCCCCCCCCCTTCACCAAGACACACACACCACTGACAGCAGTACACTGCTTAGCATTATATTGAGCGCCACTAAACATGTTTCATTTCATATTATTATTTACATGCACAGAACAAACTGCATTGAACACGATGCACAACCCCATGAATTTCTCAAATTGCTTTTGGCCTATTACAAGACCTGTGAGTAAAACCACACCAAAAAGTTAGCTCACTATAATAAGGTAAAACAGATATCATTTTCATAATGGTTATGCTTTACAATGTAGCTGTGTCACCGAACACCCAAGGTCAATAATTTTGCTATTATCCCAACAGTAAACACTTAATGACTGGTCCCGAGGGAAACAGTTCATTTTGTTTCCCTAAAAATTTCCAATGTTCCCCTGAGGCGCAGACGAGGGAAACAAAATGAACTGTTTCCTGAGAGACCAGTCATTAAGTGATTTGTTATATAGCACAAATAGGAAAACGTGCAATGGGAACAGCAACGGTGGTCGTCGGTCAACATTTGCGGGCAACAGTGCACTGTTACCCTCTGACATCATAGATTTTGCACTGTTGCCCGCTCAGAGACTTTTGAACGGCAAAAGTGTTATTGTTAGATGTCATGTGACCTTGAAGTAACCAATGAGAGCATGCACTGCTGGGGGCAAAAACAGTTATATAACAAAAATAATTATTATTCAACATAACACACTTTTGCTGGAAAAACAAGATCAGCAACACAAATCACATGTTGAAGTGAGAGAAGAAAATGTCATGCTTCACAAAAAAGGACAAAGTTATAGAGACAACACAGTTTTCAAGAAAAATATTGGACTGACATAAAAATTAATACCATGCACATGTAACCCTGTGAAAAAGCACCCCAAATGCCTAAATTTCCAATATAGGTTTTAGTCAGAACAAACTTTTCCTTATCACAGACTAAATTCTTATGGTCCTTAATTTTCTTTCTAGTACAAATAATATTGAACAAAACAAATAGTGTATTGTAATAATCAACTGATGTATGTTTAGTATTTTTCCTTTCATTTTCCCAAATTTGTTCTCCACCTATATATATCTGTTTGGGTCAAGTTAGCAGAAAATTGGGGAATCCACTCAAAAGAGACACTTGTAATACCACTGGCAGTACTAAATCCTAACATTACTCAACAACAATGACAATATTATTTGTGTTCCTATAATATGTGTTTTACAACTAAAGGAGACACTGCATTTAGCTCTCTTGTGCACCATACAATTTCACAAGTCACTAGTCAACCACTAAACAAAAGGAGGAAAGAACTTATATGATCCAGACAAAATGGGAAATTTTGGTGGTGAACATTCTCCAGACCTGTTTGAAAATATCTTCCATGCCACAATGTATTTACAATAATGAAAAGGGTTTTCCGTGAACCAAGAAAGCTAATCTGCAGAGAGTAAAAGTAGGTTGCTGTACTACTGCACAACTTCAGTTTCTTTATAAATCAGGTATGGCTACCATTTCCTACAAACAAAAACAATGATAAAACCATTACACAGAAAGTGAATAATGACAGTGTAAGCACAAGGGGAAAGATAATACCTTACATTATGAAATTTTGAACCACGGATACTGTGTTTTTAGCTTTCTGATTGGTTCACTCACTCTCAGTTAACAGCTCTTATACAGTATGACATAATATGGAAACTGATTGTGTCAAGTGTTACCATGCTGGAAACTGATTGGCTTTAAATTTGTCCAAGTGTTAAGAATCAAATGAAAATTTAATAAAACAATAATCAATGGATATGATTGAGTGGTTGATCTCATATCAACATGCATTCTTGGAATTATAATAATATTATTGTTCATTATTGTCTTGTGCAAAAGGAATTATATGCTTATTAGTATAATTACTGAAAGTTCTCTGCGCTGATTGGTTGTCATTGAGATGATTATTATTACGTGATAATCACCTAAGCGGTTTTTCAAAATAGCCACAAGCTGTTTTGTTGAGGTGACAGATGAATAAATTAATTGTTTTAAAGAAAATGTGTATTATTCAAATAATCAACTATGT
>OX421456.1:14609825-14614825 GCA_949126865.1 Montipora capitata | reverse complement strand
TCATTTGTGTAAATATTGTGGGGGCCTGCCTAAAACGTTCTATTAAATTAGCCCAACTAATGTATCGTACTGCACACCTCGATGAGTTCCTCAGTTCCTCTCGAATAGGCGATTTGCATTATGGCGTCATTTTACTACGAAAACCATAATGCTTTGTCAAGGCTTGCTATTCAGATTTTTCTTCTGTCGTGAGAACAAAGAAACAATTGTTGAAATTGCCTGACAATGGAAGCAACTCAAAGCAGTCTGGTCTTCGTAGTAAATGACGCCATCATGCAAATCCCCTATTCCATTGAGGTACCCACTGAGTTTAACTGATGCGAACTGAACGTCCCAAAATATAGCTGGATCTTGAGCCAACAAGCTCAAAGAGTTGTTTGAAGATAAACGTGGCTAAATTTAGGACGCTTTCAATTTAACATAACTGACCGGCCATACCGGGCATTTGGAAGGACTAACTCTACAACGCCCTCAAATTAACGCACTTCGAGGATGATATCATCCTGCGAGCAGAGCCTCCTTTTGTCTTTTTCTTTACCAGTCCAGGATTGTTATCAATTTTGATAACCACTACCAAAACAAACCATTAGCCAATCACTGCTCAAATTCTCGTCCACGTGACATTATTGATCACCAACTGCGTGAAAATTCAATATGGTGGACGATAGGGGCAAAGAGGAAGGAATTTTCAATGCTTATATGACAGTGAAATGCATAGAATGTGGAATGTTTGGGAAAAGTTATTTCGAGGCATTATTTTCAATACCTAATCTAACAACTGTTCCGAGTGAAATAACACAGTAAAGGAGACGACAACAGTTAAGCTAAAATGCACTCTTTATTCTTCGATACTGGGCATGATATTTTCATCAGTCATCAGTCGGCTTCTTTTTCTTGGGAGGCGAAGCTGGGGCATTCTGTATAAAATAAAAATGAAACAAGAAAAGTAAGTAAATAATTTCGTTTTTGAAACGGCTCTTAAATTCAGTGCCGAATGCACAGGAAGCGATGGTCCAACGAAGGGGAAAATTACGTTTTATTTACACGTTACGACATTAATATTGCCAAAGCCGCTGAAATGACTCACTGTATGTGTGTGTACGGCTTAAATACCAAAAACATGTTACCGTACGAACGTGTTTGTAGCACGTCTTTGCACAACTTCGAGCAAAATTTCAAGGATCATTTTTTTGTTCTAAAGTAAGAGAAATGTATGATACTTTCAAATGGGCTTTAGTATTAATTTCTCTAGAACGAACTAAACTTTAGACAGAAACACATCATTCAACCAAATTAAAACAAAAGTGTAAATAAAATAGAAATGAGAGTCCTCTTAATGAAAACGAAAAATTGAAGATGCAAGAAACCACATTCGATAAATTAATACACCAAAACTCCAAATCATAAAATGACCAAAACAACAATTTAAACAATTAAACATCCACTGTATTCGGTGATTTAGCCAAATGAAGTACCCTCGTAGTTACCAGCTCTGTGATACTGTGTTGGTGTTTCTTACATGTACAAAGTATCTTAAGTTTTATAATATTTATTATATTTTGTCAATGACAATCTTTCTTTACTTGCCTCTTTATGCAATAGCATGACATCATCAGATGTGACAGAGAAATCATCTAGGAGATGCTGTTTCAGTCTTTGCTTCTTCTAATCTTTTGGGCCATTTACTGTTAATGAATATTAAAATAAGTATGATCAAGTAACAACATTAATAAAAATGTTCAATTAAAATTAAACCACTCAATGAAAATAAGAGTATGCAAGTACATATGTTGTCAAATGTGTTAGTTGATTATGAAAACAGTCAGCCCACCCCTCCTCTTTCAGGCAATTGACTCTAGTTCAGCTTGCTATATAGTGAGGATATCAATGAAATCACCTATTAATATTAATGTGCCAACTGGAGCCTTATTGGATGCCGAAACAAAGGGTTCTTTTGTTCAGTGGTTTGCTTTTTTAAATATCAAAAGAAATTTGATGTCAATGTTTGTAAACAGATATCTTCCTTATAAAAGGAATTTTATAATTATGAAAGGCAGTCCCCATTAAAAAGCTGTCAATGTGAAGAAAATCTGGTCCACAATCTTTCATCAAAATATATTTTGTTCAATTTACATGCAAAGTTGAAAATCCATAGACTCCGTACTAAAAAAAAATCTCCACACACACACACACACACACACACACACAAAGGATTTCAAATTCCAGGGAGAGGAAGGGTGCAGAAAGACCAAAACACTCAAAGAAACCTCATTAGAATTTCCAGATTGGTGAAGGGGTGTCAATATGCACCTTTTGTGGGGGAGGAATGGACATTTTATGGAACTACACATTGAAGAAAAAATCCTGCTAAATAAATCTCAAGGCTTTTTCTAAAAAACAGTTGTCAGGTTTAATTAAGCTACTGCATAATTGTACAAAATGTTAATGTTGATAAACAAAAAGGAAAAAAAAAATTTATGTTTATTAACACAGCTAATAGATGAAGAATGGTTTCTTCATGCATTTCAGTCACTCTTCAGTCCTAACAATTTGGGGATTTGGTAATGATTAAAATAGTCCCCATAATGGACAATTTAAACAGAGAAGAGACTTGCAAAAAATATTCAAAATCACAAAATGTAGGTGGTAGGATTCATAAATTATAAATTGTGGCATTTGCATTACCTTGGTGCAAGCTTCTCATCTCTTTGCAAAACTGCATCATGCATTGGTACCAACCTCTGTACAACACACACATGTCAAGATGCAGCATGCTTATCTTTGCACCCAGTCCACTTCTTTAACAAAACCTGATCATTATCTATGGCAGTTAGAATGTCTCCTTCTGGCATAGCAGGGAACCATTTAACCAGGATTTCATAATGTTATACTGACGACCCGGATGAAGTTTTCCATAAATATCCACTGCCATTCTGCTGCGTGCAATTGAATGCATAACCAGGTTGGATCCAAACATAATGGAACTAAAGTTGTGTTTTGCTACACTTTGCAGGGGATCAACGGCCATCATTTTTTTGTCAGGCATTGTTCTTGTGTCACTAAAGCGTTAAGCCTTCCACTGCACTTTTCAGAATTGATACCAAAATATCGTTCAAAATCATCCTTGAATTTATTTTTAGGCCTTTCAGTCTTTTTCGACGCTGTAGAGCCACAAAATCTACACAAGATTGCCATTTTTTTTTCCTGTGGGCATCAGCATCCGCCATCTCAACGCCTAGGTTTGTAGGAGTAAATCAATCAAATATGGGCGCCATTATTAACAGCACATCGCAAATCAAAATACCCCCTTGCACATTTTTAATAGATCGTGCACAACAGCAAAAACACGTGAAAAGTCAAGTAAAAGACTTGAAGATATCGACATTTTTTTTGCAAATGCTGGAAAAATCTACAAGTGCCTTTAATCTAACGACAAAGTGGAAAACGTACCTGACTTTGGGATCAAATTTCATGCACTGTCCCACTTTACAGTTAACATTTCCAACCGTTCAACGCGCTCTGCCACCGCCATCTTTGACAAAGGCGAAGAATGTTCCTTTGTTGTCCATATTGAATAGAATTTTGGCTAGATAACCCAACTAGTTCCGAACAAAAAAACGAATAAAGTGAAGTGTATACAAAATCCTCCGATTTCTGCAATGGCCGCCATGTTGTGACGTAACACGGTTATCAAAATTGATAACAATCCTGGACTGTTTACCGAGGAGGAGAAAAGGAGGCTCTGCCTGAATCGCGTCAACTCCTTGAAGCCGCCGGAGCCCGAAATTCAGGACTAGTCAGGCTTCTTTTCTCTCATCAAACCGGTTTTTCCAGTGTGAGCATCTTTTTAGTGATAAAGCCGATGGTTATAATTGAGCCCGCTGTACTTTGAAAAACGAAGATAGCGGTGAGATCTGGTATATTAGGCTTGGGTTCGAGACTGTATCCTGGCTACACTAAATAAAGATCTCATTCGATTCATGCGAGTTCGAGTCTTTTTCGAGAACGCCAAAATCGACAAGCAAAAGAAAGGCTCTGCTAGCAGGATGGGATGATATATACTTCTTCAGAAAAATACGAAGGATTATCATATGACCCGTACGGCCCCGCGCGCGCTTTCATTGCAAAACTATTGAGAAAATCCCCGTATGAGGGCCGTACGCAATGGCGCGAGCAGGGCCGGAAAAAGCCGTCCGGCCAGGCTAGGATCGCGTACGGCCCTCATACGGGGATTTTCTCAATAGTTTTCCAATGAAAGCGGGGGCGAAATGCGAACTAAAAGACCTTTGTTGCAATTGCTATATAAATCCCGACTTTTCGGTCAAAATGAGCGATGTCAGTGAACATTCCGAATTTTGTTACCCGGAAAAAAAAAAAAAGGGAAAAGCGCGGTGGTCATATGATAAAATGCTTATTGACTGAGTTAGGTCGGGCCGGACGGTGAAATATTAGGCCCTCGGTCATGGCGCACGGACCTCGCTGCGCTCGGTCCGTACGCCATGGCCTCGGGCCAAATATTTTCCCGTCCGGCCCACCCACTCAGTCAATAAGTACATATTATCATGCAAATGTTCCTTCAAATTGTTGCATTTTCTTTGCAAACTGATGGATGGGTCTGGCTGGCCAGTTCTGACAAAAGGAAAGCGCCATTCGTTAAGAGCCCAATAAGTATAAAAATAATTGCAACTTGTTCAGCCTGTATCTTCACTGGGGTGTTTGGCACGAATCTGGCCTCGTTTCAATGTGATTATGGTTTAAGCGCTATCGCACGCTGGTATCGTTTATTCTAAGTCCCCAGGGCTTTAAACCTACTATTTATATGGCCTGGCTCAGGTTGTTTCGGTCTCATTTCGCCGTTGATTACCGCGGTCCAACGTTTTGTGTTGTTTTACTCTTCCTTTCGTCGCCGAAGCCCGTCATGGCTGCTCCGGTCCAACCGAATCCTGACGCTCTGGCTGCACTCGCGGCTCCGCCTGCCGCTCCGCCTGTTATTCCACTAG
>OX421456.1:14584825-14599825 GCA_949126865.1 Montipora capitata | reverse complement strand
TCGGTAGTATGAACGAACGATATAACGATTCCTTGGTTTTAAGTGGCAAAATATTTTTCAGTCTATTAAGCGCGTTTATTTGAGCACTCACTTTGCGGTAAATACTCGAACTTGATCGTCAAATTTAAGCTTACTATCGAGTAAAACTCCCAAGAGGTTAGTCTTTTCTGCGGTTCTGATATCAATATTACCCGATTTAAGGAGTAGCTTATCTTCTGTTCTGCCAAAGACCATAGCCTGGTACTTTTCCGTTTTTGGTCTCATGCCATTTTGAATAAACCATGTAGTTGCGTTCTCAAGGTCACTATTTAGGTTGTCTTCAACGGCACGTACGTTCTTATTGGAACAATGGATATTTGTATCATCCCCATAATTAATAATCCTGCATTGTGTTATTGCATACGCCACTGAATCATTTATAAAAATATTAAACAATGTAGGTCCCAAGACAGAGCCTTGACGGACTCCTCTTAACAGCCCTTCCCACGTGGAGAAGGCGGTACCGAGCTTCACTCTTTGATGGCGAGAAAAGAGATAGCTTCGCATCAAAGATAGTGCTTGATCACCTAAGCCATAGAATTTAAGTTTTTCCAGAATTAAGTCATGTGGTAGACAGTCAAAGGCCTTACTTAAATCAATGGCTACTGTGCCAATAATGTTATGATTAGGAGGTGCCGTCGGGCACCCATGATATTTTCTGTATCCAAACATAGAATTATGAAGAATCTTCTCTAAGTGAACTGTCAATTGTTGATGAATAAGATGTTCAAAGATCTTAGACACTGATGGAAGAACTGTGACTGGTCGGAAATTCTCCTTTTCTAAAACAATAGGAAATACGACACTATACCGCCAATGAAATATATGTTCAACAAGAGGTACGACTTACCCGGCCAAATTGTTGAACCACGTATTTTGTCGTTGAAGTTGACGAGTTGGTTTTTAGGTGATTCCTTATCTTTGATGTTAACTTACTCTTCTTGTTGGATAAGGCGTGTTTTAAACGTTGGTTATTGTATACGCCGTTGAAGTTGGACGAATTTTATTGTTGACCTAGAGAGAAAATGTTGAACTGTAGGTTGGTTGTTTATGCCGGAAACAATTTTGATTTCTTGAATCATACTCGGGCCGATATTCTTCCCCTGTACGGCCATCGCGCTCGGTTAGTAAGTGGTTAATATCCAACCCATCCTCTAGATCTACCTCTATAAATGACGATTATCAACAATTCCTACTTTTCTCTAAATTGACTACCATCATCAATTTTGGCCGCTTGGAGGGATTAGAGGAATTATGGGAAATCGATATCTATATTAACAGCCGAGCACCAATCCCTGAGCTCGCGGGACTCGAACCAGGGACTGTTGGATTAATAACCCTTTCATTTAACCACTAGACTACCACATCGCTAACTGCCAGAACATGTTTTTTTTTTTAATGTCAATTTTGTTTTCTTCGGAATGCCGCGTGTGTTATCACCCGCTAAAAAACAAGTTTAAACAGGAGAAAATGCCTATACCGAAACTCAAGAGGAAGCTAACTATTTCAAAATCAAGCACCAGACTACACCACTATTCGGCAATGATTTTATATATACAAATTAGTGTTAGCAAATAGTATGTAAAATGGTCAGCTAGTTGACCTTTAGTGGTTTCACCGTTAAGTGGATAAAAACAATTCCTTCTAAGTGGGTGCTCCGGGTTCAAATCCTGTTAAGTAATGCAACTTTAGCTTTTTCTCTTTTCACCTGCTACCACAAGGCCTGCGACAGAGTAATCTAATTTCAGGATAATTCAGTCCAGAGAAAATTAGGAATTGTCGATAATCGCATTTCAGAGGTAGAGGACATGTTGTGATATCAATGGACCTCAGTAGTCACGTGTAATCAGTACCAGGTTTGTTCAGCTCCAGGTTTGTTGTGGATGCAAAGACATGCGCATAGTTGGACGTGGCAGGAGAATTGGGATTTGGACCAAAATTAGGCTGGAAACTGGAATTTGATACCACCCTACACGATCCTCAGAATAATAAGGCCCCGTCTACACGTATCCGGATATTCTTGAGACTTTTTGTCCGCTCTTTTCTTCCGTCCACACGTAAACGGCGTATTCTGTCACCGAAAACGGAGGTTTTCGACAATGGTCTCCAGAGTGGAGACTTCGCAAACGGAGGCTTTCCGTATACGTGTGGACGGACGAAAACGGAGGTTTTCGAATATCTCTCGAGTTCAGTCATTTCCAGTCTTTGTAAATGAATGACGGATTCTAGACAAGTTGTTACTTCTTGGGCTTCTCTTAAGTTTAATACCTTGCATGCAGTTGCATTTGACGTTGTTAAATCTTCAAGGTGAGTATTTAAGGAAATGATTCAACATAGCAAGGTTGATTTCCGTGTCAGCTACAACAATAAGGGCTATAAACAATTAAATAGAAGGTTAATGGAAAGGTTAATTTTCGTAGATTTTCTGCATTTTTTCGCTGATTTCGACATGTTAGAAGATGTAAACAACGCTAAGCTCACACTAAACATGAACACCTGTCAACACCAAATGAAAATTGGCGCCGCATTGTTGCGTGCGGGCTCATAGATTGCCAGCTTGGCGCACAAGCATGAGGAGCAAGAATGGCACAGTCGGTTAGTGCGCGGCCTTGGTGCAAGAGGTCCCCAGTTCGATCCCCGGATCTCACATCCTTGTTTCGACTTCTTTCCTTTTAGTGTAGCTTAAAGTAGCTTTAAGGAGGCTCGAAAGGGTTTTAGCTGCGCGCGCGCGTAACCTACTTACGCCATAACTTAGAAACACCTGTCAGCTGAATGAATTAAATTTCTATCAAAAGAACCGCGCACAACACACCGGAAGTGAAAATACGGCGTAAAATCACGCGAACCGGAAATAAAACTTGCTGAAAAAAATTGTCTTTATCTCGAAATTTTGCTCGGTGATCTATCTTGGTTTTTTGCACGCACGTATCATTCACGATGGCACTTCAAATAAAAAAAAAAAAAACTTTCTGGGAAATTTATCTAGTACAATTTTCTGTAAACTATAAAACGCGCTTTTTTTCGATGTATCTTAAATTCTACTGGATAACTTTTTGTCATACTCTCTAAGAAGTTAAAGAATGTAGGGAGATTCTCAACAAATAAATAAAAACGGTAGGTCACAGACCTAGTTTTTCAGATAATTTTCAAAAACTGAAATTTAGAGGGCCTTTTTGTGGAATTGGCGTGTTGCCATGGTAAACGATATGACGTCATAAATGCCCTTAAAGTATTACCCAACATTAGAGTTGCAAAGATATTTATAGTTTGCCTACACTATGAAATATCCTTCTTTGGTATCTTTCATCGTCTCACACACACTATAGCAACGAAAAACCCTTTCGAGTCTCCTTAAATACCCTTAAAACGGAAAGAGAGAGGTAAAATGAGCTCACCGTCGGCTTCCTGGGAGAATACCCTCGCTCAAGAGGGTAAAGGAATTACTGATGTTAAATAAGGTGTACCTTTACCTTTGCTTTGTAAGTGAAAAACTATCGTATTCGCATCGTTTTAGTGTTTTCTTGTGGCGGCTGAATACGATTTCAATACGCTACGTGTGGACGCGTATTTTTTTGGAATAAGGAGAAAAATTCTCAGTTTTAAAAATATCTGGATAAGTGTGGACGGGGCCTAATTAAGAAGACATTTGAGAAACAATAATTTTCATGCGTAGCGAAATGGCTTAGTAGGATGGAATCCTGGCTTTCACTTTACTCTTGTTCATACATGTATCCCTTACACTCACTGCAAACATTTCTTACAGGTTTAGTTCAATTTAATTAAATTTGTCAAGGCTATCGCTATTTTTTGCTGTTTTATGTGTAAACGAAACTGCTGTATGCCACTTCGAATTAAAGGCTTTAGTCCGACTTGAAGTAAATTGCATGTTGCAACGTTTAACCGCTCTAAAAAAATTCATACTTCTGCCTTTTGATCGAATTTCCCGAGGCACCTACTCGTATGCTTTTAGTAGGAGTGATCGGAAAATCTGAGTTAGTAGCGTGAAACAACATGAGCGAGAACGTGGTGAATTCTGAGGTTCGCGGCCTTAATCACTGGCGTTTTTTTTCCTTATGGCTACTCAGCGCAACCTCCAAGTCACAAAAATCACGCGCGCATACCGAATTATGAAAGACAGCGTAGAACTGTGTGCACGATGCCTCTCCTTCCGGCTAAGGTCGTATACTTGCACGTATACATTCCGATTCACATCATTGTTGTACCCGCGAAAGCAACCAAAATTGTAATGAAAGTAGGTCTTTATTAAGCAAAATACATCAAAAACCGGCTGCAGGAGAACAAAAATAACAAGGTTTGCTGTAACACCAAAACAGAAATCAATCAGTGCACCATTCATACAAGTGGACACTGAACAGAGTCTGTGATAAGCGTAAAATGCTCTTTTATTGTCACATCAGCCCGGCAATATGTAGTGCAGTATTGAGATTGCTTTCACATAATCACGGGAAGCATTACAATTTTTGAGCAGAAATGACAAAAAGCTTATGACGTAACCCTCCTTAGAGTCACGTGAAAATACGAGGATTAACTACAGGCACATTCCAGTGAACTTCCCCCTTCACATTTAACTGGCGACTTTTTTTTTTTAATTTCAAGAAACACTGTAAAAAGCAGCGCGACCATACTTTTCGACAAGTCATCCTTTGACGTATGATAATAGCTTTGATTTAAACTAGAAAAATTGGTTACACAAGCAATTTTTCCCTTTTACAAACTAATGAACTCCAATCCAAAGAGAAACTTCTGTCCCTTGTCGGTTCGAGGAACGTTTCTTGTATCGAAAGACGAGAACTCTTCATCGGCTGCCACCAACGTGGTGGCCCTGCGACCGGGCAAAAATTCGGTTGATTGCTTGAAAAGCGTAATGGTAGTTATCAATCGAATTGCCAGTCTCGGAGTGATTTAATTGTTTTTCATCGGTTTTAATTTTCAAGAACTCAAATTCAGCAATCCAATGTTTTGGCTCGGTTACATTTCATGTCTAAAGTTCTGTCATCAGGTTCCCAGGTCTTTACGCGCCTAATTGAATGAAGACTCAGGCTAAGGTTAGACGAAATGGTTACCACCAAATCCCCTGGCAACGCTTCTAGCGATTTACACAATGAAATGATCCCAATCATTCTTGGACTAACACACTCAAAACGATATTCTGTGTATCAGGTACAGGACTGAGAAGATAGATATACAGTTCAGAAAATAATATCGCGGATTTGCAGTATTTTGTTCTAAGAACCATTTTGAAAACTGAAAGCCAACCAGTCATAAGTACTTCTCGTGTTACTTATAAATGTTTGGGAATTTTTATCAGCAAGTTACGTACGTCAGTTGACCATTTAGCGGGCGAACCTAATGTTAAAGATTTGAGTATTGCATTGCTTTGTTTTCCTTTGTTGCCATCTAGAGTGAAATTTCTATGTTAGAAACGAGTTTATCTTATGAGAGTCAGACATGAAATGCTGCCCTGTCGAAATCAGTACGGTCGCGACTGCTGCATATAATTATGTGTAACAGAGCCAAATTAAAATGTTCGAAAAACAATTTATTTTTGATGTACGGAAGCAATCCCAGTGCACCATTACAATTGCGTTAGCTACGTTTTGCTAAATTTTGTATGCTCCACTGTCATTAACACATAGCTTTGAAATACCTGTCCATTAAATTGGATTGCTGTACTAAAAGAGTATATAAAAACAAATTATATTGTTCCGGATAAAATGAATCAATTATTTTACAACTGAAAGATGGTTTACTCACAACGCAAGCATAACCACTAGTAACATACACTCGTGCGCAGACTCAGTATCTGTGTTTAACATTAAGTACCTCTCGTTACTCTTGTTAGAACCAGACTCTAATAGGCCTTTTTGCACACATGGTACAAAATCCGCCATGCTGGAGGGCAAGCTCATTATTATTCCCCCACTGGGACATTAGAACAAAGAGACCTGAACCAGTCAAGCTTGATTTGCCTGTGTTTTAATGTCCCAGTGGGGGAATAATAATGAGCTTGCCCTCCAGCATGGCGGATTTTGTACCATGTTATCGTTAATTGCAAAAGGCCTATTATCACCAAGTGCGTCTGTGTGTGTACCTTTTGCATATAGACTGGTGCGCAGGCTCAGTAGCTTTGTGTTTGTCATTATGTACCTCTTGTGGGAACCAGACACTAATTATCACCAAGTGCGCCTGTGTGTGTAACTTTTGCTTATACACTGGTGCGCAGGCTCAGAAGCTTTGTGTTTGTCATTATGTACCTCTTGTTAGTACCAGACACTAATTATCACCAAGTGCGTCTGTGTGTGTTACTTTTGATTACGCTTGTATCACAAGTGACAAACACACCTTAAAATCAAGGTTATCGAATTCCTACAGGTTCTAAGATACAAAAAAAAACGTATAAAGTGGCCGACCTCTCACTGCACTAACTAGTTAAACAACTACAGACTTAAAACGCTTGAAAGTTAATATGTACAAATTATCTCCCAAAGTCATGTTAACTGCATTCAAACAAGATCTTAGTTAAAAAAAAACAGTAACAAACTAGCTTAAAAACTAAAGAAACTAAACACTTAAAAAGTTTACCAAGCTTCAAATTCGCTTTCCCCATCGTTCAGCGGATCCCTGAACAGCACCTTGGTCAGGGGCAATGATGACGAGGATGAAGGTAGTGATGATATTATTGATAATATTCTGAAAACAAATACCGAAAAGCAACTCTCGCTACGAGTGGTCAGAAATTTGTTCCCATGATGCGAATACAGTTCACAAAGTAAATGCTCAAAATTCACGTACCTCTTCTTGTTTGTGAAATAAACACCTTATCCTGTCCAAACATATTGTATATATGCAATTATAAAAATACGAGCGTGAAAAGCACTTTCATGCTTACAGCAGATACACGGTAATTCAGCCTTATATAACAGCTGCTTTCCAGCAACATTTTTTAATGAAGTAAATCTACGATCCTTGCATTTATGGGCGCAATTTTAGCAATTGCGTAGAGAAGCCTGAAAAATTCAGGACTTCAACGGGGTTTGAACCCGTGACCTCGCGATACCGGTGCGACCAGCTCCCAACGTGAGTGGCTTTATAGCTCAGTTGGTTAGAGCGTCGCACCGGTATCGAGAGGTCACGGGTTCAAACCTCGCTGAAGTCCTGAATTTGTCAGGCTTCTCTACTCAATTGCTAAAAGTTTGTCCATAACTGCGAGGATCACAGCTTTACTTGATTTCATATCCGCAGTTCAGTATATGATTCATTCCATATATCATTTCTTTCATTGAACATTTTTTAAACAGGTATGAAATAGAGATGCATTTTTAAGCTCAATAACCAAGAGCTCAGTGATTAGGAGAACCACAAAAAAGAGTCCCCGACGCCAAAAATTTTCTTTAATTTGGTTCGTTCATAATAACTTCCTTTTCAAAGAAATCCTTTCGTTGTCTGCAAAAGCAATGGATACGATAGTTGCCTGCATTTTTTCCAACAACGTCTATTTGCAATTAAAATTAAAGACGATATTCCATTTCCACCAAATGAAATTTGTCAAATTATGGGCTATCGGCTGAATTGAAGGATTTCAACATTACCTCTTTGATTATGCCTACAAGCTACCTGTGATACAATTTTAGCAATTCAGTTGTGATAATTAATTGATGGCGCGCAACATTGAGACGAAAATAATACAAGTTTTAGTATACCTTAGTGTTTTTTTTAAGTAATTCCCCGTATATATAAACATATATGCCTCTCACAAAGCGAGATCGAGGGCAGTGCTTTAAGGTACGGTCGTGTTTTTTCTTCCAGTTCAACTTTTGGATCAATCAACCTCCTAAGCTTTGAAACTCTTGGGTCCACTGAATCCACTGCTAATTATTGCTTGGATTAAAAAAAAAAAAAAAGAAATCGCTGTAATTCAGGGTTACCACCTTGGATTTCGATTATTTTTACAAGAACAGACCAAAAACCAAAGAATCCATCGACATTTTGTTGCCTTTTTAGTGCTTTAACGTCAGTCCATAAGTTGAAGCGTTAAAAAACACAATAAGTAAGGAGCTGCAACTTGCAGTAGGCTCGAGAAAATGCGGTAACTAAAACGAACTTTTAACTTTTGTGGAACTGGCCCCTAAATTGGCCTATCACCTCGCTCGTATCATGTGAGTAAGAGTAAAACTAAGTAAGCAGGTAAACTTTATTTTAGTGTCAATCTAAACTATTACTTAAAAAAAAGAAGAAAAAAACACTAAATGGGATTCAACACTACAAAGTACTAAAAATAGGAGACCAAAAAAGAATATTCAAGCAATAATCCAATCAAAAACTACTACTGAAAATACTAACCTAAATATTACATCAAACACTCGTAAATAATCTAACTAATTCGAGATAAAGTTGAACAAGAGACCTCACAAAACAACGTCAGCTAGTGATTAGAGAGCTTAACCTGGAACTGCGCAGTCTAGAGCTCCAACCTCTCAGTAACGCTGCCTTCCATTAAAAACACATGAATGAATATTATTGTTAAAGGTAAAAACTTCCTTAATAATTGAGTGAGGCTCTTGGGTCAACTGTTAATTATTGCTTAAATTTTTTAAATCTGCTATTCAGAGTTACCACAAAGGATTATATTCTTCTGGTTTTTAACGAGCGCAGTTAACAAAATCGTCGTTTTAAGCGTAGATCTAAGATAAATCTTTTTGGTGCCTTATAAAGTATTGACGAATTCATTGAAATCCAATTCATTAACAATTTGTTTCTTTGCTCACGGTGAATCTAAAATTCTATGTCAACCAAGCTTATGAAATATATATTTCTCTGATCTAGAAGGATATAGGACTGTCGCTGGATTCTTGCAGAATTCACTGTTTTTCCTACCATAAGATACAAAATAAATCGTGTTTCACAAACCGTAGCAGACCTGTGACTCACGATAATACAGCACACTGTTTACAGCATGTCAGCTGCCCCAGGAAGTTCACTTTCTACTAACATGTCGTAAAGTTCACCGACAAGAAAGGGAGAATGCTTCGCCACAATATTAAGAAGAACATCGCTTGGATTAGCACTTCTGTCGTCGAGGAAGCATATTGCGTTGTAAGAAAATCCTAATCTCTGTGCAAGCTCCTTCCATCGCCCGTTGACTAGAAGAGTGCAAATAACGAATTAATTTGCATACTGAATATCCTTGAATGAGTATATACCAAGGTAAAAGGACAAATGGCCTTGTGGGAAGAAAAAAGGGCGTTCTTTTTCGGGCGTCCACACAAAAACGCCTGGACAAAGTTACTGTTACACTTACCAGTAAGAAAAAACGTTAACTCCATTCTTTGCTTGAAAGGCACGCATTGGACATCAAGTCCCTCATCTAGCAATGGTCCTGGATGAGACAAACAAGACAACAGAAACAAGCAATATGGATCACTTTAGCTGGACATGTATATTAGCGTTTTAACATAGGGTTCTAAAATTGGGTTCTTGGCTCTTGTGGGCGAGGCATTTAAACATCAACCCAAATAATTGCTTGGTTGATCCTGCTGTGATAAATAAGTAGGGTGTACTGCCTGAGCAAACTACAAATCGTTTTTAGATTACAACGACAAGCCGTTGGTCTCGTCTCAGAACATTTGCTACGTTGGAAAAGAGTAAGTGACAATCTGCGGTGTGGTGGTGGTTATTTCCTTTATGTATAATTTCATGTTTCGTGTTTTTGTGCATGAGACCATCCTGTATGTTACCTAACTGAGAGTTTCTCTTTCTTCCCTAATTCATCCATCCCTCATCAGCGCTCTCTCTCTCTCTCTCTCTCTCTCTCTCTCTCTCTCTCTCTCTCTCTCTCTCTCTCTCCCTCCCTCCCTCCCTCCCTCCCTCCCTCCCTCACTCACTCACTCATTCACTCGCTCACTTATTCATTCAGTAAAGAATGAACGCTCAAACAAGCAAATAAACGAATAAACAATTATTGATCTTATCTATGTAACACATTTAATTTGATTAGTATATATGTCTCCTTTCTTACCAGTAGTGCCACAAGGGACAATAGTCCTCAAGTATTCGACTACATCCTTTCGGTTTTCGGATTTCGCAGTATTAGCGAGACAACGAATCCAACGTTTGTCCTCGCTCTGCGGATTAGCCAGTGCTGTAGGCTTCAAATGAAGACTCTCTTGAAACTGAGACACGACACCCTTAGGATCACATGACGGAACGTGCATGGAATTTACAACTCCATCGGGCAAAGCAAGTGCCTTTTCAGACGCAGCTGAAAAGTGAACAAATGATGTAACATAAAAGAGATATATTTAAACATGCAAAAAATACTAAAATCTTTGTTAAAAACAAAGACGTTTCGACGTTACAATCTATAAATACTAAAATAACAATAGCTGATAAGGAGGTATATTAAAAGAAAGGAACAATGAAATTTAAACAAAAAGTCTGTCACGTATGAATTCCGCCTGGATATTCAAATTAGGCTTGAGACTCTTAATTAATGAAGAACATTTCGTGGATTAAGGAATCAAATTTGCCCTGGCACTTTCTTAAAAATGTTAAATTGGTTTCCTTTCAAAACATTTTCCGACCGTGAGCGTGTTCAGCGATGCGTTGGTGAAGGTGTCGGGCCGTATACCCAATATAATCTGCATCACACAGATCACATTTAAAATAGTAAATATGATGTTTTGAGTGGATTTCAAATGATTAACAACGATTTAATAAACAGATGCAAGAAGATATGTTACAGCATAGGTGGACGCCATGATCGTTCTGTTCGTTATATCCCATAGTTCCTAGCGAACATCCGGTATCAATAACTTCCGGTTTATATGAACATTACATCTCTTTCCCCTTAGTGGGTAACCCTCTAGAGTAATATGGAAAGAAATAAAATAAACTTCAACTAATCAGTGTCCATGAAACTATGACTACTGACTGAAATCAAAGCCCAACAGAAACAAACGTTTTTGTACAGGCGACAGCATTGTTAACTTAACACACTATACTGTCATAGTTCAGAGCTCACAGTTGACTAAGAATCTAGGCCTACAAATCAAGAATCTGACGGGGAACTCGTTTCCTGAAAGATCTACGCAATGGTGGTTTACCAACCGGGTGAGACGCACTAGATTGGCTCTCTGGGATAGGGCTAAATGAACTTGTAGCATTAGCTTGCATCAGTGCCAGGGGAGCTCACAGGTTTTGATGCAGACGGGTCAGAAGCATGAGCACGTGTGCGTGCAGCAGGCAGCTCTTGTTAGTGTTTGATGTCAGCCGGAGAGCTGAGACCACTGACACGGGACGGATCATCATCATGGTTGATGACTGACTGGTCCAGAGTTTTAAAGTGCCCATAACCTAATTTTTCTCATTTAGTCATCTGAATCTACACATATCTCATAGACGTTTTGCGAAAAAAAAAATTGCGATTTTCCCAAAAAATGAAATTATAAAACGTTCAAATTTCCCGCCATTTTGGCTCACCATTCGCCTTAGTCTTCTATCGATTCTTCCCGGTCACAATACTGCTGTGACGTAGATTAAGGAACACGTGACTTCAAAAAAAGGAATAGCGATATAAACAGTATAGTAAGGAATAATTCCCTTTAAAATGCCTAAAAGATGCGTAACCACTCGGTGTAACAACACGGCTGATCCTAAAAAAAGAATAAGTATACGTAGGAATCCTTCGACTCGCAAAACGCAATACCTCAAAAAAGAAGGAAAAATGGCTGCAGATTTTGTCTTGGTAAAAAGAAGCCCGGTAAAACGTCTTCACTGTGCTAGATTCACTTCAAATAGTATGACTTTCAGTATTGTATGGACATCAAAACGAAAAGATCGTTGAAGGCGGATGAGATTCACTTACAGGAACAGACATAAGCGTTGACTTTAATTCCCTCGCGAGACCTTCCTTATCCTCTTGTTCTTTCCTGTAATTTTGTAGCCATTCCTCGTCTGCTAATGGTTCTTCTACGTAGGGTTCCGTGTAGTTCTGGGTTTCAGTGCTAGCGCTGGCGACTCGTCGAGACCGGCAACTACTCGCCTCAAATTCTTTTTTTTAATCGCCAGTTTATTCACTTCCAGATTCAGAGGCACTTTCCTTGATGATAAATATAGGCATGATTGATTTTTTTGTTTTCTGAAAAATACCAAACACGGTCACTGAGCGATACCTTGGCGTTGATTAGTAAGAAAAGATAAGACCCACGCCAACAAGCATTCCTTAATCTACATCACAGCGAGCCCGTGAAGTCCTGACCAGCGGAAGGGGTGTACCAAATAAAAGTAGGATTGAAAAAATCGTAGAAAATTCGCCTCTCGCTGGAATTGAAAAATTCTTTCGCCAAAGTTCATTTTTTAATATGGACTTTCAAATAGGAATATAAAACTTTTTAGGTTATGGGCACTTTAAAGAAAGAGGAATTTCTGGTAACCGTGCGATTCTCGTTTAGAGCGGTAATCATGCTGCCTTTCTTATTCACTACAGTCAAAGGGGTAGGGTCGTAAACAGTTGCACCTTTAGACACAGTAAATGGTCTCTTCACTAGTACGGTTTCACCAGGTGAGATAGTGCTGGGTTTCGCATAGACCTCGCTGTCAGCATGAGCCTTGAACTTGGATTTCTGCGAGAAATCGCGCTTGCGGACGATCTCTGACACAGGGTCAACGAAGTTGGTCTGTGGTAGCTTGTTACGCACAGGACGTTTCAGTAACAATACTGCTGGGGCCAAACCAGTGGTTTGATGAGGAGAGGTGCGATACTTTCTCAGAATCGCTTGCAGTTCCTTTCTCCAGTTTCTTCCTTCCACTTTAGCGGTTTTAAGACACTTCTTCAGTGTTTTCACGAATATCTCTCCACCTTACCGTTGGCCCTAGGCCATAATGGGGTTACCTTGCGATGCTTGAAACCGAGCGCATGAGCAAACTTGGCAAACTCTTCTCCGCTGAAAGGTGGACCATTGTCTGATCTAACAATCTTGGGAGTTCCGAATGTAGCAAATAGCTGATCTAACTTAGGTATGACAGCACTAGCGGACGTTGACGACACTGGTTCTACGAACGGGAACCTTGAATAATCATCAACCAGTAGAAGTAGGGTTTCACCCTAAATATGTTCAATTAAAGTCAATGCTTACTTCATCAAAAGGGCTGTCAGGAAGAGTTGATACTTGAACAGGCTCTCTAGCGTACACTGGGGTTACAACTTGGCACGGTAAACAGGCCTTGACCTTTGTTTCAACCATCTTGTCCATGCATGGGAACTACACCTTTTCTCGCAGGAGGGCCTTAGTTTTAACTATGCCCAAGTGACCTTCATGGGCGATGTCAACAATTCGTTCTTGTAGTGCAACAGGAACTACTAAACGATCCGATTTTAACAGGACAGTGTCAGTGCAGGTTAACTGCTCCTTGACTTGCTCATTGCGGGATAGCTCAGATGATACACCAGGTGGCGCCTTATGCCAGCAACCAGATTTCATTGCAGATATAACCGCTTTTAGTATCACCCAACCAGTGGACTGATGCAAATCCTGCATTTTGATTGGCTACGCTACTAGAGGACTATTATTAATAGTCCTCGAGTAGCGAAAAGCGTAACGCTTTCCGGCTGTCCTTTTATTCCCAAATAAATATTTCTTTAACTTGCATTTGCTAACTTTATTATTGCCTTTTCTGTCCGACTAGTTGGGTGATACTAAAACAATTAGACCCTTCGCCCTCAAGGGCCACAGGTCAATAGCCCATTCGGCTTCGCCTCATGGGCTATTGACCCGTAGCGCTTACGTGCTGCGGGTCTAATTGTTAAATAGCACTGGATCCGTTGCGGTTGCAGATTCTACCTCAGACAATGCTACGGCTTTTGGTACTGCATTTCTTGTGATAAAAGAGATGTGGTCTTCAGATTCAATTTCATAATTGTGAGATTCCAAGTCTCCTACTGGGTGTCTCGAAGCATAATCTGCTGGGTTTGAGGCACCAGGGCGATATTCTACTCTGAATCGGTACTGCTGTAGCTCCATGAGCTAACGTTCTATCCTGGCGGACGGTTTAGAGGTGGGGTTGTTAAACAAGGAAACCAGAGGTTGATGGTCTGTGATTACTTTAAATTCCCCTCCATAGATGAACAGGTGAAAGCGCTTTACAGCCCAGTAAACTGACAAATCTTCACGATCAATCTGTGGATATCTAGCTTGAGTTGGTGTCGGTGGAGAACTGACATAATGCAAAGGTGTCACTTCATTAGTCGAAACATCTTTCTGGGTCAGAACAGCATCTAAACAAATGGGACTGCCATCGACAAAGATGGACGTAGCTTTCGTTGGATCAAAGTATCCAAGGGTAGTCTTGGTAGATAATGCCACTTTTAGGCGTTCGAATGATGACTGTTCTTCCTCAGTCCACTGCCCCTTCACTCCATTACAGGTCAGCTGTCGAAGAGGCCTGGTGATTAGTGCAAAATTCTTGATGAACCTAGAGCAGAATGCAGCTGAGCTAAGGAGGCTTCTTACTTCAGATACATTGGTTGGTGGCACAACATTTTCAAAAGCTTCAACCTTTTAGGGTCAGGTGACATGCTTTTTTCAGAGAACACATGGCCAAAGAAGAGCATAGTGGGAACTCGAAACTGACACTTAGGTAAATTTATTGTCAGGCCACTCTCTTGGAGTTGACGGAACACTTGTCTCAGATGTCGGTCATGAGTGTCTTGGTCTGCGCACCCAATATGGATGTCATCACTGATGTTCTTGACGCAGGGTATGCCACGGATTGCATCACCCACCTTCTTTTGAAAGATTTCTGCCGCGCACGAGAGACCAAACTTGAAACGTTTGTATTGGAACAGTCCAACGTGTGTAGATAACGTGCTCAGTGCTCTCGAGTCGGGATGCAATGGGATCTGGTGGTACCCTTGATTTAAGTCGATCTTACTAAACACTTTAC
>OX421456.1:14572325-14579825 GCA_949126865.1 Montipora capitata | reverse complement strand
TAAAACCTGGTGTTATTGTTTCAACGGCACAATCTCCGGTGTGAACGGCGACTTCGATACAGGACGAATGGCAAAGGAAAATGACGGAAGTTCCTTGATTAGGAAGTATATGAAACAGCGCAAAGTTTCGAGACAGTTCAGGATTTACTGCACTCTTCCATTCCTTCTTGCTCCACTGGTAAAACTGCAGGACAAGACGGGGGAAAAGACCAGGGGGCACTCGACCCAATTCGAACCTTATGAAGAGCGAAGGAACTTGAATCGAGTCAAGTAGCTTAAAAACGTCATCTGTTGGAGCCGATTTGAGCATGGACGGTACAAGATATTGTTGGTTTGCATCCTGGGTTGGCCAGGAACAGAGCAAGCTAAATCTTTCCATAATCGCAAGGAGGCTGCTGTGGGTTTCCTCGGTCACGGACAAAGACTTCCAGGAATGAATTAGCAGCCGTTCATCCAATATTCCTGTCATTTCAAGTTTACGCCAAAGATCTTCAACGGTTCTCTCTGATCGCTCATAAGGCTTAATGGTAATGACACTCCTGAAGACATCAATGAGCCATTGAAGATCCAGTATAACCATCCTTTCCAGTGCTTGTTGTGCACTAAAATGAATCAAAATTCTCTGATCATGTAAAAAGTTTGTGGCCGCGCAAAACTCGTCATCATCCCTCAAACCACACGTATCAAAGGCGATTTCCATGGCTTTCTCTTTAGGTATCCACTTGTGACCCTCTTCACGAAGGCGGTGGAGTTCATTCTCATACTTCAGCCACTTCAATGGGATGGGTTGTTTCAAATGAGGTAATTCCTTGGCAATAGCAAGGATTTCTTCCCTCAGCCGTATCACCTCCAGACAATCATTTTCACTTCCCGACTTTGTGTTATCAACTACGAAGACGTCTTGAAAGAGATGATCCTTATAAATCTTTGTTCGCAAGAAACCATATATTTCAAGGGCCATCTTTCTCGCATTGGGATGTTCGTCAGGACTTTCAGTATAGGGCTTGTCAGCATGAGTGCAGACTAGAAAAACTGGAGGCAACCTTGTGGGCGACATTTCAGGCAGAGCAGTGGCCAGGTTCGAGGCATTTGAACTAGCCAACGAATAAATTGATGACAACCAAAAATTGAGCCAATCCATATTTGTATCAGTGAAGTTAATATCATCAGCTTTCTTGTACAGCCCTTCTCTCTCAGGAATGTTCGCTTGATGATATGGATCACGACTCAAGTCACACGTCAAGATATAAAGGGCTTTATCTGTCATAAAGATTGGGTGGGTGGCATAATAGACCATCTGACCTCCAAAGTCCCACAGTGTTGAATAAATACTGTCCTCTCTTTCAAGCTTCTGATCACTCTCAAGCATTTCTATTGACAATTTCACTAAATCGTCCGATAGTTTTGTTTCAAAGATATTAGTCTCTGCAGTGTCCTTCTCCGTTTGTTCACTTCTACTTGATTCCCCCGAGGATTTAAAGACGGAAACCCCCGGCATCTTCTCTTCCTCTTCTTTCAAGCTTTTAACCATTAAGCTCGCTACATGGCGATCAAAGAAGACCTTGGAATCAACATCAGCCTCTATTCCTTTCTGGCCTGTCCTCCAAACTTCCATTGAGATTTTAAAATGAGAAGGATCAGTCTCTATTCCGTCTGTGCTAGCTTGCGTTGCACTGAAGGCTTCTCCAGTCAAAGACTTCTTCAAACTGGTCTTTCCGACCCGATGTTGGCCAATTATCATGATTGGCAGTCTTCTTACGAGGGCTGAACCATCCTTGAGAGCACTATTGAAGGCTTTAACAGCACGCGGACCACGTGACAGAATCTCAGACGGAACAGATTGCTCTGGAATGAAAATCAAATACTAAAAATGTAAAATCCAAGTCTTAAAAATGAACAACCTATCCAGTAACAAATAAGGGATAAAATGCCTCAGACGTTTTCTGTCATTAAGTACATGGCAGACATACTGTATGAGACACCGTCCCTCCCTTTCGACAAAGAATGTGTGAAACCAGAAATACAATGGATGGTTAGTCAAGATGATGATGATGATGATGATGTCTTTAATAAACCATAAGATAAAAAATACATATCCTATGTTACATAAACGAGACCTGTGTAATGAATTTACAATAATATGCTGTAGCTAAAAGTGAATTATGTAATTATAACAGGTTGTGTTCAAAAATGAGTCTATTTACAAATGTGTTCGTGAAACGTTCGGTGTTAATCTTCGGGCGGAGGCAAACCATGCGACGTAAATTATATTGCTGGGGTTTAGGCTTCGGCAGAATTTCATTTAACGGATGATAGGTTAGAGTCCTAGCTTTACTAAATAATTTCCTGTCCTGCGTATACATGATATCCTTGACATTCAATAGAACTGAAATGTAACGCCGCTTGTAACATCTGTTTAAAAAGTTCTGTACTGTATTTAGATCACGTTCATGCGCACCACACACTGAAAGGCAATAAGTAAAATTAGACAATAAAATTGTCTAAAAAGGAGGTCTATTTCATTCTGGTCATATTGTTCCTTTCTCAAAGTTCTTAATATATGGAGGCCCTTGTTAGCCTTAGCTAGTTTGACCTTAACATCAGAACTAAACTTACAATCACTCTGAAGTGTGACTCCAAGTAAGCACAATTCACAATGTTGTGGGATGCAATTGACTGGATCGTAAGTGTCCTTGTTCGATTTCTTTCTAATTACAAGCTCTTTGCATTTACTAGGATTACATGACATACAGTTATCTCGCGACCAATTTAAAAGCTCGTTTACTAAGGCTACAGAGGAGTCAGTATTGCCTAGTACCGGTGCAACAATTGTCGAATCATCAGCATATTTGAATAGCCCAGGGAAGCCATCATATGTAATTTCAAGATCGTTAAGAAATATATTAAAGAGGTGGGGGCCACTAAAAAAAATTGTCAGGGTGGCTTAGTGGTTATCTATCGGGCCTCCCACCACTGCGAGCCGGGGTTCAATTCTGGCCTTGGCCAGCATGTGGGCTGAGTTTCAGTCGATCTCAACCTGACTCGAGGGTTTTTCTCCAGGTACTCCGGTTTTCCTCCCTCATCAAAATCGACTCACAGCTAATTGACATCTAGCTGTGGTGCTGTGCTCCGACATCAAACATGGACTGTATAGCGGCAGCCATAGGCGCCTTTGTATGCTTTCAGCCCGATGTCGTGAGCCGCGCCCTTCGCAATTCAGTCCTCGACTGCAAGTAAGGGTGATTAGCACTAGCACTAGCAATATTTAACGCTACCTTGTGTGGTACCCTTATTGGCGGCTTTCCACCTACAGTGATAGTGACCAGACAAAATGCGTTGCTGTCTAGCGGATAAAAAACTGTGATACCAATTAACAAGATATGGCGATACATGTAATTGTTTAAGCTTGGTGGACAAAAGATTGTGTTTCACCGAGTCAAATGCTTTGGAAAAGTCCATGGTAAAGAGTCACACAGCTTTACAGTTATTGTCATCTAGGTATTTGCAAATCTGGCGCTGAATAGTTAAGAGCGCAGATGTGCAGTTCCCACCCTCTCTGTACGCGAATTGACTACTGCTCAGGTGATCCTCCACGACGCGTCTGACATGTGTGTTGTATACAACCCTTTCAAGAGCTCTAGCGATCACCGGTGTAACACTGATTCCACGGAAATGACCGTTCTCCTTAGGTACATCAACCTTAGCTAATGGACTGATGTTCGCTCTGTTCCAAGATATAGGCCAAGAATGAGTTGACAGGGAAAGATTCAACACATAAGAGATAACCGGGGTTAGCAGTTCCGCGTGTTCTTTTAAAAGCCAAAAAGGAATTTCGTCCGGGCCGGTTGCCGTTTTCTTCAGAGTGTTCCAAACGAGTCCCAGAGGGATTGTTGGAGCCTTGACATCTGGATCAATGTGAATATCAACTGGTCGAATGTAGTTAGTGCCGCTGCATAGATTGCCGAAGTACTCGTTTAACTGGTCAAGTGATTCACGATCTAAGGTAATACGGGCTGCGTTTCTTCGCTGCGATACCTGGTCAACACCTTTCCACCATTGCTTCGAGCCAATCACACCCACATTATACTGCTTTCTGTTCTCACTGATCGCTTCCGAAATCCTCTTATTCAACTCTTTCAACCGAGTTTCATCAGACACCCTCGATTTCGACCGCAACATGGCTTTAACAAGAGGGGTCATCCAGGCAGGGTCACGCGATGACATAGTGACCACCCTTACTGGCATACACCTATGCAAGTGACCCCGTATAGTTGTCTCCAATTTATCCACCGCCTCGTTTACATTCTTGGTTTCAAGTACCTCTCGCTAGTCCTCCGCTACCAAAGCCATGTACAAATCATGTTTCCTATGTAGGCGTCTGTCCCGTATGTGAACTTTACGACGCACGGGGCGAAGTTTAGATCCTGCAGGCAAAATCACACCTCGATGATCCGATTTTGTTGACACATGAATAGGGTAACACCTTGCAAACAAATCGGGCCGGTTCGTTAAACAGTTATCTAAGTGTGAATCGCCGCGCGTTGGGATATCAACCAGTACATTCCAGCCAGACAATTGTTGTAATTGATCCATGTCCATCTGATTGAGATCTCCGCCAAAAACAATGACGGTTTGTGGGTGGGCATCAAGTACATTATCCGTGTAATCAATAAGATAATTCGTTAGATCGTTCTCTGCATAACTGTGTTTGGGCGGGTGATAAATTCCGCACACAAGAAATCTATACCCCGTAGGAGGATAGAGAGTTATGCAACTTACTTCATAAAGCCTTGAGAGATAAACATCCACAACAGATAAGTTTTTCTTGACGTAAACAGCCACGCCGCCCTTGTTCCTCATATCAAGTCCTGACCAGTTCCTAGCCCTCCTATATGTATTAAAATCTGCAATATTCACCACAGCATCGGGCTGGTCTCGCTTTTAATGGGTCTTAGTAACAACGCACACATCAATATCATGGTTTTTCAAATCTGCCTCCAGCGCAACTGACGCCCGCACCTTGTTCTTCGTTTTGGGGAGACTGCAAATATTAATGAACATACATTTCGGCACCTCAAACTCAGACTTGTTATCACGTTGGCACGGTTTATCTCGAGGAATCGAAGTGAGATATCTTGTTCGCCGTAACTCTCGAGGAGATTTAGCGGGGCGACGACTCCTTACTACCTCTATCGGTTGTTTTCTTTCCGACCTACACATCTTTGAGCCAAATTTGTCGCTACCTCTGCCGTCCCTCCGTTTCCCTGGTCCTCTGTACTTGAGTATTCCGAGCTCTTTTAGATCTCCGAGTACTGAAGCCAAAGGTTTGCCAGCATATTTACGCAACCTAAGAATATCACAACGGTCCAGCATAGATGTATTCTCTCTTCAGTGGACACCAAATTTGCAATGTTTAGTTGAATTGACCGCATCTCTGTCATGATCCTCCCATCCAGGATTGGGATGAATGTCCAATGATATAGTGATATCGAGAACAACAAATTTCTCCGGTGCAGCCAGAAGGAGTAACCCACGACTGTCCCATCTAACGACAGCCATCTTTACCCGCAAATGCCGGGAATAATGCATACGGAATGCAAAATTCGTCGCCCCATGAAGACAATCTTGTCTTAGGTAACCATTTAGAAAGGTTTCACCCCCAACAGACACGAACACATTAGCAAAAAGACATAATATTGCAAGAGCTCTAAAGAGCGTGGCAGCCATCTTGGCATGCCAGTTGGAATGTTTATACCTTATTCCATGTTTATGCCTTATTCCAAGGTTCATTAATATTTCAATGGTATATGTAGTTCTATGCAAAGGCAGAAACCAGTCAAGTGCATCCAACACTGAAGCCAGTATTCTCGTCGTTCGCTCACGTGGCCTTATCCTAATAACTTTGAAACCATCTGTTTAACAAGTGTTCCTTAGGGTGTAAAGAGCCGGATTGTCGTGATTTTCGTCTTTCGACGAATACCGCAAAGCACAAAAAATGCTTTCCAGTGCAACCCACTATTTTAGGAGCGGTGAAGGGAGATGCAAAATCGATGGGTTTCGGTCATGAATCATGCAGAGGATAACATCAGACGTTTTTGAGACTGCGTTTGAAGTTGTCGGTTCGTTGCAGGACCTGCGGCTAGCTAGAACAAGTTTAATTTTGGCTGCATAACGGCACGTAATCTTGCAAGACTAGTCATTAACCAGAAAATGAGCTCGGATCTGCGACTGACAGTGCAAAAGAATTGAAAGCCAGATACAAGACTTCTATTTTTTTTAAGCAAAGGCGTGAGTTAAATGAGAAACGGGAACTGTTCAGCGAGGATGGAGCTCCAGTGGCAGCCTTTAGAGAACCCAAAATTACCAAGGCATCGGAATAATCCACAATCATATAATTTTATTATTTACAGGAGTAAACGGGCAGCATTTAGTATTTTTTCTATATTGTTTTAAGCAACTGCTCTGAAATATCCCAAGCATTTCTTTGTAAAATCCTATGATTGGCTTTAACACAACACAGGTATAACACAAGTAAAACATTTAATAGATAATTCTTATAACTTTCTCTCCCTTGCGAGCTTTCAAAACAAATATCAACTCATAGTCAGACGACTAACGTTTTTTGGAATAATCTCAGCAGTCAAACCTTTCCAGCCACAAATTCCGAGGTGGCAGTTAAAGTATGAAAATTTCACGAATACGTTTCTAAAGAACCAAAAATCATGGAGAATGGTTTACAAGAAACTAACTTCTGACCAAGGGGAACGACCGCTATTACTCAGTTTAAGCAAAGACCACGGCTACGGCTACGACAACTCCACAAAGCAAGAATATGATTGGTTAAAAAAAAAAGGAAAAACACCCATGCTGCTCGTGCAGCACGAATTTCCTTGTATCTCTTTGCCGTACTCCACAAAACAACAACGTCAAATCACCAAATTTTAGGTTTTGACGACAACGTGAGCATATAACAATGAACCATTCATTTTCTCTTTTTCCTTTAATTAAAACCCCGTCGCACCCATCCATTTACTGGATAGTTCGCCCTTACTGTATAAGGTTAACACGACGGAATAATCAAGAAATACTTGCGATAGCTCTTAAGTTATACTTTGAGGTGACGTTTTCGTCGACGTTGCCGTTTTCCTTACCAGATGAATGTAAATATTGAGGACTGAGAAAAACCTTATCAGCTGTCTTTTGTGTGCACAAAGAGTTCCAAATTATTTGATTTCCTTTTCAGATTTTTACATAGACGGCTAGCGAGCAATAGTTTTCTGAAAAAATAGCAATTAGAGAGGAAGGAAAATGCACCTTCTGCCATGACAAAAAAGGAGATCTGGTGCATTTATTCTGCGAATGTGAAAAAACTAGAACGGAATGACCTCTCCATATGGCTACACGCGGGTCACATGCTTTCAAGAAAGAACCATTTAGGAATAGGAACTGCCTTAGGCCTGAAGCCAGACAGCTGTTATTTTAAACTCCAAATATATTTTT
>OX421456.1:14537325-14559825 GCA_949126865.1 Montipora capitata | reverse complement strand
TTCGAGTAAATCCTTTTCACTGCACAAGGATGATGCAAGATTTAGTAAATCGCTAGCCATCTCATTTCGAGGATCCTCGTTGAGAGTAAGGCTGCAATGGCTGCCACTCGAAAACAGCAACCTTTTTGCAAAAAGACAAGTAAATACACTACAATCTGTGCCATTCCTTTGCTTTGGACATTGAGGTGTACACTCGCCCCAATTGTCCTCCTGGAAGAGACAGAGCTTTATCCTCATCAGAAATACACTGGAGCTCATTTCTTATAAATTTTTCTTTGATGTTATCAAAAATTGTTCGGTAAGTTTTTGTAGTACAGCTAGAGGAATCATAAATGTAAAGGCATAAATTAACAACACTTATAACGATCAGCACCCAATGGTGCTCGGGAGGAAGGTGTACAGGTGTCATCAGTTTTTTGTACTCCCACAGAGTGTTGTTGCCTATGTGTTCGGAGTACGTGGAGGTTTCAATCGGTCGATTCAAAGAAGGATGAAAGTAGGACGTTGCAACCTTCTTTAATGTCATCAGTATTCGTCAAAAATTCAAAATACAAATTAATGGTATCGCCATTAAGCTTTTCACGGGAAAGTATTTGATTTATGCTGGCCTGTAACAAACTGACGTTGTTTGTCCTTCGCTTGGCTGGTTGATCTATGGACTCTTTGTGATCTCTGAATCTGGCAGTTCGTTTACCATTGTCACTCTTTGCTTTTTGTTGTGTCTCATTTTCTTCCTCTTTCGTGACTGAAATAACATTATCTACTTTAAACCAGTTCCTTTTGCTTTTCCGTGTTTCTGGGTCATTGTAACTGATCAAATACTTGTGCACGGTGTGATCTGCCTCAATGATAATTCCTTCAAAAGTGCTCTTTAGGGAGTTCTTTTTTCCCATGACTATTTTTTTGGAAATGGGAATGCGAATCAAAACAGTTTCTCCTTTGTAATAGAGTGAAGGTGAATTTCGCCTTAACTCCCGCTTTACCATATACTGTGCAGCCTCATTAGAAGCATCCAGAGCTTCCAGCCTGATAGCATCACGTTCGATTTCTAGCTCTAATAGTTCTTCTCTCTTGCTCTCACCCGTTTCAAAACTGCTGTTATTTTCTCCCAGAACTTCATATTCTTTCTTTCCCCCAAGAAACAGTTTATTCCGAATCCTCTTCGGTTTTCTACCAAAGTACACTTCAAATGGACTGAGGAATCCGAGCGAACGATGGGCGGATTCATTGTATAATTTTGGTTATATTGAAGGTACTCCGACCAGTTTAGATCGCCGGCGATATTTATCAAATCAAACCTTAATTTCTCCTTCCACGTTCTGTGTGAGCGCTCGTCTTTTCCTTGCGTTTGAGGACTGTAGGCCGAGCTTTTAACTATGCGAACGTTTAGCGCTTCACAAACAGTCTTTACCACTCCCTTAAATTCCTGACCTTGATCGCTTTGCAAAATTTCTGGGGGAGGGGGGGGGGGGGGCGTGCTCCATGTAAATGTCCAAAAGATGCTCTGCCACTTCACTGGTCTCTTTTGTTTGAAGAGGACGCAAGAAAAGAAATCTACTAAAAAGTCAATAACACACATTATGTATTTATATGTGTCACCATCTGTATTGCCTGGCAAGCTAACCATACTAACAAGATCCACTTGATGCTTTCTTGTATTTTGGATGCTTTGATTGGTCGGAGAGGCGCCTTATTATAAAAAAGGGGTCTCACGTTTTGTTGCTGTTTCATTGAATTTAGATTGCTTTGGATAATTCGACGCGACAACCCATAGTAGGTATGAGACATTTGTCTGTTTAGTTTTTTTGCGCCTTCATCTTTAGTTTCGTGGTACGCGGAATTCACAAGCTGAGAGACCTCTGACTTTTTCACCACAATGCAATTATTTTTCTTTTCGACGATTTCGTTTCTTCTTCTGCCCAACTACTCGATCATGGACTTCTTTTAGTTCATAGATATCACTTCTTAACTTTCTATAAACTCGTTGCCTTAAGCCTTGGTCACCTTTCTTAGGCCAGTCGAAAAGTGATTTCTCACCAGATAATATACTGAAAAGAGCATGGTACAAGTCATCATCCCTTTTTTCGCGTTGGCTAGGGATAGAAGTTGAGTCTGTTAGATTTCTTAAAAACTGACCCTTTTCATTTAAGGGCAAATAACAAGTTTCGCTCTAACGCTAGACTCGCTGAACATGTTGCGCATGGTTTGCAGCCGCTCATGCAACTGAGGTTTAGCAGACTGTCAATGTGTGCGCACAAAGCTCCAAACCTACCTGGTTTTTTCTTTTCTCTTCTTGCTTTTTCTTATCATCAACATCGTCAACTCCAAGAACATTCTCAAATTTTACCAATGAAGACACAAAAACGATCAGAAAAACCAGTTTAGCCATTTCGACTAGTGCTTGGAAGACGAAGCTCACAAATGACATTAAATGACACTCGCCAGAGATACACGTGGCAACTCTAAATTCTCACGAGAATTTCGGACTCTGTATGTCGGTTAATGAAACGAGTCTGCCAGATATTTATAACTTTTTCAGTAAAAACTGAAATGGCAATTTTAAAGGATAAATAGTCTTGGGTTTCCAACGAAATGAGGTTGTCGTGTGTTTGCCAGAGTTGTTCGAATATCCCGACTGTTTGTTCTCGTTTCGTGGTTTTGCAGTAACTGGTCAAGCGTGTCAATACGAAATGTCGCAGAATCGAGGCCGCTGGCAGACCCGAATTTTCTAGGAAGATCGAAAGAGACTGGAGAAACGGACACCTGGTCACAATCAGTTTAGAATTCCGTCCAAGTTAGTTTTTGATGATTGTATCCGATAATTAAATGTGGCAAATTTATGACAGCCTAGTAAGAAACAAAATTCAGTTTTTTTTGAAAACTATAATGAGGCAGAAACCTGTTGTGAGCCATCCATGATTTGAAGCGCTTTTAATAAAAAAAAGCGCTCTTCACATTAATTCTCTATACACACCAATCCACCCTCCATGCCATTCCTTAGTTTTTTCTATTTTCGGGATCATTTGCGGTCCTGGGATCATTAGCGGTACAGTTTTGGGATCATTTGCGGTTCTGGGATCATTTGCGGACCCGTACAGTTCTGCATTACCAGCGACACCGTATTGATTAGTTCAGTTTTATAGAGTTAAGTAGAAATCATAGCTTTTTGTCGGATACGAGTTGTGGGTTCCGAAATTCGGAGGGCATTTTAAGTAAGGTAGTAAGCATCGTTTTTTTGTCAGATAAGAGTTGAGGGGTCCGAAATTCGGAGACCATGTCAATGTAAGTTGGTAATGATCGTTTTTGCATTGAAAAGTGTAAGTGTAAGTGTAAGTGTAAATCGTGACTAGTGTAAACTTGACGGAGACCTTATTTCTCTCCGATGGAACAGCCAACTTTGCTTGGATTGGCAAAATTCCTCAGTGCGTTATGGTTGTTCTGCACCGAATTTCTCTAAAATGTAATCCCACAAGTTAGTTTAGAACGTGTTCAACCGGAATTAAGTTGTTTTCCCTTTTAACTTGTCTTTTCACAACCACATTTATATTGCCAAGTATGTTTTCTCATTTAGACATGCTTAGTATAAAAATTTGGCATCTCTTCCGGTTGCCGTCCGCGTTTCAAAAGCGCGCGTGCTTAAGCTCCCTATTAGCTCAAATAGCTGTATTAGTCAGCGTCGTCGTCGTCGTCGTCGTCGTCGATGATGTCCCTTTTTTTATGACGGTCGTTTGCCGTGGCGGTGGTATGACTTTCGATTGGCGCACTTTGTCCTGAACCCTTTGAAACCTTTGGCTTCCGATTTGCTGTGGCTTTTAGCTGTTGTGTAACTGCCTTCAGTTTAACTTGCCTTTGGTGATAATGTCAATTTTCAGCATAACTTGAATTTACACCTTTCTTCTACTTTCAATACGTTCTGCAATTCATTGTAAAGAAGTCAAATTGCAGTCATTAAGCTTTTGTTTTCATCCCTGAGGGTTGTAGCCTTTTCTTTCATACTGGTGTATCAAGATTGCATCACGTTTTCCCTTGAGGGTGTCATTTTCACTCTGAAGAGATGAAACGGCTTTATTTGCATAAGATGCACTGGCTTTAGATTGAAGTTTTTCAATTTGTTGGTAGCAAACCCTCTTACTTTGGCCTCTATAAAGGAATCTATATCCTGATCTTGGAGAGGTGACTGCGACTTGATAAACTTCTCTTTTGCTTGCATATTTTTGCTCTCTTCTATCTAGTTCAGCTTTTATTTCTTCAGCTCTCAGGGTAGCGATATCCCTGTCACTAAATCAGAGTCGCATTTTTCCACGAGTACCGCCAGTCCACAATTTACCTCTAGTCCCGGCGTCGATTTCATCTCTGGATTCTTCAAACAATTGACATTCCTAAGCCCTCTAGATTTTTATTTGCTCCTTGAGGTTATATTCTTCTTCTCCTGGTCTTTCAATAACTATCATCTATCATTTTAGACATACATTACACTTGGGTTTTTATTGTACAATAATAACTGACGTCGTGCGTTCACGAGAGTGGTTAACACGTTTACAGTGGTTATAGCTAACCATAGTTTGGTAATATAATGTTAGTTTATAAAAGAAACTGTTGACACATAAACTACTAAGGTAAGAAAAGGACCACTGACAGTTTACGCGGGAATTCAGCTTTTTGCGTGTAAATGGTAAAAGCACTTGGGAAATTCAGTTATTTTGCTCGAGAAGTCGAGGAATCCTAAGATCTACGCCAGGGAAAATGTCAGTCGAATCTTTCAACACTGTTATTATTAGGGAGACTGAGCGGCGCGTTTATGGTAAACGGCAAATGTTAAGCTGGAATTTGCATTTCACCAAAAGTCAAGGAAACTAGTTTAACAAGGGCACCCAACGAGCAAATTGCCAAAAGCCTTTGAGGACATTTCTAGGCTCCTTGTAATGTATAAAGACTGTCCAGACAGATCACCTAGAAGAATTGGATCTGTTCGGATATCTTACCTGAAAATTGAAGTGTCCTAAAACACAAGGAACTACTTTTCCGAATCCGAATCTTTTAGGTGATGTTTTAGTAAGGAAATCTATAGCTGTTTGCAATGTACGACCGAAATTCTTGGGACAGTTTGACTCTCCCGAACACATATTATCGTTGGGTGCCCTGGTTTGATTTTTACGCATTTCTTTTCTATTATCTACAGATATCATGCAACTTCTTTAAAGAGAGGAAAGAGTTACAATGACGCGATTTTCAGCCTTTTTTAAGGCAAGCAGCAGCCTTTTGTTTGCTGCTTCATGTCAACGTGATGCCAAGTGTCTCTATTTTCTTCCTTTGCTCACTCAAGCGTCGGTTAAGAGTTATCAAAGACAAACCATCGATGATATGGTGAAGGAACAATGTATCAACGACACCCATTTGTATGAATAATTACCCTCCTATAGCATGAAGCGACTAGGAGTATTTCTATTCCCACCTGGATGGGATGTCAGTCCATCGCAGGGTTACCCCCAGCATTAAATTCGCCGGTACCCATTTATGGAACTGGGTGGAGAGAGGCACCGTGAGAGTAAAGTGTCTTGCCCAAGAACAAAACATAATATTCCCGGCTAGGAACCGAATCCCGACCTCTCGATGTGGAGTCGAGGGCACTAACCATGAGGCCACCGTACCTCCCTCGAAGTGTATGTAATAAAGAGTAAAACTATCAACCAAAAGTAATGTCTTCTTTTTTTTAAATAAGCGGTTATTACAGAGCGCTCATTCCGCTGAAATTACGAATCTGCCAGAACGTCATGACCCCGTATTGGTGCCCAATCCCTCAGCCCTGGTGCTTAAGGTATTTCTCAAAATAATTCTCGTCATTGGCCATCCAATTCAGTACTTTACCATTACATGTATCAAGTGGAGTGTTTAGACAGAGTGCAGACTGACCTACAGAGGTACTATAATAGCCCATTCCCGATATATTCAGCTGCCTAACACTGGTACCAAATAAAGGGAATTCTCTGCCAGAAAATTTTGAAATCTTTAAGCTCGGGAATGCTACTTTCCTCACTCTCGACGAGATATCAAAAAGAATGAACTTGGATCAGCCGTAAAATGACAGATTGATACATATATAACTTAATACATATACAGTATGTTGCCCAGTTTCCGGCCACTTTAGTTTGTAATCGCCCTAACTTCTTGTTTATGCACGGAAACTTTCTCATTTTCCTCCAAGAGACAGTTCATTTACTTACCTTCAACATATACGGAGATCGGCTGCCCACCTCAAGTACTAAAGAAATTATGCCATTTTTTGCAAAACTAGTAAGTTGCCCAGTTTCCGGCCAGCGAGTCCAGTTTCCGGCCATCAATAGAAAGCAGAAATTTCATTCAATCCGCTCGACTAAACGGACTTCCAAGGCTATCTCGATGTGGCTTAGCGACTGTACTTTATGGGATTAGAGCAAAATGGTTACTTAGGGGTGTATGGTAGGGCATAGATAGCTGCTAACTATGGGTAGGGTATAACCTTGACAAAGCCCGCGCGATATTCTCTGGGAAGAGGCACGGGCAATTAACACAGCACCTCTGAGTTAATATGTACCTCATTACGCCATGCTTGCTTAAGCTATGTACATTTCATTAATTTCTCGAGTAGTAAGTTATAAAATTTCATTAATTCAAATAAGTTTTAAACAATCTATCTGTGAGTGCAGATCAGTGGCCGGAAACTGGCGTAGTATGCGAAAATCTTAGCTAGGACTTAGACTTCTGACGTTCGCAAACAGCTAAGTTCTAGCTTATGATGACAGGTCCCTTAATTACTTCCATCTTCAATGTAAATTCTTTCAAAAAATTATCAAGCTCCGTGAACTATTTCCTATTAAACGAGTTATTTATTTACGTACGGTAGCTTCGCTGTGCAGTGAAAAGGCCAAAAATTAGCCGTTAAGATTTTACTCACCTGAACAAAATCCCTTCTTGTTCGCTCGTTTCTCAACCAAAAAGCCCGCCTAAACCATCAGTTGATAGCGGAGATGTTCGTTTTTTTCCGACGGATCGCTTCGGTGGACGAAGAGTTAAAATCCCATCGAAAATTACGGAGTTTACCTTTTTCTGGCCGGAAACTGGTACCGGCCGGAAACTGGGCAACACACTGTATCCCAGCCTTACGTATATTCTGGTCTTAAATACTGTTTGTCTTAAGGCTTTGCTCATTTTGTTTAGTTTTTTTTTTTGTCTATTTTCATTTTTTTGGTCTTTCTCTTTGACGTTAGTCAGTAGTTTTCGTAAAATAGTGATGGGTCTGTAAGGAACACGGATGTTGTAAGGCTGTAGGATCCTTGCGATAATCAGAGAGGTTCCTTTGATGTAGGGTTAGTCACTGTGGTGGTAGGTGTCAGGTCAGTGTTTGTTGCGTTTGGTTGTGTACGGTAAGCTTTGCGAGTAACGAAGTCGCAGTTGTTGTTGTTCTTACTGAAAACGTTATCTAAGTACTCTTGTTCGTCTGCTAAGCGGTCGTGATTTATTCATCACGGGAACATTTGAACCCGCAAATGATCAGCTCCCAACGTCAGTGGCTTCATAGCTGACTTGGTTAGAGCGTAGCACCGGTATTGCGAGGTCACGGCTTCAAACCCCGTTGAAGTCCTACATTTTTCAGGCTTGTCTAAGCAATTGCTAATAATTGCGTTCATAGCTGTGAGGATCATAGCTTTACTTGATTTCATATCTGCAGTTTAATATATGATTCACTTCATGTATTATTTCCCTCGTAGTTTCAAATGTAAACAGCTATTCTACGATTGCACTTAACCCTATGGTTGGGTCACGCATTGTGGACTTTGGACCTCGCACTATAGAATTGAACTGGATATGAAACACAGGTATGCGATAACGACGGCGGACCAAGCAGAAATCGCAGTAAACAGGAAAACAACAATAGCACGTACTGAGCAAAATATTCTCACATAAAGAAATACTGAAATAAGGTGGATTTAAAAAGAAAACGGCTAAAAATCCTTCAAAGAAAGTGTAGGCTACAAGTAGCCTCTTCATTAGTTATCATTTAATAAGGCAATCAATGTTCTTCCCGTCACGCACTGCAGCCCAACTGGTTCATTCAACAGAGATCACACACATATTGACAGAACCATGAGTGTATTCAAAGTTTCGAAAAATCAACATAACAAGACTGAATAACATTTGACCCAAGCGGAATAACATTACGTAAAATAGAGAAACATAAAAGGAGCGCAATCCGAACAAGATAAGAGGGCGAAGAAGGAAGGGGGGGGGGGGGGGGGGGGATGGGGGTTTCTTAACGTATGTGGTTGTTTCCTCATTTAAGTATCACGTAATGAATGTGTGATATTCTAATGCAGTTCAGCTAAACTTATTTTAATCGACTGAAAAATGATACGTATTGTTACACTTCACAGTTAACGGAAATGATCCTGAACACATCCATGTCATACCCATCTCATAATACAACCAAATACCACGCGAACTTTCTGCCTCCAGAAACTGGGGAAACCGCCTTCCTTCCAGAATGAGGTGAATAAAATTTAGACACATCATATTTTTGATACAAAATAACAATACTTACCCAGAAACTCTTCAGAATCTGAAAGAAGAAGAAGAGCAAATACATTGTCAACGGTATAATGTTGAATACAGTTTAAATTAAGAGCCAATTGGAATCCGTTTACACAGCAAGTCAATCTATGAAATCAAACGCCGCCTTTGTCCGTAGTTGTGCTATCTTATCAGGGGCACCCAACCTCAAATTTCGGAAAATATCTGTTCGGAAGACGATTTGAGATCTAGAATTTTCGGAACATTTGTTGTAAAATTTCTTGCTTGCCTGCCTCTCCTAAGATTTTCGAACATCTGAAAAATGGTATAATTTCCCATTTTTAACGGATTTTTACCCTAAAAAGGTCACCTTTTGTGGAGCCTTTTTTCTGGCTGAAATTTTCGAAAAGGTAAGTTTTGATGCATATATTTTTCGGATCACTAGACTTTCAGCTAGCAATCCAAACAGATGAAAAATTTTTAGGGGATTAAAAATTTGCCTATATCTACCTTTTAAATACTAAAATACGTTGAACAATGCTATGTTGAAGTGGTTTTGAACTATATTCTCGTTGGGTGCTCCATTCTTATGAATAGAACTTCGTGTTACACCGAATCTTCCACTGTGATAAAGAACCTTCGTGCCTAAAAACGTGCAGTTTGGCAGCTAGATCAAGGACATACGCACAAGAAAATGGCAACATCAAGTATTTTCTTCACCTCTGTTGCACACTTCGTATCTCGATTGAACGTGTTATGACGAGCTAAATAAATAACTTCTGCTGAGATTCTTTATAAGTAACAGAAAACTTGATAGGCCTAAGTTCAAAGTTCAGGCGATGATTTTCTCTTTTCAACAACAACGTTTTGTTCAAAAAACTTTCCCTATTTAATTCTACAGAAAGCTAACTTACAAATAACTGACAAATCACCTTTATGCCTACAAATTTCTTTCCTACACCACTGTTATACATTTCGTGTCTTGTTTAAATGCGTTCTGATCTCATTCATTCTAAATAGACATTTAACGAAATTATTTGCTTCTCGTGGCTATGACAAGGGGTAAATGGAGTCAAAATTAACGGTTCGAAGTATATATAATAAAGAGTAAAAACATCAACCAAAAGTCATTTGTTTTTTTATCGCTTATTAAGGATCGCTCATTCCCCTGAAAGAACGCCATGATCCCGTATTGGTGCCCAATCCCTCTCGATTTGCATGTACCTCAGCCTGGTGCCCGAGGTATTTCCCAAAATAAATTTCGTGGCTGGCCATCCAATTCAGTACTTTACTATTACATGTATCAAGTGGAGTGTTTAGACAGAGTGCAGACTGACACTGGTACCAAATAAGGGGACGAAAGCGAGTCTTGGGAAATAGCGCGCTAGAAGTTTAAACTTACACCGAGGAAAGATGGGAAGTAATGTTTTCGTTTTGAGCGTTAGTCGTAGTTAAACGATGGTTAAATACTATGCAGTGTGCAAAAGTGGGAGTTGAACACGCTTGCAGATCCTCGGATATGTTCGCAACATTTCAGTAGAGAATACCGGGGACCGATGGTGACAGAGCTACCGGCGGAAAGGCAAAGGGCAGACGTGCAGGAAGACCTCGCCAAAATGGAAAGGGGAATAAATCAGTCTTTTACTTTAACCCCAGCCTCCAGCCAGAAGTTAAAGTTGGCGCTAATGCTCAAAGAAGAATTAAGAGAGCAAGTGGTTCAAGACGTGTTGAAAAGCAACGAATCTGTAAAATCTTACACAGGCATTGCGTCACTATCGTGTTTCATACTTCTCGTCAATAGACCCTTGCACGGTTTTTGGCACTATCTTGGTTGTGGGGGGGGGGGGGGGGGCAGACACGGCTAAATTTACAGTAAATGTATGGGATTTTGGCTGACGTTGAAATGCTTTAGCACCGCTAAAAAGAAAAATATTTTAAGTGTTTAAAATAATACAACATTTCCACCAAATTGTTTTTCTTTCCCTTCTCCACCATTCCGTCACCATTTTTCCAAAGTAATTTCAAATATCAAAGTTTACTACCCACCATCCTCACTCACTGAGGAATACTTCAAACATTTTATTTTACCAGTTACCGCATTTCATAATTCTAATCTATGAACAGTATTCCAAAGTATTGGATGAAAATGTCTGCTTAAGTAAAGCAGATACTTACCCTCCTTTACAAGGGCAAAATCCATCTTTAACTACATCAGAGTCTTCCATGATTATAAAGCCATTGTAGGTCTGTTTATTATCGTCAGTTTTGGACCTCTGAGTTGAACTTGAATAAAGTGCAACTCTTGTCCTGAACACAATGCATCATACAATCTTGAACATGTCCATCCTAAAATAACTTGTATCCAAGCAGACTCTTAAATGACTTGAGGTTCTCGGCGGTGTATTCCCCAGAGCCAATTTCATATATAAATTAGCGAAAGTAACTGGAGGCATCTTAGAAAAATCGTAGCTCCAGCTCTGGACATTTTCCGGGCGATATATTGCGCCCTTGTCAGTTCTCAGTTTACTGGTTATCAGGTCTGAGAAGTCTTCGTCGTGTTTATTGATCCGTTGTAGTTTTATTTCACGCGCCTTTACCGCGAGTTCCACCATTTCAGCTTTACGTTTACTGCGTCCTTGATCCCTCACCTGAATCCCTCTCTTTGTTAAATAATCTTCCAACAAAGGAACCCTCTTCCCATCAAATTGTTCTTCCACTTTTTCTTGATTTCTATCCAAAATGCTTACCGCGGTTTAATATCAGATGGAAAACAAAATAGCGAGAGGTTTGGCTTGTTATGCCTCCCATTTTTAAACAACTCCACGGTATTTGACCATCGTTTAAGTACGATTAAGGCTAAAAACGAAAAGGTTTTTTCAAAAATATTTTTCCGTTGTATGTCTAACTTCACGCACGCTATTCCCCCCAAGCCTCGCTTTCGTGTCTTTATTTGGTACCAGTCTTACGCGCCTAAATATATCGGAAATGGGCTAATGATAAGGTTTCCTTCAATACTATATACAGTGACTGTACGCAACAATTTCAAGCCAGCAATCACTACTCAAGTGGTAAAAAAAAAAGAAAAAAAAAAAGAAAAAAAGGCTTCCGAGGATTGTAACACCCCGCAGAATTCTACTAAATTTCCACCGATTCGTTAATTTCAAGCAAAAACATCAACTATTTCAAATAAAGTGGCAATGTTTTCAGTTACAAAGAAAAACCAGACCAGGAAGCTTCTTTTTACTACCCCTACTACTACCACTACCACTACCGCTACCACCACTAGCACTAACTACGACTAATTATTTACTTAAAAGTAAAATACATAATGAAAAGCTACAGTAATAAGATATTTAATGATAAGATTGTATAAAAGGGAAAAAAATATACTAAGAAAGAATATCCTTAATTTGTACACATTGGTACATATATATATATATATATATATATATATATATATATATATAAATGTGGAGGTCGAGTCAACCTTGGCGCAAAGTGCTCAATGCTGTGGTAGCAGAGCAACGTAACTAGGTACGTAACTAGGTACATGAGAAAAATTCACAGCAGTATTAAAATTTATATAGTTTTGCCGAAAATATCATTGTCCATAAGAAATGACTTAAGAGGATGAGACTTTTCTGTTCTCTTGCGTCCTTAGGGATTTACAAGTTGAGTGACGAGTTTCTTAAGTTATTGGAGTGGATGTCTGAAACATTAGTAAATATATTTCTCAAATGGGGTGGAGAAATATCACAAGTTATTTTGTACATAAGAATAGCGAATTGTCTAATCTTCCAATTTTCTAGTATTTCCCAACCCAGTTCATCCAATAGAACTTTATAGACCGCGCTCCATAATTTGAAAAGTTCAGGATTCTAGATATCCCACACACAGCTGGAATAGCCAAATTAGGGAACGATAGGAGCTTTATACACGATCATCTCTTTCCAAGTGAGATATAATACTAATAATAATGTGGAACAACCACGCTGAATCGACCTCCGCGTGTTGGGTCCTGTTCCTTGCCAGCATTGCCGTTTTCAATCTTCAGAGTGGTCAGGTTAATTGTCTAACATCCAGGGACAGTAACTGGGCAAGTTTGGAGCAGTTACTTGACGAATTAAAGCAGGAAAACTTCGTTTATCAAGATAAATTGTCATTCATCTTTGGAAACTCGGCGACGGAAATTGCATAAGGAACAAACGACACTCGTTAACTGAGATCCTTCTGTTACACTGTACACGGAGCATGCAATTATCTACAAGATATGTGTACATGGATCAATATAAAGGAAGGCCACGACCCGAATTCCTCAGATTGCCACGCATCAAGAGACACAAGCGTTCGTGTATATATTATTCCAATACCATCGCTTCATTCCACGTTCCGCTTATTGGTGATTTAGTTTTTTAACTTAATCCGGGCACGGTGGACAATAACTCTCGCTCTACCATCTCCAGACAAAGGATTTGCAGCACCAGGACAACGCTTTCTACACACAACACAGGAAACTCAAATGCTACTCCTCGGAACACTAATAATTTAATCAACTTGCGTCCCTCCTTTAAAACGGGATTCAACTTGCCCAAGCAAATGGTACTATGTAATAACAAAGCTCGTTCTGTGAGAAACAAAACAACGGTAATTTTTGATTACATATGCGAACGAAAAGTTGATTTAGTTGGCCTTACCGAACACTGGCTAACAGATAGTGACTCGGCTGTCAGAGCAGAGCTGTGCCCAGACGGCTACAGCATTCTTGATCACCTAAGATATGATCGCCTCGGTCGAGGAACTGGGCTTATCTACCGCGACTCGCTTGATGTCTCCAAGGTTAATGCTAGAGTTAGTGACCTGTATTCTTTCGAGTTCTCCGAGTGAATGTTAAATCGCCACCACACAGCATTCCGCTCGTTATTATCTACAGACCACCATATTTAGAAGAACATCCTGTTCCCACAACTGTATTTCTCTCTGAGTTTCCTGAATATCTCGAGACTGCTGTTATGCAAGGAGCAACGGCTTATAACAGATGATTTCAACATTCATGTTGACGACCGTCAGGACTCATGCGCACGGAAATTCTTAGAGCTTTTAGATGGCGTTGAACTGAAACAGCATGTTGATCAACCCACTCATCGTGAAGGGCACACTCTCGATCTGACCAAAACGCGTGTGTCTGACAGCCTTGTTGTCAGCACGCCTGTGGTCGATTATTTCATATCTGATCATGCAGCTGTCTTATGCTGGCTTGCGCCACCAAGACCTCGCTTCTCCGTAAAGATTATTTGCCACAGAAAAATCAAGTCCATTGACATGGAGCAGCTGAAAAGAGACTTGCGGGCTACTGATATGCAGCGGACGAAACAACTACTGCTGATGAATTAGAGATATATGGTAGAGAGTATAACACCGCTCTTTCAGCGATGCTGACAAGCATGCTCCACTTAGGACTCGTACTAGGGTCAGTAGGCCTGTAGTCGCTTGGTATAGCGAAACCATTGATAAGGCTAAGCCTTCACATAGGAAGGCTGAAAGGAAGTGGAGAAGAACAAAGTTGCCTGCAGATTCTGCTGATTACAAGAACAAGAGAAACTATGTTACTAACCTAATGAATAAATCAAGGCAATATTTCTATTCTAAGTTCATAGAGGAGAATAGCACTGATCATAGAAAGCTCTTTGGCGAGCCTAAAAAGCTGCTTGATACCCATGATCTGCTGCGCTGTCCTGATCATCTTGACAGGACTGTGTTGGCAACTGACATTGGCAAATTCCTTGTGCGCAAGATAGAGCACATTCGACGAGACATTGACGCGATTTGTCTAAGGTCTTTAGATCGCAATCTAGTGCCACCGGACGGGATCGCTACAGATATTACAGACCGATTGCTGCGCTCTTTTGACACTCTGAGCGAGAAGAACGTGTGTGACCTTATAAAGAACTCTGCCAGAAAGTCGTGCGTATTGGATCTATTCCCGACTAATTTGGTCTGTGACTCATCAGAGGTTTTACTTCCCGTGATCACGAAAATGGCAAATGCATCTTTGTCTATTACACACTTCCCTGGTTACAAGAACCTGCGACCAGTCAGTAATCTATTATTTGTATCCAAGATTACTGAGAGGGCAGTATTTGACCAGTTGTACACCCACGTTACAGTTAACGAAGTATTTCCTGTCCTGCAGTCGGCTTATAGGAAATCACACAGTACTGAGACGGCGATGCTTAAAATAGTTAACGACATCCTGCTTGACATGAATCACCAGAACGTGACTTTGCTCGTATTTCTTGATTTAAGCGCAGCATTTGATACGGTTGACCACACCATACTCTTGCGGCGCCTAGAGACGTCGTTTGGTGTCACAGGAGATGTTCTCAAACGGTTCGCCTCCTACTTGTCTGATCGCTCTCAGCGTGTTGTGGTCAACGGAGAACTGTCAGACAGTGGCAACGTATACAAAATGCAGCTGACTGGCTCATATTTGGCCTTGTTCTCTTTTTTCCTTAATGGAGTATGACTGTCCGCAATGTAATTGAAAACACTTTTCCATTTATTCTATGCCTTATTTGGATCATCTTCAGTTATAGTAAGGTCCCAAGGCCTTTGCAAGGTCATTTTTAAAGCTAGTTTAATGTGAAAGTTTGTGAAGCACCTACTAGATTTAAACTTTGGATTTGATTTCGGAAATTCAATTGTACTTCTGGTGTCATTGGTTATGCAAGCTAAGTGGGCTGTGTAATCATTTGACTGTATTATATATTGGTATGTATTGCAGATTTCTAGTAGCTTCTGGGTTTCATGATTAAGTGGTGAAGCCCCTACATTACAGTTTACGTTTCCAACGATATCAACCTCTTGGTTGTAGTTTTCGAGTTCTCTCAAGATACATTCGAATTTTGCGATTGTTTCTATTGTAGACCCAGGTGCATGTGGTCTATACCATGTTCCAGCAAGAAAGGGCTTTACCTTAGGTTTAGATATTTGAATACAGAGAAATTCAAGATCATTCTCCTGATGTGCAATGCGCTTATAATTAACTGTGTTTCTAATGTAAAGACCTCCACCGCCACCTGACCCGTTTCTTTTCTCTTCTCTCGATATCATATCCTGGCACTTTTAATTCGCCGTTGGGGATAGTGTTATTATGGCGAGTTTCGTTTATGGCTAGGAAGTCAACCACATTAGTAGACATGTAGGATCTAAGTTGGTCGATATGTCTCTATAGGCTGGCTATGTTGAGAGCAGCTATCTTAAAACACCGAGAAAATGAGATATCAAGACTACAATCTTGGACAAAATTGTTGAGAAAACTCTGCTTTTGGACTTAACTCCGATTACGAGTATGAAAAATAAGCTCTGTTTTTGCCCCCACCCCCCCCCCCCCCCCCTGATCAATGTTGCTAGACGAAACAAAGCATGTCGAACCTGGGCTTATCAACATTGGTTGTAGGGGGGAGGGGGATCGCTAATAATGTGCGATATTAAGGACGTAGTGCGCAAAATAACGCCTGCTTTTAATATTCTCAACCCTTTTTGTCCAAGATTGTCTGGCGATCATTTTGCCCAAGAACACAGAACGCGTGTATGTATGAGTTCTGTAAGTACAAAAAAGAAAATATATCAGTGGTAGGCATGTCGTCATGGTATTCGATTGACAATTAGAGTTAATTAACCCTAATAAAGAAAAACAATGTTACGTCATCATTGAGGTTCATTATCAAAACAACTGGAAATGGTACATAATAGTCATGTTGACGGCGCTTTAGGAGCGTATATTTTATTACAGGTGCAAGATCGATCATAACGACAAAGCTAAAGATGTTGCTGAGGAAGTAGAAGTTTCATAAGTAACAATCTTTAGGATCAAGAAAGGTGTCCAAGGCCTTAAAAGGGAAGTTGTCACGCTGTTCGTTGGTGAAAGCCACAACAACGGTGTGATCAGATGTGACCCATACGATAAACTATATGGACCCTTCTTTGAAAAATATGTCAGAGAACAGTTCCCTAAACGTTTTGGGAAAGCAAACAAGAATGTGGTATAACAGGAGCAAAATAGTAATAGAGCAAATTACTTCCGGTTGCAAGAAACCCACTCCCTGTTTGTAAACCGTGCGTCTTCGAATACGAATTGTCACGAATTTTAAGTATAACTGCAAGGCATTATATTTATTTCCCCGGTTAACACACCGGCTGGCTAAAAACAGACTGGTCATGAAAAATATTTCAAATCTGTTCAAATCACGTTAACCGATTAAAATTTCTCATTCCTTCGCCGTAAATCTATGTCAGTTAAAGAACACACAAAATTAACCGTTGTTAACCGTGCAATTTCCTTATTGCGTATAATCTTACAGAAATATATCTGCGATAATTTCATATCTGTATATACATATTGATCTCTGTAAACCAAAGTGGGCAAAAACAGCTAGGGCAAGGCCGACTGGTTTTGATATAACTCCTTCATATTGTCCTCGTTATAGGACTCAGTAGGTCTCTTACTTCTTAATCGTACTAATGCATGAATTCCACGATGTAAAAGAACAGCAATTCGCAGTGCAGTAAAGTAAAGTAAACAGAACCCTATCTTATGTAAACAATTCACGTACATGGCTAATAATGCACTGCTGTAACAATGTTTGTTTCACGCAATATTATTGTATGACAAGTAATCCTCGACAACTTACTGTGTATCAGCTATGAGAAGACGAGTTTTACATACTATAAACATATGAGAGTGTTCACACTCTCATATAGACAGATATTTGATAGTTTATACCAAATACAATCTTGGACAAAATTGTTGAGAAAACTCTGCTTTTGGACTTAACTCCGATTACGAGTATGAAAAATAAGCTCTGTTTTTGCCCCCACCCCCCCCCCCCCCCCTGATCAATGTTGCTAGACGAAACAAAGCATGTCGAACCTGGGCTTATCAACATTGGTTGTAGGGGGGAGGGGGATCGCTAATAATGTGCGATATTAAGGACGTAGTGCGCAAAATAACGCCTGCTTTTAATATTCTCAACCCTTTTTGTCCAAGATTGTAGGTTAAATGCTAAATCACCGAGCTTTGTTTAAATTACTGGATTAACTGAGCTGCCATGTCCTTCATCCCTGTTTGCAAGAGATCAATCAAAACCTAAGCCGTTTGCAAGATTATTACAGATCTTATTACCTGCATCATTTAGGTGCAGTTTGCTGTTGTTTAAATCCTTAGCGTCAATATTCTTATGCTCGATTAGTTTCCAGCCGTTTTGATTGCACACTTCCTTCAAACGCATGTTTACAACTTTTACTGCTTCCTTCAATTTCTCTTCGTCATCTCTTGCTACCAAATTTGATAAGACCACATTTGCATCTGATTCAGTTTCAATCAGCCTTGCAATGTCAATAATGTTGTAGGCGACCGTTTCGGGTTTTGTGTCCCGGAGATCATTTGTTTCGATGTGTAGGTCAATTTGTTGAGGTGCCACTTTATCCAGAGTGGGTTTTATGTAATGCTTCATGTCAGATGTAGAAGTCCCTGAGAAGGATTTGATCACGACTCTATATTTCACTCGTTTCCCGAGTTTTTGACCCTGGACTAGGCCTACTCTGGGACCTTAAGTCGCGGTAACTTAAGGCGACTTTAAGCAATTATTGTCCAATACGTTAAGCGACTTTAGGTGATTGAAGGCGACTAATTATACACTGTGGATGTTGAAATCCCACAGCTTGAACCTTTGAACTACTTTTCAGCAATATTTTTACTGTGAATTATGGGACATGTACAAAATTGTACATGAAATAAATTGCTGTAAAGCCGTACATGTTGGTCGATAAATGAGTGCACTTCCTTTAATCATTTCTGCATATGTTTTGTAGGAATAATTCCAGTAATACTTTAATTATTGATTAGATATAACTTCAGTTCATGTCTGGAGAAGAGGGCTAGACAAAATGTTCATTAGCCTAAGGTTGAGGCGCAAGATCTTTAAAGGGTCCATGACAACAGTAGCAAATGCTATCCGTTCGCTCTAAAAAAGCAACTTCTGAGACCCCTAGTGTGAATGGAACCCATGACCTTCCAGACTAATGGCGTTCTGGAAGATCACGGGTTTGATTCTTATTGGGTAGTCGGATTTAATTTTTCTAAGCAAGACCACAACATTTGCTATTGTTATATAGCTGAATTTTTTGGAGTTTTTCTGATAATTGTTTCCCTGGATATCCCCACACACAGCTGGAATAGTTAAAAAATAGGGAACGATAAGAGCTTTGAACATGATTTCTCTTGATTGAAACGGTACAGTCGGACATATAAAAGCCTTAAAACCGACAAACCTGTCGATATCTTCTATGGAATCTCCTCGATATGTGCTGAGAACACAAAATCTTTAGCATGGAGTTTTCAAAAAGTACTTCTCCAAAAAAAATATGACTTCATAAGACCATCCTTTTTGATAAACTTTTCAAAATATCAAATAAATCTTTTGTCCAAATAGAAATTCCATGTTACAGTTTTCGAAAAAAGAAGGACGGTTGTCCCTCCGGTGAAAAAAAATCGCCTCTCCCTGTCGTTTCCTGAGACTTTTGACATGTTTTACACTAAAACGCACAGAAGAGGACTGGGACTAGTTGTGCATGCGCCTTATGGTTAAAGTGATGTCAGATTTCGATTAAAAAAAGTTACTTCAAAGAATCATCCATGCAATCTTTTTGTAGGGCTCTTGACTTAAAACCTTGCTTAGGAACCATTGTATTTCTGTAGTAAAGGTGAATCCCTGGTTTCGCACTGCGCAACTCTACTGCGCATAATTTCTTGCGTCATTGGCATGCGCAGTAGCGCGGACAAATAAATAAACTGGTGGATTTTCATCGACAGGAATCCTAATCCGTCAAGGAATGGCTATTTTCTCCTAAACGAGTACGATGGCTCCCATTTTTTTATTTCATATATTTTCTGAAAACGGTGTCTTCATGGAGTAGTGAAAAAATCAGCAAAACTCTATGGCCAGTTTTCTTATATAGAATAGGCGATTTGCATGATGGCGTCATTTAACTACCGAGACCAGAATGCTTTTTCAAAATGCTTTATTATTCAGATTTTTCTTTTCTCTTGGGAACAAAGAAACAATTGTTTAAATTTGCCTGACAATAGAAGCAACCGAAAGCAGTCTGGTCTTAGTAGTAAATAACGTCATCATGCAAATCGCCTATTATACGGAAGGAACCATTAAGAGTCCAACAGCCCACACTCAAGTTAAATCTATTAAAGAATGTTAAGTACTCACAAAGGCATCCAAATACAGTTTCCTGGTATGTACTTGAATTAACCATAGAATGACAACAGGCTCTGCGTTATACATTTGATTTCATTTATAATAATTTAAATGAAAATAGTTTCTGATTGGCTGACAGCAGTACAGTTCAAGTGTAACACAGTGCAAAAAGTGTAGCTCAAATAGTCATATTCGTCAGCGTCGTACCATGGAAAGGAGCACGGTGACCCCTCTTTTTGATTACACTTTTTATGATTTCCTTGACATGTTACAACAGTTTGTGAAGTTTCATCGGAAGTTTCATCGGAAGTTCTATTCCTAGGGAATCGCCTCAGGAGCCACACCCCTTAAGGTGACTTAAGGGAACTTAACGTCCCAGAGTAGGCCTTGGATTTGCTATATAATTGAATCCCCAACTATGACGGTCGTTTGCGGTGGCGATAATATGACTTCCTGTTGGCGCATTTTTCCTGAACCCATTGAAACCTGTGGCTTCCGATTTTCAGTGGCTTTTAGCTGCTGTGTAACTGCCTTCCGTTTAACTTGCCTTTGGTAATCATGTCAATTTTCAGCATAACTTGAATTTACACCTTTCTTCTGCTTTCAATACGTTTTGTAATTCATTGTAGAGAAGTCTAACTGCAGTCATTAAGCTTTCGTTTTTCATCCCTGAGGGTTTTATCCTTTTCTGTCATACTGGTGTAGCAAGATTCCACCTCTTGTACCTTTGAGGGTGTCATTTTCTCTCTGAAGAGATGAGGTGGCTTTATTTGCATAAGATGTACCGGCTTCAGATTGAAGTTTTTCAATTTGTTGGGAGCAAACCTCCCTTACATTGGCCTCTATAAAAGAATATATATCCTGATCTTGAAGAGGTGACAGCGACGTGATAAACTTCTCATTTGCTTGTATATTTTTCCTGTCGTTTTCAACCGCTTGGGAAACATGTTCCGGTATATCATGGCGGCCTGAAGTCGTTCAACCAAAGTGCATTTATTTCAAATTGGGTCGAGCAATCATGGCGGCAAGACGTGTCACTGTCGCTGCGTAAGTTTGTGGACGGGGAGTTCGCCTAACGTTGAACTTTTGCGTCTTCCTTGCACTCTAACATCTTGGTAATGAAACATCGATGCCAAAATCTGACGGTAGACCCGACAGCCTCAAATGTCTAAAAGAATCGAGCGAGAAAACAGATCATCAAGCTCGTCTTCACAACTGACGCCATCGCCCAAAAGAAATCGTCGCTCTAGCAGCACTGTGATGGAAGACAGCAAACAATCCGAGGCCCTCAGCCTGGAAAAGTTTAAGCAAATTATGGATAAACTTTCTCGTTTAGGTAACCAAATTCAAGAGCATTTTGGAAACCTGACATCCGAATTTTCAATCTTGAGACACGAAATGAAACACGAACTTGATGGTGTGAAAAAGTCCCTGAGGGACGTAGAAAAATCTATTGAGGCGGCTTGAGATTCAATTAACGACATTCAAGAAGAAACAAAAACCCACAACGACTACAAGAAAACATTCCAACAAAGCCTCGACTCTCATCGCCCAGAATTAGACCTGCTCAAAGTAAACCTCAAAAAAGTTGACAGCCAACAAGCTGAAATCGAGAATTTGAAAACAAGGCTGCTTGAAGAACAGGAGAAAATTATCGCATTGGAAAACTATGCTAGACGCGAGAATATTTATGAATGTACCTGAATACAAGGACGAAAATTGCATGGATGTAGTGTACGATATGATAGAAAATGTCATGAATGTCAATGTAGAAGATATCCACTTCCATGCAGTTCATCGTGTTGGGAAACCGCGTACAGAGGACACCTCTAAAAGCACCCCGAGACCAATTATTGCACGCTTCCTCAGCAGGGAAGACAGAGACAGTCTTTGGAGCGAGAAACAGGTTGAAAGGTTCATCGAGAGCTAAGGTTGTATACATAACGCAAGATTGTGCAAAAGCGATACAGCAGGAAAGGAAAGGAAAGTACTAATCAAAGCGATGTTTCAAGCAAAGGAGCGAGGTTTGAGTGCAAACGTTATCGATAGAAAGCTTATTATCAACAATGTTATTTGCACAGTAGGACTTTACTGAAGACTTTACCTGAAAACTTTAGGCCTCCTCAATTCAGTGCACAGGCTTAATCGAGTCATTTAATCGTCATTTAATCTGAATTTTTCTGTTTTTTTTTTCTCCATTGTCATGCAAACGTACGGCTGCTTCCCGTATCAGTAAGTTCTTCAGTCTGACAGTCCTTAGGGACCCAACCAACGGACTTTCAATGTTTTGCTTGATTTCTTTGCTTATTCTAGTCTCGTACCTTTTTGTTTCTGTTGGCAATATTTATTTTTTTTCTTTAGTCATACAAATTAGTTGCATACTCGAAACATTTCTACGTTTTTGAATTACTTTTATAAGCATCCACGAGCTATCTCATATAACGCCGAATTAATAACCTGCTCATTAAATGTGAGAGGTTTATCGAACATCATGAAAACGCGTGAGACCTTCCGTTGGCTTAAGCTGAAGAAATATGCCATTTATTTTCTACAAGAAGTTCATTGTACAAAGGACAAAGAGCACATATGGTCCGCGAAGTGGGGGTATTCTGCCATATTTAGCAGCTTCTGTAGTGCTAGTGCCGGAGTATGTGTGCTTTTTAATAATAATTTCAACTTTCAAATTTTG
>OX421456.1:14527325-14532325 GCA_949126865.1 Montipora capitata | reverse complement strand
GCGGGAATTCAGCTTTTTGCTTGTAAATGGTAAAAGCACTGAGAAAATTCAGCTATTTTCCACGAGAAGTCGAGGAATCTTAGATCTACGCGAAGGAAAATGTCAGTCGAATCTTTCAACACTGTTTGGTGTAATTAGGGAGACTGGGCCGCGCGTTTATGGTAAACGGCAAATGTTAAACTGAATTTGCATTTTACTGAAAGTCAAGGAAACTAGTTTGATTTTAATTCATTTCTTGTCTCCTATCTACAGATATCATGCAACTTCTTTAAAGAGAGAAAAGAATTACAATAACGGATTTTCATCCTTTTTTTTTAAGACAAGCAGCGGCCTGTCTTTAGCTGCCTCATGTAAAAGTGATGCCAAGTGTCTCTATTTTCTTCCTTTGCCCCATCAAGCGTCGGTTAATGGAGATACCCATCGATGATATGGTGAAGGAACAATGTATTAACGACATACATTTGAATTTATGCGGCAATGAAACAAGTTAAGTTTTGAGATAATCGCAAGTCCCAAAAGTTGAATCAGGATTGGAGTACGAGACTGAACTATATTTGATATAAAATATACATGGACTCAAGGAATCCAGCATGGCAAAACTGCAGCAAAGTTTAAAAACTACCTCGAGTGCACCTTTGAATGGCCTAAGCCACAAGGATGAGAAGGTCACGGTACAAACTGGATATAGCCCAAAACAACGCCATTTCAGAATACTCCTAAACTGTTATTTCAACTTTTCTGTTGCAAAATACGAACACTTACCATCATCTGGAAGGGAGTCTGAAAAAAGAGAAGAAAAAAAAAAACCAAAATTTTAATCGAGCATATAGCTTGGTTTAAGGCTTTTTTTTTTTTCTAGTTAAGTTACGAAGTACATGTAGTCCACTATGTAAAATTTTAGCACAGTTATAACTCATTTTAACTGCATGTTAAAACTTTTTTTCGCCGTTTAATTTGTAGAGGGGTGGCTTGTATTTGTCCTTTTTCTTTCAGGGATAACGTAAAAGTATCCAGTATGATGTTGTAATGTAGGACAACTTAGTATAGCTTGTTTAATACAGTATGATGATGTAATATCATGCAATGTATGCCGATTTGTTGAAACAAAATATTGAAAACAAAAAATAGAAAATGGTTTCATCTGGGTGTAAGGAAAGGGTCCTCTTCACAACCAGTTAACAATACATCCATTTTGGTAACATTTTTCTCCAAACGGGGATAACAGAATGTGATCGTTGTCACAAACTAAGGAACATTTATCGGAGCAATTCGTTTTTACGTTGGTAGAAAACTATCGTGATTACCGCACGGACAATGTTCAATTGCCTGGAAGATACTTAGAGATACCAATTACTGCAAGTATGACATGTTTGGAGTATTCTATCAGTGTGGAGCTTCCCTTCAAGAATCACATCCAAGGGCACCCAACGAGCAAATTAAGCCAACTCCTATGAGAGACATTTCTTGGCTCCTTGTAATGTATAAAGACTGTCCAGAGAGATGTTTTTACCACCTAGAGAAATTTGATCTGTTCGGATATCTTAGCTGAAAACTGCTAGGTGATCTTTTTAAGTGCAGAAAATTGCAAAAAATAGCCTTCCGAAAACGCAAGGAACTACTTTTCCCTGGTTGCCGAATCTTTCAGGTGATGATTTAGTAAAGAAATCTATAGCTGTTTGCAACGTAAACCCGAAATTATTGTAAAGCGCCTTAGAGCTCTGGAATAGGGCGCTATAGAAATTTTATTATTATTATTATTATTATTATTATTATTATTATTATTATTATTATTATTATTATTATTATTTATCATTACTATTATTATTATTAGTATTATTATTATTATTATTATTATTATTATTATTATTATTATTATTGCTAACCATGGTTTGGTAACTTACCGTTAGTTTATAAAAGAAGCTGTTTACACATAAACTACCAAGGTAAGAAAAGGACAACTGACAGTTTACGCGGGAAGTCAGCTTTTTGCTTGTAAATGGTAGAAGCACTAAAGAAATTCAGCTATTTTGGGCGAGAAGTCGAGGAATCTTAGGTCTACGCCAAGGAAAATGTCAGTCGAATCTTTCAACACTGTTTGTTGTAATTAGGGAGACTGAGCCGCGCGTTTATGGTAAACGGCAAATGTTAAGCTGAAATTTGCATTTTACCGAAAGTCAAGGAAACTAGTTTGATTTTAATTCATTTCTTGCCTACTATCTACAGATATCATGCAACTTCTTTAAAGAGAGAAAAGAATTACAATAACGGATTTTCATCTTTTTTTTTTAAGACAAGCAGCGGCCTGTCGTTAGCTGCCTCATGTAAAAGTGATGCCAAGTGTCTCTATTTTCTTCCTTTGCCCCCTCAAGCGTCGGTTAATGGAGATACCCATGGATGATATGGTGAAGGAACAATGTATTAACGACATACATTTGAATTTATGCGGCAATGAAACAAGTTAAGTTTTGAGATAATCGCAAGTCCCAAAAATTGAATCAGGATTGGAGTACGAGACTGAACTATATTTGATATAAAATATACATGGACTCAAGGAATCCAGCATGGCAAAACTGCAGCAAAGTTTAAAAACTACCTCGAGTGCACCTTTGAATGGCCTAAGCCACAAGGATGAGAAGGTCACGGTACAAACTGGATATAGCCCAAAACAACGCCATTTCAGAATACTCCTACGCTGTTATTTCAACTTTTCTGTTGCAAAATACGAACACTTACCACCATCTGAAAGGTAGTCTGAAAAAAGAGAAGAAAAAAAATATCAAAATTTTAATCTAGCATATAGCTTGGTTTAAGGCTTTTTTTTTCTAGTTAAGTTACGAAGTACATGTAGTCCACTATGTAAAATTTTAGCACAGTTATAACTCATTTTAAGTGCATGTTAAAACTTTTTTTCGCCGTTTAATTTGTAGAGGGGTGGCTTGTATTTGTCCTTTTTCTTTCAGGGATAACGTAAAAGTATCCCGTATGATATTGTAATGTAGGACAACTTAGTATAGCTTGTTTAATACAGTATGATGATGTAATATCATGCAATATATGCCGAGTTGTTGAAACAAAATATTGAAAACAAAAAATAGAAAATGGTTTTTATCTGGGTGTAAGGAAAGGGTCCTCTTCGCAACCAGTTAACAATACATCCATTTTGGTAACATTTTTCTCCAAACGGGGATAACAGAATGTGATCGTTGTCACAAACTAAGGAACATTTATCGGAGCAATTCGTTTTTGCGTTGGTAGAAAACTATCGTGATTACCGCACGGACAATGTTCAATTGCCTGAAAGATACTTAGAGATACCAATTACTGCAAGTATGACACATTTGGAGTATTCTATCAGTGTGGAGCTTCCCTTCAAGAATCACATCCAAGGGCACCCAACGAGCAAATTAAGCCAACTCCTATGAGAGACATTTCTAGGCTCCTTGTAATGTATAAAGACTGTCCAGAGAGATGTTTTTACAACCTAGAGAAATTTGATCTGTTCGGATATCTTAGCTGAAAATTGAAGTGTCGAAACTGCTAGGTGATCATTTTAAGTGCAGAAAATTGCAAAAAATAGCCTTCCGAAAACGTAAGGGTCTTGTTTTCCCTGGTTGCCGAATCTTTTAGGTGATGATTTCGTAAAGAAATCTATAGCTGTTTGCAACGTAAAACCGAAATTATTGTAAAGCGCCTTAGAGCTCTGGAATAGGGCGCTATAGAAATGTTATTATTATTATTATTATTATTATTATTATTATTATTATTATTATTATTATTATTATTATTATTATTATTATTGGAGACTTTATTGAAATATCCTCAAATGATATTACAACCTTTGCGAGCCTGTAGGCCTGGGCAATGGTGCTCATGTAACTATCCTATAAAACCTTATGACTATGGTCAATCTAACAAATTACGGTGTAATATTGTAAAACTAAAAAATAAAAGTAGCAAAATTCATAGAATGATCCTTATAAACGATAAAAAAGAAGAAGAAATCTAAAAAACAATGCAAATAAGATACTATATACATCTTTATCGTCCATAAACGGCTTTAACCAAAATCAGTTTATGAGAGAAACCTTTTTACTATTTCACAGTTTTGGGAGATGATCCACTTTTATGAGCGTTCAATAGTTGTCTTTGCTAAATTGTTATCCAATATGCTGGTAAGTTCTTCTTTAAGATCCTTGTAGTAAACTGCGAGAAAATCAAAGACTACTGTAATGAGCTTTACTTTATGACCTAGCTGGGTATAAGTTTATAATACCTAGTTTTAAATCTATATATTTATCCTTCTTGTGTTTAGTTCTCATGGTGATTATTCCTGGGTTGCATATTGTTCCTTCTATGATGATCCATTCTTTATTCTTTTTGTCCAATACACTGACATCCGGTCTATTTGCGCCATTCATTGGACATTTTTCCAATTTCCAGGGTATGTCCCACAAGATCTTTGCCTCGTTATTCTCTTGGCTTGGTTGCGGATAAGATTGCTTGTAACACGGATTAGAATACTCAGATTTTTCAAATTTGTATCTTTCCATTAAAGCATGGTAAACGGGGCGTTGCATTCTGTCGTGTCGAGCTTTATACAGTGACTGTGCTATGTGAGAACAGCCACTCAGAACGTGTGATACTGTCTCCTGATCTTTAAAACAGAGTCGGCAGGACAACTCGTCTACTTGTTCGTGTAACTTTTGTGATCTATAGATTTTTGTGTTAAGGAGTTGCTGTCTAATGCTTGTATCTACTGACATGACTATATCCGGGATGTTTTTCCATTGTCTAAAGATGTCGTGTGAATGGGCTGATACTTCTGAATCCTGCCAGTGTTGAGTCACAAACTTTCCCATCCATGGCTGTTTCATGACTTCATGTTTGCGTTTCTTCATCATCATCATCATCATCATCATCATCATTATTATTATTATTATTATTATTATTATTATTATTATTATTATTATTATTATTATTATTATTATTATTGCTAACCA
>OX421456.1:14489825-14512325 GCA_949126865.1 Montipora capitata | reverse complement strand
ACCAACGAGAAACAAAACCAAAACCAACCGTGAGTAGCACACGCTCATTTTCCCGCGCTTCGCGTCGGCTAAGTGTAATTGCTCCGAATGTCGATTGGTTCGGTGTAATGTTTCGCTCTGTTTGATCGCAACTCGCAAAATATCCGCGCGTATTATATGTTAAACCATCGCATACGATGTATTTGTTCGAGGGTTTAACATATAATACTCGCGGACATTTTGCTCATTGCTCGTAAGTACTACGCAACTCGCAAAATATCCGCGCGTATTATATGTTAAACCATCCAATATGATGTATGTACTCTCCTGTTGTGAAAATAATAGCAGACTGATATCGTTTAATCCAATGAGTATAGGGACATTTAACACAATATTTTAAAATGAAGACTTTCAGCTTTTTTGATTGATTGATTTTTTTGATTGATTGAAGCAGTTGCATTTTACCGACCGTAATTATTGACAAAAAAGGAACTATGGTCACCAGATTTTGCACCCCGATCTTCTTTTCGAAATTTCCAACATTCAGAGTGAGGGTGAAAACATCCTAGTTAATCTGGACGCTAATAAGGCAACTGATGTTGATGGCATCCCTGCAATAATTCTGAAATCATGTGCCGAGAATTATCGATGCCCTTGTCTAGGGGTGGGGCATTTGACTGTCTGTAGGCGCCCGGGGATGGGAAATTTGGCGCTAGCTTCCATCAAAATGTCAAATTCCACTAGGGAATATAGGAACGTAATAGTTTTAAATGTATAGTCCGAGTTAAGTTCATTTGTTAACACTTCCATAAGAGTAATTTAAATGATATCACATGATGCGAAAAAGCATGTGCATGGACCATCACATCCATCAGCTGTTCACTGTGAATGCAATGAAAAAAAAGTTACTCCAATGAATAATCCATATTTCATGAAAAAAAAAACTCACTTAGAAAGACAACCAACACACAATAAAACAAACTCTACCTTGCTCTCGTTCTGTGTGATGTTCGCGGTTTATAATTCTTTAATTCTGTTCGTTGCTACTGTTTGGGTGCGAGTGTGGGGGTCTGGGACGAGAATGCTCGCACACACGCTCGGTAACAGTTTCCTGAAGCACGTGTACGCGTTTCCGAGCACGGGTGCTGCAATTCGAGTACGAGTTAAACGGTGTGAAATTAAACAAATTAAAATAAATCGAGCACGACTTGTCATAAGCTTGATAAGAGTCGACGGAAATCGAGCTCGAGTCGCGTTCGTACTCGAGTAGTGATTCGCAGTGGATTTCTTGTATTCGTACTTGGTTGTTCAGGAACTAATACTGATCCAGAAGTTTGCACATACGACCATTTTACTACAGCGGTTCTAGAATGATATAGAACTTTCTATAGAGCTCTTCAAACTAGAGCAGTTCTAGAATGTTATGAACTTTCTAATTTCATAACCTTGACCATTCTACATTTTACATATAATCAATATAGAGCTCTTCTAACTAGAACAGTTCCAGAATGCTATAGAAGTTATTCATGTCTTATAGAATTAATCACAATTTCAATTAGAAAAACAAATGAAAGTTTTCATCCAGGAAAAGGTTCTCGTTCACGCAGATTATCTTTGTCTTCGTCACTGAAATCAGTGGATTTGACTGAAAAGCCAATACAATATTGTTGTCGGAGATTGGATGACAAGAATTTCTATCGCAATCGGAAATTCAATGACCTGGATTTGTGAAAATCTTGTTCAGCTTCATGCTTTAAACAACGAGGTATAGTGTGAAGTGCAATGTTTCGTGATGTTGACTTGCGCCTCATGTCTTAAAGAACGACTAATGTTACATGTGTAGCGCGCTTGTATCGCCTCATGGCATTATTAAAGAACGACGTATATTTCACGTGTATCGTGTGCTTGTTTCGGCTGACAGATATTTTCTGTCACGCGCGAACTGACTTCCGAGAGTCCGATTGACTCTTGCCAGGAAGAGCTGTCTCCATCGGATCCGATCGAGTCTGTTTGCCAACTTTTTCAACCCACCTCGCTCCTGTTAACCCTTACTTCCGGTACCATTGATCAAGCGCCATGCACCCATTTCCGGTTCCGGTAGCGTTCGGACTCAATCCGCCTGCGAGTGAAGACAACCCGACTCAGCTCGAGTGTATTGGACGTGTATGATGGCAAAATATGAATTCATCAGACTGGCTTTCCCTTCATAAGTCAGTACTAAATTAGCGTAGTCTCTTTTGAGAGGAACGATGCTCTTGCGATACGCTGTTGGATTTAAGTGACTTCCAAATTGCGCTAGTTTTGCTTGACTTCTGTGAACAGTTTGGAGAAGTATGCGGCTTTGGCTTGCTTTGGAACCGACATAACCTCATTTCTAGCTTTCTTGTAAGTTTGGGCATTAAAATCAAACTGCCACCTTGAATAGGCTGTACCTGCGATTTAAAGCGAAAGGTGTTGGTGATCCTAGGCCGAGGTGAACTTCTATTACTGACTTCTTTCGATGGAACGTGATCATTGCATATAATGTTAACTAAGTACTGCCAAGCCCTTACTGACAAATCGCCCTTGTCATCGAAGACTACACCGATGTGAAAAGGCATTGTTTCGACGTCGGATCTAACTTTGTCCTCACCCAATCTCTTATAGTCTTTTATTTCTAAGGTTCTTCGGTGGAAGTATTTTGAGCTTCAAGGGTAATGTTACATATATTAAGCCATGATTGAAGATGCGTAGAAGAAATACGCCCGTGGAATTAACAAGGTGTTTTGTTATGGTCACCAGAACGTCTGACAAAGAATGCGATGATAATGTTATTCTTGTGGCCTTTCGTACGATGTTTCACACCTTGGATACCTCTCCCCTTTCCATAACCAGGGCTGCACACTTACTCATTCCAAACTCCACCCTTATGTCTTTGCTTAATACTCGAACAATCTTGATAAGAGTGTCCACTTGTTTGTCATCCTTTCCATGGAGATTCAACCTATAAGCTAGTCGTTCTCAATGAGAGGGGGAATGCTCGAGTAGGAGGAGACCTGATCAACGCAGGCAGCCCCAAAGAAGGGAGATTTTGTAACGCCAGACGCCTTGTAGTAGTTGATGGTGATGGTAACCATTGATATAACATCCGACTGCCGTCGTTCCAAACTCGACCGACAATGCGAAGAATCTGAAGCGACATGTTTCTCAAACCAGAGAACAACACAGTTTGAAAGCTCTGACAACTTTCAATAATATATTTAAGTCGATTCATAATGATACTTACCGAGAAAACAACAGGAAAATCCAGAGGAAAATCCGCCACAACTCAAAGAAACGAATATTATTGTTTTTTTCTGCCATGTGATTAGCCGAGCATTCGTCCGGTGGCGCTCGGTGTCCGACGGCAATCTGAAGACTGTAACTCGACGGCCCGAAGAAATGCCGAGTGTACCTCAGAACCCAATCCGCAAGGCATAGCATTTATTATCGGGCGAACTCAGGCATGCCATCTCGAGATTCATTGCGCGATAGCCCCGAGATGCATTGCAAGATTAGTGTTGCTCTCGCTCGACCAATGAATAACCCGCTTTAATTTAGCCTTCCTTAATACCACCAGAACGGAATAAGGGTCATCACAATTAGCAGCGGTGACGGGCCGTCTCCCTGGAACATTCCTCTCCTACACTTACTGAGCCAAGGGTACTTTCTCCTGATGTCAATTCCACCAGCCATTGATTCATACTTTTTCCAACAACGACAGCACATTTTCAGCAGCGTCAAATATTCGTAAACATTTGATGATCCACGAAGGTGGGATCATAGCATTTGTCTTTTTGTTGTCCACTTAGGTCATCTCAGGACCTGGTTTTTCTCCTTTTGCAGTTTCATTCACACCCATTCTTTTTATCAGGCAATAAATTCTGTTCCTCCAGGTGTTCATAAAGTTCATCTCCAAGCGGCAGGCAAGTTATGGGCCTAACATTTGTTGCTGTTTTCCTTTTCTCTCTATCTTTAATGACTAGTACTGTCCGATCTTTAGTAAGCCACTGTAGCATTTGCTTAGTAGTGAGCCAGTCCTGAAGTGCGGGGCAGTTCTCTACATTCACAAAATAAGATTCTTCAGCAAAAAACCTTGAAATCCATCTGGCCCAGGGGCATTCCAGTTTAATATCTTTCTTTAGTTGTTTGGTCACCCGGCTATTTTTAATCGGAATACTGTTCCGTTTCGGCACTACCGCAACATCGTTTTTTGATCCTCTTAGCCATTCAACTTTGGTGTTCTGAGTCATGTGGTTATTACCTCAACTATAAATGTCGGTAATACGATGCTTGAGTTTGTAGACCAACCTAGCTTTGTTAGATGTATCGGTTCAGTCTTCAGATAAATTGAGGAATTTTTTTCCAACCGCGGTCCCCACAGTGCTTGCATTTGGTGACAAAAATGGCTCCTAACAGACTTGTCTTACACTTATTTCACTAAAATCATTTTAGTTGTATGCGGCCATTAATTTAAGTAAGTGATACTTTCCCTTCCAAGTCAACGCAAATGAGAGTTGGAACTCCACGAAGGGTCAAAGGGTATCGAAAGCCAGCAAAACACCAACCGTAGACAGTCCCCTACCCGGACGGACTCAGTTCACATCAAAACACAGCTGTTATGTCCAACACAAAGCTACTTTAAAGGAACCTTTGAGCAGCACTTGCTATACTATAGGAAAGGTGGAAAATCACCTATTCAGATAACGGTATAATCATGCAAAGCCATTTTGCTCCCTCCTTGGGTAGTAACCACTGTACTGTATGTAACAAAAAGTTATTTCTGTGCTGTGTTGTTCTTCATGGCTAGCTTGTCTAGGGTTAACATTTAAAAGACATCAGCTCAGAAACCTCTTTAATATGTTCAATTGCTGACTTTCATTATCAGCTCATTTGACGCTAACTATTTACCATGATTTACTTTCCCCGTCCTTTAAGGAACACAGGTTTTTCTATTAAAACATACCCTTAATTTATAACATTCAAACGATAGTGGATCTTTTTGTATAAAAAAAAAATTCCCTACCCAAATTTTGAACTACGAACTACTGTTTGCGACGGTTTTCTAGCATTTCGCTCCGCAAATAACTTTTAATGGTCAATTTTCCTTCTCAAAGTACCAAACTTTTCCAGTATCCTGCAATTTTCTTTCATTCTTCCGAGTTAATTAAACTTCACAATTTCAGCATTCTAAAAAAAATCCTCTTAGATTTTCCTGGGACTTGGTCAAAAAACAAAAAGCCTTTTATCCGCGTAAGCAAGTGTAAGTCAACGTAACAAGAGGTCTAGACTGCATGATTCTCCCGAATAGAGCCAGCCTAATTTTTTGGAAGGATTTTCCACTGAAATACGTTTAGTCTTTCAAATTTCAGACCTTAGGGCCAAGTATGTGTTACTCGTTCAAGAATTCCAGTTTATGACCCTGTAATTCTGCGGATTATAAAAACTAAATGTGACGATGGACTCTAACCAGGTAATTAATCTAGTTAAGCGGTTGCGTTTATGTCTTCGCCTTTTGCATTTATCGAAAGCAAAAACCGACATAAAGTTTTTGTTTGTGTATTTGTCTTCTCATCGAAGATTAGCTTGGTCATGCCATGACCAATTTGTGGCTTGTAATTAATAGATCTGCAGCACGGTGCAGTCTGCATGAACTGCGTCCTAGCATGACTTCCTTATCTTGAGAGTGACAACATCAACCATGACAAAATCAACCATGACAAAGTGCACATTTTGTTGTTTTTCTTTTTGCTCTTTTTTAGTTATTTTCTTATTTTAATTGTAATGCCAAGTGTCTTTGTAATGTCAAGTGTCCTTATAGACATTTGTTTAAAATCTCGGCAAAACACCTGACGTGAATTAATCTATTACTTGTCTCCGTAAGGAGAGATATCTAGTCAGACACTCCCTTGCTTGTCGACTTAATTATAACCCAATTATTGACGAATCAGGACAATAGACCTAATCGGCTAACTCAATGTTGTACCCAATTCAAACCCTTCGGGAATAAAACGTTTTGTTCCAGGTATTTCCATATCATTTAAATATGAATGCTACATTATCATGCAAATACAATTCACAAACAATCTTAGTCCCGGGAGATTTGAATTGGGTACAACATTGAGTTAGCCGATTAGGTCTATTACAAAGGTTGCTCCTTGATCATTCACAGCCTTTCCCGGTCTGCTTTTCAACATGACATTCCTCTACTGGATAAAATTGTGTGTAACACTTTCTCCAGCAAAAAAAAAAAAAAAGGAATTTATTTCCCAGAGGAAATAAATGGATTTATACTGGGTGTGACAGGCTTAGTTATTTATTCCCCGTGATGCAGTTGGGGTATTCCTGTCATCCGGGAATTTCTGTAGATCTTATCCAGTGCAGAAACTAGGCGTAGGGCCTCTTTCACTAACTAATTCAAGACAGTTAAGATTATTTTCCCCTCCCCCCTCCCTATTCTTAGTTTCTTGTGGATGGCGGGTGTGCCCTCACCTTTGCTGGGATCACATCTTCTATATTTGTGTATTTTCTAGGTTGCCATGCTGATTTAAAATAAACGGGTCTAGCCCAACAGGGCTTGGCCAAAATATCCCAAACATATGTGGTACTATTTGTGTCCCAGCAAACAGAGCTCGCACAAAAGCAACGCCTTGCCAACAATATCAGTCTTACAAATGAAGCATGAAGCATAAAAATCCTGCATTGACTGCAGACTTTATGAATCATGCGACATGTGCTGACAGTGCACGGAGATACTCTCAAGGACCCTGTGACTTATACAGGTTGACGAGTTCTGTTAATTTGGGACCCCAATTTACGGTTTTACTGACTAAATTACATGCAAATAGGAGCAGATCAGTTTTTTTTTCTTAATGATGTTATGTTTATACTAACTTTGACTCCAACCATGTCGTTGTGAAACAAGAGCAAGAGAAATTCAACATAAAGGAGATAGATGAGGACTATTCATAACCGAAAAAAATGTCGTGTAAACGATAATTCCTTGAACAAAACAGGATGCTGACGAACACAGGAGTAAGGGCCAAATGAGTCTTTATTGGTGACTCTTCATTTGGATAATGCATATGTTACAGGTAAATTTGAAATTCAGGTTGAAATGATTTCAACCTTGGTAAATTTAATTTTAAACTAGGTTGAAATTGAAAGTAGGAAACACCAACAAAAAGTCCATCAATTGTTAGCAACTACGTGTATATTGGTAAGTAAATCAGTACGGAGATGTAGTACGTACGTGAGTTAGTCTGTAAAAGCGCCTTTGGTTGTTATTAAGTCTAAGCACTGATTTTAATGGTTAGCATTAAGGTTGGGGTTAGGCATACTGTGCATAATAACTAATTCTGCCTTTTTTTTTTTTTTATCTTAGAGCAGCAGAAAAACAAAATCTAGTTTAATAAGAATTACCTTCATCTTTAATATTGATTTTTCTGGTTTTTGGAAGGAAAAAGACAATTGTTTTTTTAGAGGGTAGATTATTGAATGATGTACAGTTAGTTGAACAAATGTAATTCAGTATAAAACCCCTTTGTGGTTATAAGTACTTCAACAATCAAATTCAATTTTTTTTTTCTGGTAGTCCACAAAGTTTGTAACCTTTATTAAACAGTCATTACTTGCATGTAGTTGACTGTAGGTGAACAATGAGAAGTCATTTCCTTGTTTTTGCACCTCTTGCACTTGTGTCAATGGTCAAGTGCTTTTTTGCATGTGGCAGTGAAACTAGTAGTTGTGTGTAATAACACATTCATGTCTTTAGTAATTTGTAGTCTGTTTGGTGTGCATGCAATCCAAGTGTTAATAATTTCAAATTTGGTTACAACTGTCATAAATCCATGTTCTTTTTCAATTACTTTACCAAGAAGTGTGTTTGGTTGTAAAGGACTTTTGTCCACTCAGTTTTTATTTTGACAAAATTGTTGACTTGGAATGAAATGGTATTGGGCTTGCTTGTTGTCATTTTGTTGTTGTATTTTCTTTGTGTGTTTCTTGCTTTTCCATGTTGAGGTGTCCTTATCTCCTTTGTTGACTTGGTAAGTGAATAACAAGCACGTTTAGGTTCTTCTTCTTCTGAATATTTTGTGAAATGATCAATCATGTGGAGAATCCAATTGTGTTTGCGATGACATGAACATGTACATGGTAAGTTTCTAAGGTCCATTAGGTCCATTTGCAAATGTGTTAGGAATTCTCTTGCTTGAATAGGGGCTAGCACAGGCTGTTTTTGCCTGCTGGTGATAGACTTTTGTTCTTTGTGTATCGAGCAGAGTGACACAAAGAGTTGTATTACTTCTTGGGATACTACTGATTCGTAGTTTCGCTTGATATACTTGTCCATATTGTCTCTTCCTTTGTGCGCAATATTCTTTGGCAAAGAACTTGGTGTAGTTAACATTTTTGAAAAATTTCTTTCCCGTTCTTGGATAATATTTTGCCACCCTCGGGTTTCCATCTTTTTCTTTTGATAATTGCTACGTCTTGACTCGTCAGATTTGTTCTGTCCTTGCTGTCTTCATTACATTGTCGTCAATAGAAGGGGTTATTTTGCTTGGTTTCGGCTTTTTGTGAGCTTTAACTTCACCCAATTTTTGGTAGAATATCTCTTAATCAACACAACTTCTGTTAGCCATTTTACGAACCGTACAGGACCACGCATTGCACACGAGTAAACTTTTGCATAATTTACTCTGACCGAGAAGAGTCTGGGCCCTCTTGCACCACGAGAAAAGTATTTGCTATTAATATTAATGACAACTGCTTGTCCAAGTCCTGTGTGATTAAGCGGTTAGTTGCGGCTAAGGACTCAATGCTAAGGGATGTCAGAGGTGCTCGGTTCAAGACTCGGTAAGTGCAGTCTAAAGCGATTTCTTTTTCTCATGTAAAAATTGGAATTGAATGGGTCAAGGGTACGTAAGTACGTAAAGTAGTGGTAGGTATGACGAATGGATTAGGAGATGGAAGGTTAAGAGGGATAGGGACAAAAAAGGAGAGAGTAGAGAGGAAAGTGGGAGAAGGGAAAGTCGATTTTTTTGTTTTTGTGTTTTGTTTTCAACCCCCCTAAAAAGACCGTGCCTCTTTTTTTTCAACCACACCCCATAAAGAAAACCCCTTTTCAAACAGTTGATAAATAACCTAGGTTAATTAAATTCACTTAGTTTGATTTAAATTTACCCAGTTTGATATAAATGGACCTAAATTTAATTTCAAGCCGTAACACATACAACAAAGTACTAGCCATTGTTTGTAAATTTTTGTATTGTGGTAGGATACAACCTCGTTCCCAGGGTCTCTCTTCTCTGCCTCCATTGTCGTTAAGAAAAAGACCCCGGTTCACGCTGGTCACGTGGCACTCGTCGACAAACATTGTCCCCACTGGGCCGGGGTAGAGTTTTCGTTATATTTTGATACCGCAACTGGGCGAAATCGTATTCGTTTGACAAGGCATTTTTTAGATAAGCAATCTTTATCATACAATGTAAGTATCAAAAAAGTCAAAAGAGCTGATGTTGTATTCCCACAAAAGTGGTCAACCTAAAAGCAAGAGCTTTTGTGACTGACAAGACAACTTCAATGTCGAGCAGCAATTGATGTTCACAAAACTTGATTTCGTTAGTAGCTAAAGTTGCTTCTCCACAACATACACTAACATAAAAGAATACACCAAACACTACGTTTGCTTGATAAAATGTATCTTCTATTCTACCGGGGCTAAACATATACATACTATTAAAGCGCTGTTTACACAAAGTTGCTGAAATATAAATATCATAAGTCAAAACTGTGTACTCACTGTACAAGATTTCGAGTTTAGGAATCACGTTGTTTAACGTTCGCAAGATATTAAGCGAAAATCAAAGACCAAAATAAAATACCTGCACATGTTTACAGTTTGATTTGATGATTTGAAGTCGGTACGTGACATAAGAACTTAACATCAAACCGGCTGATCGCTGAACATGTTTGTTTCCCAGGGATAAACGTTTCGCTTGTTTTCTCGCACGACAAAATCTTCTTTTCTTTAAAATTTTCTTTCATTGATCCGGACCTTCACGCGGGTGAAATCTTGAATGAAGCGAGTATATTTTCTGTGGCGTCCGATCGATTTGACCACAACCTTTTTGCCTTTTACGTCTAATTCCATATGTGTAGTACATAAACTACTGCGGTCAAAGGTTTTGTCGATGGTCATCTGGCTACAAAATCAATTGCAATGTCGACAAAGCCTACTGCCACCCATCCCCTACCACACATTTGGTGAAGCTCCCAGATTCTGGAAGACACGTGACCAATGTGAACCTGGGTCTTTTTTTCAACGACAATGGAGGCAGAGAAGAGAGACCCTGGGAACGAGGTTGCTCCCGGGTAGGATATTTTTTGCTCCCCTTGTTTCGCATTTTTTTGCAGTGTGTCTTCTAAAGTAATAGCCTAATTACTGTAATATTACCTTTCCACCACAGATCCCAATTTTCATCTGAAAAAAAAGAAAATAGAAAAAACAACTTACACTCAACCCATACTTTCCTATTTTCCCTTGACCAAGGTTAACGCTCAAAACACAGCTATAAAACCACTTTTGCGCATTCACATCGCCAGCCTTCAGTATCAACTCACCTGATACCATGAAATAGAGAAGTGATCCTCGCACTTAGCTGCACAATTGAAGCAATTGTCTCTTATAGACACCTGAAAATTTCAGGTGGCTCCAACGGGATTCAAACCCATGACCTCTGCGATGTTGGTGCAATGCTCAAATAACTAAGCTATGAAGTCACACAGTTGGGAGCGGGTCAATTTAAGGACTCGATAAACGAAAGAAATGTATATTTCGTCCAGAGAAGTGCAAGGATCACTTCTCCATTTCGTCTATAAACCGCACTTCAAAATACGTTACCTCGTTTTTTAGCTTCCTTATTTTGTCTTACGACTGAAATAAAAAATATATGCATGTTACTGATCACTCTTGATTGATCTTATTTAGCTAATATTTCATTAAAGAATTTTAAGAAGAACTGAAAGAGGGGTTGGCTTATTGGTGGCATAAAATATGTTTCCAAAAATACAGACAAACTGTGATCAATTTTTAACAGTTTGCAGATCAGTTTTCTACTATCTCGTCTCTAAAGGCTTTCCTGGAAAGTCACGATAAATCAATACAACCATAGCCTTACTCAATATTTGAGAAAAAAACGTTGGAGGCAAATTTAACAAAACTTAAAGTGGTTCAGCGTTGTCTGAACTCTTATCGAAAACGATATTCGTCATCACAGTGGTAGAAATGTTGTGGACTCACGAGGAGTAGCCGTCTCTTTTCCCGTCTCTTTTCCCAAAAAACCCGTCTCTTTTCCCAACCAACCCTTCCACGGTAAAACGCGCGAAAGTTCTAACATCTTTAGAAAAAAGAGATCGACTATCGGCCTATACTTTGGATGCTATAACGCAGCTCTCAAGAAGACCAGTTCTTTCACGATATTGTGAGCGACAGACTGTCCACTCAATCCAAATGTGAACTTAAAGGCCCACATTCAACCGACAGGCGTTGGGTGCCGCAAAAGAATTTTCATACATGAAAATGCCGCCAAAGCTGAAATTCATCGAACACAATTTCAGCATTCTAAAAAAAAATCCTCTTAGATTTTCCTGGGACTTGGTCAAAAAACGAAAAGCCTTTTATCCGCGTAAGCAATTGTAAGTCAAAGTAACAAGAGGTCTAGACTGATTCTCTCGAATAGAGCCAGTCTAATTTTTTGGAAGAATTTTCCACTGAAATACGTTTAGTCTTTCAAATTTCAGACCTCACGGCCAAGTATGTGTTACTCGTTCAAGAATTCCAGTTTATGATCCTGTAATTCTGCGGATTATAAAAACTAACGATGGACTCTAACCAGGTAATTAATCTAGTTAAGCGGTTGCGTTTATGTCTTCGCCTTTTGCATTTATCGAAAGCAAAAACCGACATAAAGTTTTTGTTTGTGTATTTGTCTTCTCATCGAAGATTAGCTTGGTCATGCCATGACCAATTTGTGGCTTGTAATTAACAGATCTGCAGCACGGTGCAGTCTGCATGAACTGCGTCCTAGCATGACTTCCTTATCTTGAGAGTGACAACATCAACCATGACAACATCAACCATGACAAAATCAACCATGACAAAGTGCACATTTTGTTGTTTTTCTTTTTGCTCTTTTTTAGTTATTTTCTTATTTTAATTGTAATGCCAAGTGTCTTTGTAATGTCAAGTGTCCTTATAGACATTTGTTTAAAATCTCGGCAAAACACCTGACGTGAATTAATCTATTACTTGTCTCCGTAAGGAGAGATATCTAGTCAGACACTCCCTTGCTTGTCGACTTAATTATAACGCAATTATTGACGAATCAGGACAATAGACCTAATCGGCTAACTCAATGTTGTACCCAATTCAAACCCTTCGGGAATAAAACGTTTTGTTCCAGGTATTTCCATATCATTTAAATATGAATGCTACATTATCATGCAAATACAATTCACAAACAATCTTAGTCCCGGGAGATTTGAATTGGGTACAACATTGAGTTAGCCGATTAGGTCTATTACAAAGGTTGCTCCTTGATCATTCACAGCCTTTCCCGGTCTGCTTTTCAACATGACATTCCTCTACTGGATAAAATTGTGTGTAACACTTTCTCCAGCAAAAAAAAAAAAAAAGGAATTTATTTCCCAGAGGAAATAAATGGATTTATACTGGGTGTGACAGGCTTAGTTATTTATTCCCCGTGATGCAGTTGGGGTATTCCTGTCATCCGGGAATTTCTGTAGATCTTATCCAGTGCAGAAACTAGGCGTAGGGCCTCTTTCACTAACTAATTCAAGACAGTTAAGATTATTTTCCCCTCCCCCCTCCCTATTCTTAGTTTCTTGTGGATGGCGGGTGTGCCCTCACCTTTGCTGGGATCACATCTTCTATATTTGTGTATTTTCTAGGTTGCCATGCTGATTTAAAATAAACGGGTCTAGCCCAACAGGGCTTGGCCAAAATATCCCAAACATATGTGGTACTATTTGTGTCCCAGCAAACAGAGCTCGCACAAAAGCAACGCCTTGCCAACAATATCAGTCTTACAAATGAAGCATGAAGCGTAAAAATCCTGCATTGACTGCAGACTTTATGAATCATGCGACATGTGCTGACAGTGCACGGAGATACTCTCAAGGACCCTGTGACTTATACAGGTTGACGAGTTCTGTTAATTTGGGACCCCAATTTACGGTTTTACTGACTAAATTACATGCAAATAGGAGCAGATCAGTTTTTTTTTCTTAATGATGTTATGTTTATACTAACTTTGACTCCAACCATGTCGTTGTGAAACAAGAGCAAGAGAAATTCAACATAAAGGAGATAGATGAGGACTATTCATAACCGAAAAAAATGTCGTGTAAACGATAATTCCTTGAACAAAACAGGATGCTGACGAACACAGGAGTAAGGGCCAAATGAGTCTTTATTGGTGACTCTTCATTTGGATAATGCATATGTTACAGGTAAATTTGAAATTCAGGTTGAAATGATTTCAACCTTGGTAAATTTAATTTTAAACTAGGTTGAAATTGAAAGTAGGAAACACCAACAAAAAGTCCATCAATTGTTAGCAACTACGTGTATATTGGTAAGTAAATCAGTACGGAGATGTAGTACGTACGTGAGTTAGTCTGTAAAAGCGCCTTTGGTTGTTATTAAGTCTAAGCACTGATTTTAATGGTTAGCATTAAGGTTGGGGTTAGGCATACTGTGCATAATAACTAATTCTGCCTTTTTTTTTTTTTTATCTTAGAGCAGCAGAAAAACAAAATCTAGTTTAATAAGAATTACCTTCATCTTTAATATTGATTTTTCTGGTTTTTGGAAGGAAAAAGACAATTGTTTTTTTAGAGGGTAGATTATTGAATGATGTACAGTTAGTTGAACAAATGTAATTCAGTATAAAACCCCTTTGTGGTTATAAGTACTTCAACAATCAAATTCAATTTTTTTTTTCTGGTAGTCCACAAAGTTTGTAACCTTTATTAAACAGTCATTACTTGCATGTAGTTGACTGTAGGTGAACAATGAGAAGTCATTTCCTTGTTTTTGCACCTCTTGCACTTGTGTCAATGGTCAAGTGCTTTTTTGCATGTGGCAGTGAAACTAGTAGTTGTGTGTAATAACACATTCATGTCTTTAGTAATTTGTAGTCTGTTTGGTGTGCATGCAATCCAAGTGTTAATAATTTCAAATTTGGTTACAACTGTCATAAATCCATGTTCTTTTTCAATTACTTTACCAAGAAGTGTGTTTGGTTGTAAAGGACTTTTGTCCACTCAGTTTTTATTTTGACAAAATTGTTGACTTGGAATGAAATGGTATTGGGCTTGCTTGTTGTCATTTTGTTGTTGTATTTTCTTTGTGTGTTTCTTGCTTTTCCATGTTGAGGTGTCCTTATCTCCTTTGTTGACTTGGTAAGTGAATAACAAGCACGTTTAGGTTCTTCTTCTTCTGAATATTTTGTGAAATGATCAATCATGTGGAGAATCCAATTGTGTTTGCGATGACATGAACATGTACATGGTAAGTTTCTAAGGTCCATTAGGTCCATTTGCAAATGTGTTAGGAATTCTCTTGCTTGAATAGGGGCTAGCACAGGCTGTTTTTGCCTGCTGGTGATAGACTTTTGTTCTTTGTGTATCGAGCAGAGTGACACAAAGAGTTGTATTACTTCTTGGGATACTACTGATTCGTAGTTTCGCTTGATATACTTGTCCATATTGTCTCTTCCTTTGTGCGCAATATTCTTTGGCAAAGAACTTGGTGTAGTTAACATTTTTGAAAAATTTCTTTCCCGTTCTTGGATAATATTTTGCCACCCTCGGGTTTCCATCTTTTTCTTTTGATAATTGCTACGTCTTGACTCGTCAGATTTGTTCTGTCCTTGCTGTCTTCATTACATTGTCGTCAATAGAAGGGGTTATTTTGCTTGGTTTCGGCTTTTTGTGAGCTTTAACTTCACCCAATTTTTGGTAGAATATCTCTTAATCAACACAACTTCTGTTAGCCATTTTACGAACCGTACAGGACCACGCATTGCACACGAGTAAACTTTTGCATAATTTACTCTGACCGAGAAGAGTCTGGGCCCTCTTGCACCACGAGAAAAGTATTTGCTATTAATATTAATGACAACTGCTTGTCCAAGTCCTGTGTGATTAAGCGGTTAGTTGCGGCTAAGGACTCAATGCTAAGGGATGTCAGAGGTGCTCGGTTCAAGACTCGGTAAGTGCAGTCTAAAGCGATTTCTTTTTCTCATGTAAAAATTGGAATTGAATGGGTCAAGGGTACGTAAGTACGTAAAGTAGTGGTAGGTATGACGAATGGATTAGGAGATGGAAGGTTAAGAGGGATAGGGACAAAAAAGGAGAGAGTAGAGAGGAAAGTGGGAGAAGGGAAAGTCGATTTTTTTGTTTTTGTGTTTTGTTTTCAACCCCCCTAAAAAGACCGTGCCTCTTTTTTTTCAACCACACCCCATAAAGAAAACCCCTTTTCAAACAGTTGATAAATAACCTAGGTTAATTAAATTCACTTAGTTTGATTTAAATTTACCCAGTTTGATATAAATGGACCTAAATTTAATTTCAAGCCGTAACACATACAACAAAGTACTAGCCATTGTTTGTAAATTTTTGTATTGTGGTAGGATACAACCTCGTTCCCAGGGTCTCTCTTCTCTGCCTCCATTGTCGTTAAGAAAAAGACCCCAGTTCACGCTGGTCACGTGGCACTCGTCGACAAACATTGTCCCCACTGGGCCGGGGTAGAGTTTTCGTTATATTTTGATACCGCAACTGGGCGAAATCGTATTCGTTTGACAAGGCATTTTTTAGATAAGCAATCTTTATCATACAATGTAAGTATCAAAAAAGTCAAAAGAGCTGATGTTGTATTCCCACAAAAGTGGTCAACCTAAAAGCAAGAGCTTTTGTGACTGACAAGACAACTTCAATGTCGAGCAGCAATTGATGTTCACAAAACTTGATTTCGTTAGTAGCTAAAGTTGCTTCTCCACAACATACACTAACATAAAAGAATACACCAAACACTACGTTTGCTTGATAAAATGTATCTTCTATTCTACCGGGGCTAAACATATACATACTATTAAAGCGCTGTTTACACAAAGTTGCTGAAATATAAATATCATAAGTCAAAACTGTGTACTCACTGTACAAGATTTCGAGTTTAGGAATCACGTTGTTTAACGTTCGCAAGATATTAAGCGAAAATCAAAGACCAAAATAAAATACCTGCACATGTTTACAGTTTGATTTGATGATTTGAAGTCGGTACGTGACATAAGAACTTAACATCAAACCGGCTGATCGCTGAACATGTTTGTTTCCCAGGGATAAACGTTTCGCTTGTTTTCTCGCACGACAAAATCTTCTTTTCTTTAAAATTTTCTTTCATTGATCCGGACCTTCACGCGGGTGAAATCTTGAATGAAGCGAGTATATTTTCTGTGGCGTCCGATCGATTTGACCACAACCTTTTTGCCTTTTACGTCTAATTCCATATGTGTAGTACATAAACTACTGCGGTCAAAGGTTTTGTCGATGGTCATCTGGCTACAAAATCAATTGCAATGTCGACAAAGCCTACTGCCACCCATCCCCTACCACACATTTGGTGAAGCTCCCAGATTCTGGAAGACACGTGACCAATGTGAACCTGGGTCTTTTTTTCAACGACAATGGAGGCAGAGAAGAGAGACCCTGGGAACGAGGTTGCTCCCGGGTAGGATATTTTTTGCTCCCCTTGTTTCGCATTTTTTTGCAGTGTGTCTTCTAAAGTAATAGCCTAATTACTGTAATATTACCTTTCCACCACAGATCCCAATTTTCATCTGAAAAAAAAGAAAATAGAAAAAACAACTTACACTCAACCCATACTTTCCTATTTTCCCTTGACCAAGGTTAACGCTCAAAACACAGCTATAAAACCACTTTTGCGCATTCACATCGCCAGCCTTCAGTATCAACTCACCTGATACCATGAAATAGAGAAGTGATCCTCGCACTTAGCTGCACAATTGAAGCAATTGTCTCTTATAGACACCTGAAAATTTCAGGTGGCTCCAACGGGATTCAAACCCATGACCTCTGCGATGTTGGTGCAATGCTCAAATAACTAAGCTATGAAGTCACACAGTTGGGAGCGGGTCAATTTAAGGACTCGATAAACGAAAGAAATGTATATTTCGTCCAGAGAAGTGCAAGGATCACTTCTCCATTTCGTCTATAAACCGCACTTCAAAATACGTTACCTCGTTTTTTAGCTTCCTTATTTTGTCTTACGACTGAAATAAAAAATATATGCATGTTACTGATCACTCTTGATTGATCTTATTTAGCTAATATTTCATTAAAGAATTTTAAGAAGAACTGAAAGAGGGGTTGGCTTATTGGTGGCATAAAATATGTTTCCAAAAATACAGACAAACTGTGATCAATTTTTAACAGTTTGCAGATCAGTTTTCTACTATCTCGTCTCTAAAGGCTTTCCTGGAAAGTCACGATAAATCAATACAACCATAGCCTTACTCAATATTTGAGAAAAAAACGTTGGAGGCAAATTTAACAAAACTTAAAGTGGTTCAGCGTTGTCTGAACTCTTATCGAAAACGATATTCGTCATCACAGTGGTAGAAATGTTGTGGACTCACGAGGAGTAGCCGTCTCTTTTCCCGTCTCTTTTCCCAAAAAACCCGTCTCTTTTCCCAACCAACCCTTCCACGGTAAAACGCGCGAAAGTTCTAACATCTTTAGAAAAAAGAGATCGACTATCGGCCTATACTTTGGATGTTATAACGCGGCTCTCAAGAAGACCAATTCTTTTACGATATTGTGAGCGACAGACTGTCCACTCAATCCAAATGTGAACTTAAAGGCCCACATTCAACCGACAGGCGTTTGGTGCCGCAAAAGAATTTTCATACATGAAAATGCCGCCAAAGGTGAAATTCACCCAATCAAATCGCTGGGATAAGCAATGCGAATTTCCATAACAAAAACAATCGGTCGAACAGGCATTACCTATAGCATCTATGAGAATGTAAAACCAAGGTACCAGGAATGACCCACAAGCAAAACCTTATGTCTCCATTTGTTGCGAGCCATTGCTGTCATACCCTACTGGATGGAGCCCAGTCTCCGAATTAGTATCATACGCTTGCTAAACTGTACCGAAGCTAAATTATTGTAATGCTGATATTAAAATGTTCACTTACTGTGTTTCTCGTCAATTCGTGGGATTATAGCAAATGGTCACGTAATCATAAATTGATCACAAGAGAGTAAGAGCTGTTTTTTTTTTTCTAAATCACTTTTGAACCATTAAACTTCCATGCAAGTAATGACATGGTGCAACAACTTCAATGATCTGAAACATCATCCGCCTTACACCATTTCCCATACTGACATCCCCTTTTTCCATGATCCCTTGCTACCTTCAACGAATCAACGCCATTGTCTATCACTAAGTGGGCCATACAGATGCGAACATAACTTAACTGGTAGTTTTACCCTTGTGCTTTGGACTAGAGGCTTCATGTTAAGCGTGTCTATATAGCTGCACAGCTCACTATCATGGCCTTATCCCTCATTGGCGGCAAGACTATACTTGTCACACCAGTTTAGCTTTATATGAGGTAGAATGAATAATATTAATATCAACATATGTGATTCGTAAAAATACAATGAGCGCTGGCAATGTAATAGTTCCACAGCACCTTTCGACTTCTTTTCCAAAAGTAGTATTAAAGACTTAACCGATGCTCATATGTCATTTTACTTATGTCGTTTTACCCGTATCATTGCGAAGTGTTATTCACAGTAGAGGCAAGGTCGTTTTAACAGTTGCGTTACCTAGTTCACAATATCATTCATTCCCTTTTTGCTCACGCTTATGCTAGATTCGTATGTTTCAGCCCAACGGCTTGCAAAATCGAAGCACTGGGTAACTAGTTGACAAGAGTACGTTTCCTCCGATTTTTTCGAAAAAAGATTATTGAGCAAGAAAGCAATGTGTGTTTCGAAACAATGCTCTCTTTCCTATGGTTATATTATTTATCAAGGCAGTTGATACCTTTTTGGTTTACTCAATTCCCACCCAACAGTAAACGACTTTAGAAACAAGGCCCTTTGATCACCAACAATCCACTCCGACATTTCGTCGTTTCTAAAAATCAAACTTAAACCCACGGCACAACTCAATCGCCATCATATTGACTCAAAAAGTTATAAAATTATTTTACAAGAAAAAAATCATACAAATGACCACCGATTTTCCAGCACAGTTGCTCACGAGTCATCCAAAATTATGTAGAAAAGACACTTATTGAGTCCGCACTTTAGACTTCTTTTGAGTTTTGGGGCATGGCTATACATGTCCTCTACTATGCATATATAGGGTATCGTGACCAACCCAAAAAAGAAAGGTGTCAATTAGGTCTTTAAAAATTAGGGCATAAAGTTTATTAAGCGATGATTTGAAAGAAATTAAATAGACGTACCATTCTTAGGGAGTCCTTAAACTGTATTTTAACAAGATATTGTACCCTTTTTGGTTTTATGTCATTTGCATATTCTTATAGAAGCTGCATTACAAAGGCCTTACCTGCCCTTAGCTGTGCCCGTAATTCTTGCTCTAAAAAAGAGAAAAGAAAAATGAAAATAGACAATGAAAAGGTAGAGTTCACAGCGTTCAACACAATTTCTTAATAACTTAATAACAACAGCTAAGGAACCTCTTCAATATGTTCAATTTCTGACTTTCCGTATCAACTCATTTAGCATTAAAGTCTGCTACGAGCCTAGAAGGCCCATCAGGCCGGCGCTTATCTCCGGTTTATGTAGCACAAAGCAACTGGGAGTATTTCTACTACCCTCTGGATGGGATGCCAGTCCATTGCAGGGTTACCCTCCAGCATTAAATTCGCTGGTACCCATTTATGCACCTGGGTGCCTGGGTGGAGAAAGGCACCGTTATAGTATAGTGTCTTGCACAAGAACACGACACAATGTCACTGGCCAGAACCCGCACCCACACCACTCGATCCTGAGCCGAGTGCATCAACTCATTCGACGCCAACTGTTTATCATTTACTTCCCCCGTTCTTGAAGGAACACGGGTTTCCATTAACACAAACCCTTCATTTATATGATTCAAACGATGACAGATCTTTTTGCATAAAGAATTTCCTAGCCAAAAGAAGCACTACGTCAATACTCCTTTATGATAAAGTCAGCATGGTAACCCTCTTTTAGTAGACAATTCTTTGAAAACTAAGAGCGGTGTTTAGTTTCGTTCGATTCCCAGTATTCTGTTTTCCTTACTTGTTAATTTCCATTTTAAACCTTGGCAAACCATTTTGTTTACTCGGATTAACAAAAACTGCATTTTCCTCTTTTTTTATAGTCATAAATTTCCAAAAAATCTGAGACGATTTTTTTGAATACTGAAATTGTGAAGTCTAGTGAATGGAAGAAAGCGCAGGGAAATGCAAAAGTTTGGAACGTGGTCACGTTAAGAAGGAATATTGACCATTAGTCATTCACATCTCAGACCTAACGGCGTGGTATGTGTTACTCGTTCAAGAATTCTACTTTAGTGTAATTCTGCGGATTATAAAAACTAAATACAGGTTTTGCGACTATGCAATCTTATCCGGTGAGCGATCTACCTACTAAGCAGTTGTGCTTATGTCTTCGCGTTTGCTTCTTTTTCTCGGAAACAAAAACTGACATCATTCTTTGTTTGTGTATTTCTCTGATCTTCTTATCGGCGATAAGCTTTATCATGCTAATACCATGACAAACTAATTGCCTGCAGCTGAAAGATCTATAGCAAAGCGCAGTCTGCATGTACTGCGCCTTGTTTCGAGAGTAACAGAATGCAGAGTTTCTAATAAGAGCATAAGAGACGGCGGATGGCTAAACTCGCCAGCTATTTTTCCTCGAAAATTACCCCAAACTTTACAATTAACATGAGATACATTTCACAGAACACGAGTCTTGGGTCAACAAAGTTGGGTTGAGCAAAAGAAAGAAACGCCTGAATTCTAAATAATTTTGGCAGCGATTTCTGTTTCACTGTCCATGTCAAAGGTGTTGATCGAGGATCGAGCACACGTGCTTTTGAGCCAGCGGACCAGTAGTCCAGTACTTGGTGTAAGCTCCCTGATTTGAAATGTTGCAAGACGACATTCGCGAAAGGTCTTGGCGGTCACGACAGAAGAAATACTTTACACTTAGCTATATAGAATACAAAGGAACCTTAAAGGGGCTATTTCACGCTATTTTAGCTGCTTTCAAAACCCAAGATATGTCCAAAAAATAGCCGTTATTAATGAACTTTCTCAAAATTTAGCGTTCAGTTCAAATACCCTAATTCGTGCACCAAAGTGTTCCAAGGTGCTTCATGAAGAGGTATGAATCCGCCAATATGCAATGACGCACTTACGCCACTGCGAGCTCAACTCTATTTATAAACCCCGTATTGGCGCCCAATCTAGCTCGATTTGCATGTAGCTCCGCCCTGGTGCCCAAGGTATTTTCCGAAATACTATCCGTGGTTGGCCATCTAATTCGGTACCTTCCCATGTATCATTTGGAGTGTCTAGGTGGAGTGTAGACTGAGCTACAGCGCTACGAATTGGGATGAGTGTTTCTTGAATACTCTCTACAATCACTGTAAGCAAAAAAATTCAAGCCAGTTATCACTTTCAGTAGGCAACCAACAATTTAATACCCAGTTCTTGATACAGTTTCCCCACATACGAAACAGATTAAGCTTCGTCGCTTCCGACAAGTGAGAAGATTGATTCTATCACCCCACAGAGTTCTGCTGCATTTTCCACTGACTTGTTTCTAGAAAAACTAATTAAACGAAAAGTGGCAAAATTTTCAGTTACAAAGAAAAAAACAGTCAAGGAAGCGTTTTTTAGACATATCCACTGCAGTTGGTTGTTTTCTACCATGATAGCTAAAACCATGGGTCCTTGACAGAGGTTTACTCTGGGTATTGCTAACCATGGCTAAGGTAACTTAACCTTAGTTTGTAAAGAAGCTATTCACACACAAACTACTAACTAGGTTAACAAAAGCATCTCAGTTTTTTTGCATGTGCACGTTTAAAGCAGGAAATTAAGATTTTTGCTAAGCCAAGGTAAATGTCACTTGAAACTTTGAGATTTACCAAAATCAAGCAAAGTTGTATAACTTTTGATCGTTTCTTCCACAATCATTCTTGGAACAAAAAGCGTAGAGACCGGCGTGAACCTTGCCATCTTTCAAGCAGGGAATTGATAATATTAAGCTCACAGGTCTACCGAAAGAGATTAATCAAATATGAAACTATAGCATTACTCGCCAGGTTAAAGAGCTTCGAAGGAATGTACTCAGAGCTAGTTGACCTATTGG
>OX421456.1:14482325-14484825 GCA_949126865.1 Montipora capitata | reverse complement strand
ATATAGGAAAGAAAATCGCCTATTCAGATATCGGTATAATCATGCAAAGCCATTTTTTTCCCTCCTTGGGTAGTAACCACTGTACTCTATGTAACCAAAAGTTATTTCTGTGCTGTGTTGTTCTTCATGGCTAGCTTGTCTAGGGTTAACATTTAAAAGACATCAGCTCAGGAACCTCTTTAATGTGTTTAATTGCTGACCTTCATTATCAACTCATTTGACGCTCACTATTTACCATGATTTACTTCCCCCGTCCTTTAAGGAACACAGGTTTTTCTATTAAAACATACCCTTAATTTATAATATTCAAACGATAGTAAATCTTTTAATGGTCAATTTTCCTTCTCAACGTACCAAACTTTTCCAGTATCCTGCACTTTTCTTTCATTTTTCCGAGTTAATTAAACTTCACAATTTCAGTAAAGTTTTTGTTTGTGTATTTGTCTTCTTATCGAAGATAAGCTTGGTCGTACCATGACCAATTTGTGGCTTGTAATTAACAGATCTACAGCACGGTGCAGTCTGCATGAACTGCGTCCTAGCACGACTTCCTTATCTTGAGAGTGACAACATCAACCACTGACAAAATGGTAAGTGCCAAGAAGGTTTTAACACATTTGTTGTTTTTCTTTTGGCTCTTTTTTAGTTATTTTCTTATTTTAGTTGTAATGCCAAGTGTCTTTGTAATGTCAAGTGTCCTTATAGACATGTGTTTAAAATCTCGGCAAAACACCTGACGTGAATTAATCTTTTTTTAAAAATGTTGTGGAACATTTAGCTTTTAAATATCTTTTTAATGTGAAGCACCATGGACAAATAGTGGATTGAGCGCTATATAAATATTTTATTATTATTATTATTATTATTATTATTAGTATTATTATTATTATTATTATTATTATTATTATTATTATTATTATTATTATTATTATTATTATTATTATTATAAAACCATTATAGGTGTCGGATTCCCAGTAACAGGCATTACCAATAGCATCTATGCGAATGTAAAACAAAGGCCCAGGAATGACCCACAAGCAAAACCTTATGTCTTCATTTATTGCGAGCCACTGCTGTGATACAATACTGGAGCCCAGTCTCCGAATTAGTATCATACGCTTGCTAAACTGTTTGGAAGCTACATTATTGTAATGCTGATATTAAAATGTTCACTTACTGTGTTTCTCGTTAATTCGTGGGATTATAGCAAATGGTCACGTAATCATAAATTGATCACAAGCGAGTAAGAGCTGTTTTTTTTCTCTAAATCACTTTTGAACCATTAAACTTCCATGCAAGTAATGGCATGGTGCAACAACTTCAATGATCTAAAACGTCATCCGCCTTACACCATTTCCCATACTGACATCCCTTTTTTCCATGATCTCTTGCTACCTTCAACGAAAGCGAACATAACTTAACTTGTAGTTTTACGCTTGTGCCTTGGTTTAGAGGCCTCATGGTGAGCGTTCCTATATAGCTGCACCTCACACTATCATGGCCTTATCCCTTATTGACAGCAAGACTATACTTGTCACACCAATTTAGCTTTATATGAGGTAGCATAAATAATATTAATATTAACATATGTGATTCGTAAAATCACAATGAGCGCTGGCGATATAATATTTCCACAGCACCTTTCGACTTCTTTTCCAAAAGTAGTATTAAAGACTTAACCGGCGCTCATTTATGTCATTTTACTTATGTCGTTTTACCCGTGTCATTGCGAAGTGTTATTCACAGTAGAAGCAAGGTCGTTTTTACAGTTGCGTTACCTAGTTCACAATATCATTCAATCCCTTTTTGCTCACGCTTATGCTAGATTCGTATGTTTCAACCCAACGGCTTGCAAAATCGAAGAACTGGGTAACTAGTTGACAAGAGCGCGTTTCCTCCGATTTTTTTGAAAAAAGATTATTGAGCAAGAGAGCAATGTATGTTCGGGAAAATGCTCTCTTTCCTATGGTTATATTATTTATCAAGGCAGTTGATACCTTTTTGGTTTACTCAATTCCCACCCAAAAGTAAACGACTTTAGAAACAAGGCCTTTTGATCACCAACAATCCACTCCGACATTTCGTCGTTTCTAAAAATCAAACTTAAGCCCACGGCCTAACTCAATCGCCATCATATTGACTCAAACAGTTATAAAATTATTTTACAAGAAAAAAATCATACAAATGACCACCGATTTTCCAGCACTGTTGCTCACGAGTCATCCATATTTATGTAGAAAAGACACTTATTGAGTCCGCACTTTAACCTTCTTTTGAGTTTTGGGGCATGCCTATACATGTGCTCTACTATGCATATATAGGGTATCGTGACCAACCCAAAAAATAAAGGTGTCGATAAGCTCTTTAGAAATTAGGGCGTAAGGTTTATTAAGCGATGATTTGAAAGAAATTAAATAGACGTACCATTCTTAGGGAGTCCTTAAACTGTATTTTAACAAGATATTGTACCCTTTTTGGTTTTATGTCATTTGCATATTCT
>OX421456.1:14452325-14474825 GCA_949126865.1 Montipora capitata | reverse complement strand
TGAATAGCGCTGGCGAAGTCACAGCTATTGCTCACGTCTTCTTCTATTTTCGTTTCGTCTACCAAATCGATAATTTCACTGTCCAATATTTTGAGCTCCGACAATTTATCCAGCAGGGTACATCGCAAGGATTTGAGCTTCTTCAAAACGGTAGGATCTCCCCGTTTATCAATTTGTTCCTGTGCCGCGAGGATTGTTTTCCTAATAAATGCGCGATGACTTTCGCGGACCATGGATTTCTTCTTCAATCGTTTCTTGGGTTCCGACGACATGTTTACACGAGGTTAATTCATTTTTTCACTCTTTCAATCCTTCAATCCTTCAATCCTTCAATCCTTCAATCCCGGGTCTCGGCACCAAATGTTTTAATGATCCAAACTCTTTAATGATAGATGACTTCCTTTTAGAATACAATTCCTGGTAGAGACGATTTCCTAAGATTTCCGAGATATAATTCCGCCAATACACAAAATATAATACCGCCAAAAACTCGATAAGATCTAATTCCTCTCACATGTCAATCAAACTAAAGCTCGTGTAACACTAGTTTCCAGTTTTCAACAATCATCGCTATCATCATCATCGCTATCATCATCATCATCATCACTATCATCTATGTCGAGTTCATCTCCTCGTAAAACACAAATGTTATGTAGCACGCAGCAGGCAATGATAGTGTCAGGTATTCTGTCACTGTCTTCGTCTAGACGCTTAAGTAAAACCCTCCACCTTCCTTTGGTCATACCAAATGCGTGTTCGGATACTATTCTCGCCTTAGATACCTCTCGGTTGAAATTCCTCTGATCGCGCGTAAGGCCACCATTATCCTTAAATGGTCGGATGAGCCAGGTTTTGTTTGGATAGGCAGTGTCTCCCACGATAAGTGGGCGCACTACAGTTCCGCCTAAGTCAAATGTGGGTTCCATTAGGATATTCTCATCTTCAGCAGCCCAATAAACGTCAGTTAAACGTAGCATCCAAGCATCAAGTAGACTTCCAGGAAACCCAGTGGCCACGGATAAATAGAGGCCAGAGGCATCAACTGTTCCCTGTACTAAAAACCTGTAGAAATGTTTCCGGTTAAAGTAGTCTTCGTGGTTAATTTTTGGGGCCTTGATAGGTACATGGCTTCCATCTATTGCTCCAACTACATTAGGTAATTTACTTTTATTGTCAAAGCATTTAATTTTCTTAGCTATCTCTGCTGCAGTAGAAGGAAACTTGATAAACTCATCTTGATGTCGGCAGATTTCTTGAACAAATTCATGGCAAAACTTTACGACAGCCGGTTTTGCCAACCCAACCATCAGTCCACACGAGCGGTAGCACTCTCCAGAAGCTAGCCGCCAGAGGCTTGCACCGACGCGCTTTGGAACTGGAATGGCATCTCGCATCCTAGTGTTTTGTCGCTGAAGCGCCGGCCCAACGAGCTGGCATATATATTCAAAGGTTTCGCGCGAAACTCTAAAGTTTTCTTTTTTTAGCGTAATTGAAAGCACCTTCTTCAGTGTCTTCTCGCAAAAATCTGCAGGACTGTAATATTTATGGAGGACTGTCGAATAATAAGCAGGAGAATCACTGAAATTAAGCTTACTAGATCTCGATTCGTGTCATACATGTTGATCTGCACATTTCCCGCCAATTTACAAGGTCGGTTAATTCATATCTAATCATATTTTACCCTGAGGGCTGTCTTTTACTGTGTAACCGCATTCCCAAACGTGATCCCCGAGCTAAACCAAACCCAAGCCAATTAACCTCCGGAAGACCCCAAACCCAAGGTGTGTGTAACCACTACTAATGTCCCCGGCCAGAACCCGCACCCACACCACTCGATCCGGAGCAGAGTGCATCAACTCATTCCACGCCAACTGTTTATCACTTACTTCCCCCGTTCTTGAAGGAACACGGGTTTCCATTAACACAAACCCTTCATTTATAAGATTCAAACGATGATAGATCTTTTTGCATAAAGAATTTCCAAGCCAAAAGAAGCACTACGTCAATACTCCGTTATGATAAGGTCAGCATGGTAACCCACTTTTAGTAGACAATTCTTTGAAAACTAAGAGCGGTGTTTAGTTTCCCTCGATTCGCAGTATTCTGTTTTCCTTACTTGTTAATTCCCATTTTAAACCTTGGCAAACCACTTTGTTTACTCGGATTAACAAAAAAACTGCATTTCTTTTTTTCATAGTCATAAATTTCCAAAAAATCCGAGACGATTTTTTTGAATACTGAAATTGTGAGGTTTAGTGAATGGAAGAAAGCGCAGGGAAATGCAAAAGTTTGGAACGTGGTCATGTTAAGAAGGAATATTGACCATTAGTCATTCACATCTCAGACCTAACGACGTGGTATGTGTTACTCGTTCAAGAATTCTACTTTAGTGTAATTCTGCGGATTATAAAAACTAAATACAGGTTTTGCGACGATGCAATCTTATCCGGCGAGCGATCTACCTACGAAGCAGTTGTGCTTATGTCTTCGCGTTTGCTTCTTTTTCTCGGAAACAAAAACTGACATAATTTTTTGTTTGTGTATTTCTCTGATCTTCTTATCGGCGATAAGCTCTATCATACTAATACCATGACAAACTAATTGCCTGCAGCTGAAAGATCTATAGCAAAGCGCAGTCTGCATGTACTGCGCCTTGTTTCGAGAGTAACAGAATGCAGGGTTTCTAATAAGAGCATAAGAGAAGGCGGATGGCTAAACTCGCCAGCAATTTTTCCTCGAAAATTACCCCAAATTTTACAAATAACATGAGATACATTTCACAGAACACAACCCTTAACTTGGGTCAACAAACTTGGGTTGAGCAAAAAAAAGAAACTCCTGAATTCTAAATACTTTCGGCGGCGATTTCTGTTTCACTGTCCATGTCAAAGGTGTTGATCGAGGTTCGAGCACACACGCTTTTGAGCCAGCGGACCAGTAATGTAGTACTTGGTGTAAGTTCCCTGTTTTGAAATGTTGCAAGACGACATCCGAGAAAGGTCTTAGAATTTTCCACTGAAATACGATTAGTCTTTCAAATGTCAGACCTCACGGCCAAGTATGTGTTACTCGTTCAAGAATTCGAGTTTATGATCCTGTAATTCTGCGGATTATAAAAACTAACGATGGACTCTAACCAGGTAATTAATCTAGTTAAGCGGCTGCGTTTATGTCTTCGCCTTTTGCATTTATCGAAAGCAAAAACCGACATAAAGTTTTTGTTTGTGTATTTGTCTTCTCATCGAAGATAAGCTTGGTCATGCCATGACCAATTTGTGGCTTGTAATTAATAGATCTGCAGCACGGTGCAGTCTGCATGAACTGCGTCCTAGCACGACTTCCTTATCTTGAGAGTGACAACATCAACCACTGACAAAATGGTAAGTGCTAAGAAGGTTTTAACACATTTTGTTGTTTTTCTTTTTGCTCTCTTTTTAGTTATTTTCTTATTTTAATTGTAATGCCAAGTGTCTTTGTAATGTCAAGTGTCCTTATAGACATATGTTTAAAATCTACGCAAAACACCTGACGTGAATTAATCTATCACTTGTCTCCGCAAGGAGAGATATCCGGTCAGACGCTCCCTTGCTTGTCGACTTAATTATAACGCAATTATTGACGAATCAGGAGAATTACAAGCTTGCTCCTTGATCTTTCAAAACCTTTCCCGGTCTGCTTTCCAACATGACATTCCTCGACTGGTTAAAATTGTGTGTAACACTTTCTCCGGCAAAAAAAAAAAGGAATTTATCAGGCCCAGAGGAAATAAATGGATTTATGCTGGGTGTGACAGGCTTAGTTATATATTTCTCATGATGCATTTGGGGCATTCCTGTCACCCGGAAATTTCTGCAGATCTTATCCAGTGCAGAAACTAGGCGTAGGGCCTCTTTCACTAACTAATTCAAGACAGTTAAGATTATTTTCCCCTCCCCCCTCCCTATTCTTAGTTTCTTGTGGATGGCGGGTGTGCCCTCACCTTTGCTGGGATCATATCTTCTACATTTGTGTATTTCTTAGGTTGCCATGGTGATTTAAAATAAACGGTCCAGCCGAACAGGGCTTGGCCAAAATACCCCAAACATATGTGGTACTATTTTGTGTCCCAGCAAACAGAGCTCGCACAAAAGCAACGCCTTGCCAACAATATCAGTCTCATAAATGAGGCATGAAGCATAAAAATCCTGCATTGACTGTAGACTTTATGAATCATGCGATATGTGCTGACAGTGCACGGAGATACTCTCAAGGACCCTGTGACTTATAAAGGTTGACGAGTTCTGTTAATTTGGGACCCCAATTTACGATTTTATTGACTAAATTACATGCAAGTAGGAGCAGATCAGTTTTTTTTTTCTTAATAATGTTATGTTTATACTATCTTTGACTCCAACTGTGTCGTTGTGAAACATAAGCAAGAGAAATTCAACATAAAGGAGATGGATGAGGACTATTCATAACCGAAAAAAATGTCGTGTAAACGATAATTCCTTGAACAATTCCAGATGCTTACGAACACAGGAGTAAGGGCAAAATGAGTCTTTGCTGGGGACTCTTCATTTGGATTACGCGTACAGAAAAGTACTAGCCATTGTTTGTAAATTTTTGTATTGTGGTAGGATACAACCTCGTTCCCAGGGTCTCTCTTCCCTACCTCCATTGTCGTTACGAAAAAGACCCTGGTTCACGCCGGGCACGTGGCACTCGTCGACAAACATTGTCTCACTGGGCCGGGGTAGAGTTTTCGTTATATTTTGATGCAACTGGGCGAAAACGTATTCGTTTGACAAGGCATCTTTTTAATAAGCAATCTTTATCTTACAATGTAAGTATCAAAAAGGTCAAAAGAGCTGATGTTATATTCCCACAGGAGATGAATTCCCACAAAAGCTGTCAGCCTAAAAGCAAGAACTTTTGTGACCGACAAGACAACTTCAATGTCGAGCGGCAATTGACGTTCACAAAAATTGATTTCGTTAGTAGCTAAAGTTGCTTCTCCAGAACATACACTAACATAAAAGAATACACCAAACACTACGTTTGTTTGATAAACTGCATCTTCTATTCTACCGGGGCTAAAAATATACACGCTATTAAAGCCCTGTGCACGTGCACTGGCAAAAATATATATGTCAACGACATCGACAATTTACACGAAGTTGCTGAAATATAAATAACGTAAGTCAAAACTGTGTACTCACTGTACAAGATTTCGAGTTTAGGAATCACGTTGTTTAACATTCGAAAGATAAACGAAAATCAAAGACCAAAAGAAAATACCTGCACATGTTAATACAGTTTGGTTTGATGATTTGAGGTCGATACGTGACATAAGTACTTAAATAACATCACACCGGCTGATCGCTAAACATGTTTGTTTCCCATGGATAAACGTTTCGCTTGTTTTCTCGCACGACAAAATCTTCTTTTCTTTAAAATTGTCGAAAACTATTAGCATTCTTCGTTCATCCGGACCTTCACACGGGTGAAATCTTGAATAACGCGGGTATATTTCTGTGGCGTCCGATCAATTTGACCACAACCTTTTGCCTTTCACGTCCAATTCAATATGTCTAGTACATAAACTACTGCGGTCAAAGGTTTTGTCGATGGCCATCTGGCGACAAAATCAATTGCAATGTCGACAAAGCCTACTACCACCCATCCCCTAACACACATTTGGTGAACCTCCCAGATTCTGGAAGACACGTGACTAACGTGACTCAACGACAATGGAGGAAGAGAAGAGAGATCCTGGGAACGAGGTTGGGTAGGATATTGCTCCTGGGTAGGATATTTTTTGCTCCCCTTGTTTCGCATTATTTGCAGTGTGTCTTCTAAAGTAATAGCCTAATTACTGTAATCTTACCTTTCAACCAAGATTTCATCTTTTTATCTGAAAAAAAATGAAAATAGAAAAAACAACTTACATTCAAGTACTTTTAACCCATACTTTTCTATTTTCCCTTGACCAAGGTTAACGCTCAAAACACAGCTATAAAACCACTTTCGGGCATTCACATCGCCAGCCTTCAGTATCAACTCAGCTGATACCATGAAATAGAGAAGTGATCCTCGCACTTAGCTGGACAATTGAAGCAATTGTCTCTGCGATGCTGGTGCAATGCTCAAATAACTAAGCTATGAAGTCACACAGTTGGGAGTGGGTCAAGTTAAGGACTCCATAAACGAAAGAAATGTATATTTCGTCCAGAGAAGTGCAAGGATCACTTCTCCATTTCGTCTATAAACCGCACTTCAAAATACATTACCTGGTTTTGTAGCTTCCATATTTTGTCTTACTATTGAAATAAAAAATATATGTATGTTACTGATTACTCTTGATTGATCTTATTAAACTAATATTTCATTAAAGAATTTTGAGAAGAACTGAAAGAGGGGTTGGCTTATTGGTGGAGTAAAATATGTTTCCAAAAATACAGACAAACTGTGATCAATTTTTAACAGTTTGCAGATCAGTTTTCTACTATCTCGTCTCTAAAGGCTTTCCTGGAAAGTCACGATAAATCAATACAACCATAGCCTTACTCAACATTTGAGAAAAAAACGTTGGAGGCAAATTTAACAAAACTTAAAGTGGTTCAGCGTTGTCTGAACTCTTATCGACAACGATATTCGTCATCACAGTGGTCAAAATGTTGTGGACTCACGAGGAGTAGCCGTCTCTTTTCCCGTCTCTTTTCCCAACCAACCCTTTCACGGTAAAACGCGCGAAAGTTCTAACATCTTTAGAAAAAAGGGATCGACTATCGGGCTATACTTTGGATGCTATAACGCGGCTCTCAAGAAGTCCAGTTCTTTCACGATATTGTGAGCGACAAACTGTCCAATTGCTCATCCAAATGTGAACTTAAAGGCCCACATTCAACCGACAGGCGTTGGGTGCCGCGAAACAATTTTCATACATGAAAATACCGCCAAAGCTGAAATTCATCCAATCAAATCGCTAGGATAAGCAATGCGAATTTCCATAACAAAAATAAACGGTCGAAGGGGCATTACCAATAGCATCTATGCGAATGTAAAACAAAGGCCCAGGAATGACCCACAAGCAAAACCTTATGTCCTGATTTGTTGCGAGCCATTGCTTTCATACCCTACTAGATGGAGCCCAGTGTCCGAATTAGTATCATACGCTTGCTAAACTGTTCGGAAGCTACATCATTGTAATGCTGATATTAAAATGTTCACTTACTGTGTTTCGCGTTAATTCGTGGGATTATAGCAAATGGTCACGTAATCATAAATTGATCACAAGAGAGTAAGAGCTGTTTTTTTTTCTAAATCACTTTTGAACCATTAAACTTCCATGCAAGTAATGACATGGTGCAACAACTTCAATGATCTGAAACATCATCCGCCTTACACCATTTCCCATACTGACATCCTTTTTTTCCATGATCTCTTGCTACCTTCAACGAATCAACGCCATTGTCTATCACTAAGTGGGCCATACAGACGCAAACATAACTTAACTTGTAGTTTTACCCTTGTGCCTTGGACTAGAGGCTTCATGTCAAGCGTGTCTATATAGCTGCACAGCACACTATCATGGCCTTATCCCTTATTGGCAGCAAGACTATACTTGTCACACCAATTTAGCTTTATATGAGGTAGAATGAATAATATTAATATCAACATATGTGATTCGTAAAATGACAATGAGCGCTGGCGATATAATATTTCCACAGCACCTTTCGAATTCTTTTTCAAAAGTAATATTAAAGACTTAACCGGCGCTTATATGTCATTTTACTTATGTCGTTTTACCCGTGTCATTGCGACGTGTTATTCACAGTACAGCCAAGGTCGTTTTTACAGTTGCGTTACCTAGTTCACAATATCATTCATTCCCTTTTTGCTCACGCTTATGCTAGATTTGTATGTTTCAGCCCAACGGTTTGCAAAATCGAAGAACTGGGTAACTAGTTGACAAGAGCACGTTTCCTCCGATTTTCTCGAAAAAAGATTATTGAGCAAGAGAGCAATGTGTGTTTCGAAACAATGCTCTCTTTCCTATGGTGATATTATTTATCAAGGCAGTTGATACCTTTTTGGTTTACTCAATTCCCACCCAAAAGTAAACGAGTTTAGAAACAAGGCCCTTTGATCACCAACAATCCACTCCGACATTTCGTCGTTTCTAAAAATCAAACTTAAGAACACGGCCCAACTCAATCGCCATCATATTGACTCAAAAAGTTACAAAATAATTTTACAACAAAAAAATCATACAAATGACCACAGATTTGCCAGCACAGTTGCTCACGAGTCATCCAAAATTATGTAGAAAAGACACTTATTGAGTCCGAAATTTAACCTTCTTTTGAGTTTTGGGGCATGCCTATACATGTACTCTACTATGCATATATAGGGTATCGTGACCAACCCAAAAAGTAAAGGTGTCAATAAGCTCTTTAAAAATTAGGGCGTAAGGTTTATTAAGCGATGATTTGAAAGAAATTAAATAGACGTACCTTTCTTAGGGAGTCCTTAAACTGTATTTTAACAAGATATTGTACGTTTTTGGTTTTATGTCATTTTATGTCTTATAGAAGCTGCATTACAAAGGCCTTACCTGCCCTTAGATGTGCCCGTAATTCTTGCTCTAAAAAAAAAAAAAAAGAAAAATGAAAATAGACAATGAAAAGGCAAAGTTCACAGCTTTCAACACCATTTCTTTATAACTTAATAACAAAAGCTAAGGAACCTCTTCAATATGTTCAATTTCTGACTTTCAATATCAACTCATTTAGCATTAAAGTCTGCTACGAGCCTAGAAGGCCCATCAGGCCGGCGCTTATCTCCGGTTTATGTAGCACGAAGCGACTGGGAGTATTTCTACTACCCTCTGGATGGGATGCCAGTCCATTGCAGGGTTGCCCTCCAGCATTAAATTCGCCGGTACCCGTTTATGCACCTGGGTGCCTGGGTGGAGAAAGGCACCGTTATAGTATAGTGTCTTGCCCAAGAACACGACACAATGTCCCCGGCCACAACCCGCACCCACACCACTCGATCCGGAGCCGAGTGCATCAACTCATTCGACGCCAACTGTTTATCATTTACTTCCTCCGTTCTTGAAGGAACACGGGTTTCCATTAACACATGCCCTTCATTTATAAGATTCAAACGATGATAGATCTTTTTGCATAAAGAATTTCCTAGCCAAAAGAACCACTACGTCAATACTCCTTTATGATAAAGTTTGCATGGTAACCCTCTTTCAGTAGACAATTCTTTTAAAACTAAGAGCGGTGTTTAGTTAAGCTCGATTCGCAGTATTCTGTTTTCCTTACTTGTTAATTTTCATTTTAAACCTTGGCAAACCATTTTGTTTACTCGGATTAACAAAAAACTGCATTTTCCTTTTTTTCATAGTCATAAATTTCCAAAAAATCCGAGACAATTTTTTTGAATACTGAAATTGCGAAGTCTAGTGAATGGAAGAAAGCGCAGGGAAATGCAAAAGTTTGGAACGTGGTCACGTTAAGAAGGAATATTGACCATTAGTCATTCACATCTCAGACCTAACGACGTGGTATGTGTTACTCGTTCAAGAATTCTACTTTAGTGTAATTCTGCGGATTATAAAAACTAAATACAGGTTTTGCGACGATGCAATCTTATCCGGCGAGCGATCTACCTACTAAGCAGTTGTGCTTATGTCTTCGCGTTTGCTTCTTTTTCTCGGAAACAAAAACTGACATAATTTTTTGTTTGTGTATTTCTCTGATCTTCTTATCGGCGACAAGCTTTATGATCAAGTGAAGCTATGATCTTCGCAGTTATGAGCGCAATTTTTGCAATTGCGTAGAGAAGCCTGATTCATTTCATATACCATTTCATCATTGATTCTTTCCTCACGGGACCATTAGAACCCACAAATGACCAGCTCCCAACGTCAGTGGCTTCATAGCTCAGTTGGTTAGAGCGTCGCACCGGAATCGCGAGGTCACGGGTTCAAACCCCGTTGAAGTCCTGAATTTTTCAGGCTTCTCTACGCAATTGCAAAAATTGCGCTCATATCTGCGAAAATCATAGCTTCACTTGATTTCATATCCGCAGTTCATATATGATTCATTTCATATACCATTTCATCATTGATTCTTTCCTCACGGGACCATTAGAACCCACAAATGACCAGCTCCCAACGTCAGTGGCTTCATAGCTCAGTTGGTTAGAGCGTCGCACCGGAATCGCGAGGTCACGGGTTCAAACCCCGTTGAAGTCCTGAATTTTTCAGGCTTCTCTACGCAATTGCAAAAATTGCGCTCATAACTGCGAAGATCATAGCTTCACTTGATTTCATATCCGCAGTTCATATATGATTCATTTCATATACCATTTCATCATTGAAGCTTTATCATGCTAATACCATGACAAACTAATTGCCTAGAGCTGAAAGATCTATAGCAAAGCGCAGTCTGCATGTACTGCGCCTTGTTTCGAGATTAACAGAATGCAGAGTTTCTAATAAGAGCATAAGAGATGGCGGATGGCTAAATTCGCCAGCTATTTTTCCTCGAAAAATGCCCCAAACTTTACATTTCACAGAACACGAGTCTTGGGTTAACAAAGTTGGGTTGAGGAAACAAAAGAAACTCCTGAATTCTAAAGAATTTTGGCGGCGATTTCTGTTTCACTGTCCATGTCAAAGGTGTTGATCGAGGATCGAGCACACACGCTTTTGAGCCAGCGGACCAGTAGTCCAGTACTTGGTGTAAGTTCCCTGTTTTGAAATGTTGCAAGACGACATTCGCGAAAGGTCTTGGCGGTCACGACAGAAGAAATACTTTACACTTAGCTATATAGAATACAAAGGAACCTTAAAGGGGCTATTTCACGCTATTTTAGCTGCTTTCAAAACCAAAGATATGTCCAAAAAATAGCCGTTATTAATGTACTTTCTCAAAATTTAGCGTTCAGTTCAAATACCCTAATTCGTGCTACAAAGTGCTCCAAGGTGCTTCATGAAGAGTTATGAATCCGTCAATATGCAATGACGTATTGGTGCCACTGCGAGCTCAACTCTATTTATAAACCCCGTATTGGCGCCCAATCTAGCTCGATTTGCATGTAGCTCGGCCCTGGTGCCCAAGGTATTTTCCGAAATACTATCCGTGGTTGGCCATCCAATTCGGTACCATCCCATGTATCATTTGGAGTGTCTAGGTGGAGTGTAGACTGAGCTACAGCCCTACGAATTGGGACGAGTGTTTCTTGAATACTCTCTACAATCACTGTAAGCAAAAAAATTCAAGCCAATTATCACTTTCAGTAGGCAACCAACCATTAAATACCCAGATCTTGATACAGTTTCCCCACATACAAAACAGATTAAGCTTCGTCGCTTCCGACAAGTGAGACGATTGATTCTATCACCCCACAGAATTCTGCTGCATTTTCCACTGACTTGTTTCTAGAAAAACTAATTAAACGAATCGTGGCAAAATTTTCAGTTACAAAGAAAAAAAAAACAGTCAAGGAAGCGTTTTTTAGACATATCCAATGCACTTGGTTTTTTTCTACCATGATGGCTAAAACCATGGGTCCTTGAGAAAGGTTTACTGTGGGTATTGCTAACCATGGTTAAGGTAACTTAACCTTAGTTTGTAAAGAAGCTGTTCACACACAAACTACTTAACAAGACCACCTCAGCTTTTTTGCATGGGCACGTTTAAAGCAGGAAATTAAGCTTTTTGCTAAGCAAGGGTAAATGTCACTTGAAACTTTGAGATTTACCAAAAATCAAGCAAAGTTGTATAACTTTTGATCATTTCTTCCAAAATCATTCTTGGAACAAAGAGCGTAGAGACCGGCGTGAACCTTGCTATCTTCCAAGCAGAGAATTGATATTATTAAGCTCACAGGTCTACTGAAAGACATTAATCAAATATGAAACTATAGCATTACTCGCCAGGTTAAAGAGCTGCGAAGGAATGTACTCAGAGCTAGTTCACCTGTTGATTTTAAGGGTATTGCTTTTCTTAAGCACTGATTGCTGGGAGATCGAGATATCCGCAAGAGACCGAGAGAGAGTGTGCATGTTTGTAGAATGTGTGATCGATTGTTGGCCATATATGGTAGTGCCGATGCTAGCTTTTCTTCAGTCATGGCAAAATATGAATTCATCAGACTGGCTTTCCCCTCATGAGTCAGTACTAAATTACCGTAGTCTCTTTTGAGAGGAACGATGCTCTTGTGATGCGCTGTTGGATTTAAGTGACTTAAAAATTGCACTAGTATTGCTTGACTTCTGTGAACAGTTTGGAGAAGTATGCGGCTTTGGCTTGCTTTGGAACCGACATAACCTCATTTCTAGCTTGCTTGTAAGTTTGGGGATTAAAATCAAACTGCCACCTTGAATAGGCTGTACATGCGATTTAAAGCGAAAGGTGTTGGTGATCCTAGGCCGAGATGAACTTCTATTACTGACTTCTTTCGATGGAGCGTGATCATTGCATACAATGTTAACTAAGTTTTGCCAAACCCTTAACAAGTCGTCCTTGTCATCGAAGACTACACCGATGTGAAAAGGCATCGTTTTGACATCGGATCTAACTTTGTCCTCACCCAATCTCTTACAGTCTTTTATTTCTAAGGTTTTTCGGTGGAAGTCTTTTGAGCTTCAAGCGTAATGTTACATATATTAAGTCATGATTGGAGATGCGTAGAAGAAATACTCCCGTGGAATTAACAAGGTGGTTTGTTATGGTCACCAGAAGATCTGACAAAGAATGCGATGATAATGTTATTCTTGTGGCCTTTCGTACGATGTTTCACACCTTGGATACCCCTCCCCTTTCCATAACCAGGGCTTCGCACTTACTCATTCCAAACTCCACCCTTATGTCTTTGCTTAATACTCGAAAAATCTTGATAAAAGTGTCCACTTGTTTGTCATCCTTTCCATGGAGGTTTAACCTATAAACTAGTCGTTCTCAATAAGATGGGGAATGCTCGAGTAGGAGGAGACCTGATCAATGCAGGCAGCCCCAAAGAGGGGAGATTTTGTAAGGCCAAACGCCTTGTAGTAGTTGATGGTGATGGTAGCCATTGACAAAACATGCGACTGCCGTCGTTCCAAACTCGACCGACAATGCGAAGAATCTGAAGCGACATGTTTCTCAAACCAGAGAACAGCACAGTTTGAAAGCTCTGACAACTTTCAATAATATATCTAAGTCGATTCATAATGATACTTACCGTGAAAACAACAGGAAAATCCAGAGGAAAATCCGCCACAACTCAAAGAAACGAATATTATGGCTTATTCTGCCATGTGATTAGCCGAGAATTCGTTCGGTGGCGCTCGGTGTCCGACGGCAATCTGAAGACTGTAACTCGACGGCCCGAAGAAATGCGAGTGTACCTCAGAACCCAATCCGCAAGGCATACCATTTAAAATCGGGCGAACGCAGGCATGCGATCTCGAGATTCATTGCGCGATAGCCCCGAGATGCATTGCAAGATTAGTGTTGCTCTCGCTCGACCAATGAATAACCCGCTTTAATTTAGCCTTCCTTAACACCACCGAGAACGGAATAAGGGTCAACACAATTAGCAGCGGTGACGGGCTGTCTCCCTGGAACATTCCTCTCCTACACTTACTGAGCCAAGGGTACTTTCTCCTGATGTCAATTCCACCAGCCATTGATTCATACTTTTTCCAACAACGACAGCATATTTTCAGCAGCGCCAAATATTCATAAACATTTGATGATCCACAAAGGTGGGATCATAGCATTTGTCTTTTTGTTGTCCACCCAAGTCATCTAAGGACCTGGTTTTTCTCCTTTTGCAGTTTCATTCACACCCATTCTTTTCATCAGGCAATAAATTCTGTTCCTCCAGGTGTTCATAAAGTTCATCTCCAAGCGGCAGGCAAGTTATGGGCCTAAAATTTGTTGCTGTATTCCTTTTCTCTCTATCTTTAATGACTGGTACTGTCCGATCTTTAGTAAGCCACTGTAGCATTTGATTAGTAGTGAGCCAGTCCTGAAGTGCACGGCAGTTCTCTCCATTCACGAAATAAGATTCTTCAGCAAAAAACCTTGAAATCCATCTTGCCCAGAGGCTTTCCAGTTAAATATTTTTCTTTAGTTGTTTGGTCACCCGGCTATTTTTAATCGAAATACTTTTCCGTTTCGGCACTCCCGCAAGAACGTTTTTTGTTTCTCTTAGCCACATGAGTCATGTGGTTATTTCCTCAATTATAAATGTCGGTAATACGATGCTTGAGTTCGTAGACCAACCTAGCTTTGTTAGATGTATCGGTTCAGTCTTTAGATAAATTGAAGAATTTTTTTTCCAACGGCGGTTCCCACAGTGCTTGCATTTGACAAAAATGGCTCCCAAACAGACTTGTCTTACACTTATTTCACTAAAATCAATTTAGTTGTAGGCGGCCATTAATTTAAGTGAGTGATACTTTCCCTTCCAAGTCAACGCGAAGGAGACTTGGAACTTCACGAAGGGTCAAAGGGTATCGAAAGCCAACCCTGCAAGATTCAAAACACCAGCCGTAGACAGTCCCCTACCCGGGCGGACTCAGTTCACATCAAAACACAGCTGTCCAACACAAAGCTACTTTGACAGAACCTTTGAGCAGCACTTGCTATAATATAGGAAAGAAAATTACCTATTCAGATATCGGTATAATCATGCAAAGCCATTTTGCTCCCTCCTTGGGTAGTAACCACTGTACTCTATGTAACCAAAAGTTATTCTGTGCTGTGTTGTTCTTCATGGCTAGCTTGTCTAGAGTTAACATTTAAAAGACATCAGCTCAGAAACCTCTTTAATGTGTTCAATTGCTGACCTTCATTATCAACTCATTTGACGCTAACTATTTACTATGATTTACTTCCCCCGTCCTTCAAGGAACACAGGTTTTTCTATTAAAACATACCCTTAATTTATAACATTCAAACGATAGTAGATCTTTTTGTAAAAAAAAAAAAAAAAATTCCTTACCCAGAAGTAGAACTACGAACTACTGTTTGCGAAGGTTTTCTAGCATTTTGCTCCCAGAATAACTTTTAATGGTCAATTTTCCATCTCAACGTACCAAACTTTTCCAGTATCCTGCACTTTTCTTTCATTTTTCCGAGTTAATTAAACTTCACAATTTCAGCATTCTAAAAAATAAAATCCTCTTAGATTTTCCTGGGGCTTGGTCAAAAAACAAAAAGCTTTTTATCCGCGTTAGCAAGTGTAAGTCAAAGTTTAAAATTCAAAGTGACAAGAGGTCTAGACTGATTCTCCCGAATCGAGCCAGTCTATGTTTTTGAAAGAATTTTCCACTGAAATACGATTAGTCTTTCAAATGTCAGACCTCACGGCCAAGTATGTGTTACTCGTTCAATAATCCCAGTTTATGACCCTGTAATTCTGCGGATTATAAAAACTGACGATGGACTCTAACCAGGTTGCGTTTATGTCTTCGCCTTTTGCATTTATCGAAAGCAAAAACCGACATAAAGTTTTTGTTTGTGTATTTGTCTTCTTATCGAAGATAAGCTTGGTCGTACCATGACCAATTTGTGGCTTGTAATTAACAGATCTACAGCACGGTGCAGTCTGCATGCACTGCGTCCTAGCATGACTTCCTTATCTTGAGAGTGACAACATCAACCACTGACAAAATGGTAAGTGCTAAGAAGGTTTTAACACATTTGTTGTTTTTCTTTTGGCTCTTTTTTAGTTATTTTCTTATTTTAGTTGTAATGCCAAGTGTCTTTGTAATGTCAAGTGTCCTTATAGACATTTTTTTTAAATGTCGGCAAAACACCTGACGTGAATTAATCTTTTTTTAATGTTGTGGAACTTTTAGCTTTTAAATATCTTTTTAATGTGAAGCACCATGGACAAATAGTGGATTGAGCGCTATATACATATTATTATTATTATTATTATTATTATTATTATTAATATTATTATTATTATTATTATTATTATTATTATTATTATTATTATTATAAAACAATCATAGGTGTCGGATTCCCAGTAACAGTCATTACCAATAGCATCTATGTGAATGTAAAACAAAGGTCTAGGAATGACCCACAAGCAAAACCTTATGTCTTGATTTATTGCGAGCCATTGCTGTCATACCCTACTAGAGCCCAGTCTCCGAATTAGAATCATACGCTTGATAAACTGTTCGGGAGCTACATCGTTGTAATGCTGATATTAAAATGTTCACTTACTTTTTTCTCGTTAATTCGTGGGATAATAGCAAATGGTCACGTAATCATAAATTGATCACAAGAGATTCATTCCCTTTTTGCTCACGCTTATGCTAGATTCGTATGTTTTAGGCCAACGGCTTGCAAAATCGAAGCACTGGGTAACTAGTTGACAAGAGCACGTTTCCTCCGATTTTCTCGAAAAAAGATTATTGAGCAAGAGAGCAATGTGTGTTTCGAGACAATGCTCTCTTTCCTATGGTTATATTATTTATCAAGGCAGTTGATACCTTTTTGGTTTACTCAATTCCCACCCAAAAGTAAACGACTTTAGAAACAAGGCCCTTTGATCACCAACAATCCACTCCGACATTTCGTCTTTTCTAAAAATCAAACTTAAGCCCACGGCCCAACTCAATCGCCATCATATTGACTCAAACAGTTATAAAATTATTTTACAAGAAAAAATTCATACAAGTGACCACCGATTTTCCAGCACAGTTGCTCACGAGTCATCCAAAATTATGTAGAAAAGACACTTATTGAGTCCGCACTTTAACCTTCTTTTGAGTTTTGGGGCATGCCTAGGCATGTACTTTACTACGCATATATAGGGTATCGTGACCAACCCAAAAAATAAAGGTGTCAATAAGCTCTTTAAAAATTAGGGCGTAAGCTTTATTAAGCGATGATTTGGAAGAAATTAAATAGACGTACCATTCTTAGGGAGCCCTTAGACTGTATTTTAACAAGATATTGTACCCTTTTTGGTTTTATGTCATTTGCATATTCTTATAGAAGCTGCATTACAAAGGCCTTACCTGACTTTAGCTGTTCCCGAAATTTCTCTGAAAAAAAGAAAAGAAAAATGAAAATAGACAATGAAAAGGCGGAGTTCACACCGTTCAACACAATTTCTTAATAACTTAATAACAACAGCTAAGGAACCTCTTCAATATGTTCAATTTCTGACTTTCCGTATCAATTCATTTAGCATTAAAGTCTGCTACGAGCCTAGAAGGCCCATCAGGCCGGCGCTTATCTCCGGTTTATGTAGCATGAAGCGACTGGGAGTATTTCTACTACCCTCTCGTTGGGATGCCATTCCATTGCAGGGTTACCCTCCAGGATCAAATTCGCCGTTACCCACGTATGCACCTGGGTGGTTGGGTGGAGAAGTGCACCGTTATAGTATAGTGTTGAAATGGTATATGAAATGAATCATATATGAACTGCGGATATGAAGTCAAGTGAAGCTATGATCTTCGCAGTTATGAACGCAAATTTCACAATTGCGTAGAGAAGCCTGAAAAATTCAGGACTTCAACGGGGTTTGAACCCGTGACCTCGCGAATCCGGTGCGACGCTCTACGCAATTGTGAAATTTGCGTTCATAACTGCGAAGAACATAGCGTCACTTGATTTCATATCTGTAGTTCATATATGATTCATTTCATATACCATTTCGTCATGATTCATTCCTCACGGGACAATTAGAACCCACAAATGACCAGCTCCCAAGGTCAGTGGCTTCATAGCACAGTTGGTTAGAGCGTCGCACCGGAATCGCGAGGTCACGGGTTCAAACCCCGTTGAAGTCCTGAATTTTTCATGAATTGTATATGAATTTTTCGTTAATTCGTGGGATTATAGCAAATGGTCACGTAATCATAAATTGATCACAAGAGAGTAAGAGCTGTTTTTTTCTTCTAAATCACTTTTGAACCATTAAACTTCCACGCAAGTAATGACATGGTGCAACAACTTCAATGATCCGAAACATCATCCGCCTTACACAGTTTCCCATAATGACATCCCTTTTTTCAATGATCTCTTGCTACCTTCAACAAATCAACGCCATTGTCTGTCACTAAGTGGGCCATACAGATGCGAACATAACTTAACTTGTAGTTTTACGCTTGTGCCTTGGACTACATGCTTCATGTTAAGCGTGTCTATATACCTGCACAGCACACTATCATGGCCTTATCCCTTATTGACAGCAAGACTATACTTGTCACACCAATTTAGTTTTATATGAGGTAGAATGAATAATATTAATATTAACATATGTGATTCGTAAAATTACAATGAGCGCTGGCGATATAATATTTCCACAGCACCTTTCGACTTCTTTTCCAAAAGTAGTATTAAAGACTTAACCGGCGCTCATGTGTCATTTTACTTATGTCGTTTTACCCGTGTCATTGCGACGTGTTATTCACAGTAGAGGCTAGGTCGTTTTTACAGTTGCGTTACCTAGTTCACAATATCACTCATTCCCTTTTTGCTCATGCTTTTGCTAGATTCGTATGTTTCAGCCCAACAGCTTGCAAAATCGAAGAACTGGGTAACTAGTCGACAAGAGCGCGTTTCCTCCGATTTTTTCGAAAAAAGATTATTGAGCAAGAGAGCAATGTATGTTCGAGACAATGCTCTCTTTCCTATGGTTATATTATTTATCAAGGCAGTTGATACCTTTTTGGTTTACTCAATTTCCACCCAACAGTAAACGACTTTAGAAACAAGGCCCTTTGATCACCAACAATCCACTCCGACATTTCGTCGTTTCTAAAAATCAAACTTAAGCCCACGGCCCAACTCAATCGCCATCATATTGACTCAAACAGTTATAAAATTATTTTACAAGAAAAAAATCATACAAATGACCACCGATTTTCCAGCACTGTTGCTCACAAGTCATCCAAAATTATGTAGAAAAGACACTTATTGAGTCCGCACTTTAACCTTCTTTTGAGTTTTGGGGCATGCCTATACATGTACTCTACTATGCATATATAGGGTATCGTGACCAACCCAAAAAATAAAGGTGTCGATAAGCTCTTTAAAAATTAGGGCGTAAGGTTTATTAAGCGATGATTTGGAAGAAATTAAATAGACGTACCATTTTTAGGGAGTCCTTAAACTGTATTTTAACAAGATATTGTACCCTTTTGGTTTTATGTCATTTGCATATTCTTATAGAAGCTGCATTACAAAGATCTTACCTTCCCGCCGCCGTTGCCGTTCTTCCTCGGAAAAAAAGAAAAGAAAAATGAAAATAGACAATGAAAAGGCGGAGTTCACAGCGTTCAACACAATTTCTTAATAACTTAATAACAACAGCTAAGGAACCTCTTCAATATGTTCAATTTCTGACTTTCAGTATCAACTCATTTAGCATTAAAGTCTGCTACAAGCCTAGAAGGCCCATCAGGCCGGCGGTTATCTCCAGTTTATGTAGCATGAAACGACTGGGAGTATTTCTACTACTCTCTGGTTGGGATGCCATTCCATTGCAGGGTTACCCCCAGCATTAAATTCGCCGGTACCCATTTATGCACCTGGGTGCCTGGGTGGAGAAAGGCACCGTTATAGTATAGTGTCTTGCCCAAGAACACAACACAATGTCCGCGGCGAGAAAACGAACCCAGACCACTCGATCCGGAGCCGAACGCATCAACTCATTCGGCGCCAACTGTTTATCATTTACTTCCCCCGGTCTTGAAGGAACTTCCATTCACAAATACCCTTCGTTTATAAGATTTAAACGATGATAGATCTTTTTGTATAAAGAATTTCCAGCCCAAAAGAAGCACTACAGCAATTTTCCTTTATGATAAATTTGCATGGTAACCCCTTTTTCAGTGGACAATTCTTTGAAAACTAAGAGAGGTGTTTAGTTTAGATCGATTCGCAGTATTCTGTTTTCGCTACTTGTTAATTTCCATTTTAAACCTTGGCAAACCATTTTGTTTACTCGGATTAACAAAAAAACCGCATTTTCTTTTGTTTTATAGTCAAAATTCGATGAAAATTCGAGACCATTTTTTTGAATGCTGAAATTGTGAAGTCTAATGAATGGAAGAGAAGCGCAAAAGTTTGGAACGTGGTCACGATAAGAAGGAATATTGACCATTAGTCATTCACCTCAGACCTAACGGCGTGGTATGTGTTACTCCATCAAGAATTCCACTTTAGTGTAATTCTGCGGATTATAAAAACTTAGTACAGGTTTTGCGACGATGCAATCTTATCCCGGACCGGCGATCGATCTACCTACTAAGCAGTTGTTCTTATGTCTTCGCGTTTGCTTTTTTTTCTCGGAAACAAAAACTGACATCATTTGTGTATTTCTCTTCTTATCGGCGATACGCTTTATACTTATACCATGACAAACTAGTTGCCTGCAGCTGAATGATCTACAGCAAAGAGTAGTCTGCATGTACTGCGCCTTGTTTCGAGAGTAACAGAATGCAGGGTTTCCAATAAGACCATAAGAGGCAGCGGATGGCTAAATTCGCCAGCTATTTTTCCTCGAAAATTACCCCAAACTTTATAAATAACATGAGATACATTCACGCAGAACACGAGTCTTGGGTCAACAAAGTTGGGTGGGCAAACAAAAGAAACGCCTGAATTCTAAGTACTTTCGGCGGCGATTTCTGTTTCACTGTCCATGTCAAAGGTGTTGATCGAGGATCGAGCACACACGCTTTTAAGGGAGCGGTCCAGCAGTCTAGTACTTGGTGTAATTTCCCTGATTTGAATTGTAGCAAGACGACATTCGCGAAAGGTCTAAGCGGTCACGACAGAAGAAATACTTTACACTCAGCTATATAGAATACAAAGGAACCTTAAGGGGCTATTTCACGCTATATTAGCCGCTTTCAAAACCCAAAATATGTCCTATAAAAAAATAAAAAAAAAATAGCGGTTATTAATGTACTTTGTCAAAATTTAGCGTTCAGTTAAAATACCCTAATTCGTGCTACAAAGTGCTTTATGAAGAGTTATGAATCCGCCAATATGCAATGACGCACTGGCGCCACTGCGAGCTCAACTCTATTTATAAACCCCGTATTGGCGCCCAATCTCGCTCGATTTGCATGTAGCTCGGCCCTGAAGCCCAAGGCATTTTCCGAAATACTATCCGTGGTTGGCAATCCAATTCGGTACCATCCCATGTATCATTTGGAGTGTCTAGGTGGAGTGTAGACTGAGCTGCAGCGCTACGAATTGGGATGAGTGTTTCTTGAATACTCTCTACTATCACTGTAATCAAAAAAATTCAAGCCAATTATCACTTTCAGTAGGCAACCAACCATTTAATACCCAGTTCTTGATACAGTGTCCCCACATACAAAACAGATTAAGCTTCGTCGCTTTCGACAAATGGGACGATTGATTCTATCACCCCACAAAATTCTGCTGCGTTTTTCACTGACTCGTTTCTAGAAAAAATAATTAAACGAAAAGTGGCAAAATTTTCAGTTATACAAAGAAAAAAAAACAAGGAAGCCTTTTTTAGACTTATCCATTGCACTTGGTTTTTTTCTACCATGTTGGCTAAAAACATGGGTCCTCGAGAGAGGTTTACTCTGGGTATTGCTAACCATGGTTAAGGTAACTTAACCTTAGTTTGTAAAGAAGCTATTTACACACAAACTAACAACTAAGTTAACAAGAGCACCTCAGCTTTTTTGCATGTGCACGTTTAAAGCAGGAAATTAAGCTTTTTGCTAAGCCAAGGTAAATGTCACTTGAAACTTTGAGATTTACCAAAAATCAAGCAAAGTTGTATAATTTTTGATGGTTTCTTCCACAATCATTCTTGGAACACCAAGCAGAGAATTGATATTTAAGCTCACAGGTCTACCGAAAGAGATTAATCAAATATGAAACTATAGCATTAATCGCCAGGTTAAAGAGCTTCGAAGGAATATACTCAGAGCTTGTTGACCTATTGGTTTTAAGGGTGTTGCTTTTTTTAAGCACTGAGTCCTGGGAGATCGAGAAATCTGCAAGAGGCCGAGGGTGAGTGTGCATGTTTGTAGAATGTGTGATGGATTGTTGACCATATATGGTCGTGCCGATGCTAGCTTTTCGTCAGGCAAGGAAAAATATGAATTCATCAGACTGGCTTTCCCCTCATGAGTCAGTACTAAATTACCGTAGTCTCTTTTGAGAGGAACGATGCTCTTGTGATGCGGTGTTGGACTTAAGTGACTTCCAAATTGCGCTAGTATTGCTTGACTTCTGTGAACAGTTTGGAGAGGTATGCGGCTTTGGCTTGCTTTGGAACCGACATAACCTCATTTCTAGCTTGCTTGTAAGTTTGGGGATTAAAATCAAACTGCCACCTTGAATAGGCTGTATATGCGATTTAAAGCGAAAGGTGTTGGTGATCCTAGGCCGAGATGAACTTGTATTACTGACTTCTTTCGATGGAGCGTGATCATTGCATATAATGTTAACTAAGTGCTGCAAAGCCTTTAACAAATCG
>OX421456.1:14434825-14444825 GCA_949126865.1 Montipora capitata | reverse complement strand
GTGCTTGCATTTGGTGACAAAAATGGCTCCCAAACAGAGTTGACCTACACTTATTTCACTAAAATCATTTTAGTTGTATGCGGCCATTAATTTAAAGTGAGTGATACTTTCTCTTCGAAGTCAACGCAAATGAGACTTGGAATTCCACGAAGGGTGAAAGGATATCGAAAGACAGCCCTGCAAGATTCAAAACACCAGCCGTAGACAGTCCCCTACCCGGACGGACTCAGTTCACATCAAAACAGAGATGTTATGTCCAACACTCACAAAGCTACCTTGAAAGAACCTTTGAGCAGCACTTGCTATAATATAGGAAAGAAAATCACCTATTCAGATAACGGTATAATCATGCAAAGCCATTTCGCTGCCTCCTTGGGTAGTAACCACTGTACTGTATGTAACCAACAGTTCTTTCTGTGCTGTGTTGTTGTTCATGGCTAGCTTGTCTAGGGTTAACATTTAAAAGACATCAGCTAAGGAACCTCTTCAATGTGTTCAATTGCTGACCTTCATTATCAACTCATTTGACGCTAACTATTTACCATGATTTACTTACCCCGTCCTTCAAGGAACACAGGTCTTTCTATTAAAACATACCCTTAATTTATAACATTCAAACGATAGTAGATCTTTTTGTATAAAAAAAAAAAATCCCTACCCAAAAGTAGAACTACGAACTACTGTTTGCGAAGGTTTTCTAGCATTTCGCTCCGAGAATAACTTTTAATGGTCAATTTTCCTTCTCAACGTACCAAACTTTTACAGTATCCTGCACTTTTCTTTTATTCTTCCGAGTTAATAAACTTCGCAATTTCAGCATTCTAAAAAAAATCCTCTTAGATGTTCTTGGGACTTGATCAAAAAACGAAAAGCCTTTTATCCGCGTAAGCAAGCGTAAGCCAAAGTTTAAGATGGACAAGAGGTCTAGACTGATTCTCCTGAATCGAGCCAGTCTACGTTTTTGAACGAATTTTCCACTGAAATACGGTTAGTCTATCAAATTTCAGACCTCACGGCCAAGTATGTGTTACTCGTTCAAGAATTCCAGTTTATGACCCTGTAATTCTGCGGATTATAAAAACTAAATGTGACGATGGATTCTAACCAGGTAATTAATCTAGTTAAGCGGTTGCGTTCATGTCTTCGCCTTTTGCATTTATCGAAAGCAAAAACCGACATAAAGTTCTTGTTTGTGTATTTGTCTTTTCATCGAAGATAAGCTTGGTCACGCCATTACCAATTTGTGGCTTGTAATTAACAGATCTACAGCACGGTGCAGTCTGCATGAACTGCGTCCTAGCATGACTTCCTTATCTTGAGAGTGACAACATCAACCATGACAAAATGGTAAGTGCTAAGAAGGTTTTAACACATTTGTTGTTTTTCTTTTTGCTCTTTTTTAGTTATTTTCTTATTTTAATTGTAATGCCAAGTGTCTTTGTAATGTCAAGTGTCCTTATAGACATTTCTTTAAAATCTCGGCAAAACACCTGACCTGAATTAATCTTTTTTCAATAATGTTGTGGAACTTTCAGCTTTTGAAATATCTTTTTAATGTAAAGCACCATGGACAAATAGTGGATTGAGCCCTATATAAATATTTTTTTATTATAATTGTTATTATTATTATTATTATTATTATTATTATTATTATTATTATTATTATTATTATTATTATTATTATTATTATTATTATTATCATCTATACTATCACAGTCTTTGCAGGGGTTCTTTTAGGGCATCAGCCGGGCGCAAACCATGCACCTGGGCATCAGTCACTCAAGTCAATCTTTCTGTTCAGATACCAGCACCTTTCTGAGGATTCCTGCAGATCCCAGCATGCAGATCTTTTGAATCTCTGTCACAGAAGCACTCTTTGCTACTTTCTCGATGTTTTCTACCATTCCTTTTTATTATTATTATTATTATTATTATTATTATTATTATTATTATAAAACCATCATAGGTGTCGGATTCCCAGTAAGAGGCATTACCAATAGCATCTACGCGAATGTAAAACAAAGGGCCAGGAATGACCCACAAGCAAAACCTTATGTCTTGATTCATTGCGAACCATTGCTGTCATACCCTACTGGAGCCCAGTCTCCGAATTAGTATCATACGCTTGCTAAACTGTTCGGAAGCTACATCATTGTAATGCTGATATTAAAATGTACACTTACTGTGTTTCTCGTTAATTCGTGGGATTATAGCAAATGGTCACGTAATCATAAATTGATCACAAAAGAGTAAGAGCTGTTTTTTTTTCTCTAAATCACTTTTGAACCATTAAACTTCCATGCAAGTAATGACATGGTGCAACAACTTCAATGATCTGAAACATCATCCGCCTTACACCATTTCCCATACTGACATCCCTTTTTTCAATGATCTCTTGCTACCTTCAACGAATCAACGCCATTGTCTATCACTAAGTGGGCCATACAGATGCAAACATAACTAAACTTCTAGTCTTCTCTACGCTTGTGTCTTGGACTAGAGGCTTCCTGTTATATAGCGGCACAGCACGCTATCATGGCCTTATCCCTTATTGACAGCAAGACTATACTTGTCACACCAATTAAGCTTTATATGAGGTAGCATGAATAATATTAATATCAACATATGTGATTCGTAAAATGACAATGAGCGCTGGCGATATAATATTTCCACAGCACCTTTCGACTTCTTTTCCAAAAGTAGTATTAAAGACTTAACCGGCGCTCATATGTCATTTTACTTATGTCGTTTTACCCGTGTCATTGCGAAGTGTTATTCACAGTAGAAGCAAGGTCGTTTTTACAGTTGCGTTACCTAGTTCACAATATCATTCATTCCCTTTTTGCTCCCGCTTATGCTAGATTCGTATGTTTCAGCCGAACGGCTTGCAATAAATCGAAGCAGTGGGGAACTAGTTGACAAGAGCACGTTTCCTCCGATTTTCTCGAAAAAAGATTATTGAGCAAGAGAGCAATGTGTGTTTCGAGACAATGCTCTCTTTCCTATGGTTATATTATTTATCAAGGCAGTTGATACCTTTTTGGTTTACTCAATTCCCACCCAAAAGTAAACGACTTTAGAAACAAGGCCCTTTGATCACCAACAATCCACTCCGACATTTCGTCGTTTCTAAAAATCAAACTTAAGCCCACGGCCCAACTCAATCGCCATCATATTGACTCAAACAGTTATAAAATTATTTTACAAGAAAAAAGGCATACAAATGACCACCGATTTTCCAGCACTGTTGCTCACGAGTCATCCAAAATTATGTAGAAAAGACACTTATTGAGTCCGCACTTTAACCTTCTTTTGCGTTTTCAGGCATGCTTATACATGCACTTTACTATGCATATATAGGGTATCGTGGACAACCCAAAAAAGAAAGGTGTGGATAAACTCTTTAGAAATTAGGGCGTAAGCTTTATTAAGCGATGATTTGGAGGAAATTAAATAAACGTACCATACTTAGGGAATCCTTAAACTGTATTTTAACAAGATATTGTACCCTTTTTGGTTTTATGTCATTTGCATATTCTTACAGAAGCTGCATTACACAGGCCTTACCTGAACTTAGCGGTGCCCGTAATTCTTCGTCTGAAAAAAAGGAAAGAAAAATGAAAATAGACAATGAAAAGTCGGAGTTCACAGCGTTCAACACAATTTCTTAATAACTTAATAACAACAGCTAAGGAACCTCTTCAATATGTTCAATTTCTGACTTTCAGTATCAACTCATTTAGCATTAAAGTCTGCTACGAGCCTAGAAAGCCCATCAGGCCGGCGGTCATCTCCGGTTTATGTAGCATGAAGCGATTGGGAGTATTTCTACTATCCTTTGGATGGGATGCCGGTGCATTGCAGGGTTACCCTCCAGCATTAAATTCGCCGGTACCCATTTATGCACCTGGGTGCCTGGGTAGAGAAAGGCACCGTTATAGTATAGTGTCTTGCCCAAGAACAAGACACAAGGTCCCCGGCCAGAACAAGCACCCACACCACTCGATCCGGAGCCGAGTGCATCAACTCATTCGACGCCAACTGTTTATCATTTACTTCCCCCGTTCTTGAAGGAACACGGTTTTTCATTAACACAAACCCTTCATTTATAAGATTCAAACGATGATAGATCTTTTTGCATAAAGAATTTCCTAGCCAAAAGAAGCACTACGTCAATACTCCTTTATGATAAAGTTAGCATGGTAACCCTCTTTTAGTAGACAATTCTTTGAAAACTAAGAGCGGTGTTTAGTTTAGCTCGATTTATTCTGTTTTCCTTACTTGTTAATTTCCATTTTAAACCTTGGCAAACCATTTTGTTTACTCGGATTAACAAAAAACTGCATTTTCCTTTTTTTCATAGTCATAAATTTCCAAAAAATCCGAGACGATTTTTTTGAATACTAAAATTGTGAAGTCTAGCGAATGGAAGAAAGCGGAAGGAAATGCAAAAGTTTGGAACGTGGTCACGTTAAGAAGTTAGTCATTCACATCTCAGACCTAACGGCGTGGTATGTGTTCCTCGTTCAAGAATTCCACTTTAGTGTAATTCTGCGGATTATAAAAGCTAAATACAGGTTTTGCGACGATGCAATCTTATCCGGCGAGCGATCTACCTACGAAGCAGTTGTGCTTATGTCTTCGCGTTTGCTTCTTTTTCTCGGGAACAAAAAGTGACATAATTTTTTGTTTGTGTATTCCTCTGATCTTCTTATCGGCGATAAGCCTTATCATACTAATACCATGACAAACTAATTGCCTGCAGCTGAAAGATCTATAGCAAAGTGCAGTCTGCATGTACTGCGCCTTGTTTCGAGAGTAACAGAATGCAGGGTTTCTAATAAGAGCATAAGAGGCGGCGGATGGCTAAACTCGCCAGCTATTTTTCCTCGAAAATTACCCCAAATTTTACAAATAACATGAAATACAAATCACAGAACACGAGCCTTGGGTCAACAAAGTTGGGTTGAACAAACAAAAGAAACGCCTGAATTCTAAATACTTTCGGCGGCGATTTCTGTTTCACTGTCCATGTCAAAGGTGTTGATCGAGGATCGAGCACACGTGCTTTTGAGCCAGCGGACCAGTAGTGCAGTAATGATTTGAAATGTTGCAAGACGACATTCGCGAAAGGTCTTAGCGGTCACGACAGAAGAAATACTTAACACTCAGCTATATAGAATACAAAGGAACCTTAAAGGGGCTATTTCACGCTATTTTAACTGCTTTCAAAACCCAAAATATGTCCAGAAAATAGCCGTTATTAATGTACTTTCTTAAAATTTAGCGTTCAGTTTAAATACCCTAATTCGTGCACCAAAGTGTTCCAAGGTGCTTCATGAAGGGTTATGAATCCGCCAATATGCAATGACGCACTTGCGCCACTGCGAGCTCAACTCTATTTATAAACCCCGTATTGCCGCCCAATCTCGCTCGATTTGCATGTAGCTCGGCCCTGGTCTCCAAGGTATTTTCCGAAATACTATCCGTGGTTGGCCATCCAATTCGGTACCTTTTCATGTATCATTTGTAGTGTCTAGATGGAGTGTAGACTGAGCTACAGCGCTACGAATTGGGATGAGTGTTTCTTGAATACTCTCTACAATCACTGTAAGCAAAAAATTCAAGCGAATTATCACTTTCAGTAGGCAACCAACTATTTAATACCCAGTTCTTGATACAGTTTCCCCGCATACAAAACAGATTAAGCTTCGTCGCTTCCGACAAGTGAGACGATTGATTCTATCACCCCACAGAATTCTGCTGCATTTTCCACTGACTTGTTTCTAGAAAAACTCATTAAACGAAAAGTGGCAAAATTTTCAGTTACAGAGAAAAAAACAGTCAAGGAAGCGTTTTTAAGCCATATCCACTGCACTTTTTTTTCTACCATGATGGCTAAAACGATGGGTCCTCGAGAGAGGTTTACTCTGGGTATTGCTGACCATGGTTAAGGTAACTTAACCTTAGTTTGTAAAGAAGCTATTTACACACAAACTACTAACTAAGTTAACAAGAGCACCTCAGCTTTTTTGCATGTGCACGTTTATAGCAGGAAATTAAGCTTTTTGCTAAGCCAAGGTAAATGTTACTTGAAACTTTGAGATTTACCAAAAATCAAGCAAAGTAACGTTGCATAATTTTTGATCGTTTCATCCACAATCATTCTTGGAACAAAAAGCGTAGAGACCGGCATGAACCTTGCTATCTCCCAAGCAGAGAATTGATATTATTAAGCTCACAAGTCTACTGAAAGAAATTAATCAAATATGAAACTATAGCATTACTCGCCAGGTTAAAGATCTTCGAAGGGATGTACTCAGAGCTAGTTGACCTATTGGTTTTAAGGGTATTGCTTTTTTTAAGCACTGAGTCCTGGGAGATCGAGAAATCTGCAAGAGGCCGAGGGTGAGTGTGCATGTTTGTAGAATGTGTGATGGATTGTTGACCATATATGGTAGTGCCGATGCTAGCTTTTCTTAAGTCATGGCAAAATATGAATTCATCAGACTGGCTTTCCCTTCATAAGTCAGTACTAAATTACCGTAGTCTCTTTTGAGAGGAACGATGCTCTTGAGATGCGCTGTTGGATTTAAGTGACTTCCAAATTGCGCTAGTTTTGCTTGACTTCTGTGAACAGTTTGGAGAAGTATGCGGCTTTGGCTTACTTTGGAACCGACATAACCTCATTTCTAGCTTTCTTGTGAGGTTGGGCATTAAAATCAAACTGCCACCTTGAATAGGCTGTACCTGCGATTTAAAGCGAAAGGTGTTGGTGATCCTAGGCCGAGGTGAACTTCTATTACTGACTTCTTTCGATGGAACGTGATCATTGCATAAAATGTTAACTAAGTGCTGCAAAGCCCTTACTGACAAATCGTCCTTGTCATCGAAGACTACACCGATGTGAAAAGGCATCGTTTCGACATCGGATCTAACTTTGTCCTCACCCAATTTCTTATAGTCTTTTATTTCTAAGGTTCCTCGGTGGAAGTATTTTGAGCTTCAAGCGTCTGACTTAAGCCTTTAGGTTCCCTGTGGAACATAGGGCCGCAACAACACTCCTCCAACGCACTCGGTTCTGTGAGGTCCTCCTCAGCTGTCCCCATGTCGTACCAATGGCATTCACCTCTGCATCAGTGCTCCTGCGCCAGGTCTGTTTCGGTCTTCCTACTTTACGCTTTCCTTGTGGATTCCAGTCGAGGGAATGTTATCCCTTTATACATATATAAAGCCATGATTGGAGATGCGTAGAAGAAATACGCCCGTGGAATTAACAAGGTGTTTTGTTATGGTCACCAGAAGATCTGACAAAGAATGCGATGATAATGTTATTCTTGTGGCCTTTTGTACGTTGTTTCACACCTTGGATACCCCTCCCCTTTCCATAACCAGGGCTGCACACTTACTCATTCCAAACTCCACCCTTGTGTCTTTGCTTAATACTCGAACAATCTTGATAAGAGTGTCCACTTGTTTGTCATCCTTTCCATGGAGGTTTAACCTATAAACTAGTCGTTCTCAATGAGAAGGGGAATGCTCGAGTAGGAGGAGACCTGATCAATGCAGGCAGCCCCAAAGAGGGGAGATTTTGTAAGGCCAAACGCCTTGTAGTAGTTGATGGTGATGGTAGCCATTGACAAAACATGCGACTGCCGTCATTCCAAACTCGACCGACAATGCGAAGAATCTGAAGCCACATGTTTCTCAAACCAGAGAACAACACAGTTTGAAAGCTCTGACAACTTTCAATAATATATCTAAGTCGATTCATAATGAGACTTACCGTGAAAACAACAGGAAAATCCAGAGGAAAATCCGCCACAACTCAAAGAAACGAATATTATGGTTTTTTCTGCCATGTGATTAGCCGAGCATTCGTTCGGTGGTGCTCGGTGTCCGACGGCAATGCGAAGACTGTAACTCGACGGCGCGAAGAAATGCCGAGTGTACCTCAGAACCCAATCCGCAAGGCATAGCATTTATTATCGGGCGAACTCAGCCATGCAATCTCGAGATTCATTGCGCGATAGCTCCGAGATGCATTGCAAGATTAGTGTTGCTCTCGCTCGCTGCTCTCGCTCGACCAATGAATAACCCGCTTTAATTTAGCCTTCCTTAACACCACCGAGAACGGAATAAGGGTCAACACAATTAGCAGCGGTGACGGGCTGTCTCCCTGGAACATTCCTCTTCTACACTTACTGAGCCAAGGGTACTTTCTCCTGATGTCAATTCCACCAGCCATTGATTCATACTTTTTCAACAACGACAGCATATTTTCAGCAGGGCCAAATATTCGCAAACATTTGATGATCCACAAAGGTGGGATCATAGCATTTGTCTTTTTGTTGTCCACCCAGGTCATCTCAGGACCTGGTTTTTCTCCTTTTGCAGTTTCATTCACACCCATTCTTTTCATCAGGAAATAAATTCTGTTCCTCCAGGTGTTCATAAAGTTCATCTCCAAGCGGCAGGCAAGTTATGGGCCTAAAATTTGTTGCTGTATTAATTTTCTCTCTATCTTTAATGACCAGTACTGTCCAATATTTAGTAAGCCACTGTAGCATTTGCTTAGTAGTGAGCCAGTCCTGAAGTGCACGGCAGTTCTCTCCATTCACGAAATAAGATTCTTCAGCAAAAAACCTTGAAATCCATCTGGCCATGGAGCATTCCAGTTTAATATCTTTCTTTAGTTGTTTGGTCACCCGGCTATTTTTAATCGGAATACTGTTCCGTTTTGGCACTCCCGCAACATCGTTTTTTGTTTCTCTTAGCCATTCATTCTGAGTCATGTGGTTATTACCTCAACTATTAATGTCGGTAATACGATGCTTGAGTTCGTAGACCAACCTAGCTTTGTTAGATGTATCGGTTCAGTCTTCATAGAAATTGAGGAATTTTTTCCAACTCAGTCCCCACAGTGCTTGCATTTGGTGACAAAAATGGCTCCCAAACAGACTTGTCTTACACTTATTTCACTAAAATCACTTTAGTTGTATGCGGCCATTAATTTAAGTGCGTGATACTTTCCCTTCCAAGTCAACGCAAATGAGACTTGGAACTCCACTAAGGGTTAAAGGGTATCGAAAGCCAGCAAAACACCAGCCGTAGACAGTCCCCTACCCGGACGGACTCAGTTCACATCAAAACAAAGCTGTTATGTCCAACACAAAGCTACTTTGAAAGAACATTTGAGCAGCACTTGCAATAATATAGGAAAGAAAATCACCTATTCAGTTAACGGTATAATCATGCAAAGCCATTTTGCTCCCTCCTTGGGTAGTAACCACTGTACTGTATGTAATCGAAAGTTCTTTCTGTGCTGTGTTGCTCTTCATGGCTAGCTTGTCTAGGGTTAACATTTAAAAGACATCAGCTTAGAAACCTCTTTAATATGTTCAATTGCTGACCTTCATTATCAGCTCATTTGACGCTAACTATTTATCATGATTTACTTACCCCGTCCTTCAAGGAACACAGGTATTTCTAAAAAAACATACCCTTAATTTATAATATTCAAACGATAGATCTTTTTGTATGAAAAAAAATTCCCTACCCAGAACTAGAACTACGAACTACTGTTTGCGACGGTTTTCTAGCATTTCGCTCCGAGAATAACTTTTAATGGTCAATTTTCCTTCTCAACGTACCAAACTTTTACAGTATCCTGCAATTTTCTTTTATTCTTCCGAGTTAATTAAACTTCACAATTTCAGCATAGATTTTCCTGGGACTTGGTCAAAAGACAAAAAGCCTTTTCTCCGCGTAAGCAAGTGTAAGTCAAAGTAACAAGAGGTCTAGACTGATTCTCCCGAATAGAGCCAGTCTAATTTTTTGGAAGAATTTTCCACTGAAATACGTTTAGTCTTTCAAATTTCAGACCTCATGGCCAAGTATGTGTTACTCGATCAAGAATTCCAGTTTATGATCCTGTAATTCTGCGGATTATAAAAACTAACGATGGACTCTAACCAGGTAATTAATCTAGTTAAGCGGT
>OX421456.1:14419825-14429825 GCA_949126865.1 Montipora capitata | reverse complement strand
CAAACACTACCTTTGCTTGATAAAATGTATCTTCTATTCTACCGGGGCTAAAAATATACATACTATTAAAGCGCTGTGCACGTGCAGTGGCAAAAACATATATCTTAACATCGAGAATTTACACGAAGTTGCTGAAATGCAAATATCATAAGTCAAAACTGTCTACCCACTGTACAAGATTGCGAGTTTAGGAATCACGTTGTTTAACATTCGAAAGATAAACGAAAATCAAAGACCAAAAGAAATTACCTGCACATGTTAATACAGTTTGATTTGATGATTTGAGGTCGATACGTGACATAAGAAATTAACATCAAACCGGCTGATCGCTGAACATGTTTGTTTCCCATGGATAAACGTTTCGCTTGTTTTCTCGCACGACAAAATCTTCTTTTCTTTAAAATTGTCGCAAACTATTAGCATTCTTCATTGATCCGGACCTTCACACGGGTGAAATCTTGAATGACGCGAGTTTATTTTCTGTGGCGTCCGATCGATTTGACCACAACCTTTTTGCCTTTTACGTCTAATTCCATATGTGTAGTACATAAACTACTGCGGTCAAAGGTTTTGTCGATGGTCATCTGGCTACAAAATCAATTGCAATGCCGACAAAGCCTACTGCCACCCATCCCCTAACACACATTTGGTGAACCTCCCAGATTCTGGAAGGCACGTGACCAACGTCACTCAACGACAATGGAGGCAGAGAAGAGAGACCCTGGGAACGAGGTTGGGTAGGATATTGTTCCCGCGTAGGATATTTTTTGCTCCCCTTGTTTCTCATTATTTGCAGTGTAACTTCTAAAGTAATAGCCTAATTACTGTAATATTACCTTTCCACCACACTTCCCTCTTTTCATCTGAAAAAAATGAAAAAAGAAAAAACAACTTACATTCAAGTACTTTTAACCCATACTTTTTTATTTTCCCTTGACCAAGGGTAACGCTCAAAACACAGCTATAAAAACCACTTTTGTGTATTCACATCGCCAGCCTTCAATACCAACTCAGCTGATACCATGAAATAGAGAAGTGATCCTCGCACTTAGCTGGACAATTGAAGCAATTGTCTCTTATAGACACCTGAAAATTTCAGGTGGCTCCAACGGGATTCAAACCCATGACCTCTGCGATGCTGGTGCAATGCTCAAATAACTAAGCTATGAAGCCACACAGTTGGGAGCGGGTCAATTTGTCGGGCTCAATTGTTCCCGTAAAGGACTCTATAAACGAAAGAAATTTATATTTCGTCCAGAGAAGTGCAAGGATCACTTCTCCATTTCGTCTATAAACCGCACTTCAAAATAGATTACCTGGTTTTTTAGCTTCCATATTTTGTCTTTCGATTGAAATAAAAAATATATGCATGTTACTGATCACTCTTGATTGATCTTATTTAGCTAATATTTCATCAAGGAATTTTGAAAAGAACTGAAAGAGGGGTTGGCTCATTGGTGGCGTAAAATATGTTTCCAGCTCAGTTTTCTTAGTTTTCTACTTTCTTGTCTGTAAAGGCTTTCCTGGAAAGTCAAGATAAATCAATACAACCATATCCTTACTCAATATTTGAGAAAAAAAACGTTTGAGGGAAATTTAACAAATCGAAAGTGGTTCAGCGTTGTCTGTACTCTTATCGACAACGATATTCGTCATCACAGTGGTCAAAATGTTGTGGACTCACGAGGAGCAGCCGAGTGAGTCCACAACAAATTTTGACCACTGTGATGACGAATTTCGTTTTCGATAAGAGTACAGACAACGCTAAACCACTTTCGATTTGTTTTTTACCACAATATTCAACGCCAAAGTTAAGAAAGTTTTTTCTTTCAGAGCGTGACCAAAATCATGCCACAAAGAAAGAGCAAGCGTTGTCAGGAGCTCCTGGCGTTGTCTATTACTTCTCGCAAAATGCTATTACATTGCGTGACAAATTGGAGCGAGCATGACGCGTACAGCGTTGTCTAGACTCCAATCGACAACGGCAAATTAGCTAATCAGATTGCGAGATTACAAGCAATTATGGTAAAAAATGAAATGGAATGCAAGAAACTACATTTGTAGCTCATCTTTCCTCTACTACACGAACATATTAGCGAAAATATATGAAAATGCCGCCAAAGCTGAAATTCATCGAATCAGATCGGTAGGATAAGCAATGCGAATTTCCATAACAAAAACAAACGGTCGAACAGCCTTTCTGTTGAAGGGTGGCCTTTAAATTCTGACATCTGACGAAGAACCCGTAAGACCAATTTTCCGTCTCAGACGAGATTTTTGTCCATAATCTGAGTACCTGAGGAATACTTGACCTTTAAAGTACTCCGCCTTATAAATTCGTTTTTCTTTTAAAAAATCTATCACAACATGTAGCAATTATATTGTCACAGCATTATCTCAGTATAACAAAGTGGATGTGTCACCATTGACATCAAAAAGAGCCGCAATCAGTGTTGACGCTTAGAAAAATATTCTTTCTCATCAGAAACCCAAACTGATGTAATTCTGACCAAGACAGTGATCGCTAAACAAGGCACTTTCGCCGTAGTCGATCGGAGCGAGATTCATCAGGGACGTCTATTTCTAGCTTCGACATTCAGTGAAGTTCTGCACTCACACCAGTCAAATGCATTGTTGGATTTATGTTACCAGTTCCCATAACAAGCCTCCAAGGGCAAGACAACTTTAACCCTTAAGGCCTGTGACTGATAACTTCAATTGTCACGTTCTCTCTTTTGAAAACTGGACTGGTTTGCTTTTGTTCCGAAACCTGAATTGTTATCTTTATCATATTGAAAACAACGACTTAGTGGACAATAACAAGTCCCGTGGATCGAGTCTTGTTTCTTTTTATGAGTTTGGGGGTTAGAATGAACCGCCAATTCAGACTTACTTTGTCAGTTATCGAATGTTTGCTGCATGGATGTGAAAACACGCGACGACTCACCTCTCTCTTTCTGGTAGGGTAGGCCGCCCCATAGAAAATGGGGGACTCACAAATGCTCATATAGTCTATTTTCAGGCAGACCAGAGTTTGATACAATTCAGTCTCATTGAGTTTTAACTCCAAAACGAAAAACGGATGGTAAATTGATTAAGTGGCTCCCATGTTTCTTTCTCTCTTTTTTCTTTTCTTTTTTTTTTTTTTTTTTTTTGTTGTTGTTGTTGTTGTTGTTTTTTTTTTTTTCAATCATTTCCAAATCGAAGCGGTATTCCACGTACTTTGCAGTTGTGCTCGTTGGTTGCTCGGCTGCTGTTTTCTTCGCTGTTTTTTCAAAGGTAAGTGACGTTGTGTTGATTTTTTCGAAGTATCACTTGCAAATATGACTAAAGCTACTTATCACAACATCAGAAAGCTGTGTAGAGGTAAGTTTTGTAGGAAACAGACACTGCAATTCGCCCCGGCACGGCAATTAGTGCCGGCAACGATGCCGAGTTGTGATTTGCCAACTCAGCTGCTTTTCACAAGAGAGTCAAGTTCTCTATGCATACTGCCTGAAAGCACCCCACAAGTCCACTTTCCCTGAATATTTCTGAGTAATGAATACATCAAAAAAATATTATTTTATTACACATCGAACGCACTTTACTAATCCATGATTATTACTAGTAAGTCTTGTATTTTGGTAAGATATTGTTAACGGTTTTTGCTCTCTTTGTTTCGTGCCATTTGTGTCTTCTAAAGTAAATTCCAGTTACTGAGATATTACCTTCATATGACGATCCCGACTTTTTGACTGAAAAAAATGCACTACTAACTACTTTCAACCCATACTTTTCTAATTTGCCTTGACCAGGGTTACGCTCCAAAGACCGGCTCTGAAACCACTTTCGGGTATTCACATTGCCAGCCTTCAGTATCAACTCATTTGGGAACTCTTCATTTGGATACGGAACACAACAAAAATACCAGTCATTGTTTGTAAGTCTTGCATATTGGTAATATATTGTTCCCGGTTTTTGCTCTCTTTGTTTTGCGCAATTTCTGTCTTCTCAAGTAAAACTCCAATTACTGAGATATTACCTTCAGATGACGATCCCGACTTTTTAAATAAAAACATGAAACCGGAAAATAAAATTACATTTAACTACTTCCAACCCATACTTTTCTAATTTGCTTTAAGCAGGGTTAACGCTCAAAACACCGGCTATGAAACCACTCTTAGGCATTCACATTGCCAGCCTTCAGTATCAACTCACTTGGGAACTCTTCATTTGGATACGGAACACAACAAAAATACTAGTCGTTGTTTGTAAGTCTCCTTGTTTCACGCCATTTGTGTCTTCTAAAGTAAAACTCCAGTTGCTGAAATAATACCTTCAGATGATGATCCCGACTTTTCAACTGAAAAAAATTAAACCGGAAAATAAAATTACATTTAACTACTTTCACACCTTACTTTTCTTATTTGTCTTGACCGGGTTGACGCTCCCAAACACCGGCCATGAAACCACTTTCTGGTATTCACATTGCCAGCCTTCAGTATCAACTCACTTGGGAACTCTTCATTTGGATACGGAACACAACAAAAGTACTATAATTATTTGATGTTTGTAAATCTCTTATTTTGGTAAGATATTGCTCTCTTTGTTTCGCGTCATTTGTGTGTTCTAAAGTAAACTCCATTTTCTGAGATATTACCTTTAGATCTCGATCCCGACTCTTTAACTGAAAAAAAAAAATAGGAAAATAAATTTTCATTACTTATTGTTGGAAATAGGTACATGAAGCAAAAACTTTGACTTACTAAAAGGACACTTCGTGTTGGATGTCAAAATCGGACGTGCATCTTATTACTTGCATTTCTAGACATAAGTGGCCTTGGGTACAATTTAATGTTTCCTTATATTGGAAATTTTGTTCAACCGGCTAAGAACAACGTTCAACGAAAGTTAGAACACATTGCATACTGGGTTTATGTTTTTGATTTGGTGATAAGTAGCTACATGTACCTATCGCGCCCCACCCTCTAAGAGATGCACTTCCCACTTTTTGTTTTTCGGAGTTCCTGAACCCTTCCAGCCTCCTGATCTCAAGGGCTCCTGCCCGCCTCTTGTACTACTCGTTCTACGCAAAACAACATAGCCAACGTCACACGTTACCTCGTTTTTTACGTTCCATGTTTCGTCTTAGGACTGAAATAAGAAATATATATTCATGTGCATGTTATGATCACTCTTGATTGATCTCATTTAACTAATATTATATTAAGGAATTTTAAGAAGAACTGCGAGAGGGGTTGGCTTATTGGCGGCGTAAAAAGACCTAAATTCAATTTTGTATCAAAAAAATTACCACAACATGTGGTTAAGGTTTGGGTTATTCTCAATATACTAATCTGTTCATGTTGTCCTTAAGCAGCATGATTAATATATATATATATCTGACTGATTTTTGAAGAAGGTGGCTGCTTGAATTTTCGGTTGAATACGGGCAAAGCCCGTATTCAACCTCTTGGCGCGGTCTTTGAACCAGGGGGGGCTCCGGCAAGACATGCCTGTGCAAACTCTAGAGTGTCTAAGCTATGATTTAAATGTTAGTTTGCACCTATAAGAGCAAGGCAAAGTTAGTTTAGGGGGGGTTGATTATACCCTGAGTTAGAGTTTGTGCCTTGGTTTAAATAAAATAACTTGTCAGTATTTCTGTGACACTACTTGGCAGAAATTGATCGACTATGACTTAGAAATGACCAAGTAGCTAATTCTCTTATATAGGACTTGATCAAAATTTAAGTCAGGAAGTCAGGAAATGTCTTACCTTGACCCCTCAGGTGCCACAGGGATCCCCATGCAAGGACCAGTAAAATAATTATTACACACGTGTAAACTCGAGAAGTTGCATTGTCGAGGTTGGGGTAAAGTTTGATCCTAGCTGCAATCATAGCTGTCAGTAGAAAGAACTTTGTTGTGCATCTGAAGGTGCTAACTTACAGCATCAATGGGTAGCTTTTTGTAAATCCAGTCAGAAATTAGCATGGAATGAAAACGAATTCAATGCTATGGCCAATGGGAGGCTCAGCCTGAATGGAATTTGCTTGAGCAAGATTGTTTAGTCTGCATCTGCTCCATTGTGCTTTGATATCTGACTGATTTTTGAAGAAGGTGGCTGCTTAAATTTTCGGTTGAATACGGGCGAAGCCCGTATTCAACCTCTTGGCGCGGTCTTTGAACCAGAGGGGGCTCCGTCAAGACATGCCTGTGCAAACTCTAGAGTGTCTAAGCTATGATTTAAATGTTAGTTTGCACCTATAAGAGCAAGGCAAAGTTAGTTTAGGGGGGGTTGATTATACCCTGAGTTAGAGTTTGTGCCTTGGTTTAAATTAAATAACTTGTCAGTATTTCTGTGACACTACTTGGCAGAAATTGATCGACTATGACTTAGAAATGACCAAGTAGCTAATTCTCTTATATAGGACTTGATCAAAATTTAAGTCAGGAAGTCAGCAAATGTCTTACCTTGACCCCTCAGGTGCCACAGGGATCCCCATGCAAGGACCAGTAAAATAATTATTACACACGTGTAAACTCGAGAAGTTGCATTGTCCAGGATGGGGTAAAGTTTGATCCTAGCTGCAATCATAGCTGTCAGTAGAAAGAACTTTGTTGTGCATCTGAAGGTGCTAACTTACAGCATCAATGGGTAGCTTTTTGTAAATCCAGTCAGAAATTAGCATGGAATGAAAACGAATTCAATGCTATGGCCAATGGGAGGCTCAGCCTGAATGGAATTTGCTTGAGCAAGATTGTTTAGTCTGCATCTGCTCCATTGTGCTTTGATAATAATTTATTATTATCTGCGCGTTTCTCTCCAGAATGGCATTCTGTGAGCCAGGCTGAGTAAATCGAGTGTCATCAGTGGATTTTTGACTGAATTTCAGGCGTTTGGCCCTTGATATCTGAGCGAATTCGCTAAAAGGTAGCTGCTGAAGTTTTCGCTTGAGCACGGGCGTAGCCCGTGTTCAAGCCATTGTGGCCTCTCAAAATGGAGGGGGCTTGCCGTCAAGGCCTGCTTTGCCAAACAGCCCAGGGACAGTTCTAGCTCTGAGTTGTGTGTCAAAAGCACAGGGCTGGGGGGGTTGCTGTTTTGAGACTTTAACTGCAGTTAGAGTTTGTGGCCTCGTTAAGGGAGATTTTACAGTATAGCGTGCCTTCATTGGCAATTTTCCCTGCACCAGTGTAGAGCTGAATGATAATTTTCTTTTGATCACCAATTAGAGTGAAGCCACACTGTGGTGTGGGTAGGTGATTGGCAGTTGTATGACCAAAGCACAGGGGTGGGGAGAGTAGCTTTTATTTAAGTTTGTGACGGCAGCAAAATTGGCTTGTTTTCACAATTTGTGCAGCCACCTTTTGACAAATCCAGTTAGAAATTTATTATTATCTGCGCGTTTCTCTCCAGAATGGCATTCTGTGAGCCAGGCTGAGTAAATCGAGTGTCATCAGTGGATTTTTGACTGAATTTCAGGCGTTTGGCCCTTGATATCTGAGCGAATTCGCTAAAAGGTAGCTGCTGAAGTTTTCGCTTGAGCACTTGAGCGAGGTCAGCAACGCAGTCAGTTTTAAAAGAAATGTAAAGTTGGGAATCATCAGCGTACAAATGATACTGTAGACTATGAAGATTGATAATATCAGCAATCGGAGATGTATATCATAAATACAGCAAGGGACCTAATACAGATCCTTGAGGTACCCCATGTGCTAAACAACGTTGTGATGATTGACAATCTTCAATTTGCACAAACTGTTTGCGAGATTTAAGATACGAATCAAACCAAGCAAGGGCATTACCCTTTACACCAAAACGATGCGAGAGTCTAGATAACAGTATCAAATGGTCAACCGTATCAAAGGCTGAGGACAAGTCGAGTAGAAGGAGTATAACCGACTTGTTATCATCAACAGCACGCAATATGTCATTTTGTACTTTTAGTAAGGCCGTCTCAGTTGAGTGCAAGACCTTGAAAGCAGACTGATATATCTCATCTAGATGGTATGTCTTTACATGGTCAGTCAATTGTTCAGCAACGGCTTTCTCAATGATCTTTGAGACTAGTGTCAGATTGGAGATAGGACGAAAATTTGAAAACTGTTTGAAGTCAGCATCAGGTTTCTTCAGGGACGGAGATAAAGCAGCGACTTTCAAGGCATTAGGCATTCTGCCAGTTGAGAGAGACAAATTGACGAACTTAGTTATTGTAAGTAGCAACACCGAGAAACAGCCCTTTAGAACCATTGCAGGTAAAGGATCCAAGACACAGGACTTAGAAGAGGGCTTACACGCGAATACCTTTACTTCCTCTTGGCTAACCTCTCTAAAATTATTGAACTCCACAGGACATGTTGATGGTATTGGATGAATGGGCCCTACAACGATGTTCCTCTGAACAAGTTTCGAGTGAATTTTATCAATCTTGTTAATAAAGAAATCAGCAAATGAGTTGGCCAGAGCAGTATTGTCAGCAGAGGGTGGATAACGCTTCTCAGATGGTTTTTGAAGTAATTTATTAACAGTCGCGAATAATATCCTTTGATCTGAGGAATGTTCATTGATGATTGAAGTGTAGTGCGCTGATTTCAATGTAGCAATTAGGTTGTTAACCACACAGCATTGAAGAACATATTGATCTCGGTCACACTGTAGCCGCGAAGCACGCCACCTCCGTTCCAGTCTTCTCCTTTTCCTTTTCTCAGCAACGACATCCGATGTATACCACGGTGCAGATGGCCTTACAGTTACCTGACGTTTCTTTTTTGGAGCATGTCGGTCCAATAACTGTCGCAGAACCCTATCATACTGATCTACCATCGTATCTAAGTCAGTAGCTTGATCTTGTAGCAAAGGAGAATCCATAATGTACTTACAAAATGAGTCCATATTTAAGGAGTGTAATTTCCGGAAGTTAATCAATTTTTTTCTAAATTGTGGTTTCTGAATAGATAACACACAATGAATTGCAAAATGATCCGAAATAACAGGATCCTTGACTTTGGTATCCTTGATAAGTGAGTCATCTGATCTTGTAATGACTAAATCAAGGGTATGGCCACTGGCATGAGTTCCACAATTGACATGTTGTTTCAGATCGTATGACTCAAGAAGGTCTGCAAAACGCTTGGCAATGGCATTGTCAGAATCATCCATATGGAAATTGAAGTCACCCATTATAAATAAACATCCCGAAGGCTCAGCAGCAATTTGCTCTAGTAATCTAGAGAACTCTTCAAAGAAAAGCAAACAGGAGTTGTTGTCAGGTGGACGATAAATGACCAGGATCCTAATACACTGAAGGCTTCTGAGACGGACATCCATGAATTCAAATGACTGAAAGGTGTCACACATTGAGGAGTTGATATTAAGATTGTCTTTAAATAACACACCAACTCCTCCTCCCCTGGAATGAGATCTTGGAACATGTAGGAACCTATAGCCGGTAGGACACAAAGTTCCCACTTCAACATCATTGGTATTTCCAGGTCGCAGCCATGTTTCTGTCAAAGCCATAATATCGATATCATTGTCCACAACATAGTCTTTCACTATCATCGCCTTATTCTTAACAGATCTTACATTAAGCAGGCAAAGCTGAACACAGCAGGAAATATATCTGTGAGATACAAAATCAGCTTGTCGTTGAACATGTCTCAAGTTGTCCGAGCCACACAAACGCGGTGAAACACAGCTACGAGTGGCATTAGCAGGATAACAGTTTGTCGAACGTCGATTGCCAATTACAACTGGAATAGCAGTGGGACCAGGATTAAGACTTACATCTCCGCTTTTAACTAGTCGGATCAATTGAAAACTAGCAGTTGAGTTGTGATGATAATTCATTCTACAGCGAAAGTAACCTTTTCCATGAAGTCTAAATCCAAGATGGCGGCTCGATCTCCACGTGGAATCCAGTCGTTTCAGGCTAGTTATTACCCCCACAGAAATTCCTGGACTGTCAAAGCCTAGCGGTGCACGGGAAGCACAGTATAATATATTTCTAGATATAAT
>OX421456.1:14397325-14409825 GCA_949126865.1 Montipora capitata | reverse complement strand
ATTTGACCACAGCCTTTTGCCTTTCACGTCTAATTCCATATGTGTAGTACATAAACTACTGCGGTCAAAGGTTTTGTCGATGGTCATCTGACTACAAAATCAATTGCAATGTCGACAAAGCCTACTGCCACCCATCCCCTAACACACATTTGGTGAACCTCCCAGATTCTGGAAGACACGTGACCAACGTGAACCAGGGTCTTTTCTCAACGACAATGGAGGCAGAGAAGAGAGACGCTGGGAACGAGGTTGGGTAGGATATTGTTCCCGGGTAGGATATTTTTTGCTCCCCTTGTTTCGCATTATTTGCAGTGTAACTTCTAAAGTAATAGCCTAATTACTGTAATATTACCTTTCCACCACACTTCCCTCTTTTCATCTGAAAAAAATGAAAATAGAAAAAACAACTTAAATTCAAGTACTTTTAACCCATACTTTTCTATTTTCCCTTGACCAAGGGTAACGCTCAAAACACAGCTATAAAACCACTTTTGGGCATTCACATCGCCAGCCTTCAGTATCAACTCAGCTGATACCATGAAATAGAGAAGTGATCCTCGCACTTAGCTGCACAATTGAAGCAATTGTCTCTTATAGACACCTGAAAATTTCAGGTGGCTCCAACGGGATTCAAACCCATGACCTCTGCGATGCTGGTGCAATCTTCAAATAACTAAGCTATGAAGTCACACAGTTGGGAGCGGGTCAATTTAAGGACTCGATAAACGAAAGAAATGTATATTTCGTCCAGAGAAGTGCAAGGATCACTTCTCCATTTCGTCAATAAACCGCATTTCAAAATACATTGCCTGGTTTGTTAGCTTCCATATTTTGTCTTACGATTGAAATAAAAAACATATGCATGTTACTGATCACTCTTGATTCATCTTATTTAGCTAATATTTCATCAAGGAATTTTAAAAAGAACTGAAAGAGGGGTTGGTTTATGGGTGGCGTAAAATATGTTTCCAAAAATACAGACAAACTGTGATCATTTTTTAATACATTGCAGATCAGTTTTCTACTTTCTCGTGTCTATAGACTTTCCTGGAAAGTCACGATAAATATATACAACAATAGCCTTACTCAATATTTGAGAAAAAAAAACGTTGGATGGAAAAGTGGTTCAGCGTTGTCTGTACCCTTATCGACAACAATATTCGTCATCACAGTGGTCAAAATGTTGTGGACTCACGACGAGCAGCCGAGTGAGTCCACAACAAACTTTGACCACTGTGACGACGAATTTTGTTGTCGATTAGAGTACAGACAACGCTAAACCACTTTCGATTTGTTTTTTACCATAATATTCAACGCCAAAAAAAGCTTTGAGTTCAGATCGTGACCAAAATCATGACACAGAGAAAGAGGATGCGTTGTCTATTTCTTTCTCGGAATATGATTGGTTTATTTCCCAAAATGGGCGTTCCTGATTGTCTATTACATTGCGTGACAAATTGACGTGAGCATGACGCATACAGCGTTGTCTAGACTCCAATCGACAACGGCAAATTAGCCAATTAGATTGCGAGATTACAAGCACTTGTGATAAAAAATTGAATGGAATGCAAGAAACTGCATTTGTAGCTCATCTTTCCTCTACTACACCAACATATTAGCCGTTTTCACAAAGAGACGAAAAACTCGTCTCAGACGTAAGATTTGTCTTCGACCGAAAACGCGTCTCTTTTCCCAACCAACCCTTCCACGGTAAAACGCGTGAAAGTTCTAACATTTTAGAAAAAAGAGATCGACTATAGGCCTACACTTTGGATGCTATCACGCGGCTCTCAAGAAGTCCAGTTCTTTCACGATATTGTGAGAGACAGACCGTCCAATCACTAATCCAAATGTGAACTTAAAGCCCCACATTCAACCGACAGGCACTGCGTGCCACGAAACAATTTTCATATATGAAAATGCTGAAATTCATCCAAAAAAAAGCTGAAAGCTGAAATTTATCCAATCAGATTGCTAGGATAAGCAATGCAAATTTCCATAATTTCCTGACATCTGGCGAGGAACCCGTAAGACCAATTTTCCGCCTCAAACGAGATTTTTGTCCATAATCTGAGTGCCTGGGGAATACTTAGCCTTTAAAGTACTCCGCCTTATAAATTCATTTTTCTTTTAAAAAATTTATCACAAAATGTAGCAATTATATTGTCACAGCATTATCTCAGTATAACAAACTGGATGTGTCACCATTGACATCAAAAAGAGCCGCAATCAGTGTTTGCGCTTAGAAAAATATTCTTTCTCATCAGAAACTCAAACAGTAATCGCTACACAAAGCACTTTCGCCGTAGTCGATCGGAGCGAGATTCATCAGGGATGTCCATTTTTAGCTTCGGCATGCAGTGAAGTTCTGCACTCACACCAGTCAAATGCATTGTTCGATTTTAGCTGTTACCAGTTCCCATAACAAGCCTTAAGGCCTGTGACTGATAACTTCAATTGTCACGTTCTCTATTTTGAAAACTGGTCTGGTTTGCTTTTGCTCCGAAACCGTGAATTGTTATCTTTATCATATTGAAAACAACGACTTAGTGGACAATAACAAGTCCCGTGGGTCGCGTCTTGTTTCTTTTTATGACTTTGGGGGCTAGAATGAACCGCCAATTCAGACTAACTTTGCCAGTTATCGAATGTTTGCTGCATGAATGTGAAAACACGCGACGACTCACCTCTCTCTTTCTGGTAGGGAAGGCCGCCCCATAGTAAATGGGGCATTCAAAATAATTTTTGTCATTCAAATGATCCACAAATGCTCATATAGTCTATTTTCAGGCAGACCAGAGTTTGATACAATGCAGTTTTATTGAGTATCAACTCCAACACGAAAAACGGATGGTAAATTGATTAAGTGGCCCTCATGTTTCTTTCTCTCTTTTTCCTTTTCTATATTTTTGTTGTTGTTGTTGTTGTTTTGGTTTTTTTTCAATCATTTCCAAATCGAAACGGTATTCCACGTGCTTTGCAGTTGTGCGCGTTGGTTTCTCGGCTGTTTTCTTCCCTGTTTTTTCAAAGGTAAGTGAAGTTGTGTTGATTTTTTCGAAGTATCACTTGCAAATATGACTAAAGCTATACTTATCACAACATCAGAAAGCTGTGTAGTGGTACGTTTTGTAGGAAACAGACACTGCAATTCGCCACAGCACGGCAATTAGTGCCGGCAACGATGCCGAGTTGTGAGCTCTTTTCACAAGAGATTCAAGTTCTCTCTGCATACTGCCTGAAAGCACCCCACAAGTCCCCTTTCCCTGAATATTTCTTGGCAATGAGTAAAAAAAAAATGTATTATTTTACGAGACATCGGACGCACTTTACTAATCCATGATTACTACTAGTAAGCCTTGTATTTTGGTAAGATCTTGTTCCCGGTTTTTACTATCTTTGTTTCGTGCCATTTCTGTCTTCGAAAGTAAAACTCCAGTTACTGAGATATTACCTTCATATCACGATCCCGACTTTTTCACTGAAAAAAACGAACTACTAACTACTTTCAACCCATACTTTTTTAACTTGACCAGGGTTACGCAAACACCGGCTCTGAAACCACTTTCGGGTATTCACGTTGCCAGCCTCCAGTATCAACTCGCTTGGGAACTCTTCATATACAAAAACCGGGAACAATATCTTACCAAAATACAAGACTTACAAACAACGGTTAGTATTTTTGTTGTGTTCCGTATCCAAATGCATTTGGATACGGAACAAACAAAAATACTAGTAGTTGTTTGTAAGTCTTGTATTTTGGTAAGATATTGTTACCGCTTTTTGCTCTCTTTGGTTTGCGCAATTTGTGTGTTCTAAAGTAAACTCCACTTACTGAGATATTACCTTTAGATGACGATTCCGACTCTTTAACTGAAAAAAAAGAAATAGGAAAATTAATTTACATTTAACTACTTTTAACTCATACTTTTCTAATTTGCCTTAACCAGAGTTAACGCTCAAAACACCTGCTATGAAACCACTTTTGGGCATTTACAGGGCAAGCCTTCAGTATCAACTCACTTGATACCAATTATACATCTGTTACTCCTAATCAGTAAAAAGTTTCTCTTCACCACTTTTTAAAATGCGGGATTTAAAAGAATACATGAAAATCTTCCTTTATTGCGTCTTTCCTGGTCTTAAAATATGATCCATAGCTTGCAGAGAGTGAAACAAAGGTCAAAAGCTCCTACCCATCTTACCCTAACCCCCCCCCCGCTCCCCCAACTCCAGTCCCCTTTGTTTATTATGGATCTTGCAAGGAGTTTCCACAGCTTGCGAGCCACTCGAGGACGGCTACGTGTCCTTAAACAACTATCACATTGCCAGCCTTCAGTATCAACTCATTTGGGAACTCTTCATTTGGATACGGAACACAACAAAAATACAAGTCATTGTTTGTACGTCTTGCATATTGGTAAGATATATATTGTTGCAGGTTTTTGCTCCCTTTGTTTTGCGCAATTTCTGTCTTCTCAAGTAAAACTCCAATTACTGAGATATTATCTTCAGATGACGATCCCGACTTTTTAAATACACAAAACATGAAAACGGAAAATAAAATTACCTTTAACTACTTTCAACTCATACTTTTTAATTTGCCGTGGCCAAGGTTAACGCTCCAAACACCGGCTGTGAAACCAGTCTTGGGCATTTACATGACCAGCCTTCAGTATCAACTCACTTGATACCAATTATACATCTGTTAATTACTCCTAATCAGTAAAACATTTTCAAAAGACGGGATTTAAAAGAATAGATGAAAATCTTCCTTTATTGCTTCTTTCCTGGTCCTAAAAAATGATCCATAGCTTGCAGAGAGTGAAACGAAGGTCAAAAGCTCCTACCCATCGTACCCTAACCCCCCCCCCCCCCCCCACCAACTCCAGTCCCCTTTGTTCATTATGGATCTTGCAAGGAGTTTCCACAGCTTGTGAGCCACTCGAGGACGGCTACGTGTCTTATGACATTTCTACATTTCACCTACATGTATGCAGCATTAAATTTGAAAAAAAAAAATTCAATTTCACCAGTAGACCAGTCCCAACTGCGCTGGGAAAAAAAAAGAGTTAAACGAGTGCTTCAGAAATGGTGTAAAACTGCTCAAATGGTTTCAAATTAAAAAAAAAAAAAAAAGAAGTAAGCAAAATTTAGAAATGGGGCTTATTATTTTTTTTAATACTTCACTGGAATGTTCCAAATCTTTTGAAAGTTTTTCACAGTTTTGATGGTATGAATATTTTTTACCAAAGAATTAGCCTTCCATTGTTTCTAAATGCTCAGAGAAGTGAAACTTAGTGATCTATGACTTAAAAGCTAACATGGTTTTAAATTCTTTTAATTCAAACGCAGTATTGACTCAAGCTCATTTTAACGATTTAACTTTTTATGTGTTCAATATTTCAATTTTAATTACAATCACTAAGGAACCTCGGTTTGCTGAAAATTGATCTTCAAAACAAAATACGAAAAAAAGCTCGACTGTTTCCCAAAATGTGAAAACGTGCTAAAATTTTGCTAAAAGCTCTCAGAATCCAAAAAGCGCCCAGTGCAATCAAGACAGACCTAGTTAGGCCTATGGGCCTTACTCGCGCGGCGGCCATATTGGCTATAGACAATAGATTTCTTATCCCGAGCCGAATGTTTGGGAACAAGTTTCGGTCGGGCAAACAAAAGTTTTTAATCCCTCGGGACTCAACATGGCCGCCGTGTGATTAAGGCCCATTCGGATATCTCCAAAAATGTCCCTAATTAGATGCACACGGATTTCAATACGCGTCACGAAGTTTCCACTTGCTCTTGTCCCCACTTTCACATCACTTGTTTCTTGGAATACAGACAATTAATGTCAAAAAGTGTCCCATAAATGCTAGTCCTCATGAAAGAATACAAAGCTGCTAAAAATAACACTGCCCTTTACCCTTACCTTATTGTTGGAAATCGGTACATGCAGCAAAATGTAGGCTTAACAAAAGGGACTCTTCGTGTTGGCTGTCAAAATTGGGCATGCATCTTATTACTTGCATTTCTGGACATAAGAGGTCTATTAACCAGAGGACAAAATGCAAGGAAATCGTCCTGGACTGTTCCATAGATTGTTGGGAGTGAAAAGATGGCTCAGACGCTCCCTCTTCCCATTTCCTGTTATCCACCCACCAACCCTTTCTCGCAAAAAGATATCGAAGTGCTGGTGATACAGAACAGAGCAGTACGACAAAATGAGTCCGAAATTGGAACTCTTCATTTGGATACCGAACACAACAAAGTACTCGTCATAGTTTGTAAGTCTTGTATTTTGGTAAGATGTTGTTCCCGGTTTATGCTCTCCTTGTTTCACGCCATTTGTTAAACTCCAGTTACTGAGATATTACCTTCAGATGATGATCCCAACTTTTCAACTGAAAAAAATGAACCGGAAAATATAATTACATTTAACTACTTTCAACCCATACTTTTCGTATTTGTTTTGACCGGGATGACGATCCCAAACTGCGGCTATGAAACCACTGTCGGGTATTCACATTGCCAGCCTTCAGTATCAACTCACTTGGGAACTCTTCATTTGCATACAGAACACAACAAAAGTACTATTCGTTGTTTGTAAATCTCTTATTTTGGTAAGATATTGCTCTCTTTGTTTCGCGTCATTTGTGTGTTCTAAAGTAAACTCCATTTACTGAGATATTACCTTTAGATGCCGATCCCGCCTCTTTAACTGAAAAAAAAATAAAATAGGAAAATAAATTTGCATTACTTATTGTCATTTGTGTGTTCTAAAGTAAACTCCAGTTACTGAGATATTACCTTTAGATGCCGATCCCGACTCTTTAACTGAAACAAATAAAATAAAATAGGAAAATAAATTTGAATAACTTATTGTCATTTGTGTGTTCTAAAGTTAACTCCATTTACTGAGATATTACCTTTAGATGCCGATCCCGACTCTTTGACTGAAAAAATAAAATAAAATAGGAAAATAAATTTTCATTACTTATTGTTGGAAATAGGTACATGAAGCAAAATGACTTTGACTTACTAAAAGGACACTTCGTGTTGGATGTCAAAATCGGGCGGGCATCTTATTACTTGAATTTCTGGACATAAGTGGCCTTGGGTACAATTTAATGTTTCCTTATATTGGAGATTTTGTTCAACCGGCTCAGAACGACGTTCAACGAAAATCAGAAAACATTGCTGGGTTCATGTTTTTGGTTTGGGGATAAATACCTACATGTAACTATCGCTCCCCACCCTCTAAGAGATGCACTTCCCATTTTTTCGGAGTTCCTGAACCCTTCCAGTCTCCTTATCTCAAGGGCTCCTGCCCGCCTCTTGTACTACTCGTTCTACGCAAAAACAACATAACAAACGTCAAACGTTACCTCTTTTTTTACGTTCCATGTTTCGTCTTCGGACTGAAATAAGAAATATATATTCATGTGCATGTTATAATCACTCTTCATTGATCTCATTTAACTAATATTATATTAAGGAATTTTAAGAGGAACTGGGAGAGGGGTTAGCTTATTGGCGGCGTACAAATACGTTCTAAATTCAATTTTTTTTTTAATTACCACAAAATGTGGCTAAGGTTTGGGTTATAACCCAATGTGTCAAGTTTATGTGCACCATTGACATCGAAAGAAGCCACACTCAGTGCCAGCGCGCAGAAAACTATATTTTTCTCATCAAAACCCCATACTGATGTAACTGTGACCAAGAAAGTGATAGCAACATAAACACTTTGGCTGTAGTCGATCAGAGCGAGATTCATCAGGGATGTCTGCTTATAGCCTTGATTGCATGCAGTGAAGTTACGAAATGCATGGTTCAATTTTACCTGTTACCAGTCCCCATAACAAGCCTCCACGCACAAGACAATAATTATTATTAATCTAACCCTTTAGGGCCTGCCCTGCTTAACTTCAATTTTCGCCTTCTCCATTATAAAAACTGGTCTGCTTCGCTTTTGTTCTAAAACCTTAAATTGTTAGCTTTACCATGTAGAGAAAACGACGTATTTGAACAAGAAGAAGTCCCGAGGTTCAGGTGTTGGAAACGACGATTTCTTGTTTTAATTTTGTTTAATAATCACTCCATGCATCTCGAAGAATCTCGTCAACGCAACTACTCTCTATGGGAAAGTTCCTATAAATAAGTCGAGGTTGTCGAGGTTGCTAAGACAATAAATTATGATAGACCTCATTCCCAAGATCATCTCGAATGTCAAATGTAATGCCAACCAATTGTTAAACACTTCATATTTCAAACATCAGGTCTTTTTTTTTTTTCTTTTTTTGTGAGTTTAGGGGCTCTAATGAACCGCCAATTGAGAAAAACTTAAAAATCTTCAAGTGTTTGCTATATGGATGTGTAAACACGCGACTCGCCTCTATCTAATACCGTCGGGTAGGTCGCTCCATAGTTTAGGGGGTACTCAAAATAAATTATTTTCATCAAGAGTCCCATTCAAAAAACAATCGCCCTTTTTTCAGGTTTAAAGGGTTTTCCATTTGGAATACCAAAAAGATCCATAAATACTCATAATTATAGTCTATTTACGGCCAGTCCAGTGTTTGATATAATCAAGTCTTATTGAGTATCAACTCCAACAAGATAAATGGATGGTAAATTAATTGATTTGCTTTCATGTTTCTTTCTTTCTTTTTCCCATTTTTATTTATTTATTTCTATTTTTTTTTTGTATTGCCTTTTGCATTTCATTCCTTTTACTGGAGATATAAAGTTGGTCACGCCGTCCTGCCATGACAAGAACTGTCGCAAAACATCCATATTGTTTTAGTCCTTCACAACAACGTTAAGTTTCCCACGGTTTCAATAGAAGTGCACGTGGAAAGATTTCACTGGAAGGTGCCGTACATTTCTTACCCTGAAATGAATGACTGAGATGGCAATTGTTAACCCCGGCAGATGAAATGAACAGATGATATATTTGTAATGGTGAATCGGGGATACTTGCCAAAAATTCGAGTGCAAAGAAGCAGTCAGATTTTTGCGACTTTCCCTGCGCCAGCACCAAAAAGGTATCACCTCTTCATTAGTGGCATTGTTTCTACGGGAAAAAGTTCAGTCAAAAACACAGGTCATGCAAAGGGAAAAAGGCTCTTTTCACCACAAGGACGCCTTCAATTTCATTAATTTCCCAAAGCTTAATACTTCATTTTCATTTTATTCTAAAATAGTAAAGATAGTGGCGTAATTAAAATGAAACGGAAATGAAACCTAAACTCCTGTTCAGCAGAAGATGCTTTCTCAAATTATTGAGGTCATTATCTTAAACACTGAGCGTCTCAAAATGAGCAAGACTGAGTTATGATTAGCTTTGATTGTCACGGGTCGCTGTCACGTAATGCGACTTTTGGCAAAGAAACGAGAGAGAAGGCTAAGACCTCATGCGCGGAAAGCGAAGTGTACAGAAACTCCAAAATGAAGGCCAAATTCTAGTACTTGCACATAAATATTGTTATATGCCTTGTTCGTCAGAGGACGCCGCTGTAAGGTCGCTCCAGAAATGACAGCGTAATATAATATTTCCGCTATTCGTGCGGGTCAGAGAACAATAGACCTTACCTTAATAAATAAAATGATTAATTTCGATTTGTCCTCTTGTTAGCAGCCAATGATCCCATAAATTTATGATGTGAATTGTAGCTAGGCGACCAAAATAATTACGGCGATTCCTTGTGGGCACCCTAAGGAAAGCAATACGTTCCGAGAGAGGCAGCCCACAACGCAGACAACGCTTAATCGATCAAGCCCCGCCAGCATCAACAGCAAGTGTTTTTACGTTGTTTGTAACCTCCCCAGCTCACTATTTTACTCGTTTTTAATTCTCAAGTCTTTTATAGGTCTTTTCTTTCCCAAACGTATCAGTTCTGGAAAACGAACGAAACGCGGGCGTACCCAATTTTGAATCTTCCTTCAATAACAGATCGTCTGTCTTAGGATCATCCGTTAAACTATCAAGATTAACTATTACAATCGCTCCCTGTGCATTCCCTGTTACCAAACTAACCTGCCGAATGAGAATAAACGCTTTTTAAAGACAGATAATTCAGCTGGGCCAATTAAACTAAACTTGCCGCCGCTATTGACTCACTATGGATCGAGGAAACCACGTAATTTAAAGGTAACTTTCGATCGATTTCCTTTTCAATGGAAGCCATTAAAACAGTCCACAAATTAGGGTCAGTTCTTACTAAACAGATATTTGCTAAGTAACATGATTATTGATTCAAGTGTTTTCTCTTGGTTACTAACCTTAAGGAAAAGCTAAGCTCGGTCTCGGAAGTTCCAGAGCAGTCTGTAATGAACTAACCACGTCACACCGATCACTAACTACTGTCATTCGATTCACACAACCCCTATGGATGATACCCGCTGAAAGTGCACCAAATTACGCGGGCATCACCCGCTGTAGTCCGTAAAATGTGGCTATAATGGCGGCCTATCGAGCGAAGAGAAAATCGGGAGTAAAGAATGAATGACATTTGTATTCTAATTCAAATACAGTGTATTACAGGATAACATAGGTAAATATAGACAGTCTATGTAGTATATGCCCACATTCCAATGGAAAATTAATCCCCGACGAACAGTATATTTCCACAACATTTGAGTTGAAATACATTTACTAAGTTAGTCAGCAGAATTAGCTTAAATAAACATATTTTAACATATTGGAGGGATGTATTTCCTAAAATGTTCCACTGAGTCCAGCTTGCATCGTTTTTAGCTCACAGTTTCAGGTCAGAATTCGCTAATATATCAGGGTATTTGTTCCCGAGCCGAGTTATGACGAACAAATTTGTGCGTAAAATCGATAATTCAATTTCGCCAAATTATCAAGAGGATCAAATTGAACTCAGAGCGTTTTTAGCGGTTTTCTGGCGTATTTCGGATCGTAAAAGTACTTTTATTGGATCGCTATGGCTGGACTGGCGTACTATAGTACGTTATTCACCGGGCAGTTTTATTACGGGCAAATTTGTGGGAGAAATCGAAAGTACAATTTGGCAAAATTAGCATTCTTTTAAGTTCCCTTACTGGGGAATGAGCAGAAAATTGAAATCAGGGTGTTTTCAGCGGTTCTCTGGCGTATTTTTGATCGTAAAATTATAGTTATTGGATCGCTATGGTTGGAGTCGCGTACTGTAGTAGGTTATTTACCGGGCAGTTTTTTTGTGGGAGAAATCGAAAATACAATTTGGTCTAATTGCCTTTCTTTCAGTTATTTGATCATGTCTGTAAAATAATTAGAGTATTGAAATAAAATAAAGGGTTTTGAGTTTTGATCTCTCGAAATGATGGAGGTCGGACTTGCTATAGTGTATTTTGGACTTCTAGTTCATTGCAGGCCTTTTTTTGTAGAGTGTTATTTACCTATTTGCGTAGTTTCTATTCGTCTCTGTGGTCCTTTTAAAAGATAACTAGACCCTCCGTGAGGGTACACTGGGTTGCCTGTGGTACGTGCAGCCTTAAAGGCAAATTTTTTCAAGTTGGGGGGTCATTAAGACCATTTATTATATGGCTTGTGTTTCTAGCCGATATAACGCGCGCTCTGATTGGCTAGTTGTGACTGAATTGTAGGGCATTATTCTCCCGTAATGCCCACGGGCCGATTACCGGCTTGCAAAAACAAAGCAAAAGGTAATTAAAAAAACACATTTCCAACAGGGTATAACTTATTTACAGACAACTGAAACATTTTATAAAAGCGAAAGTTGAACGAAAAAATTTAAGAAAAATAACAGTAAAATAAGTTTTCCAGGCAACATTTGGTCATTTTAGCGTTGATTACGAATTTTTGGATGCAAAACTAAAATTCTCTGCAATTCATCTGCTTTCTTGGACATAAATTCGACCGAAAACTGATCAGGCACGAATATTTTTAGATTTTTAGGAATAATCGGATTAGCGATCAATGCGTAATGTGATAATACGATAAAAGTGTCAAATTTGCGACCCGTTGCGAACGACAACGGAAGCGATCGCATTACGAATAATTAACCTCTGTTTGCCAAAAACCACCCAAATAATCGATTTTTCGACGGAAAATTCATCCCAGAGGAACTGGACATGTAATAAAGGGTCACCTCGCAGCTCTTACAAGGTCTCACCTGATTGGAGACCACCCTTGAGGTTTAACAAAAGAACAAATAACAGAAACAATGGACCCTAGGCCTAAAACAAAAGGGCTGCAACTCTATCCTCTAGGGTCCATTGTTTCTGTTATTTGTTCTTTTGTTAAACCTCAAGGGTGGTCTCCAATCAGGTGAGACCTTGTAGGAGATGCGAGGCTACCGGTAATAAAGGTAAATATGTTCGAGCGAAAGCGAAAACAAGCGAATATTTTGAGGGAAAACACAATTATGTAAGACAAGCAATTGCATCGCTCCGAAAATAATTTTACCTTTTCAGCGATTTTAACCATTGAAAGTCCATCTAATCCACCTGGTCTAGTCTTTGAATTCACTATT
>OX421456.1:14339825-14379825 GCA_949126865.1 Montipora capitata | reverse complement strand
GTCAGAGTTTTTCTCTGTCCTTGTGTGGGCCCATTTCCATCAGTAGGGCTAACGCTCACATGGTTCATATGGGATTGAAATCTAGCACTTCACATTACCCTCTATTCAGTTAACTCTGTTTAAATATAAGTGCTACACGGCCAACGTTTGTATAAACGTAAACCTTTCCTAATACCAAAAGTGACCTAGCTGAGGTGACGGAAGCCTGGCTATGCGAGCGGTTACGCGTTGTCTATAATCCCACTGAAGATTCGTCAAGAATAACGTCTCCTAAGAAAAAGTCTCGTCAGACTGAAAGAAATGTTCTGTGCTTTATATCATTACTATCTTTCTCGTTGGACCAACTCGGGGTTATTGAAGACCGGAGGCTATAAACATGCACCAGGTTGGAGCAAGCTGGTAGATCACTTGGCAAATTGAACATAGGAGACGAAATAAAACCACAAACGAATACGATCTGCACTGTACTAGGATGCAGGCATGGTGAGCCTGGAACTTGGATTTTACTCCTTTGTATGAAAGTGGCGATATTCACTGAAGTGTCATTAATTTCGGCGCGTACTCGAGCGACCTTTTTGAAGACGCAGAGCTTCCTAAGATCTTACTAGAACTACACAAACTAAGAATGAGAAAACAAGTGGCAAGCACGATGGCTGAAGATAGGGATATCGAATTTTTAAAGACGCTTCTGTTCGGAGCAAACACCATCATGTGCAAATACTAGCATTTGCGTGCTCTCTGAGCGATAACTGATGACACGTCAGCCATTTCCAGCTTGAAAACTTTATTTGTTTTATTTTATTTTATCTTACAAGAGTAGTAACATGCTACTTCCGGCATACCATCGGGTGTTTACCTGACGGTCAATTCCTATCGAACCTCCCCACACAGAGACTCATCATCGACCGAAAACTTCTTTTCTGTACAAAAAAGCTATAACAACAACAGCTTGAACACAAGTTGACCATTTTCCAAGAAGTAAAACGTGCAAAAAGGGTGTCATAATGTCAAACGTAAAGCGACAATTTTCGCTACCATATATCCCTAGAACAAAAGAACTTCAAACAGTTCCCTGGCCTTAGGGCGACACTTCTTTTGGTAATTACTTGGGGGTGCTTTCAGATCCTGAAAGTCAAACTGAGGCTTTGTACTGTCGTCCATCAATGTACCACTCCAGCTTGCTCAAAATCGGTTTGTACTCCTTTTCATTTAAGAATGAGTCTTCAAAATCTTGTGGGCCGATCTAGCGAGGCCAACAAGAGAAGGTATCACACAACAATTTGAAATATGGATGGAATGGTAAGCCTGTGGCTCCTAAAAGGGATTTTCCATCTCCTCACTTAAATCCGGATAGGTGGAAACCTAACTGCCATACATAACTTCTTATGACAGTTATGGGGATTTTATAATAGACTTATAATATATCCAGACAAAATAACTCGGGTGAAAAATTTCTTTATTCTCGTAACCAGTCTGTTCAACCAATGTATTGAGCTTCTGAGCGCAAAATTCATATCGGATTCAAAGAGTTAAAGGAGGCAACGAAAGCCTTTTCAAGTATGTAATGTGATGTTTTGATCGATTTCTTTTTTCCCTTCTCCTAAATCTCTATTTTAAGCAAGATTTTAACTATCATCGACATGTCTTTGAACTATGCGTTACAGCGGATATGAAGACGTATCAAGTGGTTTGATACTGGAAAGAACTGACATCGCGGCCAAGGAAGCAACTGAAAGCAGTTGAAGTCTTTCCGTTCTCATGCATATGTTTGTATACCTTGCCTGCGTAGCTGGTGGGATATTTAATCATGGGATTCTTTAAACACGCACCAGTAAACATGGATTATTCAAGTAACTGAGCTGCCGAAAAAAAAAACACGCCCTTCTTTAAGCTTCGTCCTTTGCCATTTCATATCTGCCTCTGGGTTTCCAAGAGGTTTGTGTGTTCGAAGGCGAGTGGCGTATCTTTCGTGGCCTAATGCTTTTGAGTTTCTTCATTTACCACTTTTCACTGTTGTTTATATGTCTATAAAATGAATGGGCTCGTAAAGGACGGCTTATAGCTTTGATATTTTCTTGTGAATTTTAAAGTAACAATGACTTGTATTCACTCCCTAAGCTCCTTCAGCTTGAATATGTTGGAAAATATTGGTCTTTCCATGCACTCGCCACTCGATATAAAATTAACATGTTAGTGCGACCACGATGTAATATCCTATACACCCGCACACAGCTTCGAGAGAAGTCCAGAGTAAGAAGTTTGCTGCTGTGTTTCCTGTGGCAAGCCACGCACGTGCGTGGAGAGAGACACGCGATTTGCCTCGAGCATTTACTCTCTCGCACGCGCGTCGCTTTTCTGGATATAAAATTAACATCTTAGTGTGACCACGATGTAATATCCTATACATCCGCACACAGCTTGGAGAGAAGTCCACAATAAGATGCTTGCCACTGTCTCCTGTGGCAAGCCACGTGGAGCATTTACTCTCTCTCTCGATCGCGCGTCGCTTTTCTGGCAAACACGACTTCCGAGTAATAGGATATTTAGGAAGTGACCTTAGCTCCTCCTACTCAATCAACTCGTAAAACCGCAAACAATGATATACATCTTTTGAATTTCAAAATACCATCAATTATTTCCTGGGTATCTTGATGACTTTTCCGATCCCTACTTCCTCTGCATGCTGAGCTGACGAAATTAAGGAAACCACGACTCTCAACCGATTATCGTGACTGACTGTGAATCGTCCAATCTTTCACCAACAGTTTACATGTCTGGTAAACAGCTGTTGCACAGTAGAACCTCGCGAAAGTGCCGTGGAAGTGGCCGTGGGAGCAGGTTCGTTATCTCCCATCCGATCAAGGCTTTTCTCGATACATTTTACTTTTTACGCTCAGCGTACCGCTCGTTCTTTCATTGAAGTTCTGTTATCAGTGTTCGCAAAAACAACTTTAAATTGTTTTTATTTCTCTGTATTGTCTGAACTATCCGGAAATTCCATTCAGCAAACATGAGATGGCGGTAAACCGCCTTCCTCGTGACTAAATACTGGTGAACGCAGGTCTCGGCTTTCAGTCCTATCTCGAACCAAAATCATTGGTAGCTACTGCTTCAGTTGCGAAATCAATATCTGTTTGTTCCTGCATTCCAAACTACCCAATCTGAGTAATCGTTCTCTTTGTTACACTGGCACTAACCTTTGAAAAACAAATAAGAGAAAATCTAAATAATTCGATGGTCACTGGTTGTAACAATATTATTGATCCTTAAGATGGACATATCATTATTTCTGTGGAAGTTAGTGAGGAGGTAGTTAGTAGTTAGTCCCAATAAAGTAATACTTTTTACACTAACTTGTTCAATCAGCACTGTATTCCTTAATTAAATCAACTTTATCTTCCTTTCGGTCAAATACGTCTGCGTTCGCAGGCTACGACTCGATTAGTTGCCTGAACTATTTAGGTGTTCAAAACTTTCGCACAATTGTTATATTTTAGCTATCTGTAATTACCTTGTTTTTAGATCTTGAAATTGCCTTAATATTAATTCGCTGTAATGTGTGAGTTAAAATAAAAATTGACTTGACTTGACTTAAATTTATCCGATCATTCGGCTTGTTGAAAGAAAAATCCAATAGCATCAGTATTCTTCGCTCTTAGACGATTATTGTACCCTCTCTTGTCATTGGTGGCGAATCGCTGGGTAACTTTTCCCAGTGCCGAAATGACTTTCAACACTGATCACCCAGCAAACGTGTTTAGTTACGTTATGTGAAATTCAGTTCGCAAGGTTGGGACCTTTGACAGCTACGCTAATTCTTCTGCGTAAAATTTTGAACGTTGATTAATCGACAAGAATTCTGTCATTGATTAAAGTGGGAGCGTGTCCGGGGGGAAAGGGGTCCGAACATTTGACGAGGTTTTTTCAAGGGTGAATTCGTTGGCAGCGCATGAGAAGTGGACCAAGCTATCAACTGGACTGGATAAATGACTACGTAGCGGATCAACACTAGCAAAAAACAATTGATTAGCCTGTGAATAGTGCTCTCCATGTCTCTTCAAACAACAAGGGTTTGAGGCGCTTTCCATTTGAATTGAAAAACTGGGGAGAATTTCCTGTAAAAAGGAACAGGACAAACGGAACGAGACCAGAGGTTTTCCTTTTCTTACGGAGAGACTGGGTACTAACGATTTACACTAACAAACAATTAAACCCGGGCCTTATTCATCGGAGAGCATGGCACTATTGGAACGCAGAAGAAGGTACATGTGCAGGGGGCGCTTTCTTTTTTGTATGAAAAAAAACCGGGGAAGAATTTCCTGCTAAAAGGAACGGAACAAATTTCCTCAATCAAAATGGAACAGGACGAGGGTGTTCCTTTTTCTCTTTTGAAAGTGAGTTTCTTTTCTTTTTCTCCAAGAGACTTGGAACTAATTGTACAACAAACATGGCCGCCAAATTTTTGCTTATGTTAGATAATCTTTTGGACGATACTTCTCTCTTTGATTTTATTGATGAAGACGATGACCTCCCAATGTTTGCTATGGAGGCTATGAGCTATAAAAGCGTCTGCATGAATTGACTGTAACCCGGACGATTCATTTTGGGCAGCAAAACACCAAGACCGCCAAAAGGCAAATGGCACAGGATTTTCTGACCAATCCGGGAAAACCGAGAAAAGAGGAATACTTCTGAAGATATTCCTTTTTTTTTTTTTTCGAAAAATGTCTATTTGATTTACCACCGGATAAATTCGATGGAAAGCGCCCAGGATTTCAACCGAACGAAAAAACTATCCACTCCAGTCTCCCCGGCCTCTCCCCAATCCCATTCTCGTCCCCATAGCCGGCCCTCTTATTTAGAGGGTCTCAACGAAGTCAACCGTGAGCCGTGAAACGTCAAAAAATGTTAACCGTTAAGCATGAAAATGACCCAAAAATAACCGTTAGCCGAGATAAAAATCAAGAGCATTAGCGTGCTTTCTTTTAATTTATGAAAAGTGGGATAAGTAGATTAAGAAAATAACACAAACAGCGGTGATAAACATTGTATTCCAACGCATTACTAGAGGACTATTAGTAATAGTCCTCGAGTAGCGAATAGCGTGACGTTTTATTTCGTTTTATTCCCAAATAAATATCTCTTCAACTTGCATTTGCTAACTTTATTATTGCCTTTTCTGTCCGACTAGTTAGGTGATACTAAAATAATTAGACCCTTCGCCCTCAAGGGCCACGGGTCAATAGCCCATGAGGCGAAGCCGAATGGGCTATTGACCCGTAGCCCTTGCGGGCTACGGGTCTAATTGTTAAATATCGTAAACATCAGAGGTCTGGAACCTAGACTGAGAAAAATGATCTGCAGCAGTACGTGTCTAGACATAATGAGGAGTAAAAGCTAAAACAGCAACAACTTCTCACTACTAATATTGACATTAAGGGAAGGCTTTAGCTCTTGAATGAACAAAGTCTCTTTAATTTTGCAGTGAAAGTCAGTTTTTCCGAACGCTAAAATGTCAAAATGATCCCATATACGATGGCCTAAGAACAAGAGTTTATGGGATAGCTAATATTTTGAAATATTTAGTCTTAAGAGACTTCAGAGCTTTGGATACCGTTCAACTCCCTTACTTTCCTCTCTCCCAGACTCTCTCGCTCCAAGGGAAGGGAAGAAGAGAAATCCTGGGAACAAGGCTGACCAGAAAATTGTCCAGAAGGAGACCCAAGAGGAGGTCACAGAGGTGGCTGTAACATTCATATTAGACAGCAACCTTCCTCTTTTTATTCTCGCGCTTACTCCCTCCAGTGCTACTAATAGCCAGGTTGAGGAGTACAAAAGTGACTCAGATTAAAGCGTTGGAGTTGACGAAGCAGAAGACTTTTTCATCTCTAAGCGCGCAATGACATGGTTTGGAAGACAAGAAGTCAAGGCCTGGGCAAGGTTTGACGTGTGAACAACACAAAATCGTAGTCGCATTGTGATGACCAATGACTTAAACTATTCAATATGCCTACTGAGACCATACTAGTAACTAACACAAGGGAGTTTCTTTGTTATTCACATAAGTTAACCGTGACGGAAAAAAAGATAACCTTTAGCCGTCAAAAGGCAAATTATTTAAACGTCAGCGTAGGAGCACGCGGCCTTTGTGCAAGAAGTCCCAAGTTCGATCCCAGGATCTCCGATCCTTGTTTCGACTTCTTTCCGTTCTGTGTAGCTTAAGTAGCTTTAAATAACTGTAAAATGGAGCATTGATGGAGAGTCGGGAGTAGAATGAGCGCACCGTCGACCTCAGGTTTGTCAGTGCTGTGAATTACTGTTACGAGTTATCGACGTTAGATAAGGTTACTCAGTATTTAACAGTTAGCCGTGAAAGCTACCCCCTCCCCCCTACCCCCCCATTGTGACCCTCCTCTCGGCCGGCGGAGAAGCGAAAAGGGATGACCCCACCCCGTTTAACGCGTTTAGGCCTTGGCGGACTCTGCTCCTAAAAGTGGCATATAATGCTACTAGCAGTGCTCGAAATTTTGCCAAATCATGCCAAAATTATGCCAAAATTCCCAAATTATGCTCCTGATTTCCGAAATTATGCTCACAAAATGACGTAGATTCTGTACATATAGGCGCTCAATAATGACACCAAATGTTGGAGTGGTATGGCAGTTGTGCTGGCGGCTCCCACAATCCCCACGTGAAGCCGGATGGGAAACCAGAGTACCAGACTTCTCCAAAAGGATAACCGCCCACGCAGAACAAGCATGTCAGAACAAAATCAATACTACTATTAGCGTAGCCAAAACACCCATTGCAAGAACATACTACATAAATTTAATTTATTTCTGTAGAAAATACACCATATTTACTAAATTTTATGAATTTATGCTCCAAAAAGTGCTAAAATTTGCTAATCGTGCCGTGGCAGTGCTCGTTTAAAAAAAATGCTTTTTTGCTCCAATTATGCCAAAAATTATGCTAGCACAATCAGCCAAGATTTACCCCCGTTTTCCCGCTATCGCTGAACTCCTGGAACGAGCGTAATTCAGTACTTTGAGACCAATGTACATGAAAAACAGAGCAAAAATTGTTTTATCATAACGTGAATATTGATTCCATCACCATGGCCCGCCTTAAATCATCTTGGAGAAAATAAAGAGGTACTCTCGAAACTCAACGAACCCATTTGTGTTGTTTTCACAACACAACAAGAAATATGGTAACTGGTAAATACAATTCACAGAAACGACCAAAACCCTCGAAACATAAGTCACACCACTGAGTATCAATATATGTTTTATCGATATTGTTCGAGGTTATTTGCGACTTCTCCTTCGTCATCAGCCCATCAGCCACATCAGCTTATTCTTATCCGTCAGAATGGAGGTCGAAAAGACGACAGGGCATCGGAGATGCCATTGGCAGAATTTTTCCATTACCAATCCATTCTTTTGCGAAAGAATTAAAACAATGCCATTTGAAATTGCCGAAGTTGCTACTGTTCCAATATTTGTCGTGGATTCAACGAATATACATGAAAAATCCACTAAATTCCCTTGTCTCCCTTTTGTTGGAGCTGGTGACATGGTGTGCGTACATGTGTACAAGCCTGCTGATGACTTTATACATTCATTTGCTTTCTTGGTACACACTAGTGTCCTGATTTCGGAGCTACCAATCCATAAGATCTGCGGCTTTGATCAGATGTTGTTGGACCAAACAAAATTTATCGGATATCCAAATCATGATTACAATTCCGTTTCAACATGGCGATTCGTATCAAAGCTATCAAGTCAATTACACTCTTGTTGAAAACTTTGAAGACACCTACTCTGGGTTGAAGGAGTGCTGCAAATCACTTGCCTTTCACGTGTTTTAAACGTGTAAATTGAATGCCCTCAGCGAGAACTAGAAAAGTTACATTTTAAAATTCTACGAACAATTTCCCATGCCATTTAAGGAACGTCCTCGACGAAATACTCCAAAATTGTCATTTTGCTAGCAGTTTTTTTTTACTTCAAGCTCTTGAAGAAAGCAAAGGATAAAAATAAACCGAGATCGTTAAAAATTAAAGGAGACATTGAGGGCGGAACTATTACTTAATATTTTTTCAAGGATAAAGGCTTCTTGATAGCATCCAATGACCTTGAATTGATTTTATATCAAGATCTTCACCTAAATTATCGATGGTCATTTATAAAAACCAATTTTATCTTCTTATTTAATGAAGCGAGGGGTCCTGACAGAGTACTCTCCTGTGCAATAAAACAAGACCTAAATATTACAGCACATAGACGGTGATAATTAATCAATCGAGAACCATTGCATGCTTTTGTCCCCATGCTCTCGGATCTTAAACTTGATTTATGGCTTTTACTCTGTCTGCCTTGCGTAAAAGGAATTTGTTTATTCAAGTGAACCGCAGGCGGTACATTTGATAGATGGGTCTGTAATTACGTGAAGTTCTTTGTGAAATCTCATTTGTGAATTATTACGTGCCGGAAAACAGTGCTTACAATTCCATTGCATGGCAGGTATTGACTAGCTCTGTGAAGAGCATCCAAAAGGGCCAATACACGTAAAACTTAAAGTGAGAAGTTTGACGTATTAGAAGACATCTTTTATCTTGTTGATCTTCGCGCGTGCTCCAATTGCGTGTGAAGGCCATCGCAGCTGTTTGCTCAAGAAATAGAAATTACCATCTGCGCATTCAATTCATTGGCTTGTTCTGTACGACTCATTTCATATCAATTATTGACCTGTCAGTCACTTCTCGCTTGGGAATCCTGAAACCCGAACCTCGTGGATGAATCGGAGCGGAATAGTGCAAATTTTGTTTGGGTTATCCCGCGCTTCAACGCCTTGTTATTTTCTTCGACGTTTCGTGACAGCTGACCAATTAGACGGCGCGCAATTGTTGCTCTGACGTTCGTGGGTGGTCAGTTTCATGTCGCGAAATTGGCATTGAATTTCAATCGAGTTGATGGTTTTCCTCTTTGAAGAACTTTGCGTGGAAGAGTCATTTCTAAACACAGAGATCCCGCCAAGGAAAGAAAGCTTTCAATTCAGGGTGGATGTCGTTGGGAATTCGTTCCCGCTGATTGTGTCAATTTGAAGGAACGCTTTCTAGGTTATGTGTTTGTGCTGGGATAAAACATGGCGTTCGTTTATATTGCTAATGCATTGGTTGGGATATGTTTGGCTTTATTCGGAGCAGCGCTCTGTCAAGATCCAAGCGGTCAAGTATGTGCTTTAGCAAAGCCCTGCAGTTGTTCTGGAACGAAAGTGGACTGCAAAAAGCGTGGTCTTAAAACAATACCAGAGGGGATTCCTCAGACTACAACAGATCTGTGAGTATCGCCATTGCTTCAGCTTCCTCGATCCACGGTTGCCGAGTCGTGTCAGTGTTTCTGTTTGTTCAGTTTTCGAAGTTTTTAAGGTGCCCCAAGTCGGTCCTAACGAACTGTCGTTGTAGAAATCTCGTGTTTATCGGTTTTTGATAAGATATTTCGGCGAATCCTTTATCTTAAAGATGAATGCTTACGAATGGCAGTTTTTGAAATTTGGTTGTACTAGCTGGTGTCACCTTACAACTTCATCAACAAGCAAATGTCTTGGTGTGAAAACTATATAAAAGGGTGCTTGTCGCTTTTGTACAGCATTGTTACTCAAATATATGTAATGATGTTATGCGCCTTTGACAGTTAGCTTCATGGACTCGATTGTGCATAACGCGTTAAAGAAGAGATTTAGCTCAACAATGACTAGACATAAGCTTAAGCTAGGCACGAAATTTTGAAAGGTCACGTTATGTGCAGATGTCACATCGTTAAATTCGACGTTTTCTCCCAGAAATGATAAAAGTAAGCTGAATTAGGAAAGAGATGATCTTTCTTTGACAAACTTGATTTGTGACTTTTCATTGCCAGCGCCAAGTGCATTTTTCCACAGCGTGGGTAAACAAGTCCCTTAAGCTTTTGCTCACGATTCGCCGTTTCTACCGATAATTTAGTCAAGTGAAAGAGTTCTCTTCGCAGTTATCATTTCTTGGTTAAACAAATAACTAGATCCTTAATAAACTGTGAATTCGATATTTCTCTGGGTGTAAAATAAATTACGGTTTCGCACTCTCGAAAGAGTTTATTTTAGAAGTACAACAGGGAAAGAGAAATCATTTTACTATTGTTTGCATTTGTCGTGGTATTGACATAAGGACATCACTAGCAAATTATGCATATCCTGTCCTGTTCTCTCACAACATAGCTTACGTTAAGTTTTCGGCTGTATCCCTGTGGCCTTTTAATGACGTGCCTCTATTTCTTTTGGGTCTTTATAGCTTTGATTTTGCAAACTGTTGACCCAAATTTAACGCAACGTGTGTTGTCCATACAGCAGCAAGAAAGACTATCTAGCATTTGCGGTTTGAAAAGTCAGCAAAAAGGAAGTTTGTTGTCTTGGAGAGAATCTTTTCTTTCTTTTTCAGATAGTATCATTTCTTATTCGCAGATTATTCTTGTATACTTCATGGGTCAGTTAAATTTGCTGCCTTTCATAAAATAGGTGTCAAGAGCGGACAAGAGCACAATTATTTCGCTTCAAACAAATTTATGAAATTAGCTCTTTGTATTTTGTGCTCGGCATTGTTTTTGTTTAGGGTAAGGATGTTATTCAGTGAATCTTAATTGTTCTTTTCTTTGTGTTCATTACACTGGAAGCACAGAAAAAGTTGAACAAATTTTGTGATTGCTTTTAAGGCGCAGCATTTCGCATTTCATAAGTTTGAATTGCCATCCTAAGGCTTGTGTTGATTCGTAGCTGGCATGTAGTCCTCAATGGCCAAATCCCCTGCTGTTGTATTCAATGAAAATGCTTTTTCAAAAGAATTTTTAATTTAGTAAATATGAGCTTAAGTTTCGCAACAAGGTATGACTTTACACGCATCCTGTCATTGTCGTAATAGATTTCGATATGGCAATTTATTAGACTTGGATTTACGAGATGCTGAAGTTGGTAAATCGTATATCTTGTCGAAACTTGTAACTTCAATTGATTATCATGGTAAAGGATTTATCAATTATGACGAAGGGAAATGTGTTTTTTTGCCGGAGGCAACCAACACAACATATGCTAATTCATCTCCAAGCAGTTTACCCCCTACTGTTGAATTGGTGAGTCCTGAGCATTTTTACTTAAAGGGAGTGGTTTTGTGAATTATTCTGAACAATAGTAATTTCTAGCTGTTTCCCAATTTACTTTTTTAAGCTTTATTTCGGGAAAAAATAATTACGATAACTTTGTGTGCGCGCGCTTCAAAGAAAATGATTTATCATATTTTTATGGGATTTTGGAAATTTTATACTTCGTAGACTGGAATTTTAAATCCAGCTGTTCTTAATTAATCCGCAACACTCAGAAACGAATGGACAGGAAATTTTATTGATTTATGATGAAACGGTGTGGTGGAAATTCTTGTAAGAGTATTTTTTGAGCTCAGAGGAGGATTAATTAGACTTGCTTTCCTTAATTAAGAATTTCATAAAAAGCAGACAACCAAACGGTGTTGTTTTCTCGTTGTATATTGTGTTTGATTGTCTTGTTTTGATTAAGAAATAAGATTTGACGTGATGAAGGCTTTTATCCCCCAAGTAAAAGGAATTGTATGTACTTGAAATTTTTAAAGAAACCCTTTTATCAACAGTTCATCTGGTATTGTCCTTTCAAACTAGTTAGCTTGATATCTGCCCCAGATGATGTGTCACACATCTTTGAAATGCTGTTTCCTAAAAGTTGACAGATTGTTTGTTAATATCACACTCATTTAGATGGAACCATTTTGGTTTCTAGAATTTCAATCAATTTTGTCTCCATTAAATAGTTCTTTTCTCCTTTGGTAATGAATATTCTATTTCCATTCTATTAGTGTGTGCAAAAATGGCATTCTTAGCTCCAACATTTTGGGTGGATCAAGATCCGATCCTTTAATAAGCTTTTCTAATAATCCTTTGCATCGTAAGCGTGCCAGTGTTGGAAAAATATCTTGTATAAAAAGTAATTTAAAATTTCAGTGAAACATTGGCAATAGGTGGAACAAACTGGCCACCTTGTGGCAGTTTCTTTCCATAGCTAGAGCATTGCTTCTATTTGAATGTTGATATCTCCCTGGGCTAGCTAAAGAGTTTCATGACTTGATTTCACTTGAGGAAGAAAGCGTCAGACAGTATCCACTGTGTAACAGAGGTCCATTTCATACCCTTGAGGTCTTTTTGTTGGAAATCACGCATTTGATTTCTTGTCATTCCTAATACACTAATCAGGTTTTTCGTCTTGGCATGTTTTAGCTGAGCTGTTTACAGGTTTTTCAAGTGTAAAATCCTTTGGTTTCAACACAAAACTAAACACTACAAATAAAGAACAATGACCTTTACATGTACCTGTAGTTGGAGGACTTCTTAATTAATGTCACTGGAGAAAATTGGTTTTTACCAAAGAAAGGCACATGCTTAGATTGGTATATGAATGGTACGCATGGATTAGGTTTTTGGGTGTGCTCATCTGGAAAATTTCCCAAAAGGTTATCCAAAATTTTAAAGTGGAATAACAAGAAATTAAGTTTGCTTTCTCTATGGTTAATATACTTTCCAAAATCTAAGTGAAGTATGTGAAATGTGATGTTTTTAACAGAAGTTAGGTATGACTAATTAGGCTTTTAAATGAGGTGCAACTAGTTTATTACAAGGTCGTTGACAACATTAGTGAATTCTGGGGTTTGGAAGTTTCCTGTTTCAGTTTTATAGATTTACAAAATACAAGCTACGATGTGCACATTAGAATAATGTTATGCAAGATTTTTTTGACTTCATTACTACTTTGGGTAATGATTTCTTTGACAGAAAATGTCTTTGTTCCAAAACAATTTGTTTGAGGTTACTCAGTGGAAGCTTGACTTGCAGACCTAAGCACCTCATTATTTACTCCGTCACCAATTTATTTAGGATTTTTGTTTTTTCTCTTGAACCACATACCGTACATGTAGTTTGGAATCACCTATGTTGGTCTTGCATTGACTTTTTTGCTTGCTACTGAGTTGGGCATTACACTGAGCTACACGTAATGAAAATCACTATGTTGATAAAATTCATTAATCAAGTGTTACCCATGTGCACTCTTTAAACATTTTGGGATTGAAAGGTTTATGCAGTGTTTGGAAAACGAACAAAATGAACACTGGAAAACAGTTTATTGCTAAGTGTATGTCCAATATATATTTGTAGCACTTCCCCCCATGCATACGGTAGCATGCATATTGATACATTTTGTATTTGTCAACCATGATGTTTTGTTGTTTGCAACAATAGTACGACACTGGGAGGATCAAAGACAGATCAAGGGCTCTTTGGCTCAGAATGCTACTGTAATTCCAAATTTGACCCAGCAAATCACTTTAGGCAATAACCAAGTTTATCCATTACGTTAAAGGCGATGACCTTGGTTTTTAGAGATGTACTTATTATATAGCAGCCTTTCTCTTTAATATACGTGTACCATAATTACCACTTGCAGTAACCGTGAAAGTTTTGAAAAGTGTGAGTCAGTGATTCTCACTGGATTTAAATTTACCTTTCAACAGAAAGAATCATTGGGAGTGTGCTCCCATAAAACCAGTAACAAGAAAGAGGAAATTAATCTTTGCAAGAGAACCAAAAAGGAAAGCAATTTAAAAGAACTGGGCTAAGTTCCTCAAAGCCTGTTAGTGCTAATCGTGGCTTAGTTAGACCAAAACTGTTCTCATAGTTATGGTATATTTAACCCTAATGCTGATCAAAAAATGCTTTAAACCGCTCTGTCCTGTAGGAAAGGACAGATCTGCGAAAAGTAAACCGTCAGAGTGTACCAAAACTCAAATTTTTGTTGTTCCTTGATACATCTTTTCATTCAAAGCAAACACAATTATTTTGTTGTTTTCATTTTGAATTTTACTCCTAATGCAAGGCAAACTTAGTCACTGAAAAAAGTACGTAGTCTTTCTGTGAGCACTGCGCTTGAAGTGCAATACCCACTGTGTCATCAGGCATGATGGGTTTGAGAGTGTATGTCCATTGCAAGTAAATAAGCCCAGTAACAAGGTGAGCATACTGTAGATACAAAAATTAAAAAATTCTTTTAGAAACATTCATGAGCCATTTGAAGGTTTTTTCAGATTCTAACAATAATTATTGAGTCTTACATTCAGACCTACTGTAAAGCAACCCCAGTTTGCGTCAGCCAGAGTAAAATCTAAGGTCTCGCTGTCAGGTTTAAAATCAACAGAATACCATTCTCAGAAGAAAATACTGTAATAGTGTGTTTAAGAAAACAATAGTAGGTACAGCTATCATTGATGATACTTTCAAAAACAGATGGAAATTATTTCAAGTGAAAAATAAGCTCATGTACAACTGCAAATTCTTGACTTTCTCAAAACCTTAATTTTTGTTGATCTGAAGAGTTAGAAAAATGTGACTTCTCCCAGGAATTCTAACACCTAAATTGTCAAATTACATGTATACCAATTTTGCTACTTTTTGTTTTTCTCCTTTGTCTTGCTTATACAAGACAATCAAAAACAAGAAAAACGCTTTCTTTCACAAGGGACGCTCATTTACATGGCATATGGCCTCAACAGGCTGACGTTCATTTTGATGAGCAAAAAAAAACAGAGAAGCTGGAGAGAAAAACAAAACCTCCAAGCCTGACTGAAACGATTTGGATTGAAATCAAACCTAAAATGTTTGGGCATATTGCCAAATTAAAGGTCACCCATGCAAGTTTCTTCCCAAAAATGGGCACCAATAAATTATTCCTGTACATGCATCTTTGTGCTAATTAACTCTGATAGATTTGTGACCACGTGTAAAATTAAAAGGATTTTAGCTACATTATTAGGCAAATCATGCAAATAACTAATTTTCCCAAAGATAAAGGAATTAATTTACTGGTGGTCATTTTTGCATTCGGACTATCCAGTATGGCTTAACTTATAATTAAATCCACAACAGATGTACTTTCAACCAGAAAATGAAGTAAATTCAATGTGTTTGTGTACAGAAATTTGTTGAACCAATCCAAGTTGGTCAAACTGATGACTAGGCTTCATGGTACTGCTTTGGAAGTGATGATGAATGTTCCTTTCAAATATTTCTGTATTTGTGCCTTGATCATAGTACTTTGGAACTCTCATTTGTTTGAGTGGATTCTCTTGTTTGTGATTCATCATTCAAAGATGTTTCTTGGCCTCAAGATTGTCAAAAATAGGCCAACAAGAAGAGTATTGATGTACTGTACATTGATGTACACTACAGTTGATGTTGCTTGACAAAATTAATGATATGGGACATGATATTTATTAAGCTATTGGGCCGTTGGATTCTAACTAAGCAAGTGCTGTACGTTGTGGATAATTTACGTTTTTGGTGCATGTACAAAATGAAAACTTGGAAACCATGAGAAACGTAATGAACTCTTGATTCTGAGAAGTAGCTATGGATGGTTTTACTCGATTACTAATTCATTCTTATGTTTGTATTACATCATTGCATGACTTTTGCAGAGTGGTTTGTATTGTGGGTGAACTTGATCTTTTGTGAGGATGAGATTGTATAATTATCTGTCATTTGTTGTTTAGTGGTTGATATATTGTTGTAAAAGTGCTAGCAACTTTTCTGTCAATGCTTTGAGTGTTTTTAATATCTGCAAAATTAAAGTTACTGTTGTTTTTGGTGCTCAAAGAGAATTTCAATCTATGAACTTGATTGCTAACAAACATTCTGAACAAGAAGTGAGGATGGGTATAAACAAACTCTAGCTTTCTGAATCTATTTGTAAATTCATGAGACTGAACATTTTGGAGAAATATTGTATGCCCGTAGTTACAGGTAAATTTTATTTGATAGAGTTAGCGTGAACCAATTCTGGTCATTGTTAACCCATTTGTCTCTGAAGCGACTCTATTGATGAGTAAAATCATCTGGGGTTAGACAGAGTAAAATCAGTCTGTAATCCTCATTCTCTGGACTGTAAGGGTTAAAGCATAGTCCATGCATGGAGATGGTTATGAAACTTGACAAGTTCCTTTGTTTCATGTTTTTGTCTGTATTTTTGGCCTTGACCATGCGCGAAACACACCTTTTTCAAGAAGATAACCAACCAAATCCTTCGATTAAATTAGGGGCAACTAATGTGCAAACCCATGCAAAGTGGAAACAAAAGATTGTGCAGGGTCACGGTCAATTCAACATCAATTGCCACAACACTGTTCTCGCTTTTGGAGGTTTTAAGGTTTCATGACCAATCTCTTGATTAACTATGGTTTAAGGGAAGAGGTTTTTTAGTGGATCTAGGGCACTTTCCATTTGGTAGAACTGACTGGCTAGACCAGGCATTTGCAAGGACTAACTCTACAACGTCTTCAAATTAACACTCTTTGAGGATGATATTCAAATGTACACTCCTCCAGAAAAATACGAGGGATTATCATGTACATGTAAGTGTTCCTTCAATTGTTGCATTTTCTTTGCAAATTGACGGGTCTGGCCGGCAAGTTCTGACAAAAGGAAAGCTCCCCTTCATAATTATGTTGTTACCCCATTTATCCCTGAAGCACCCCCCACCTCCCCTCCCCCACTGACATGTAAAATTGTTTGGCGTTAGACAGTAAATCTTTAAATCTTACTCTCAGGACAGAAGGACAGAAAGGGTTTAAAATTTGAACGTTTGCCCACCATGAAAGTATTAAAAGCTAAAGAAAAGCAAAATATTCTTGGAATATTCATACAAGCATTGTGGAGGTTCATTCGAATTGTAGTCCTTGATACTGTACTTTAGTAAGTTAATGCTGGAAAAGTGGACACATTTGTACATGTAATCTTTTGTTACTAAGTCTTCTTTTTCTTAATTGTAGAGATTTAAGTTCCAATGAACTGACAACGTTGGACTTGCCAAAACTGTCAAGACTTTCAAACCTCCAGGAGCTGTAAGTTTTTTCAGTAAACAATGTTGTTTTGTGTATTGATCTGCGTACTTAGGAAATGGTAAACATCCATCATAAAAGCATTGTCAATGGATCATAGATGCTTAGCAAACCTCCCAAGGGCATCCATAACTCCACGGTTGCATGCTGCAAGGTTAGCATTCTTTTGAACAATTTGAAACCAAAGAAAACCCCAGAGATTACTACTTTGTGGAAAGCATGCACATTTTGTGAACAGTGGAGCTGGACATATCAACTGTTATTGGTATTGTGTATCCAGGCACAAATGGGAAATGCATAATCAGGGGTTTCAATCACTTTTGAAATGGATACCTGGGCTAATCGATGTAAATGGCAGTCACTCTCATCTTTTACAAGGTTTTGAGTGAAAATCAAGACAGAGTAGCCAGAGGTTAGAGGCAAATTTCTGACAAACAGATGGCAGTATACCGATGCTGACCAGCTTTGAATGAAACCCTTGCATAATTGACCAATCAGAGCACACATGTTGGTAGAGTTACATGTGTGTTAGAATGTATATCAAGTTAGAGCAAACAGCAAACAGGTAGATATTACAACTACAGTGTACGTGAACATGTAACCCAATGCATTGTTAGCTACCTGGACTAGTTTTATGCAGTTTCAGTGCATACACTGCAAGGAAAGAAAAGTACAGTGTAACTATGTTTTATACATGGGAGTGCACTTTTCGCAAATCATGAAAATATTCAGTTTGGGCAGGGCACGGAGTTCTGGATGTTGTGGTCTGGTCTGATTGAGGGCCACAAGCTCATTAGCTTGTGGCTATTCAATGCTACATGTACTGTACCCTCATGAATATAAACACTTCACTTCATACAGTGGTGTGCAAATTAAGGACTATAAAGCATACTCAGTCTTTGTAAACATGCGTGATTGGGTGGACTGTTTTAAGTTACAATACATGTTACAAAGTTGTTTAAATCTTGACAAGTTTGAAGTACAGAATCAAAGAGAAGATAAACTTAAGATAAAGTTAGGGAAGTGACAAAATGCCAAGAGTTTACATATAAAATAATATCATTACCAGTATTTATAAACTCAACTAGAACACATAATAATTATTTGTATTTTCCTTCTCAGACTACTTCATGAAAATCAGCTTAAGGAAGCACCACCTTGGCAGGCTTTGCCTTCATCTCTGCGTCGTTTATCTTTGTAAGTAACTTAAATGTACGATTCTAAAGATTGTAGGAAGACTTTTGAGAGATGAAGTTGTTTTTGTGGAATCAAACTGAACATGAACTTTGTGTTTGCTGTACTTGTGACTGTCCTGTAAGAAGGATGTGGGGTGCTTTCCGTTAAAAGAAAATTAGTAATTCTGGCTTATAATTTTTGTTGCATCTTTCCCTCAGTTTTTCTGCTTCAGCATTTGAAGAAGCCATTATAATGGCAAAAGAACTTGTAAACTGTTTTTTGGAAACCCCTTGAAATCACTCAGAAAACTCTGGCAAATTTATAAGAACAATATTATTACTACCATGGCACGAATATAATTATAACAACTGGATAATACAAGTCATGGTACATGTACTGTCTTCTCCTTTGCATTGTACTGCTTTAGTTTGGTTTTTGTTGCATTATGCTCTGAAAAATCTGTTGGTACAATGTACTCTATAACTCCTGGCGTGTGCCATCTTTTTCAGAAGATTTTTTGGTTGATGTCTGTCAATAATTCTCTACAGTTGGATTTAGCACTTGTGGAACCTTCAAAGAAAATGAACGGATAAATTCCGTACATTCCAATGTAAAAGCACACTTTTAAAAAGCTTGGCATCTTGAGTGCTCACCCTTGGAAAGATGAAGGGTTGTTTATGAGTTACTGAGGTTGTTTTTTGGGCTGCTTTTGCTGTAGGCATCACAACAAGATCTCGGTTATTCCTTCACAAAATGTGACAAAAAGAATGTCTTTGCAATATCTGTAAGTACTGATTTGAATAATCGTTATATCATCCTAATTCAAGTTGAGTGCATATACCCAGTGGGAATAATTATGATGAGGATGATAATAATAATAATAATAATAATAATAATATTATTATTATTATTATTATTATAATGATCTTGTTATTAATAGTGGTAGTGATAATGACAATAATGATAATAGTAATAATATTAATATTGATGATGCTAATAATAATAATAATGATGATAATAATAATAATAATAATAATGATAATAATAATAATAATATTATTATTATTATTTATAATAAATAATTATTACTTAGAAGAAAAATTGCTCTTAATAAATGAAGCCTTGGTGAGTGTAGTGTGAATGCACATTACTTTTGTTAATTTCCATTTGGAATATTGAGCCGTTAACTACAGTTTATTCAAATTATGTTATTATTCTTGACTTCATCAGTTTTGGAAGCTGATGTTTGGTTTATTTTCATAACTTCATCTTGCATTTGGCAATGAAATTACAGTATTAATTATTAATTGCATTGCTGGACAAATGTACATGCCAATAATTGGAGGTTGGATGCCTGAGAAATACAGGAAATCTGGCCTCAATTGTCCAAAAGGTGGATACCGGATAAATCACTATCCACTGGATCCTTTGTGCATTTGGTTTCGCTATGACTTATTTTATCTGGTGGACAGCTCTAGTAATTCATTGTTTCAACAACTGGGTGCTGACTGTTGTAGGCAGCTGTAGATCACATTGCACTCGCATCTCCCGACAAACCTCTGTTATACAGATTCAGCTGTACTATTAAAAAGTGGAATGATACATGTAGGAGTGAGAAAGGGAGATGGTCAAAACCACAGCATTCCCAACACTTCATAAGGAAGGAACCTCCTAATAAGGAACCTCACTGCTTGTGTAAAATGTAACAAAACCTTTGAATGTCATTATAATTATGCACCCTTGAAAACAAAACGAATGTAAATTAATTTATTTCATGGCTTTTGTGATTATTAGGTTCCTGAACAGCAATCGTATTTCAACCATTGAACCAAATGCCTTTGCCAACCTGACGTCTGTCCAGTCTTTGTAAGTTCAATTTCTTCAAATAAGTTATGCCTTATAAGAGCAAAGTCATACATGTAGATGTTGTATTTAGCAATGAAAAGGTATTTTTTTGAAATAATTAAAGTCAAGTGAGTGTTAATGTTGAGGTTGTCAGTTACATGTAACATTCACAAAGTGGAGATTGGATGCCAGAATAATATCCAGGAGGTTCTAGTGTTGCCTGGGTTTGCTCTGAGCGATTGCCGCCATGAGCCCCTTCCATGGAAGGTAGGAGGCAGGTGTCCATCACTCTGATAAACGTTGGTACATGTACAATGTAAAAGGGATGGGGCAACAGGGATAGCACTCTCAGTTCAGTTCACGGACGCTAGAGTATGCCATACTAGGGTTGAGTTTATTGTTAGTTGTTTTCTCTTTCTTTGGGTCCCTCCAGTTTTTCTTCCCTCTTCAAAAACCATTATCTCTAAATTCCAATTCCATCCGGATGCAGGCCTCACTTACATGTATGTCCAGGTTTGACCCTAATTAGATGCATGCCCAATTTTGACATCCAACACAAAGTGTCCCTTTAAGTCTAAGCATTTGCTACCTATTTTCAACAATAAAATAAGGGTAAAGGTTAGCGTTATTTTTAGCTTTGGGTAAATTTAGCAGTTAATCTTTACTTAAAGAGCAGCATTTGAGGGATGTATTTTGAGACACGAGTGATGTTCAAGTTGGCGAGAAGAGCAAGGAGACACTCCGTGACGCTTATTGAAATTCGCATTCATCTAATTAGGGTCAAACCTGGACATAATCTCGCAGGCCTCCCTTAAAATCACCTCCAGGTGAGTGGGGCTTCCTGGGTAAATATTCTGTATTCCCGAATTCTGAAGTGAAGAAACTCAATTCACTGCAACAGAATTCAACACATCATGTGTGTATACAGTTTCAAAGACACACAAGGTGGTGGGATATTTAAATTTGCATTTGTTCTAATCACTCTGATCACAGATAGAAAACTGCTCCCACGAATTTCGTATTAATCCTTGCGAATGAATGAATGAATGAATGAAATTGTGTACTTTTGTGAAAATCAATCAAAATATCCCCTTGCAGCACATTTGCACCTTGATTTAACAGTGTGCCCAGGTTCTGGAAAATGCAGTTTGTCATATCAGCTTTTCTGGCATCAGGGCTCTTTCAATACATTTTACATTTTTAAATTGGTTCAAGGAATAATTACATGTAGCATTTTGTTCCTTATGATTAGGCTTTCTCTACTCAAAGATATATGACTGTATATCATGCACATATCAGGCTTCATATTGTGTATAATACAGTATGTAAACGTGTTATTGAGATTAGAGAGCCTGACAAAAAGGCAAAAGTTTAGCTATTCAAGCTCCTTGAATCCTCTCCAAACTTGCAGAGTTTATCAAAACTTGATAAATGCACAGCTAAGATAATTAATTTATATGAACTAAGAATATTATTGCTTTATAACAATGACAATGTACTAGTTTTCATAACAATGACAACCTAGTTTTGACAAAACAAGGAACACAGGTCAAGTTCATTCATGTCATCAGCATGCTTAGAAAGAATATGTACACATGTAAAGCACGCTAGCTTTTTTTACTGAATTTGAAATGCATGAATTTACTTGCTCTGTTGTACTTGTGTGTCTGTTCTTTAATTGTCTCCAAAACAAATCAGTTTTTAATAATTTATTTGTAACTGACTTTGTTTTTATGTGTGGTTGTCTCTTATTAGGAAGCTTAGCAGAAATAAACTTCTGTCCATTCCAGTTGCAGCCTTGAGCCAGTTAACCTCCTTACGAAAATTGTAAGTAGCTTATGTAGAAGATTTTCTTAAGCCCAGGATGGTTTATTTAATAATATGCTTATCTCTTATTTTCATCTGCTTTTCATGATGCTCACCTGACAGGCTATAATCTTACGATTTCCTGTGTTCAAGATAAGCATCGACCCTTTACAACAGCATTACATATTTAGGTCTAAAAAGTGCCGGTTGAGTATTGTGAATTCATTCTTTTTTGAGACCTTTACTTTCATGCTCAAAGAATATTAGTCTAAAACATTGTACATGTAAATGTAAAGTAGAAATATTGCACATTGTCATTTAGTTTGAATGCTTGGAATCTGAGAAAAATCCAATGTATTTTGAATTAGTATTCATTAAAATACTGGGACCAATGAAAATGTAAGGTAATGGGCCATTTCCGAGTTGCTGTTTGTCTGGTTTCCAAGTGAGTCTTGGTGCTCAGCTATTGTAAGGGAAATGAGTTTGATTTGCATAAGAATACGCAACTCATTTCCATTTGAATGGTTGTGCACCAGGACTCGCTTTGAAACTGAGGCATGCTGCAACTCAGAAATGGGCTATTGAAATGGAGAAGTGATTCTCCACTTCACTGGGCAAAGTAAGCAATTGTCTAATAATAGACCAGGGAGCTTCAGCAGGATTCAAACCCATGTCCACTGTGATGCGGATGCAATTAATACTCTAGATACACTGTACCAACTGAGCTACTTGTACATGTACATGTATGAAGCCATGCAGTTGGGAGGTTAATTTTTTGGCCTCTTGTTTTCCCATGAAAGGACTCTGAAGTATACAAAGTCATGTAATGTGTTGCAGACTGTGTTTAAGTGTGTCAACCTTGTCTTATAACATACAACGTATTCCCTTTGTTTAAAAATTACAACTCAATTTACTGAAAAGGTTGAAATAATTTTAACTTCCAAAATATTGGTATTTTAGGCAATTTTTCACTGCCTGAACCAACATACTTGGTACAGGTACTGTACCTGCTTGTTTGAGTTGTAATTTCAGACACAACAATATTTTGAATCAAACTTGGTTGTAAGGTACAGCCTTATTTTGCCTTAACTCATAATAAAAATATTACAACAATAAACCATGTGGCATCTGCTCAAAAGATTCTCAATAATTTTCTAGGGATGTTCACACAATAATTCATCAATTTTTAAATTAATGTTTATGTTGTGGCTCAATTTTTTTTTAAATTATAAAATTTTCAAACCATAGCCATTTCAATTTCATTTTTCTTTGTGTATTAATGTTCGTTATCATAATCTGAAACTGTTTTAAAAAAATTTAAACTAGGAAAAATTTTGAACCACAGCAATAATATTATTATATTACCAGTAGTTTGTGAAAACTTTGAAATCATTAAACAGCTGTCAAACTGATAATAATAAATAAAAATATATCTGAGTGTAAAAGTGGCTAACTTGATTCATAAAATAATACTTTTTGTTATCACGGTACAAATCCTTTTCACTGGTTTTGTTAAACAAAGCACTATCTACACATTTTGTAATTAGCTTTATCAATGGTAAAAATCTTTTTGGTGGTGGTAATACTCAGGCATGAATGATGGAGGGTATTTAATTGATAAATCACCTTTGGAAATAACTAATAATTATCAGGGAAAAAAAATTCCTTTATCAGTCAGTTATTTGTGAGTGTTGATTTTCAATGGTCAGAACTTTTTCATTGGAGCAAAACTGGTTCTCTCTTTAAAAGATTGTTTCCTTCTGGATACATGTAAGTGCTAGTCAAGAGCAAAAAAATAATACAGTTTTCATTTTTTCTTTAACAATGAAATTAATGTTCTTCATTCTGCTCTTTTTTGAATAATTATTAACTTTATAGGTTAAATTAGTCTGAAAAATGTCATTCGTCTTCTTGCCCAAACCCACTGGGAAGAGGCACCACACTGGAAAGGAGTGCCATGCTACACTACTGCCTAGTGGCTTCCTCAGGGGTGATGGAGAAGAAGACACAAGGCATGGGTGTCAAAGCATTAGGTTATTTATCTTAACTCTTAAAGTTGCATAAATTTTGTTTTAAGCCAGAGTAGCGTGAAACTATGTTGGATTGAAAACTACATAACTCATAGGAGTGCACGCTTGGCACAATGGTGAGAGCACTCACCTTTTGAACACCAATGTGGCCCAGGTTGGTTTCCCAGATTCAACGTCATATGTGGCTTGAGTTTCTTGGTTCACTATTCTTGTCCAAGAGGTTTTTCTCTGGGTGTTCAATTCAAGTCAATTTTTATTTTGCCACCCTACATGCAAGTTTACAAAGGAAAGAAACAATAGAAGGAAATCAAAGTTCAAAAAGTGGCAGGTGTTTGAGTTTTCCTCTATCATAGAACATTTCATTTGACCTGCTGTCTCCTCAGTTAGAGATTTTTATGACTTGATGGTTAAAAATATTTCAACCTACATACTGTTGTTTTATAATTTGAAATTGTCTTTACCTGGTATTTGTCCCCATAACTTAAGGTAGTCATACAGAGAATTCATAATATTATAACAAATCGCTAAATGATTTAAAAAAAATTGCTTTAAATTTAACAAATGGAATGTGGTTCAGTGTTGTCTGTGCTCTTACCAAGGATAATGTTTATTATCATAGTGGTCAAAATGTTGTGCTTACAAGGTCACAATTAAGAGACAGTTGATGCAAACAGCATTGTCCAGAATCTTATAGACAATGGCAAATAGACCCTTTTCCAGTTGTGTGCTTAGTTACCTGGCCTTTAAATACATACAGACATACTTTATTTGCAACTCCCAATAATCATGGGCTTTTCAGTTGCAAATAAATTAATACATAATTTACAACAAAACAATAAAATTATGATAAAAACGATATAAAAATTATTAGCCAATCAGATTGCGAGATTACAAGCAATATACCTTATTGTAGTTATGTGCTTAGTTACCTGGCCATTAAATGAAAGTGTGGCTGGAGTTGACCTTGTGGTAATTGTGAAGAACAGCTCCCCAAAAAACCTGTCGGCCGACTGTTGCCCAACAGTCGGCCAACTGTCGGCCAACAGTTTGTGTTATGTTTGACCTGTGGGTAACCTGTCGGCGGGGCATTTACTTGTCTATTGCTTCTAAACTACGCAAAAAGAGTTAAAGGCAGTTCATAACGATACCTTGAGCAGCACTTATTCTACTAATATGGCTTTTGTCCACGGTTTTAGCGTTGGTTAGCGTTACTTGCCCACATTGTTACCTATTCATTTATCCGCCATTTTGGAATTTTTTTCTAGTTCCCAATCCCCGAAATGCTCTTCCTCCAAAACCCTTTTAATGAAGTCTTTAATTATTTGTCTAGAACTACAGTTCGATTAAATTATCTTCCAATGTGATTCTTAGATTGTGTGGTGTGTTGTACATATCCTATACGCATCTGATAACAACTGATAACAGTATTTTACATAATTTCAACTTTGCCGTAGATCGGTAAGTAGGTGAAGGCTGTCGAGTTATACATCACCATTACCGAATGTTATGTCACGTTAACTGCTCATTTTTACCACAATTTTTCTTTTTTCTTAACCTGCCGGTAACCTGTTGGTTAGCTGTCGCTAGACTGTCGGTAACCTGTCGGTCAACTGTCGGCCGACAGGTTTTTTGGGGAGCTCTTCTTCACAATTACCGACCTTGTGATGATAGAGATTCCCTGCTTTTCTTATGTTAATGATGATGTTCTCATGCTAATTAATTTAGTGGGAATTTACATAAGAAAAGTAGTGAGGATTCTATCTAAACAAGGTCAACTCCAGCCTCACTTTCATTCATAGGCCAGGTAACTATAATTATATAAGCACATGACTGTAAAATGGTCGACTATTGTGGTAAAAAAATAATGTGTTAAATGTCTTTATTCTCTTTACTTTATTCAGAGATCTAACAAAAAATTTGATCAGGGCTGTGGATGTTCCCTTGAAGAGTCTCAAGACTGTTACTGCATTGTAAGTTCTTCATTTACCTTCTTCTTTTGTGAAACTAACACTTAAATTTCAGGAGTGTACTTATAATTATCGCTGTATTTTTGCGTGTATTTTTTAGGCCAAAATACATGTAGATTTCAATAACATTACTAAATTACTCTTTTAGCTCACATGTGTAATATTCTCGACAACCAAACAAGAATGCATGCAGTGACATACACAGGATGTCCGACCATGCATATTAAATACTTGGTGATTATTTTGTTGACAACATTATGTGTTTTCTTAATTTTAATCCATGCCTGTTACCATCCTTAACCTTGCATGACAAAATACCTTCCATGCTTACTACCAATATTATTTTAGTTCATGGTAATGAAACTATAGCATCTTTTTTGGTTTCCACAATGAATGTGATGAGGAGGTAGTTTTATTTTCCTTTCTAGTCTACAGCTTTAATAGCCTGACACTGCCTTATCAAGAAAAGAATAATAATCATTAAATTCGTAACCTCGGTTAATGCATTTCTCGTGCTCTGATTGGTTTACTCAATCTCGGTTATCAGCTCATATACTTTGTTTGCCCTTATGATTGTAGTAAGCGTTGCTAAGCTAATTAAAAATTACATGTATTTTTGCCGGAAAGCAAAATTTCTCTCTGAATAAAGCACAAAAAAAAAACCTTTTGTGGAAAGTTTGTATCAATTCTGATGTTTAGAAGTATGCGAAAAGGTAAGAAATAATTTTGTGATGAACCTGCATCTGTCTGACCACCAGGTATTGCATAATATCGTATCTTTATCAAGTTTGCTTGGATTTTCTCGCTTTTTTCGCTCGTATTTCGTACTGCCAAACATTTGAAGTTTAAGGAATTGAATTTAATAAAACAAGTATTATTGAATCCTTTTGCGCTTCTTGGATATAAGACTGGTTATAGCCAATGAGGCGTGTAGTGCCAAGCTGGCTATTAACCATCTCATATCCAACACGTGCTCATGAAATAATTGTTGATTATGTTGTGTTTCAAATTTTTTCTGGGTTCGAAAATTTGCAAACCAGTTCAGTTTTAATTTCTCCTTCACTTATATTCATTATCTTAACCTGAAACAAAGGAAAATGAAAATTGAACTGGTTTAAATTTAATTGAATGAGGAAAAAATTTGAACCATGACAATGATTATGAAATTGGCTAATAAATTTGACCAAACTTGGTTAAAAACTTGTAAAGTCACAGATATGTGACATAAAGAAACCAAGAGCAAAAAAATAAACAACAAAAGGTAAAAATTATAAGCTATAGATTTTTATATGAGGTTCCTTGATGAGAATTTTGAATCTCCTCTGTTTCGAAAATCACCAGAAATATTCTGGATTCGACTTGAACAAAAACTTCTGAAATCTTGGTGGTCTTATGCACCCAGGTGAACCCAAAATTCCAGAAATCTGCATTGATGTAAAGATTAGAGCTGTTTCCAAAATTGGAATGGAAATCCTCTTGGTGGGATTAAATAAATCCTCTTTGTGAACTATGGACTTGTGGTCTCTGAAATGCTTGCTTTTGAATCAAAACAACTTTTATAGGATTCCAAAACAAATTTATGTCTGACTATACTTACGGTACAGTATTCATTAATCGGTTCTTCTCAGCAACAAAAACAGTGAAAGAACCCCCACCCACAGCAAAGTGTGTTCTTGAGACAAAACTTATGCTTTGGTCTCAGCATTTAAACCTTTTACTCCTATTGGTCACTTACAGATTTTACTCTGCCTACAGGAGGTGATTTTACTCATCAACGGGGGTCCCCTCGGGCCTTAAAGGGTTAACAACATCTATTATGTTCACTCAATAATAACATCCCCATTTGCCCTTTTACTCCCAATGTCCACTGATAGATTTTACTCTGTCTAATGCCAGATGAATTTACTCCTCAATGGGGGCACCCTGGGGCCTTAACCTATTGACACCTCAAACACCCAGGGACACCCCCAGGTGACGAGTAAAATCTGTTAAGTCTCACTCCCAGGGAACAATGGGTCAATGAATTAAGGGATTTTTTGGAGGGGTGGGGTGGGATGAGGCAGTCTGTGTTAGAAAGGGGGACTTGTGGCATTGCATAATGATCAGAAATTTGAAAAGAGAGGTTTCAATAAAACTTGAAGTTGGTGGCAGCTGGTTTGAGTGTAGTGACCAACTGTATCAACAAGGGGTCTGATGGCCCATTTCTCTAGGGGAGTCGGATGGCATGCCATTTGAAAGAATCTGTCTTAATTTTTTCTGTCAGTTTTGGGGGAAGAGTATGTGACTTATCTGAGTGAAGTAGCCCAGGCTTTTTTTTTTGGCTGTCAGTGCTTTTTGAAACCACTGAGAAGCGACGTTTTTGTGTGATAGGGATTAGCCAATTTGAGGGTTAAATTACCTTTTGATTTTACTCTTTTTATCTTCACTGGCTCCTTTAAGAGTCAAAAACATGGCAGAAAATGGCTCCAATGCCTGGCCAACGAATAGCTGTGAGGCTACCATTATCCCTAAATTTAACAGACTTTGCTGCAAGCTTTTGTTCTGCTTGTGGTTTTGTTCTTTTGATTAAGTCACTCTTAAGAGGGAAAGGGTTAATCACTCACTGGACTCAATATTACTTTGTTCAGATATTCTTTATGATTTCATGATTATACATGTTTTTATTCTTTATGAAGTTTTATAAAGTTTTCTCATAACGATTGTATTTAAATGGTTGAACATAATTCAGTCTCTGACTGCCATGCATAATTTAAGTCTACTGCAGGGCTTGAAATTGCGACCAATACCTTTGTGACTAAAATATCTGGAGAAGTCGCAAATTTGTTTTCACCTTTGCTCTTTCAAAACAAGAGGGTTAGCAGTTGCCACATTGCTGCCACTTTTGCTAAAATGAATAAAGAAATGACAAAATTATTATCTCTTTATTGTTGCAGAAAACTTTCCAAGAATAAAATCAGCTCTATTTTACGTTCTTCCTTTTGGGAGATGAGCAGTTTGAAAGAACTGTAAGTGCATTATACGTAGTAGTAATTTATTCTGTTTTAAGAGAATTTTGATTATTGTCCTTTGGTATAAGTTGGGGTCTGTGGCCAGAATCTCTTGAGTGGTGCATAGGTATGAATACAAAACATCTGAAGCTTTCAAACTTAGGGTGGATTTCCTTACAGAATTTCACTTGATAAGTGGCAAAATAGAAACTGGAAAACAAAACCACCACCAGATGAAAACAAAACGATAATAATTATTGTCATAAACTTCAAAGATAAATGGAGAGGAGAGGTTAACTTACATGTACAGCTGAAATATTACTAGATCCTTAAGCAACTCTCCTTCATATGGTGCGAGTCTTTTGCCTGGTGAATGAAATAAATTTCACACTTCAGGGCTTGAAATTGCAACCAACACGGTTCCACTTGCGACTAAAATATGTGGAGAAGTAGTAAATTTGTGACTAGTTTTCACCTTCGTTCTTTCAAAATAATATGGCTAGCATTTGCCACTTTTGCTAAATAAATAAGAAATGAAAGTATTCTTTCTTGCCATGAATTTCCTTTCAATCTGAAGATATGGGGCACAATTTAGCTGCAATCCATTTTATGTGCACAATCATTCGCCATTTTCAGCGGTTTCTTTACACACAAATATTGTTTTTGTTTAACCACTGGCAATGCAATTTCTTGCCCAACTGCTTTACGACTAAATTTTTGGATGTAGTCACAAAATTGTCACTTTTTTTTTTTGATTTTTGAGTCCTGCACCTAATCTGGCTTGAGAATCAGTTTCCCCCAGAGGAAAACAAACTGTGTGACAGAGGTTTCCTTGACTTCCCACTCTTGTAAGAATGAAAGGAAACCTCTGAATGGATGTCATCCAGAACTTTTCACAAATAATTTAACTCTTAACTGGTTTCAAACCTGCTATAACCAGTTTAAATTTAAGTGCCTGAAGAATGGAGGTGATGTTGCATGATGTCTCATTGCATAATGCCTGAGATGCATGCAGAAAAGTCCTTTCCTTCTTAGTAGAGAGGAAGTCAAGGAAACCTGTGCTAAGTAGGGTAATTTCCATGCAAATGATTGTATTTTTCCCCAGAGATCTATGATGTTATTTGAAACAGAGAGCAATCATTGAGGGATGAGATTTCTTAAGAATTTCAAAACCACCTTTAGGATTCCTCACAACTCTTCCAAATGTTAGATCGGGCCCTTAAAGGGGTTTCCCTCTGAGGAGAAAAAGCTATAAGTTGCCTTCTCAGGAGGGGTTAAATGACACAGAAAAGTTACTAGGTATATTATTCCTGCTTAAACGTAGATGGATATTAACATTTGATGGAGGTGAGCAATCCATTTAATCAGGCATAGACCTCTTTCATAGTGGCAGGTAAATCAATTATTATTCTGTTTTAATGCTAATAAGCCTTTCCTGCCTTGAACATTTGTTTCAAAATGAGGGCAGTAGGTCTTTTCTAATTAATGTGCCAGTCACCATTCATGAAAATGGTCTATTTCAAGTTACTAAGGGAATAAGGGGATCAAAAGCTATGACACCAGTTTTAGGGTATTAGGAAATGAACTGCTTGCTTTTTCACTTGTTTTTGGTGTTTCTCCTTCTAACTTGTTTCTTTGTCTCCAGGAACCTTGATAACAACAATTTAACATCAGTGTCCACAGTGTGGTTCTTTGGGGTTTCAAATCTTCAAAAGCTGTAAGTTTCTTAGTGATCATGTTCCAAAATTTAACGTAAGTTGGAAAGATTATCGCAGTTAGTTGAGCACCTTAAAGTAGCTGCAAAGGAAGCAACGCTTTTCATTTAACTAATATATTCCTATTTTTCACGTTGCCATGTTACCACCAATAGCGTAGCTCCTACTCTACTATAAAAACTACACGTAACCCATAATCCCTCTATTCGCTCTGACGAAGGGCTAACGCTCGAAACGTCAGCTTTTAGAATCTCTGTACGGTGGCCAATTTACATTATCAACTCCGTTGATAAAACCAAATTTTTACATATCAATGATAGGTTGGTTTTTGGGAAAAGGGGAAAACCTGAGCGCCCAGAGAAAAACCTCTCAGAGCAGATTAGGGAACCTACAAACTCAACCCACATATGGTGTTGAATCCGGGAATCGAAGCTGGGTCATACTGGTGGAAGGCGAGTGCTCTCACCACTGCGCCATCCCAGCTCCTTTCAACGTCACTGCATGTCACTGATTTCTCTCAATGTAGCCAGAGAGTCAGGAAGTGATGAAAAACACAAAAAATGTAAATGCTTTGTTTATAGTGGAAGTGCACTTAGCTATCAAGCTACAAAGTTTACAGGCACCCCACTTTTTAATAATCTGAAAGAAACAACTCAAACTTGACAGAAACATGATTAAGAATCCCAACTGGCAGGAGGCAATCAGTTGCCTAATTACAAAGCGTGGTGGAGTTGAATCCAGGACAACTGGAAACAAATCCAAACCAGAAGATAGAATGAGATTTGAACCCGAGGCAACTGCATGCAAACCCAGCACCCCAACCACTGGGCCATACCACCTCCTAAAGTTGAATGAATGATATCAAACTCAGATCAATGGGCGAAGAGGAAACACACTCATCCACTACACTACCGAGACAAACCACAGCATTTAAGGGAAAAACTTCAAAGAATTATGCAGGTAGCATTCAAGCCTGTCATAATCAAATTTTAAGGGATTAGTTAATTTTCATTGTCTGCATTTGCTAATGATATTAAGTACACAGTGCAAATGGTACCAAAACAAAGTTATAACTATCTTGCCACATTTGCTTTCATAGGCCAATTTTTTTGTGAAACGAACATTGAAAACTATGAATCAACTGCAAATCATTGCTGTTGAACCACATCAGCAAATCTTATTTTTAAAATTTTGTGAATGGGAAGTGAAAGAAATTTAAATGGATCAGATAAATTAGTTCATTATATGGAGTGCAATTCTCACACCAAATGGAGCACTCTGCTTGGAAGTTTACGGTATGGACCATTACCATGGAAATGGTCCATTTCCTCATTATTTTTTTCTCCCTCTTGAGAAATTCAAGTTGAGTGAAACAAAAAGTTTTTAAAAAAAGGTGGAATTTAATTTTTTCGTCATAACAGTACAATAATAATTATAGCAAGAGGAATTAAGTTTTACATGTCAAAGGTTACTGTTCAAAGTTTGCTGATGGAAGACGACGATACCCGAAGATTCACCAAGCAGAGAAAAGTGCAATCACTCAAGGAAACAATGCCGTAATATTTAATAAACAACTTACTAACCTCACTTGTTTGGGACCATACTGGTGATTGTTGGCCCTCAGTCATTTTTGTACGGACTACGACCTTAGGCCAATATTCCCCAGTTACGGCCCTTGCACTAGGTTAGTAAGAGGTTAATATTTTTGTAATACGAGGCATGTCAAGAAAAATATTGTCATCTGTTAACTTGACTTTGAGTGGTGTATTGCTTAATTTCACTTGCAGAAGTTTGAATAGCAATCGCATCCGTGCAATTGAAACAAGCAAAGTTGGTTTGAATTGGAGATCAGTACTTCTTCTTAGAGAGCTGTGAGTCTCATTCAATATTGATGTGTTTCTTGTAGTTTTGTCATATTTTTTCATGGTAAATAAATAATGCTTCCTTGTGGCTGTGACTCCTACAGTACCGATCAAAAGAAAGTTACCACCCTCTCGCGAGAAGAGAGTCTCGCAGGATGAGTGCCTTGTCTGCGTCGTGTTCACAAAGAAGCTTGCACTCCAAAATGGAGCACGTAACTCTAAAGTGTAATGGGAAATGTGGTTCGCTGCGGTGTATTATTGTAAAACGAGAGTCTCGTGAGAAACTAGACGAGACTGGTAACTTACTTTTGAGCGGTACTGTATTTCACAAATATTACATGTACACATGCTCAGTCAGATTCATACACACTGTTAGTTTTACCAGTTATATTACATGCCAAATTTAGTGCGTGATTGGCTGCTTTTGATTATGGGATCCCAAACATTTTTTTTTATTTAGATGCAAAGCTTGAGAGTAATGTTTGACATTTGATGTTTTTTATTTATACTCTGTACTTCAACTATTTATTTAGATAATATACCTACTTAATGATGCCATAATTTGCTTATCATTTCATACATAATAAAGCAAGGTTGACTCCCACATCTCCCAATCTCAAGGTTTGAAATCCTATTGGTTCAAAAAACACTTAGGGCCAGAAGTAAAAGCAATTAGATGCATGCCTAATTTTAGCATCTGACAGGAAGTGTCCCGTTGAGTCCAAGCAATTTGCTACCTTTTTTCCAACAATAGAGTAAATGTAAGAGATTCATCTCTCAACCGTCAGCCTGGGTAAATAGAAATGTATTTTCACAGCTTATACTTCTTTATTTAATAGCAGTTGCTTTTGAATAATAATAATAATTATTATTATTATTGGATTTGACCTTAATTTTTTCTTTCACAGCTATCTTGCCAGGAATGAACTTTGGTACATTGATGCAACTTCATTTGCTCATCTTTCCAATTTAAAAAGATTGTAAGTTCCACAGGAATAATTTTGCCAGTTTCAGTAGTAAATTAACAGCCATTTCCAAGTTTACTTTTTGTCAAAGCGAGTGCAATATAGTATGGCATTTTTTTCGGCAGTTGTGAAACACAGGTTATGAGTCACAGGTCAGTTTACATGTCACCGTGCTACAGATAAATAAACAACACCAAAAGTGCCTCCAAGCCCTAATCACTCTCGATACGAAAATGTCAGGTCTAGGGGAAACTTTTGGCTTTAATACTTGCATATGAAAGGGGCAGGGATGCTCGTCGTCTCACTTTAGGGGTGTAGATTTCGGATTTTGGTCTCACCTAGGGTGTTCTGGTCAAAATGTCATCATTATGTAGCTGTGGAGGTCTCTTTTAGGCTTTTACGCGAATAGCCTGTGTACATCCGCCTCCTCCGCTGGAAAAAATCGGGGAGAGAATCTCTCTCCTCGATTTTTTCCAGGGGAGGTGGGAGGCGGATGTACACAGGCTAGTACGCGAAGAAATATAAAAATACATATTTAAATAATTATGGTCTCTTCTAGGGGTCAAAAGAAGCCTGGGCGACGCTCATATTGGTCTCTTTTAAGGGTTTAATTCAAAATTTCCAACAAGCATCCCTGCCCTTCATATCCAAAGCCGCCCACTCCAGGGTGGGTGGATTATGCACGCATGCAGCTGAAAACCCTTTTGAGCCACCTTATTTTTGAGCCCCCAGTTCTCAGTGAATACAAGATCACTGAAGGCGAATCTGGTTTGTGATCAAAGTGGGATTTTGTGAAAGTCGACGCCCATCTTGATTTTTTTGTTGCAGAGGTTTGGGAAGTAATAGCATTTATCATCTTGCCAACGGAGCATTTTCGGACTTACATTCATTACAAATGCTGTAAGTATCGTTTATGTCTGTGTATTGTGTAACGAATTTATACAGTCAAACTCTTCGAAACCAAAAAAACACACTACTCCAAGCAGGCTCTCATGTTTTGCATTGCAGTGTTTGCCACATACACATGTACGTACTTTCCAACCTGCTCTGCAAGAGAAGAGAAGCTTGGGGTGCAAAGTAAAGTGCGTTAACCTTCTCTAGGATCCATAGCAGGCATTTACGTGCAGGGAACATTCAAAATTCTCAAGATTCAAGAAAAACGATTAGATTTGAGAACGAGAATGGACCACCCCTCGTTTTGTCTTGCTTCAGTTTTTGCGTGGCTTAAACATCGGAAGCCACAGAAACGCCAGCTTGCAATGCAGGCTAACGCTTCTCAGACAGAACTGTTCTTGTTCATCCCTTTCTCTTTCAATATAAGGCAACGTCAGAGGGAAGATTCAGTGTATTAGAACTACTCATCTCTAATGAAGTTCTCTCTTCCTTTTTGTAATCTTTAGGGACCTGAGTAATAATGCTCTTTCATCAACGTTAGAGAGTGAAGTGTTTGCTAAACTAGAGGAATTGAAATTGTTGTGAGTACCTTAGGTTTTTTGGTGTTTCGACGCTTCATTTTGTGTACCAACTGTGGGTCGATTGTGGTGATTCTGGTAGCATTAATACAAGTATCCCTTGATTATCCTTCGTTTGAGTGTAGTAAAACTAAAGCCAAAGCAGGTAAAGAGCTATTATATAATAACCCGAGTTATTCTCGCATTTTGATTGGTTCTTTACGGTGGCCCACAAGGGCAAAACACAACTCAATATTGAGCTGGATACACAACAATCTTTCGTGATACAAAACAATTTTTCTCGGAACACAACAATCTTTCACGATACAGAACAATTTTTCACAGTACACAACAATCTTTCGCGACACAAAACAATTTTTCTCGGTACACAACAATCTTTCGCGATACAAAACAATTTTTCACAGAACAAAACAATCTTTTGTGATACAAAACGCCAAACAGCGTTTCACGATGCAAAATTAAATTTCACGATGCAAAACAAAAATTTGGAAGACTGGTAACAAACACGGGCAACTTCATATCACGTGATCATACAACACAACGTGCTGGTAAGTACTTCGCGTAAGATTACGTACATTGTCCCGACTTAACGAGTGTTACTATGTGTTAGACCACATATATGTAAGATGTGTAAGACTACGTATGTTGTCGTTACTATGTTTAACTATATTGTTCCAGTAAATCTACTGGAATCCCGTAACATCTGTAGTCCTGTAACTTTTGTAATCCTGTAATTTCGGTAACCCCGTAACTTCTGTAACCCTCCAATGGTTTATCATTCGGCCGTTAAATACAGGTGCATTTGTACACCATCACCAAAAAAAAGGTGGTCTTTTCCGACACTTCACAGCTAAGTGGCAGCTTTTTTCGTCTCATTAGAGGTGTCTTAAGGGAGAAGATCAACGTGCATGAACCTTGAATATCCCCTATGTTAATCCTTTACCTGTCATGATTAAATTGCAACCGACAGAGAACTTTGGGAAAATGCTCAGTCGGTAGAGCGGCGGTGATCTAACTCGTAGGTAGTGGGTTCAATCCCACCCTGGTCGCATGGTTTATATGGGTAGAAAATTGCACTTCTCATTACCCTTCAATAGTTAATTCTGTTGAAACATAAGTGTGACACGGCCAACGTTTGCAAAAACGTAACCCTTCTTAGGTAACCTTTAGAATAAAAAAATAAACTGTTTTCTCAAAATCATAACGGCTAGCAGAACCAGGAGGGTAGCTAAGAACGCGTTAAGGTGGGGGAGCTGATTGAATTTTTTTCAGAGTCTGAAAGAAGGAATAAAAAAGAAGACTATTTCTGGATTACTGAGAGACCGTTCAGTAACCCCCACTCAAGAACATCCCAGGTTGGTAAGGGACTGTTTGATGTCCATATCGTAATTCTAAACTTCAAATTTTAATTTTAAAACTACCTTTAATATGCACTATTTTGTATTTCTCAAAAAGTTACTAATCTTTGCAAAAAATAAAAATCAAGTACTTCCTCTCAAATAGTCCTAAAATTACTCAAGACACGTCGAAACATCGATTTCGTACGATGAACAGAGGGTTTTTGCGTTTTTCAAAACACGAGATGTTTCCATTACACCATTCCATTAAACGGCGAAAAAAAGGCTTTCAGGTTAAGCCTAGTTAAAACTAGTAGATAAACAAGCAAAGATGTTTCGGCAAACATGAACATCACTAAGACACCACAAACAGAATCTTACAAGAGCTAATGGATTACAGAAGTTACGAGATTACAGAAGTTACGGGGTTACAAAAATTACGGGATCACAGAAGTTACGGGGTTACGGAAGTTCAGGGGCACCCAACGTCAATTTTCGGAAAATATCTGTTCGGAAGACGATTTGAGATCTATAATTTTCGGAACATTTGTTGTAAAATTTCTTGCTTTCCTGCCTCTCCTAGGATTTTCGAACATCTGAAAAATGGTATAATTGCTCATTTTGAACGGATTTTTTCCCTAAAAAGGTCACCTAGAATTTCCGGGAGCCTTTTTTCTGGCTACAATTTTCGAAAAGATACGTTTTGATCCCTATAATTTTCGGATCACTAGACTTTTAGCTAGGAAATCCGAACAGATGAAAACTTTTTAGGGGATAAAAATATGCCTATATCTACCGTTTAAATACTAAAATAAGTTCAACAATGCTATGTTTAAGTGGTTTTGAACTATATTCTCGTTGGGCGCCCCTGGAAGTTACATGATAACAGAAATTACGGGTTTACAGAAGTTACAATTGCAGATGTTTACGGGGTTACAGAAATTAAACGATTACAGAAGTTACGGGACTACAGTGGATTTACTGGGACAATATAGTTAAACATAGCAACGACAACATACGTAGTTTTACATATCTTAATACAGATATGTGGTCTTACACATAGTAACACTCGTTAAGTCGGGACAATGTACGTAATCTTACGCGAAGTACTTACCAGCACGTTGTTGTATGATCATGTGATATGAAGTTGCCCGTGTTTGTTACCAGTCTTCCAAATTTTTGTTTTGCATCGTGAAATTTAATTTTGCATCGTGAAACGCTGTTTGGCGTTTTGTATCACAAAAGATTGTTTTGTTCTGTGAAAAATTGTTTTGTATCGCGAAAGATTGTTGTGTACCGAGAAAAATTGTTTTGTGTCGCGAAAGATTGTTGTGTACTGTGAAAAATTGTTCTGTATCGTGAAAGATTGTTGTGTTCCGAGAAAAATTGTTTTGTATCACGAAAGATTGTTGTGTATCCAGCTCAATATTGAGTTGTGTTTTGCCCTTGTGGGCCACCGTAGTTCTTACCTATGATCTTGTAGAGGACAGACGCACGATTGACGTCACCGTCAGCTTTTATGTGAATGAAGTTTAATTTGTTATTATATAAAACAAATAGACCCCATGTTGCTGTGCGTCTGTTCAGTAATAGATCACAAAAGACGTCAAAATGTGGTAAGAACATCAGTGACACACTCGGCTATCGTCTCGTGTGCCACTTTTTTGTTCTTACCACATTTGACACCATCTGTGATCTGTTAATGAACAGACGCACGGCAATATGGAATCTATTTGTTAATTTTATAAGAGAGAATTGTTTAAATTGTCAACCTGAGTCCAAGGATCACTTCTGAATTTCGACTACAACCCACATCTCAAACATATACATTTATTTCGCTCACCTTCTACTTCTTCTAAAAGGTGTCAAAACTTAACTGGATAAGTGTTTTCACTCAACAGGAGGTTAGATGGAAATCGAATCACCTGGATAGCCGCTAATACATTCACTGGTCTTACAGCTGTTAGTAGCTTGTAAGTACACCAACGGTTTACGGTCACATCGCCACCAGTCAAGTCGCCAGCAAAAATTGATTTCGCTCTCGCCAAGTCGCCACCAAGGGCCAGGTTGATGACTGTTCTGATTTATTCAGTTCTATTTATGCTGTATGGAGTGTGTCACATTTGCTAATGTGAAGGATTTTAAAACTACAAGCAAACGAACGAAGATAATCGATGGAAGCGCTTCGTGTTCACTTGATCTTTTCCATTGTAAACAGACTACTGAATGGCAGGTACAAAACACAGGCCACAGGTTACATGTCATTGATTTACCAATACAGAAACAACCCTAACTGCTTACTAGTGCTAACGTTAGACCTACGAAAGTTTGTTTAGGCCTAATTCGGGCCAAGGTTAGCTTTAATGTTATGTTTAGGATTGTTGTGGTGTTGGTAAAACAATGGCCTGTGACGTTTGACCTGTGACCTGTTTTTTGTTTCCTGCCGCGGTGTTTGCTATAGTTTGTGTCGTTTATGTGAGGTGGTGTTCGAATTGCTTAGTATTTGCTTGGTAGCGAGATACTGTAACTCAGTTTTTTTGGTGGCGACTTTACTAATGGCGAGATGACATTCCAATTAAGAGATTTCATGATAAATTTTCACTTCTCTCTTCGGTTTACAGGCATCTTTTTTTTGTTTGCTTTGTTTTGTTTTTTTTTTTTTTTCAGTATTAATTTATTTATTTTTATTGAATATATAACAGAAGTTCACATCACACTTGAATACCAATATACATGTAAAAAGAAAAAGAACACAAATACAACTTATAATCTGACATACAAGCCAAAACGGGATGTAATAGGCAGCTTAATCGCATACTGACATGCACGAGAACTGAGTGAACAACAAAGAGGGAGAATAAAGTAAATTGAATCATGTAAATTTCTCAACCTTTTATTTAAAATTAATCTTATTGAAAAATTCAGACAAAATAATCGTGCTCTCGTTTAGCTTGTTTGAATAGATGTAATACATCATGTATAAAAAAGTAAAGTTAAACTTTCTCACAGCCCCATGCCCAGCAAGGCTTTGCTTAAACAAGCCAAACACGATTTCTTTAGGTTCTGGATTAAAACTAGTATTGTTTGTGGCATTAAACCACGTTTACAGTCATCTCGCCACTAGGAAGATTTGTCTTGGTGGCGACTTTGATTACATATTGGTGGCGAGTCCTCCTGGTGTCGAGATCACTGGATACACTCTCTTCTCTCTATGTATTGGCAAGACAATTCAATGCGTTATGGTCAATGTTTACGCCTACATCATGTTTGGTTCGCATCTCTTCACGGATAATATTTTTAGACGCAACACTTTAGAAGAGACCTGAAACTGAGCCGGTTAGAAACCAATCAACCTTGCTGGAAGTAGGAGTGTTCTTTAGTCTATTTTTGCCAAGCAAGGTGCTCTGCAAGCCTTGACTTGTGTTATATTTGAGAAACGTTATTGCCAGTGCTATAGACGAAATTTAGCCAGATTGAGCGATTGGGAACTGGCAACTAAATCAAGCGAAATGAAAAAATAAGTACATAGAACAATGAAGTAAGGTTTGAATAAAACAGCAAATCCAAAAAAGGCAGGGATGGGCAACATTGAACAAGAGTAAAATGGTTCGCAATTGGGGTTTTTGAAAACTGTCCATCGTAACAGTTTTTCGAAGTTTATCTCTGTCGTTTGTAACATTTTTTTTCACGAAGCTTTGAGTTGTGCTGTTTAAGAGTTATGTCTGCATTAACATTAAGTTGCGGAGCGAGTAGGAGCTAGTGATTGGTAAAACTATACACAAAATCAGCTTGGGACCATAAGGAGAGGTGATGTCCCGCACTGGACATCTTTAATGTCT
>OX421456.1:14329825-14337325 GCA_949126865.1 Montipora capitata | reverse complement strand
TACAATGCCTGTAGGATGAACGTAGCCTGTAATTAAGAGGTGTGACACCAAATTCTCATGACTATGCAACAAAGAAATCCATAGTACTAGTTAGGAGAATCAGCGTTTTGATCGTGGGAATGAAATGGTTAATAATCACATTCACGTCTGTGCTAAACCAACGATTGTGCTTGTTCACATACAGATGCAAATGACTCCAAACCAGAGGTAATCGAACATCCACGTGGACGCAAGGTTCTGTTGGGTCAAAATATGACACTACAATGCATGGTGTCACCGAAGAACCACTCAATCACAGTGAACTGGACAAAAAATTACAAGCCATTGACGAGAGGTTTTGTAACAGTTAGCCAGGTAATATTAATCTCTACACTATCAGCTATTCATAAAAATTTAGTCATAAAATAGGTATGTAAAATGCAATGAATGATGATCATAGACAGATTAAAAAAGTCGACGTTTCATGCATTATCCCTTCGTCAAAGCGAACCTCTTCTTCCAACTGCAACGATGACATTGCGTAGCAGCAAATTGGACGCCTCTAATGCAACCGACGGCGAAAGCAAATATCATTGGAGTGATTATGTCGAGAGGACATGTAATGAGATATGTTCCACTTTAAGTGTATTTCGTGAAAAGTGCGTTACAAATCCCGAAGGACATAATTCTTATTTCTCTCTCTCGCTCTCTGACTTTCAGTCCAAGGATGGTAACCTAGCAACGTACTCAAGTGAACTGCACCTGTCCTCAGTTTCAAGAAGAGACAATGGATTTTATCAATGTGTAGCGTATTCAGCACAGCTTGCACCAGTGCAATCCAAGATGGCACAGATCACTGTGTTAGGTTGGTTTTACTCGTACAGTTGCTGCATATGCCGTTAGAACTCAACCGGTAGTGATTTCGAAAGTCAAGGTTCACGCTGCATCCAGGGTTGACACTCAGACATAGTTCGATACTACTCTGGTTGGAATGAATTTGAAGTAATATTTCAAAAACGCCTGCGGCCTCGTGGTTTCAAATGTTTTCGTGCGTTTGGAAATCCAATGAACCACTCGCACTCGTTTTTGTAATATTACTTCAAAATCTCATCAACAATTCCAAAGCCCATTGACCTATCAAATGGTTGATAATACATTACGTTCAGTGACTTTATATCGGTAAAAGCTCCTCCTTATTAGTATGCTTTGTTGTGTCATATGTTAAAGTAACTGCACAAGTCATTATTAAAGTCACTGTGGCCCGGGTTCCATTCCGGACTCGTAGCAATATGTGGGCAAAGTTTGTTGTCGGTTCTTTACTCTGCTCCGAGAGGTTTTTCTCTGGGTTCTCCGGTTTTCTCCTCATGTTTGCTGATGTTCTCCTCTCACAATTTGAACCTTTGTTCGGACTCCCGAGGGACACGCTTTTTGAGGAATTTTTTCAAAGCCCTTCAAAAACGGAAGCAGCTCAAAAATGTATTCTTGTATTTTCTTGGCTCACCCAGATTTCACACTAGCTTCGTGTTTTGGCGTCGAAGAACTCTGCTTTTCTAGGACAGGACGAATTTTTTTCAACGAAATTTGGTGCATTAGACAAAAATTACCCTCTCTGTGGATTACTCTCTCTCCATCAGTCATATTTCACATTCTGTAAAGAATTACTTTCATAACATACAAAACCCTTTTTCTAAATTTTGTGCCAAACTTTTGTTCGTCTATAGACGGGCGACTAAGTTGCGTCAATTTTACTGTTTTTCTTGCTATCGTAGGTTTAAACCATGTTCTCTTTTCATCGTTTTCCAGTTTTTCCAAAACTAACAAAGAAGCCTGAAAACGTCTTTGTTGAGGCCGGTAAGACCATCCAATTGCACTGCAAAGCGCAGGGTCACCCAATCCCCACGCTCTCGTGGCAAAAAGATGGCGGAGCAAGTTTCCCTGCCGCAGATGATCGGAGAATCCTGTATAATGATGGAAGCGAAGTTTGTGAGATTAAGAATGCTACATATGTGGATACTGGAAAATATACCTGCAGTGCTACCAACGAAGCTGGTTCGGTTAATGCTTCAGCATTTGTCACTGTGCTAGGTGAGAGACAGAAGTACTGTGTAGAGTCAGCATTCAGCCTTGATTGACTACGGTTTGTCGGGTTAACTATAGTAGTACTGGCTTATGCGGGGTTAATTAACACTTCACTTCACTTCGAGCACGTCCTCCCTTGTGGTCTTAGCCTACCTGTTTTTGTTTAACCAAGACAATGGCCGTGTTTTCACGAGCGGTTGGGCAGGTCGCTTCGCGAGTGACAGCCGAAAGCTCCATGAAAACAGTTCCTCGCTTAAAGTTCGGCAAATTTCAATAGAATTCTCATTACATTTAAGCCACCGAACCAGGTAGCTAAAGCGAGTTGGCAATTACTTTCGGCCGGTGAGGAGTCGCTTCGAAAATACAACTGGTGTGCTATTTTTATCACAGACCGCCCACCGTTGGCTGAGTTGGTTGAGCACCGGGCTGCCATGCGGGAGGTCGTGACTTCGACTCCGGCCGGACCAACACTCAGGGTCTTGACAATTGACAAGAGTTATCTACAAGACCCTGAGTGTGGGTCCGGTCGGAGTCGAACTCACTTGTGGTCTTGTCAATTGTCAATAGCCTAGCATGTTTTTTTTTGTAAAGAACTGTAATAAGTACTGTGTGTAAGTTATGTATGCGAGTATATGTAACAAAAAAATTTAATTAATTAATTAAAATTAAAATTAAAACTAAATTATGGTATTTTCGAAAGTGGCTTATATATCGGTATTTGTTAACAAAAGTGAAGTAAGCGATCACATTGCGTAAACAAAAAAACAAAAAGAAAAACACTCAGGGTCTTTAAATAACTGAGGAGAAAGTGCTGCCTTTGTAATTACATCCACAAATGGTTAGACTTTCAAGTATTCTCGGATAAGGACTAGAAACCGTAAGCCCCGTCTCACAAATATCTTCCATGTTCATTAGTTCCCTGTGGGACGTTAAAGAACCCACACACTATTCGAGAAGAGAAGGGGATGAAGTTCCCGGTGTTGTGGCTGTCCTCAGTGAGTATATGGGTGGGTGGGTATAGCAGGTCCACATCAGCTGAATAGCTGCCAATACTTCAACCTGCTCAAACAAATAGTTTCAGAATTATCCAGCTTAGCTTAAGTCAAAAACAGCCGATTCCTCTTACATGATCTATGTAACACTTTCTATTTCCGACAGAACCACCTCGTTTTATCCGTTCCCTGAGGCGAGAGATTACAGTATCAATAGGTGACAGTATGGTTTTGGAATGTTTCGTGCGTGGTGCTCCGAAACCGTCGGTGGCCTGGTTCAAAGATGGAAACGAAGTAAAAAGCAGCGAGCACGTAGTGATTGCAGAGGCAGGACAACTGCTCGCGATTGCGCAGGTCAAAGATGAAGATGAGGGTAGTTATGCTTGTGAGGCCTCTAATTCGCAAGGGAATGTCAAACGCACCATGGAGGTCACCATAGAAACCGGTATGTAAGATTGTGATTCTTTGCAACTGAAAAGAATAGTCCCCTTGCATGACCGTGTCACCTGACCTTGGGTAATCATTAGAAAATGGTCGTGGTACAAAATAGATGCCAGAAATGGAAAGAGCGAGATGAAATTAGTAAGATTGTCAATTTTGAGGCTACTGAGATTTAAGTGTGTGATTTTAGAGCGGTTTGAAAAGTTGAGAAATGTTAAAGGAAACCTCCACTAAAAAAAGAATACCACTTCAAAATATTTAACATAATGTTTACAATCAAAATTGTTCAAACGTTTTCCAATGGAATCGTTTGTATCCGAAATAACTGAATTTCAAAAACGCTTGTTTTGGTTTTCAAATTTCCTGGGCGCCGCCATCTTGAATAATTGTGACGTGTTATGGTTGCTCTTTTGTATTTGCACAAAGAGTTTTTGTTTTAAAACAATGGGGCAACCATGACACGACACAATTATTCAAGACGGTGGGGCCCGGGAAATTTGAAAACCACAACAACCGTTTTTAAAATTTATTTACTTCGGATACAAACGCTCCCATTGGAAAACGTTCGAACAATTTTGATTGTGAGCATTATGTTAACTATTTTAAAGATATATTCCTGTTTTAGTGAAGGTTCCCTTTAAAGAATTCTGTGCTGGATGGCTAAGCTTGTCATCCAGCATCTGCTCAAAAATTTTCAGGCATTAAAATCAATGTAAAACCCCTCACCTAAATGTCAGTGGCCTCAAAATTGACATGCTTACTTATTTCATCACGTTCTTTCCATTTCTGGCATCCATTTTGAAACCGGGACCATTTTTTATGATTGACAAGGTCACGTGTCCCGGTCATGCAAACGGCCAATTTGTTCTCAGACAAAGGAGCTGCCCTCGACACTCCAGCTCTGCCTATCTCTGGTAAGATTGGCTGGCTAGTTGGTCTTGAGAGAGAAATTCATTCCCCGATCAATCGCTTGTTGTCTTGAAAGAACATTATCTTCTGTGGGCCGTTGTGTAAACATCATCTTTGCACCTTGTGAAATGTAGCCTTCTTCTTGCTTGTTATTCATGCAAGTGGTTGTTTGGATAAGATAATTGCAAGCGGAAAAAAACCACCCCAAGTACGCTTTTCTCATGTCCTCCAAACAATTTTTTTTTGTTTTTGTTTTTTTCAGAAAAATACACCAGCGTTGCCAAGAGTGATAAGTTCAACAGTTCGAAATACGTGAAGTATGACAAGAAGACATTTCTAGGAATCATTGTTGTGGCGGTGGTGGCGTCCATTGTGGTAACATCGATGGTATGGTTATTTATTCAATATAACACTTTGTCGTGTGGTAAGAAGAGGTCGCCAAGGAGGTCACAGTTTACAGGGCCATTTGGAGCCGATTGTTCTGATGAGTCGAACTCTAGAGCATTTAACCAGGAAATAAGCTATATTCCTTTAAAATTATCAAGTTCTAGTAGTACACAGACGAGCAGAGAATCGCCGCGATCCACTGCAACATTCCTCACTGCGTCTGAAGCGGCTCAAGGACGGTGTACTGTTGCTACTCTGGCAGCCAGCTCGTCGGAAAACGCCTCGGGCTCCGAAGAAAAATCGTCGGGAAATGATAACATCTCGTCGGAGAACTCGCTTAAAGGGAGTCACAGCTCTTTAGCGTCTTCGTGCCCATCGGAAAGTTGCTTACCGAGTTACCAAGAAGTGGTGACTTCTGCACAAATACACGCTTCAGATAGTGACTCGGAAAAAAATCGAGCGGCACCCACAAAAGCTGCGAGAAAAAATTCGCTTAGCAATCACGATCCTGGTGGAGGAATGTGTGAACCTGAACTTGATATTCCAGACTGTATACCTTACAACGAGGAGACTTGTTTAACATACGATGGCAATGATTTGCCAAAAGATGTCACACCAGATGTGTGCGTGACTGTTTACCCGCTAACAAAAATAGATACGTCTTGCGTGACGGATGGACTAGAGTCTGTAGCAATAGAAACGTAGTAGAAATTAGAATTAAATAGATTTATGTTTAAATGTCATTGTCTCGTTCTCACTTGTGAAAAAAACAGGATTTTTTTTTAATCATGAAGGAGATTTTTCACATTGTTTTGCGCCAAGCGCAGACAGAAAGTCATGTTTCGCGGTCCCTGTCGAATGTGATTAATTTCACAAACCACTCGAGCAAATGCTGAGAATTTCAGGTGAAACAGTTCTCCTTTTCACCTCATTTGTTGCTTTTTTCACCAGTGGGAACAAATAAAGAGTGATCACGTGATGAAGGTCGTGATCGATTTTAGGCAGATCGTCCTGGTTTAGGGTCATTTCGCCATCTGGAAGACACGCCACAAACCCATTCGCCACCACAATTTTATTACGCTCCGAACATTTTGTCCTGCCCCCAGTTGTTCAAACGGTGGATAACGCTATCCACCGGATAAACACTAGTAAAAACAATTGAGTTATGCAGTGTGTAGAGCGTTTTCACTCACATGACCAGCAGCCATATTGGCTTTCTGAAACAAAAGAAAGTATTTGCATAAAAATAGATTTCAATTCCCAGAGGATTAGTTTGGAACACCAACATGGCCGCCATTTCTTTGTTTTGGAACACCAACATGGCCGCCGTGACGTCATGTGAAAACGCTCTATAGTGATTTATCCAGTGAATAGCGCTATCCACCCTTCGAACAACTGGGGCCTTGTGGCGGGTTTGTTTTATCCAGAAACTTCCTGGTGGAGAAATGACAAGTTCACTATGTTTCCTGTCTTTACTAAATATGCAAAGACATGGCGCTAGGATCTTTATATTGATAGGTCGTAATAGAAAGATCCCAGCACCATGGTAAGTTCTTTAACTCGGGAAATTCCAACACAAGACACGAAAACAAACGCGTGGCCTCTGTCAACCGTTCAACTGTTTCATTTTGCCGATGAAAACTTTTGACAAAAAGTTCATTTAACTTGTTTTAGATCATCATGTGACAATACTCCAGAGAGTGTTTCTCCTACAAATTGGAAAATCTTCTCCAAAAGGCCAAGGCAACGTCGTTCCCAGGGCCTGTCTATTTCCCTTTCCTTGGAGCGCTCTGAGACAAGGGAAGAAGAGAGACCCTGGAAACAAGCACGAGACATGATCAATTCTCCCGTTTATACTCACATGAGTAATGAACAGTCAACGAAGGTGAGACGTTTTTTTATGGGTTCCCTGGTGGAACTTCAATTCGTTTTGCTATGGGTTTTAAGTCGAGACGATTTCTGAGACATTTGAACGGAACTACCAAAGCCCTCTTCCGGTCGCTCTCTTCTGGTCAAGAATAGCGGCCATCTTAGAAGCGTTATCGTCGTGCTGTGATGTGAAAGAGGGTTTAGCCAGAACGTACCTCAAGCTGTCTTTGTGTTGGACAACATCGCGTGCTGGGCAAGTGTCCAGTGGCCTCTGGACGCAGCAAAAACTCTATTCAACTTTGTTTTGGCAAAAGGCGAAGCCAAATCAAAATTTCAGGAGTCGATAACTGGTTCAAGGAGTGAGAAATGCAGAATGAAAGACGCAGATATGACCACCAACGTAACTGAATCTCAATCGGGCTCGCGGATTTTTTGAGTTTCCTTTGGTTGTCACATATTCTCTGAGTCTTTCATAGTTAATAACTGTGTCGTTCATGCAATACTGAGTTAAACTCATAAATAAGGAATAGTTCTAACTTGACTCTACGCGATAAAGGCGTTGTCGTAATATATTAATTGTTTTGTAAATAGAACATTTTTAACTCGTTCACTCAACGGATGTTTACACGTTTCATTGCAAAATAGTCAATTACGATTCTTACTTACTATTTGCCATAGACACAACAACGTACCACTTTGAGAACCACCCCTTCTCTCTGAGAACGTCGATTTATTCACAGACTCATCCTCAATCCGAGGCTTTAGGCTGGCTTGGGAAATTGTTTCAATATTCATTGTCATTTTTCCTACAACGATTGCTTGACGCATTCCTCTTAGTATTTGA
>OX421456.1:14307325-14324825 GCA_949126865.1 Montipora capitata | reverse complement strand
ATGAAGCGCCCCCTTTTAAAGAGCGACCTTGTGTTTAAGAATTATCTGATGGCAAATACAATACAAATACCTTTTCCTCCCTCCCGCACCCACTCCCCCCAAAAAAATCATAACGGCAAAGCTTGATTAACCAGTAAGGTCTTTTTCCTTCTTTCTTACCTGTCCTCTGTGGCGACCTTTAACTATTCTAACGTGGGAATCCAGCGCCTTAGGTACGACAGTCTCCAAGGCTGACTGTGGTACATCTAAGCAAGAAGAAGAAGTGCACACATTTGCATAAAAAAGATGAAAAACCTTAAGTCCTGCATTCTTTCAAAAAGAAATTGCGGAATATTTTATACAGGAAAAGACGTAAAGACTTCTCTCATCCGTATAACAGGTCTCACGATAAGCCCTCTCTAAGCTTAATTTCTGAACATGGGTCCAGTTGTTATCAGCACGTGCGAAAGCACGCGCGGGCACTGCTGGACATAAGAGCCAATTATAATTGGGCGTTGAGCAAGTGCTCCAAGAAAGTAATTTAACTGTACATAAAGTACATCTAAAAATATTCTGAATAACTTCAGAAGTAAATTGGCGCATGTTTAACTTGGTGAAATCCTCGACGTTCTTTCTCTGTATTTTTTTTTTCAAAGAAGAGAAAATCCGGCAAACGTTTGGCTCATAAACAAGCTACAACCCTTGACAAAATTGTTGAGACACTTTTGACGTTCTTCTCCATATCCAAACCAATTCTTTCGAAAAAGTCAATCTTCAAGTTGCGGATTCCGCTCTCTCTCCCAAACAATATTGAGGGATATCTTCTTTATACACAATATTGTCTCGGGCAGGGAAGGGAGAGGGAGAAATTGCTGGGCAATTGTTGAGCAATTGTTGGGCAATTGTTGGGAAATTGTTGGGTAATTGTTCAAATTGTTCAATTGTCCAAAAAACCGAAACTTGAGACAACACCCAACGATATTTCTCTAGGATGGTAGTAAGAACTGAGAAAAAATAACCAAGCACTCTTGACCGAAGAATGCTTCTTACAAGCATTTAACAGCAACAAAAACAGAAATTCAATCAACCTTCAAGAAGTCTTCCTTCCTCAGCTTCACAAACACAGCTCTCTGTACTCACGACATCGACCACACGAACCTGCCAAAGACAGAGACAGTTGCAAAATGTATAAAATGTATAAGGGCCTCTAGTTGTCATCGATATTAAGCTTTTAGTTGTCGATAACAAAACATCGCGAGTGTGAATCAAGCTATCGACTATAAATAGCGAAAAATCAAGCTGTCGACAACAAAGTAGTTTTCCTTTTCAAATCAAACTACTTTAGTTTTTGATACTTTGTTATCGACAACTCCCTTTCTCCCGACTGTGAGCAGAAGCCACTAGAGACAGCGCGTCACCCAAGCCAAAATCAATGGAGCAAAACGTTCCAATGCACGTAAAGTTGACCATTTGTGGATTTGTAGCACTGATATACACTGTTTAAGCCTACGCACTTGTTCAAAAATGGTTATCTTTTATACAATGTTTCTTTTTCTTCATTTTTTTAAAGTATGATGTAAGCCACCCGTCATGTAATTTTCATGAAATTTTGAGGGAACAAGTCGTGGGTGACGCGCTGTCTCTAGTTACATGTACTGTGAGCTACGCAGCGAGACGAACGATTTTTAAAGTCAGCGGTTCTTCCTTTCAGCCCGATGACAACATGCGCATTCCATTTAAGTTCCCCGGCTCCCGCAAAACTTGCCAGTTATCGACAACTAAACTTTTCGATATGGAACCCATTTCCTAACACCAACAATGGTTGATTCAATTAAGTTGTCGAGTGGAAATAGTCGTCGATAACACCTTGCCTCATTTGTGGAGGCCCTAAGGCAGGATATTGCGAGTCATGGATACAGATGACAACCGCTTTAACAGTTCAGGTTTTCAAGAGAAGACGAGGACGGAAACCGGAAGTGAGCTGTTTTCCCTTCTAACTTGTCTTCACACAAGCCAAGTATCTTCACTCCAATAGAGATGATTAGTGTAATAATCTGGGCCCGGTTGTTGGAAAGCCGATTTTACTTAATCCAGGATTAGCGTATACTTTTGTTTCATGTTGTCAACTTTTTAGTAAAAGTTTCTTTGTTTATTTCTTTCTTTTTCAAGATTGACTTCTTCTAATGTAAAATTTAGCCGAATATCAGCATTGAACAGCATTTGGGAGTGGAGAAATAAAGTCCTTGGTTAATTTTTAATCTGGGATTACCGTTAATCGGCTTTTGAACAACTGGGCCCTGGGAAATATCACCAGGGCGCTTATACATCACTGTCCTGGCACGCGAAATGTTCTCTTCCGCTTACCGTCCGCGTCTCAAAAACGGATGTGCTTAAGCTCCCTTTGTTTCATTTAACGGTAGCGTTGTGGTACCATATGATACATCAATTATTGCTTTGCAAGGTACTCTCATTATTGTGGCGTAATTTGTTACCATAGCAGCAAGAAATCCATCCCAAAAAACACCCTACATTTTGTCTTTAGTTGCTTGTATCTCTAAAGAAAACTAGGTGGCCCCCACTTTTCAATGCTGAAAAGTCATTGGATGGCCGAGGTAAAACTATTTGCAAAGTTTAAAAAAATTCTGTGGAGCAGCTGTGGAGCCACCTTAACTTCTCGAATTTTTAAGGTGGCTCTGAATCCACTCCACATAAATTTTTTTAACTTTGCAGAGTTTTTCATCTCAGCCTGCTCATCACTTTCCAGCAATGTCGAGGTTCAGAGACTCAATAAGATTTTTAAATCTTATTGAGTCTCTGAACCTTGACACCCTGAAAAGGGTGCTTTCCATTTGACAGAACTGACCGATCAGACCGGGAATTTGGAAGGACTAACTCTACAACGCGTTCAAATTAAGACACTTCGAGGATGATATATACTCCTCCAGAAGAATGAGAGGGGAATGTCCTCCAAGTTTTCCTTCAAATTGTTGCATTTTCTTTGTAAACTGACGAGTCTGGCCGGCCAGTTCTCATGAAAGGAAAGCGCCCAAACACTATTTTTTAAAACTACTGATTAGAAGGCTGTTACGTACAGTAGGAGGAATGTCATTCCAAATATGAGATGCTTAAAAACCTAAAGGTATCAAGTGTATTAGCGCGAGACGAGTTAGACTAAGAAAATTTTCATGCATTCATGACAAGCAGCCTATCCTTTCCCTTTTGTTGTTTCAAGTTAACGCGATGCAGAATCCCTCTGCTGTAGCACGTCATTAATATTTAAAGTGCCCCTAACCCTTCAACTTGGTTTTTTTTTTTTTTGGGTAGACTTTTACATCTTTCAAGAACTCATTTTCGAAAAAAATTTTCAAAAATATTGAATCCGGTTTTTTTTTACGAAAGTGAAGGTATTCTTGACTATTTTTCACCTATCGTTCGCATTAGTTCCCCACTCGGCCAATGTATCGAGCATGAAATAAGAAAAGGACATCGTGCAAGTTTGAGTTGTTGGCATGTGTGAAGATTCGCGGAGAACGCAGAGAAAATGGTGGAAAAGCGCGCGGTTTATGGATGGAGCAACCCTAACAATAAACAGAAAGGAATCAGCATGCATAAGATTCCTTCTGATAGCGATCCGAGGGCTGAAGCCCGCCGAAGAAGACAACGATGGATAATATTCGTCAATCAGACGCGGAAACATTGGACTCCGGGAAAGACTTCTTCGATATGTTCAGTGCATTTCAAGCACGAAGACTTTACAAGACCTTTTAACTCTAATAAAAAACGATCCCTCAGAGAAGATGAATTCGGAGTTTGCGTTTGGCCAACTATCCATGTTGGAAAAAGAGCAAGTAAAAATGAACACAAAGGTTCCCCTACAATACGACAAAAGAGAATTAGACCTGATATTGTCACCCTGGATTAGTCACATATTACATCAAATTACGACCAAGATATTCTTCCTTTATAGCACGTCAGATTGGAATGGTGTCCTTTTCTTACGTCACAGCCAAAAAAGTGTCAGATATTAGACGCTTCTCATTGGCTAGTTCCTAACGAGCCCACGAGAGAATAATTTGTCCAGCGGGGTTTATAGCGCGCAAAAAACTACAAATTTCACTAACTTCAAGCGCTCGTAAAAAAATGAGGATTCAATATTTTTGAAAATTTTTTTCGAAAATGAGTTCTTGAAAGATGTCAAAATCTACCAAAAAAAAAAAAAACAAGTTGAAGGGTTAGGGGCACTTGAAGTCTCTAATTTCATTGAGGGTACCAAAGCGTTGCGATAGTTCCCCAGTCAAGTACCTTTTTATTGTAATATTTGCCTTTCTTGTACTCCTTGCTGATAATCCTCACTCTTGTTTGGGGATACAGCCAACACGTCGCAGCTTTTTCACTTCGTTTTTGCGTATCGCTGTGCAATCTATCTTTGTCGTGGTCTTTGTCCTTTTTGGGGTATTTGCTGGGTTCATGGTGATTTTTACTTAGTGGAATTAAACACAAAAATGAAATCAGAAACATAGCAAGATAACTCCCAGCACCCCCTCCCCCCCCCCAAAAAAAAACCCTCTCCTTTTATAGCCTCACCTAAAACCTTTTAAAGGCTCAGATTCGCCCAAAAGTCATTGCGGTCGTTTGTTTTTGTTTCAAATGACGGTTTGTCCAAATGTGTGACGTGATTGGCTGAATGCACTTACACGAATCACGCGAATAATTTCGTGTTACGCGAAATTGAGTAACGGGGCGAAATTAATTTTGGGCTCGGAGGCTCGAAGGGTTTTCCAACAGTAACAGTGAGTTCCAATAGAAAAGGATTCCAACAATGTCAATCCTTTCATTAGGGAAACGATTTGATATTTGTCTAATTCTATTGTCAGGCAATTTTTAAGGGTATCTGCGAGTCCCTTACTGTTGCCCTGGCAACGGTACAGCAGCACTGCTAAAAGGGAAAAGTTAGCTTTTTGGATAATAAATTAAAAACTAATTCGATGACCTATTTTTTTGGATCAAATTTCAAAAACGTCATTAATTTCTCTCACCTAATACATGGTATGAGAACAAATTATCTAGCATCTACCTAACTTTATCTGAGTTAGCTATGAAAACGCTGTTGGAGGATAAAAAATAACCCACCGGTATACATATCATTAACCAGAGTCACTCGAGTGCCTTTCAAAATGTGACGGAGTTGTACTATCTATAGGGAAATCTTTGTTTACATTTTTTGCTTAACTAGCACAAGGCTATTGTTTTCTAATCAGTCAGCCGAGAATAAAGTACTGAATATTGAAAGTGCATTGCGTAACGATCTACCTCTGAAAATTTGAGCGCGATATACCAGATAATATCTGAGCAATGATTCTTTTCCGAGAATGTATAGGGTCATTAGTGCTTTTGCCACCCAAGAATTCATCAGTTTTTGAAGGCTGATAGCTGGCTCGTGTTCAAAGCAAAAAAAGGCTTGAAACTGGAGATTTAACAAAGTTCAAGAAGTTATTTTACCAGTTGAAGTCAATTTGTAAATACTGTACCATGATACCTTCTGTGAGCAAATCACGTGTTAGTGACGTAATATGTAAACAACGACGTCAGCAAAAATTCCATTGTCTGCGGAACTGGGTAAATTCGTGTCATACACTCCCGCTCCGTCGGTAAATACATAAATGAGAATCAAATCAAATTCTCCCGACTATAAGTAACAAGAATTATACGAAAGAACCTCAGGGAAAATACTTGATCTATTAATCTAGCCTGCATAACTTTATTTAGCCGAGTGCGAAGCCTGTAATGCAGGCTTCTATTAATCTCACCTAGTATGATTCTCGCCATCTCTGGATCGCTTGTGGCCTTTGTTAGTTTTCTCTATTCTTCTGCCATTTTCTTTTGCCTTCTCTGTAGGGTGTAAAAATTATTTTCAAGAGGGGAAAAGGGAGATTCAGTAAGATTGGGATTGAGAAATATGAACGCAAAAGAGACAAAATAAACATTTTGATGTGATCTCGCGTTCTTGCTTTTACCTTACTTAGATTAATTTTTTGCGAAATGTAGCGACGGATAATTGCATATACTTTATTTTTATACAGCAATTACCAAAATAACGCGTTTCCATGACAGCGGAAGGAAATGATGCCACGAAACCAAAACAAAATAGACCCGTTATTACGTGGGATGCCTGTGGCAGACCACCTTATAAATTCAGCTAAGTTTCGCCGTCATACAAAATGTAGTTGTCACATTTAACAAATAAAGAGGCCTCTCCTGTAAAGGATGCAGTTAGAGCACGAAAGAAGTGTAAGGGAAACACGAGACGTAGTCGAGTGACGGTTTTCCCTTCTTCTTGAACATTTGGATAACAAGTTCATTAATGCGTGTGGCTGATAAACTGCTGCTGCGTTCGTTGCGCTGTATGAATGAACCAAAGTCCACTTTATGGGAAGAAGATCCCCAGAACAGAACACAGGCGAGGCTTCTTTATCTGTTCTACACTGTATAATAAAGAATTTTTAATTTCATCATGTATTCGGCTAAAATTTTGGGAAAACTTTATTTTCGAAATCCTACAAGTGGCGTCAGCCGTGCATCTGTACTCACATAAAACACGCGGTTATAACCATTCAGATCGCGCGTTATGCTGAAACTTTATTATAAATGGTAATTTGTCACGTTCTTGTGATTATCAGTGAAGTTAAGCCATGTTGTCTAGGATTTCTACTACGTTATGTGATCGCAAAAAATTCGTCTTGCTGGTAACTTGCACATGGTCCTCTAAAACAGAGCTGTTAGGTTATCATCGGCCACAATTAATTGTTCCAGAACTCTTTTTCCGTCCGAAAATTTCGCTGTGAAATGGGTATAAAGCCAACTTAAAAAAAATCATTTTAAAGCTTTGAAAGTGAGCATTCCAGACAATAATGTACTTAGTCCAAATCTCTCTTAATCAGAGTAACTCGCAAAAAAGAAAAAAAAAGAAATATTGCAAACGTAATTTTCGAAGAGGTTTCGGTTTTTGCCACCTTCATATTTGAAAGGAAGAGGACGCGTTGCGAATATTTGATCAGGTTGGATTGCACTGAAGGTGTCAAAACCTAATTTGCATTCTGCTTCATTGTCGTTCCACCTCGTTCTTTCGACTCTAGCTACCCAACTTCACAAATGACCTACAAAGGAAATGCTCAGATTCTCGTGAAACCATTCCAAAACTTTTTATGCGCTCCTAAAACTCGGCTTATCCCCCTCTCACTCGGCCTCAGTCATCACTGACAGTTGGAAACATATGTTGTTAATAAGATTCCTATTTCGCTATGTAATGAATGACTTAACGTGTGTTGGCGAATCAACCTAAGGGCGCTTTCCTTTTATCAGAACTGGCCGGCAAGACCCGTCAGTTTGCAAAGAAAATGAAACAACTTGAAGGAAACTTGCATGATAATCCCTCGCATTCTTCTGAAGGAGTCTATATCATCGTCGAAGTGTGTTGATTTGAAGACGTTCTAGAGTTATTCCTTCCAAAAGCCCGGTCTGGCCGGACGGTTCTGTAAAATGGAAAGCGCCTTAAGTGTGCGCGATCACTGTGTTGGCGAATCGACTTGATTGTGGGTGAATCACTTGAGCGGAACGACTCATTGCCGACACGATCCGATACAGTTGGGGATTCACAAGTGCACCCTGAACACAAATACTGATAGCCCCCCCCTCCTCCCCCACTATTCTCAAACAGTTCTTGGCTTGTACCTGACGTCATTGGCGGCCATGTTGGTGTACTAAATTATAGCGAAAAGTCTCTTAGGAATTTGGCTTTAAAATTATGCACAACGCGAGCGACATTTTGCTTTTATTTTGTACGTCAATATGGCCGTCTAATCACGTGAGTGCAAACCAAGAATAAGATTCGTTACTATTGATAGCCAGTGGTGGGATACGCCTGTGAGAAATGAATACAAGGCTAAAAATCTCAAAGATAGGGTCGTATCGTACCTCATTGAACGGGCTTCATGCAGGATTGGCCAAAAAAACAATAGAACGAACAAAGATAAGAAAGGATTTAGCACAGAAAACAAAAGAAAGTACGACACCATACAGCCAATGAAATATAGTGTTCAACATGAGGTACGACCCTACGCCAAAGATAAGCTAATTATGAAAAGCATCTTCAAACTTCGGTGCTGAATTCAAAGCTGAACAAAGAAAAAACGATGGGGTTACGTTTTTGAGATCCCCTCTTAACAATGGCTGAAGTATTTATGGATCAGGCAAGAAAACTGGTGTCAAACCAAACGTAAAAAAGGAAAGGAACTTTATTTAAGTGTCTAATCTTCTAGCGCCGTAGAGCACACTTTAAATTGAAATTAACAAGTTAGAGCGGTTTTCAAATGAGTGTCGTAAAACCAAAACCAAAGTAATTACTTTGGCCAATCAAAAAGGACGGAGACAATCCAGTAAACCAATCAAAACTCAAAGTAATTACACGTAGCCGACACAAAAGGCGGGAAAATGTGCACGCGCGAGCCACGATTGGTTTTGGTTTCACTTCTGATTGGTTGAAAAAGTGGCGCGAGAACTTTGAACCAATCACTGAGTGAAGTAAATGCAAAACCAAAGTAATTCGCTAATTACTTTCGACACTCAATTGAAAACCGCTCTAACGCAAATCAAATCAAATTTTGGTTTTTGAGGAGAGGGGAAAACTGGAGTACCCGGAGAAAAACCTGCACGTATTCGAAGTGCGGGATACAGACCAAAGGGAGAGATGATCCTCGCATTCATCTGGAGTATTTAAGCAATCGTCTCTCTTTTAAAGACACCTGAAAAATTCAAGCGACTTCAATGGGATTGGAGCGCATGACCTCTGTTCATGAGGTCTCTCATTGGATCAAACCCTCTCAAAGGTTTGAATTCCGTTTAATCCACCTGAACTTTTCAGGTTATTATTGCTTAAATTGTCCAGTAAGTGTGAGGGACACTTCTCTTTCATCGCACAAGTACCTTTTCTTAATAGAGTTTTGTATTCATCGTCATCTACCAGTCTTGTATTAAATTGGTGTAATGTAATATTCTGGAAAAGATCAATGCCATCACTGGGTCAATTAAGCAAAGACACTTCATTTTAAGAGCAGTCACTGGCCAGATATTGGTAAATTTGTTGGCATAAAAGCACTGTTGGGAAATAATTTCCCCACAAAATCACACAAAAACTACGGTATGTAAAATCAAAATAAATCAAGCTCTATATTGGACCGAAAATCAGTTCAGAAATGCGTATCAATTTTGATAAGCGTCACGAAGTGTCCTCTTGCTCAAAATCACTCGCATCCTGGAATACAGACAACTATTAAAAACTGAACTACGGATACCAGATTTTCCAGCATTTTCACTGGCTCAGGTTATCAGTTCATACCTTCTGTACCTAATATGGTCAAGGAATGCATCGATAATAAAGCGAGCTGAAAACATGTTTGCAGCTCTGTGAAAACATGGCCGACAAAAGCCAAGTTGGACTGCAATTGACCTTTAGTTGACAATACTACCCTGGGGAAAAAAAATTATCTGGGTAAAGTTTGAAAAGTTCATTGCTTCAAATTTAGCCACAATATGACTAACATAAATTTTAATCTCATATGTGGGGAAGGAAGTCATCATGAGGATTATTTATCCAGCCATTATACATTATGAATACAATCATAATGTTTAAGAAGATAAGATAAAATTAAAACTTTTGACCTCAATGTTTCTATGCCAAGCCTGTAGACATTGAACCCCGCATTAGTTTCATGTTTCAGCTTTTTACAAGCTTATGCTGAACATTCTAAACCTGTCCAAATAGGAAGAAAAATCAAAATGGAATTTAATCGTTTCACTGCTGGCTTTTACTTACGCGAACAGTGGTAACGTTTTTTCTTTCAAGGAACAAAAAACCATTGAACAAGAACATTTGAGCTCAATTTCTGAAGGTTTAGTTTGAGGTAGAAGCTAGTTTTCTGATGTTTTGGGGCACAAACGTGGCTGCTAAAGTCAAGTGAAAGTCTAGAGTTCTAGAATGTTATCAAATTATTATCATTGTTATTATTATTATACATTTATTACTATTATCAATGCAAAAGATTTAACCAACCTCTTTACTGAGATGTAATTGAATAGTGATTCGGGATGTGTCTACATCAACTGCAACAATCTAAAATAAGCAGAAAGAAATTCCAAACTGGCCAGACTGTCCTGGCATGAATACTTGACATTAATAACTTCCATTAACGGCGGTTGGATCAAAGTGAGTTTCAACCCACGGAAGAGGTCTCTTTTCCCACACTCATCAGCCCAGCAAATGCAAATGAAGACCTCAGCTAGCAGGGAATATTCAGCACTAAATGTATTTTTTCCTGCATTTGAAATATGTCCTTTGTGTTTGTGTGAGTGTTGTAGAGTTAATTCAGCCCACAGCAATCAAGAATTGAAAGAGAGAACTTCACAGAGATGAGAGGCAAAGCCTAATACATTTGAAAAGATTAGCATGCCATTTATTTAAAATCTATGGTGACAGCTTAAGCATAATTTCTAGCTGAGAATGAACAAGAAATTTAACTACTACTATTATGTCATAAGAATAAAATATGTTTATTTTAAGATGGAAAGTAAGTATAAGTAAGGAAGGAAGGAAATAAATTTAGATCTCTGAGTGTTTGCAGGAAGGGTACACCCATCATGACAATTCTGTTTTCACTTACATGTATCTTGTGGCTTGGACAAAATTCTGTCACAAAGTTTTCTGTGTCATATGGCATCATTCTACTTACTGCCAAGTGTGTCAGAGCCTAAAATGTTACACATTTTGAAATTTTTCCGTAAGTCTAGAATACTCACCTTTCCACACATATTCTGGTGAGGTCCTTTTAAGATTACAACTCCTGTACCTGGGGTATAGTCTAGATAAAACAACAAAGATGAACATGGTTCACTGATGATAATCATCCAGTCCTAATCAGCACGAAACTCACAGACAGCCAAACAAATGCAACCCCTGCATGCTGCAAAATTTGACAAAGTGATTTGTGACACATGCACATTTGTCAGTGTCTCCCAGATCAATTTATTATTTGCTTCTGAGAGCCTTTAGCTTTGGCAAATAATTGATCTGCTTGCCACTGACAAATCACGATATTTTCCTCAACCTCGCCCAATAATAATAATTGTTAATTATTGCCAATTTTTTTGTAAGAGTATGTTAATTTTGTATCTTTCATAATTCTCCAAACCAGAAAAGCATCCCTAACCCTAACTGTTAACCCCTCAGATGGTTGTCAGAGAATCCGCTTGCAAACAAAAATAATGCCCAAAACACTGGAGAAAAAGCACTTCCCTCTGTGATCTCTGCAATCTTAATTTAATTTTATACAATTGTCGAGCATTTTGTCATTTGAAAAATACATGTACCTTCATGTTTGAAGTTCACAAGACTTTTAGGATAATTAACCAATAATTAATAATTAATTAATTGAGGATAATGATAATTATTATAGGATGATTTTTATCATCTCACAAATTACGTGTACCATTTTACCTACTGATGTTTCTTGTTGAACTTCTTCTCCTAATCCCTTGAAGTGTCTCACACGACCATCTTTTTCTTTAATTGGGCCAGACTTCTGCAATAAGAAATAAAGATAAATCTAAGTTTTTCAGAGTATAGTTCGAACATTTCTAGCAACCTACTCAATGGAAGCACCTAGGAGGCATACAATGTACTTTTTTAGACATGAAACATTTTATTTGATGAAAATGAAAAAAAAAAAGAATGATAGTAATTACAAAAATTTTTAAGAAGATAATTATCGTTAGGATCTCTTGGGTCACCAAACATGAAGCAGTGCCCCAAACAAAAACCAGAGACACAGTTAAAGAATTTGGGAAACTTCTCAGATCAGTTTTAACCTTTTACCACCTTTTAACTCCAGGACACACTGATTGCAGAAAGAGCAATACCCAGTAATTACAAAATTGTTTGATTCAAAACTATATAGGATAACTAACATAGAGGAAAATAACATTTTCTGATAAGAAATACATGTAACATAAATAATACAGGTATGTAAAATCATAATAGAAGCTCTCTATTGGACCCAAATTCCGTCCAGAAATGCACATCAATTTTGATAAACGTCACTTGCTCAAAACCACACAATCAATGAAATGACAACAACTCAGCAACTACTAACTTAAGAATCCAAACTGGCTGCAGGCAAACCAGTAGACTGTATTTACAAAGTGCTGCTGAGAGGTTGAACCACGGACTACCAGGATAAAATTCAAAGAGTGGTGAGAACACATCTTGTACCTGGGATTTGCGGATCTCAAGGCAAGCAGCCTAACCACTCTGCCTCACTGCCTCCACTATAGATGTAAGAATATTAAAAGAAAGAGCACCTGTCCAGGCTTACAATATCTGAAGTTTGATCTCCTGGTTTTCTTTTCTTTCCTGGACCAATGCCATCACTAGGGGGTCTTCTCTCTGCTCCTAACCCCAATCCTTTAGATCGTGGAATGTATTCAATGGGCTCTGCAAGGCTTTAAATATTATTGCATTTTAAGGAAAAGGTCATTTTCAGAGAACAGGTAAAAACAATGCAGACAGATGCTAAAATTCACCTGACCATAATATGTCCATATAAATCTAAAGGTTAGGAACACTGCTCAAGCAAAAAAAAACTGGCTTCTAAGATTATGATAATGACTTAAACACTAGGATCACATTTAAAAATAGCCCCCAACCTCCCAAAAAAACATTTAAGATTGCAGCAGAGACAGGCATACAGTAGCTCAGTCTGTTAGTGCTGGTCTTCTGAGCTGGAGGTCGCCATTTCGATCCCCGTCTGATTCTATGGACGTCTGTTTTGACTTTCCCCTGATCCGTATAGCTGTAGCTTTGTATACCCATAAAACAGAGCATTGATGCAGGAAGGAGGTAAAAAGTGTGCACCAAGGGCCACAAGTTTCTCAGTAACTAACTAGTTCACTGGCACATTTAACCCTTTACCTTTAGCAGCTGGGAATAGTCAAACATACATGTAGAAATACCAAAGATCGTTTCTTCTTTGAATTTGTCATAAATGCTTAACACATTGATTCCTGGGGCTTGCCCATTGACAAGTAAAATCGTCTCGCCGGTTTAGGTCGGTTTAGGGGTGAAAGAGTTGTCTTAAAAAAATGATATAAAAATGATTTCCTTAGTTTCCCAATTTCTCCTTTTTGCGATGCAATTTTGAAAGTGAAATCATGCAATTCTGAAGTATGCTTCCCTTGAAAAGTTTTCAAACAAATTTGGTTGTAAACATTATTAATTTTTTTCACTATAAAAAACTGTGTTAAAACATACCTAAATGTACAGTATTAAAAAATACTAAAAACTATGTTAAGAAACAACAACGTTTCAACGTCAGCTAAATGTCATTATCAAGTCAAAGTAATTTTAAAATTGTTATCTATAAATACCAAAAAAACAATATTATAGTGAATAAGAAGCCTGTATAGTGAAAGAAAGGAACAAGGATATGGATATGGAAGGATATGTCCATTTCTGGACATATCTGATCATCAAAAAGCAAATTACGGAAGAAATGCTAGACTAAAAAAAAAAACGATCACAGGAAGGTATTATTCACCCCTTGTTGGTGCCTCCTATGGCTTCTCCTTTCTTCCATCCCATTCCTCTCAACATGGCTGCCCCAAATGATGTCACAGGCATATCTTGGTAATCATCCATTGTGCTCTAAAAGTTAAAAAGGGTTAGGATCACACTTGCCTTTAGCTAATCAGACACACTTGCTACTGAACACAACCCTCCTATCAATGGAAGAACTGTAAAGGGGCTATGTAACGCAAAATGAGATAACTTCATGACACCCAAAATACCCAAAAGTAGAATGAAACATTGCAATGACCACAAAAAACTGTTGAACAACATAAATGAAATACAGCAAAAGGAACAAGAAGCATGGATGGACACAAATGGACAAGATTGAAATGGACTCTCCGACTGCATTTGGCTAATTTTGAAAAAAGTTGGCCCTGCATTTTTCAAGTTTATGGCAAAATTGCCTGGATAAAGGTTTTTTTGCTCACAAACATCTTGTTTGTGATGTAACAGTAATTTTATCAGCAAAAGAATCCCATATTACCATTTTCTAATTTTAATTTAATTCGTGATTAACTAAAGATTGCCCCTTATAGCTAAACACGCCAAAATAATGTGACATAGCCCCTTTAATTAATATAGGCATCATGAAGAGGGAAGAGCTCAGGGTAAGAGGAGTGGGGCTCAAAAAGTCAATTATTGTAGGTGAGAGGAAATTGATGCATGGCTCTTCGTTGTAAAATTAATTCAGGCACTCGTACAGATGTTCTTTTCAAATTGTAACTCCATTCTCTAATACATGTATCTTAACCCATACACCCTTCATCTGGTAAATCATCTGGTGTTAGACGGAGTAAAATCTGTCAAGTCTCACTCCCAGGAATCAACAGGTTAATTAAACAAAATGGAGAAGTGATCTTCGCATTTTTCTGGTCAACTTATTTAATTGTCTCTCACAGTAGGTACTGAAAAATTCAGGTGGCTCCAACAGTATTTGCACCCATGACCTCTGCGATGCTGATGCAGTGCTCTACCAACTGAGCTATGAAGCCACACAACTGGGTTTCAAATCCCATTGGAGCCTCCTGAATTTTTCACGTGTCTACTGCACTGTCTTACTGTATGGCTCCGAAACATGGAGAACTACTAAATCAAACACCCACAAGCTGCAGACCTTTATCAACAGATGCCTCGGAAACATCATCAACATCAGATGGCCAGACATCATTTCTAACGCCGACCTCTGGGACAAGACTGGTCAAAGCCACATTGAAGTGGAGATCAAAAAAGGGAAGTGGGGGTGGATCGGCCACACACTCAGGAAGTCCCCCTCAAACGTCACCAAGCAAGCCCTCGACTGGAATCCACAAGGAAAGCGTAAAGTAGGAAGACCGAAACAGACCTGGCGCAGGAGCACTGATGCAGAGGTGAATGCCATTGGTGCGACATGGGCACAGCTGAGGAGGACCTCACAGAACCAAGTGCGTTGGAGGAGTGTTGTTGCGGCCCTATGTTCCACAGGGAACCTAAAGGCTTAAGTCACTGCATGTACATGTATTAGAGACAATTGCTCAATTAATGGGTTTTTCAGTGAGTGATTAATCCATTGACTCCTGGGCATTCCCCATGGAAGAGAAAAATCATCTGGCCGTACACAGAGTAAAATACTAAGGGTGCGTTCGATTGACCATATTCCAGAATAGGAATACATGGAATAGAAGTTAGAAATCGTTTGCTTTTACGGAGATTCACATTAAAATTGTCAAGCACCTGCTAAAATACTACTTTAAACATATCTTTATTATCCTTGTTGCTTCAAAATGCCAAGCGAACCGTTTTAAATCATCACTCCGTGTATTCTTATTCCCGAATAGGGTTGATCGAATGCACCCTAAGTATGGCTGGTTTAGGCCGGTTTAGGGGTGAAAGGGTTTTAAATGTCCTGATAAGTCGAGGATCATTTCTTCATTTTGTCTATGACACAGTGAAGCACTTCAAAATAATTATATACATTTCTTTCATGTATCTTAATGGAGGGGTCATAATTTATTTTATGACTGCTTTAACCCATTGACTCCTCAAAAGCCTTACTGTAGGATGCTCCCAGTTGACCAGTAAGATCTGTCAAGTCTCACTACCAGGGATCAATGGGTTGTAAAATATTCACATGAAATTCTGAGAATGATGGTGCCTCGCTGAACACAGACAATTTGTTGCAGATTGAGACAGCTGACATCATCCTTGAGATCCTCACCTGTTCTGGCCTCAAAGCAATATCTAGTTTCTCATTCTTTTCGAACCCCTCAACATCAGGTAAAGCATTTTGCATCAAAAGAGGAATGGCAACATTCTCATTCTCATTCTCATTGGTATCTTTATCATCTTCAGAGATGGCTGTTTTAGGAAGAATAAATTACGTACCATTGACGTTATGCTTTGCCAAAGAACCAGTTCACTACTATGTTAAGGGAATGCAGTTAGGGAATAGACCAAATACAAAAATGGCGGCCAAAAAATTTCTCTTTTGTTTGTGTGCTAATTAGACTCACTGGCCTCATTTGCAAGAACAAAATACAAAAGAAAATAATGTAGCTTGAGAGCGAGGCTAGCAAGTCTAATTAGCACATATTAAAACATAAGAATACATTTTTAGCTGGCATTTATGCATTTGGTCTATAGGGAAGCAGAGTTGGTGCAGTGGTGAGAGCACCAATGTGGCCCAGGTTCCATTCCCGATCTCAGCTTCCAAAGTGGGTTGACTTTGTTGGATCTCTACTCTGCTGACAGAGGTTTTACCCTAAATGCTCTGGTTTTCCCCCAGAAACAATAACCAGCCTTCTTTTATATTTGAGTTCATTTGACTTGATTTCAACATACAGTGTCCCCAAGAAGTGCCACAGTGCTAGAAGACTCAACACTTGAATAAAGTCAAGTTACTTAGTAATATGTATCATCACCAATTCATCATTATTATAATAATTATGCCAGTAAGTATACTCCTCCCAGTGGTGTCGTTGGATATCCCTAATGCGAGAACTGAATGAACATATGACCGAGAGCTTTGCTACTGAATTGAAAGGTAAGTTACTGTTGAATTGCTTAAAGGCATTTCTCAAGATTTTTCCAAGTTACATCTCAGTGCTGTTAGAAGAGGCTCAGTTCTGGAGCAGCAGATGACCTGGGGTTGCTTTCGACCCCATTGACAAGGAAAGAACTTTTCTAAAAGCTGCATTAGAGTATCAGGCCAGTGTCGTTTAGAGTTCTTATCATGGTGAGAAGGGTCCAATGGCTGTGAAGGTTTGTCAAGGAAAGGTGATAACTACATGTATGGTTGATGTTGTGATTGGAAAAGGTGTTATCAAAATAATAATCACCAACTACTCTCCTCTGGAAAAGGAAATCAGGCAGTTGCATTGGGTGTCAACAAAGATTGTGAGATTGGTGGTTGGGTGTTTGGGTGTCTGGTTGATTGGATGGGTTTTTTAAAAAATCTTGGGATTCCAGATGTATTGGGAGGAATCCAGGCCTCTGCAGTCGTTGGGACCACAGAGCACCAAGCCTACAATGTTATTAGTGCTCAGTGTTTATGCCTGCAGAGTTTGAATACCATGTCATCACAGGTTGTTCTGTTTACAGAAAGTCAAGAATAACAATAATTATTATTCTTGACCTTTTGTGAACAGAACAACCTGTAAGGTAAGGTAAAGTCTGCTAAGAGCCTAGAAGGCCCAACAGGCTGGCACTTATCTCCTGTTTCTGTACCATGAAACAACTAGGAGTATTTCTACTCCCTCCTGGGTGGGATGCCAGTCCATCGCAGGGTTACCCCCAACATTTTTTGCTGGTACCCATTTATACACCTGGATGGAGAGAGGCACCCTGAGAGTAAAGTGTCTTGCCCAAGAA
>OX421456.1:14289825-14304825 GCA_949126865.1 Montipora capitata | reverse complement strand
ATGACGAAGACGAAATGGAAGGTTTGATCAAAGCAAACGGCGAAATCAACTGGGATTGTCCGTGTTTGCAAGGAATGGCTTATGGACCTTGTGGGGAGCAGTTTAAATCAGCGTTTTCTTGTTTTCACTACAGTGAAGCTGAACCCAAAGGCTCGGACTGCATTCCACAATTTCGTGACATGCAAGAGTGTTTTGTTAAGTACCCTGAAATTTACGGAAAAGATGACGATGAAATACTCGAGGACGATGAAGAATCGAAAGACGATGAAACACAAAGGACAAAAGCCACCGTAGAAATTGCAACGAATGAAGAATCTTTGCACCTCTCGAACAGTTCGTCAACCGAAGGTGACAGCTCTCTAGGCGCAAAATCGGGAAGCTGATAATTTTTTAAAACGTATACTTTTTGTAGGTATTGGGAAAAATCTCTCAGTGCTACACAAACAAAAGATCATGAAAGGAGAATTTTGTGGGTGCTTTTGTTCAACATTAAATTTCGCATCTGCACCCTCAAAATCTCTTCAAAATTCCATTTCTCATTTCCTATTCTCTCAATCTGTATCATTAGTGTCTGTAAAATGGTTACCCTCCCACACTCTACAAGTCTTTGATTCGGTCTCGAAATGATTAATTGAAAACAACAAGAAGGACATTTTGTGTTTTCATCTTTGTTTTAATACTAAGCTGTGCTTGACAGGGAATTTTGCTTGTTACTAAAATCAAGTTTGGGCATGCCTGTTTTCCATGTTTTCCATGCATATAATTTTACGGATTGCCCTGATCACCCCAGTTGTTTCAAATAACATTCAGAGGCAGTTGGGACAATTATATGGAAACACTACCCAGACGATTACTGGTGAACCGGGCGAGTGAGACGACCTCCATCGCGAGTTCTATCAGGACGATCGAGGTTGTCAGCGATCGTCTGGGTAGTGTTTCCATATCATCATCCTGATCGCCTCTGAACGTTATTTGAAACAACTGGGGCGATCTAGACGATTATATGGAAACCAGGCTTAAGGAAAGCAAACCCCGATAGGGTTAGGCAGTGGGTTTCCAGTGGAAAAGGATAGCAGCACTGCCAATCCATTTAGTAGGATATTTGTCTAATACTATACAACACTTCAGAAAATACCTTAATACTCTTTGTTTTTGCCCCCAAATTTTGCATAAGCATTGTTTTTGTTTTCTCTTGGGACCATTGTAAGTCCCAAGAGAAACTAGAAATAATGCTCATGCAAAAATTGGGAGGACAAACAAGGAGTATTATAATGCCATAGTACCGCTCAAAAGTATTTTCCAAAGTAGCCTATTATCATGCATTTTTTCCAAAGGTGTTGACATGTCCCTAACTGTTGCCATAGCAATGATACAGCTTTTAAAAAACACCACCAAAAACTCAAATTTTGGAAAATATGGTACAAAATAACTCAGTGACTCATATTTAGTCGGAAATGAATCATTTATGAAAATGCTGTTGGAAGATGACAAACCTTACAGTATGAGAAGAAACAAATCTTTTTGGTATACAAGAAATCAGGGTAGGTTATCAAGCTAAATTTCAAGATGCTCAACACTTCTGACGAACTTTATTCCGGTACTTGTGATTTTAGGTTGTACTTTTATTTCCAGTCACCCGTTTTGATTCACCAGCTAATGCAAGCAGCTTAAGTATTGTATGTCCCGAGAGTAGAACCAACCATTCCATTTTGTTTTTGTTTATTGGTTGGCACCACTTAACCCATTGACTCCTGGCAATTTTACTCTGATGGCTAACGCCAGATGATTTTACTTGACAATGAGGGCAGTTCAGAGGTTGAAAATGAAACTGAGCTTATGTACCCCACAAAACATGTAGATCAGGATACCATTTAGGATTAATGTGAAACGTTTATACAAGCAATCTACACATTCCCTCTTGGTTTTAATCTAAAGGGCATCTATGTGTTGTCAACCAATTCACAACTAAAGAGCTCACTCTCAAGAGAGAGGAGGTTTGGTATCCAGATCATTTTATCACAAATTAGAATCCCATGACATGACTACTTTGTTTCCTCTTCCTAGGTGAATTCTTGACATCTTGATTCTGTGAAACTTTCTTACTTGGTGAATCCATAATCTCTGTCTTTCTTGCTACTGGCAAATTGCTATTATTATACTGCCTGGGCAATCTTCCATTCATGTTACTTCTCTCTTCGTTGCTCTGATTTTCAAATCCTTCTTCCTTAGATGGTGGCTCTGGCATTGGCTCATCAATGTTCCCTAGCATTGTTCTGTTGCTTTCCATTAATATTGGTTTGCTGTTGTTTAACAGTTCTGGCCTATCAGTGACCAGTGGTACAACCTGTACTGCTTTATTAGTGTTCTCTGCTCTCCATTTGGTGCTGTTTTCTTGTGTTAGTCCTTTACATAACCCCTGCGATGGTGCAACACTGTTCATCAATGTTGTTGTAGTGTTGGATTCTGCCTCTTGTCCATCATTAACATGTTGTGGTACTTCTCTGTGGCCATCAAGGTCTACTGGTATCGCCACCTCACTGTTCCAATTCAACAACAGGCTTTTACTTAGAGGATCAGTTGTTTTGGTGATATCTGGATGAATTTCAAGCTCTTTAACTTCATGTTGAATGCCTAAACTACTTTTTGTGACGACTCTGTTACTTGTCTGGTCTCTAAGTATGCTATGGCCGTAACTTATGTCCAAACCACACCGCTCACAAATGTTTGAATCACCCAAGCCATCAAGAAAATCTCCAATTATTATTTGTCTGTCATTACACAATGCACAATTGGGGTGAGGTGCTGGCAACGAAAGAAAATCCAAACAAAGACTTCTCTTATCTTTTTCCTCAAAATCAATTTTCCTCATCCTTGTTTCTTTGAGATCATCCATTCGTCGATCAACTAAATCAATCCACTTTTGACGTGACATTTGCATTTCAAAACTAATCCCTTTCCCCATCTGCTCTGTATTCCAATGCTCTTCTTCAGAGTGTCCACTGTTCTGTGAAAAAAAGGGCTGATAGAACAAGTCACCAGCGGCTGACATCTGAAATACAGTGAAGCCTTTGTGAGGGTGTGAGGTATGCGGCATTGTACACACACCTATCAAAGGCTGTGACAGTCTTGCGGCGACGGCATGTGAAAATGTTAAGTCTTCACTGAGTCCTGAGTAGTACCATTCACTGTATGATGACACCTGTTAAAAGTAATACAGACCACTGATTTTACAGTAATAGCACCTGGTAAAAAATGAGGACAGTGGGGTGGGGTACTCAGATGACATCAGTTGACACAACCCACTGTTTCATGGTTGCGCTTGACACACAGTGTTACAGTGTGTTTCACAAAACTTTTGACAAACAGTTTCCGAAGTTCGTTTGAAATTCCCGAAGTTCGCTACGAACTTGGCAATTTCATTACGTACTTGTCAATCAAATTGTGAACTTCGAAACGAAGTTGTGAACTTCACATCGAATTTCGTTGGGAAGTTGCGAAGTTCGTCGCGAGCAAAGTTCACATCATTCGGTGTAGTTGGTTTGGTAATATAACTACAAATGAATTTAAACAAAGTGAAAAAATTTCTCAACTAAGCAAGGCTAATTTTTTGATGTTTACTTTTTAAAGGTAAATTATTTGAGAGGTACGGAGCCGGGACTTCACATTACAGACAGATGGCGCGACTCGTATCTTGTTTTCACTAGAAATGTAAAGACAAAAGTTGAACAACATGACATTGAAATGTTTTGTTTCTTGCGCTATTTCTAGAATGATGTATGTCCTGAAAATAGGGTTTCTTTTTATCTCTGATAGATTTAACTGTAAAATACTTTTAAGCAACCATTGGCAGAAGTTCACACGACAGAAATTGTATTCTATTTTTAGGCAGGTGTCGGGTGACATCTGGGAATATTCAGTTTTCAACGTTTTATAACCCATTTTAAAACCAGTAATTCGCAATCAACGTAACCACAACTTCTAAGAAAATTCCGAGAAATTTACACCGAACGGTGCGAACTTCTTTCGCGACAAACTCCTTAACTTCCCAACGAAGTTCGTGGTGAAATTCACAACTTCGTTTCTACGTTCACAATTTGAATAACAACTACGTAATGAAATTGCCAAATTTGTAGCGAACTTCAGGAATTTCAAACAAACTTCGGAAACTGTTTGTCAAAAGTTTTGTGAAACGCACTGTAACGGGGAATGCTAATGTTAAAATATTGTTTTAGGCCTAATTAAGCCTAAGGTTAGCATTTCTAAGGGGTTTAGGCTTTTTCAACAATTACGTTATAACCTCAGTCTGCATTTTACCCCTGATCTGCAGTCTGCGTTTTACATTGACCAGTTTCAAACAACAAGATTGGTGTCAAGGTTACTTAACTGTTAATTGTCTGTATTCCTGGGCATAAGTGATGCAACCTCGTTCCCAGGGTCTCTCTTCTCTGCCTCCTTTGTTGTTGACAGAGACACCCTGGGAATGAGGTTGCAAGTGATGATAAATTTGGGGAGAAGAGCAAGTGGATCCTTGGTGTCAACAAATATTGAAATTGGTGTGCATCTAATACCCCATTTCCGAGTTGCTGCACGTCTCAGTTTCAAAGCGAGTCCTGGTGCACAACCATTCAAATGATTTCAAATGAGTTGCATATTCTTATGCAAATCAAACTCATTTCCCGTGCAATAGTTGAGCACCAAGACTCACGTCGAAACCGAGACAAACAGCAACTCGGAAATGGCCCATTACCTAATAATTTGCATTTCTGGACATTATCTGAACGAGTGCTGCAAACACAAGTTCACCTAGTTTAATAAATACCTCGGCCGTTCACTCCCTCCATTCATCCGTCAGACAGTTAATCAGTCAGTAAATCAGACAGTCAACATGCTTTACTACATGTAAACTGCCACCTACATGTACAGTGTATGTGTGAGTTATTACTGTATTTTATAAGCTGTGGGCAGGCTCTAAACAATTTTCGGTCAGGATGATTACTGAGTCCTCAATCAGGTTGTGAGTCACAAATTCCTTGAAAAACTGCAAGACCTCTGGCCCCAAGCTACAGACATGACTTGCACAACCACGAAATACTGGAAAATCTGCTCACTGCCTACTTCAGTCACCCCCTCAGCAAAACACACTTCCCTTCAGTTTAGATCCCTCGATAAAAGCCCTGATATGCAATTAAATTTTGTTAACATTACCTTCCATGGGAGAGATGTTGACTGAGGAGGCAAATATGCATTTTTAAAAACTGAGGTAGCAGTCACCACATCTGTTTGGAGTTTGGTATCCGAGTACTGAAAGCAGTGTGTTTGGTGATGTTTTGACCCAGACGTCAACACAATCGTGTCATGACAATCAAGGATTGCATCACACGCTACCTCAATGAATTGAATCGGGTCTTGGTTATGATGTCTCCACTTCAGCACTGGATGTTGAAGGTATCTATCATCAAGAATCAAAAGAGACTGATCTGTTGCCAAAATATAGTGGTGACAATTTTTAGGGTGCCGTTGAATGGATGTTATGCACTCAAAGGAGTCAACTTGAGCAGATGGAATGGAAAAGAAAAATCTTTGGAACAATTTTCCTGCCTGTAATACAAAAGAAAGATTTACCATGGTTGTTCAAGATGTATCTGATCACAATGATAATTGCAACAATAATAATATTTATTTATGAATATTATTATTATTATTATCATTATTGTATTATTATAGTACTGTGCAACTACATAATTTTATCACAAACTGTTATGTTTTTATTCTTACCTTCAAAATTCATTAAAAAATTCACAAGCCTAACAGCCTATCAAAGCATGAACATAAAATGTCAGGTGCATGAGCTTTAAACCCAATAAAATCCTCGTCCTTAGAATTCTTTATATAAAGAATTACAGTAATGAGACCCAGCTTGTTTTCCTTGTATGCTAACACATGTATCCTGTATCTTCCCCTAACATTTTGAACCATTAACACGCTTTTTGTGGAATGTTCTTGAAGCCATTCAAAAAGTCACAACACATGTTTTATGGGGTCTAAAAACAATCAGCTAAACCTTGTTTATTTAAACCCAATAAAACACTGCTGCTCATTTTTTGAACATTTCCCTTCTTAAGAACTGTCTCGCTATACTAACTGAGACTAAAATTTCAGAGAGTGCTTATGTCTAATCACTGAAACGAGGGCTTAAGCTTAATCAATAAATTATTGCTATATCCATTGACTGTGAGTCTCATTGACTCATGACTCATTGATTTATTGACTCATAAAACATGGGACCTCACCAATTACTACTTCGGATGCTCTACCACTGTTGAGCTACAGCAGACATTTGTCAGTGACACTGGCATACTTGGAAAAAATCAGAATGGTTTTTTTGTGGAGTCAAACATACATCTTTCCAATATTATTAGTTTGGGATGCTCTACTGCTGAGCTGTAGGAGACTCATGGGAGCCAAGACATTAATATTAAACTAGGTTCACGTGACAATGAATGTACTATGAATTAATGAATGCAATGTGCCATTTCAACAATTTTAGCTTTCATTTTATGGTTTGGTTAACTGCACTAGTTGTTCTCATTGACTCATTGACTCATAAATAGCGTACACTCGTAATTGGTAGGTCACAGGTTTCTTTAAGAGCAATCTGGTTTTTTCGGAGTAATGCCTGTGTCAACATTGAGAAAATATCATTTCTTCCTTTCATCTAGCTGGGTTAACCAATTACTATTTTCACCTCAGTCACTTACACTGTTATTCAATAAATTCACTCAATGCTTTTTTAAACTGGCGAGAAAATGTCTAGAAAATCATTTTCTCCTGTATCCACCTCTCTTAACCCACTGACACCTAAAAAAACCCTAGGATGCCTCCAGTTGATGAGTAAAAATCGTCTGGCATTAGACAGAGTAAAATCTGATAAGAATGCTGAACAGTTGCACTTCCAAGGGTCAATGGGATAAGGCCTACTGGCCAGTTTTGAACTAGAGAAGAGCCAGAACCGTCTACATAAAATTATTTTTTTAAACGATCATTGCAATCAAGGTAAACAGTAATGTGTTTTTGGACTGAAATCAAAAGGAATAATAAATACATATTATTGTCTAAATGACCAGCAGCCAGCCAAGGTTTTCAAATCACTAAAATTAATCAATAGAGTAGCAGCTCTTGTAACTTGCTTTTGTTTGGTATTGTAAGCAGCTTCTATTTTTTTTAAGTCTTATTCATTGTTTCAGTTGTTTAGTCTTTTGTCTTTTGTTTTTGGCTAAGGTAGCGAGCCAATCACATTATACGTTATGAGAGCTTCTACATCACCCAAATTAATGAATGACATGTTCTAAAAGTACCCATACGAAATAACACTGATAAACAGTATTTAAGTCTCAGCACTCATTTTAAAACGGTTAGCATTCAATTCATATATGTTTGAAGCCAATATTGAGTCATTGGTCGAGTCAGGTAATTGGAGTGAGTGATGATGGCGAGATTTACCAAGTGGCAAGTGGTCAGAGAAAAGAAATCAACAGATTGACAGGTGCAATCATCAACTTCTTAGCAGTCTAAATAAGGTACATGTACAGTGTAGCACTGAATAAACAAATATTTTGCAAAGATCAACATGGAATCTGACTGCCAGAAACAGAGTATTTTCAAAATCAAGTCCAGCTGCCGGACATCTTGACACAGCCAAATTAAAAAGCTTAAAGTGTTGTGTTGTAAGCAAACTTTTTTTTTTTCACTACGCCAACCCTAATATCGTTTAACCTCACAACAGAAGGTGCATTATGCCCAACCCTAATATGAGATTTGAACCTAGATGTAGCAAAATTACATTACACAAGTAGAAAAACAGAAAACTTACTCGCAATTCTGTCAAGTCCACTGATTTTGGATTTGCCAATGCAATGCACTGAGGATTGGCAGCATAAACACATTGGTACCATGAATCACTGTTGCCGTCAAACTGTTCTGCTGGTGAAAACATTGCAGTCAATCCATGACTGCACCTCCAATGGTATACTCCACCACTTTCTGTTACAACTACGCCCTCACCAGGTACATATGGGCTGACAGCAAGACACATTGCTTGTTTACTGAGAGCTACTGTCTCAAGAGGTTTTAAGGACATCTAGGAATCGATAGCATAGTAATAATAATTAAAAAAGGCATTACTTAACCAAAAGTGTCGAGTGTATTTTGGGCTGAGGCACTAATAGGGAACATCCTCTGGCATTTAAATCAAATCAACACATATCAAATTACAGGTTGGTTTTTTTAGGAGAGGGTAAAACCAAAAATTCACCCCACATGATGCCAAGTCTGGGAATCGACCCTGGGCGACATTTGTGGGAGGTGAGTGCTCTCACCACTGTGACATCCCTGTTTCCACAGCTTTACCTATCTTTAAAACTTGCAACATGGCAGGTCCATTCCATGTCACTGTTTGTCCAACCATGAGTGCAAGAAACTGAATATCCATTCTTTAGCTAAGGTTGTCACTAAAAGCTAGGAGCCTGTGATGATAATGAGCATGGCCAAAGCCACTCCCATAGTAAAAATGAAACCAAAAGATCCAGTTTGCTGCTTGGTTACCCACTTTATGTATTTCATATACACAACAACAAGAAATCTTGAAAAGAGCCCTGTATTCTTAAATCATGTGGTTGACCACCATTTTCTTCCTTTTCATACGAGTAAAATTCACAATTTTTGCATTTCAAGTTGATTATATGCAATTAGGGCGAATGTTCACAGCACAATCAAACTTGAGCCAACACTTAAGGGTCATAAACAGTTGATGGGTACCAACAAAATCATCATGTTTTCTTGGCCAGCTACTCTCCAGCACTATTGGTTACTAGGCAGATTATTACATCTTGCAATTTCTTCACCTCCTACTTCTTAAACACAATTGTATGCAACGAAACTTTCCGACAATACTAAGGCTTTCAGGTTAAAGGTAGTTACGGCTGGTTCAACACTGTGCAACAATAATTTTGTTGATCAACAAAACAATATTGAGCTGAATGTCACCAGTTTCTATAGACTGGAAAACAATGTCATAACTCATTGGTTTAACAACATTCAACAAGTGCCAACTTTTTAAATGGAATAGAGATGTCTAAATTTTGGTACAACTTTGTTCAAGTGCATTGAATAGCCTAATTCAGCAAAATCAGAAGGACACTCAGTTCAACCTTTGGGGAAGAAGAGCTGCAACATTATTTTGCTTATCAACAAAATGTTGGGTAGTTGTGAACAACAGCTCCCCTCCACTGACTGTCAGTCCACTGTCGGCCAACTGTCAACCACCAGTCCACCAACAGCGGTCCACAGACTACAGACAGTCTTCCAACAGGTTACCAGAGGCTTTGCAACAGATGGTAAAAGAAGGCAACTCGATGAGTAAACATACAGCCATCAGTTGGCCAACAGTGGACAGACTCACAGTAAACTGTTGGTTGAAGGGAGCTGTTCTTCACAATTTTCAACATTTTGAGTCACCATCATAATAACCTATGAAATATCATAAATTTTGAACACAGGAATGTCAGCAAAAGTGATCATAGTTTGTGAAGTACAGTAACTTGAGCAATTGCAGAGAAGCCTGGGGAAAAAAACAGCTCATCCCAGATGGCATAATACATGTAGCTCAGACAGTGGAGCAAGTGCACCGCAATCACACGTTCATGGGTTCAAGTGTAAGATCATAAATAAGACAATAATATTATTGTAGGATCTTTGTAAGACCTTTTTTATAAGCTCTTGTAGTTTTTCTAAGATTTTGGCAAGATCTTAACTAAGATGATGTACTTTTTCCTTCCTTTACGTTGGCCGAGATCCCACCATGTGACATGCAAATAACTGCCCACAAATACGTGTTTTTGCTGCAAATAATATTCTGCTCATGAATGTGTAACTGAAACCATGTCCTTGTGTGAAAATGGCAGTTCGCTTTCTTGAGCTTTCAGAAAGTGATTTAATTGTTTGGAATTGTGAAAAACAAAATCAGCCATCAAATGATAAAACAATAATTATTATTGAACTCGGTTATCACAAAATATTGTGATTTGTCAGTGTCTTGCAGATCAATTATTTGCTTCAGAAAATAATTGATCTGCTCGCCATTGACAAATCTTCGCCCAATTTATAACTGTTAATAATAATAATAATAATAATAATATTATTATTATTATTATTATTATTATTATTATTGTAAGATCTTGATTTTTATTTCTTGTAAGATTTTTTTAAGATCTTGCACAGATTGTATTTTCAAGATCTTGCTAAGATTCTTGAAAGTTCTTAATAAGATCTTGAGATAATGAAAACTGAATAATTTTTTGCTTTTAAGATATGATGAAGAAACATATTAAGATCTTAATATGACTGTACAGTGTAGATCTTAAATACGATCTTAACAAGATCTTAATCTTAAACCATTGAATCCTACAAGATTCTTACAAGGTCCTTTAAGATCCTACAAGATCTTAATGAGATTTTCACCCAGGCAGTGTTTAACCCATTGACTCCTGGGGGTTCCCCATTGACAATAAAATCATCTGGCATTAGACAGAGTAAAATACTTTGGCGTTAGACAGAGAAAATACTAAGTATGGCCGGTTCAGACCAGTTTAGTCATCAAAGGGTTAAGCTTGGATTTTTTTCAAGCTTCTCTGCAACTGCCAAAGTTGTGCCATCCACTGCAATGATCACTTTCACTTACGTGTAGGTTCATAATAATCTTACACTCAACTAACCACGTTTCCATCTGTTAAGTTATTTTGGCAGCTTTGTAAAAATGAGCAATTGTATGGCGATCTGATTCCAACCACAATTTCCTCATAACTATAGTTGGAAAGATCGATTTGTCGTATTGCACCCTGAACTGAAAATTGCTGTGTTGATACTGGTGGATTAGAAGGAAATAATGTGTTGTCGGTGTCTGTTGCCTCTGCAGACTGTAGCATGGTTGCAAAGTTCAAGATGTCAAGGCCTGCACCACTAGGGTACAAAAGAAATGCAAGTTGTTTCGATTCTGCAACATGACAAGCCAAACTGTTGCCCATCAGAGAATCAAAGTTAACTTGCGCCATTTCTAAAGACATACTCTCTTTGAGTAAGTTCTCTAATAAAGATGGAGGAATATCGGACAAGCTTGCTTTCAAATGCTTCAATGTTGTTTGGGACTGATTTCCATCCCGACGAAGAGAGGCTTTCGTTAATCCTGAACACATTGGACAGTAGTTCTCATTTCGAATCCATGGTGAGTCAAGATCGATACTGTGGCATATATTTTTACATGTACTCCACGGACAGCAATTCATCTCTGCTTGAAGGAGTTCGGCAATGGTCCCAAACATAATATCAGGATGGCAGGTCGAAAAGTTTCTTAAGTGGGTGGAACAAAGATCAGAGACTTTGTCATCTCCAAGTGAAAATCCCCTTAAATAACACTCATACATTGTTTCTATTGGCAGCGAACAGGAGGACGAATTCGGTTCTAGGAAAGGCAAACTTGGATGTTTTGCTACAAGTCCTTGCAAATGCGGGTTTTTTGACCTCTTGGGATGTATAACCAGAGTTTCATCGTACTCATCCAAATCTATATTTGATAATGAAGAGCTACTGTAATCAATAAACGACTGCGAGACCATCTCTTGCTCAGAAAATGGAAAATTATAACTTTGCCAACCATGCTGATTAGCCGCCATTTTGGAAAAGCTTGAAAGGGGAGACCTGGAGCCTACACACGTTACCAGGTCACGCAAGCCGAGTTTTGCTCACGGAAAGTAAATGCGGAGGCGTTTGTAAAAATTTAAGATGGCGGAATAAACTTTTTCTTTGTTTCTTGAGAGCAAGCAAGCCACTTTTCCCTCCATGTGGAAAGGACAGAAAGTGTTAATCTTATTCCATGAGTGAGGAAAATAGGACGACAGAATGTGGGAAAAAGAAGAAAATTTCAGGGCCCGGCCAAAAATTTGCAAGCGACGAAATGAAGGACACGGGCGAAACAAACCTAAATGACGGAAAAGCTCCTGAGCTCGACAGCTCTTCAAAGCAAGACAGTGTAAAAGCTACGAATGAGAAAACCAGCAGGTATTTTATGAAATGACAGGAGGTTTTGATTTAAAGATGAATGACTCACACGAAATGTACCTGATTTTGATTAATAGTCAGATCTTGTAAGCAATGCAAGGTAGGAGGTCTTTGGATGACTACTTGCACAGCTGTCGTTTGTTTCCTTTTAACTTTCGTTGCATTTGAGGACGTTACCACGAGTACCAGGCCATTCTAAACGCATTATGTTATTTTATTTTCCCTTTTGTTGTCAAAAACACAGGAAGTTAAAGCTTCTCTTGATGTGCCTAACATTTTCGTTTGCCCAAAAATTTTTTTTGTTAAGATGGGCGAATGGGTTGTTTTTCGTTTTATGTTGTATCTTTTGAAGGTTTACATGAGAACTCTGTTTGTATTTTGCATAAAACAAAAATATGATAGCACTCACAGGAAACAATTGAAGTCCCGTTACCCTTTTCATTTTTTTTTTCTTTGCTGAATTTATTACCCACGGCTCAAAGCACCTAAATGAATTAATAAATTGAAATTTGAAGAAAAACCAATTTTGTTCTAAAAATCGAAATTATCAGAATCCTATATACTTTTTTACCATGCACCCCTTCAAACTAATTTACACCCTTTCACTGCTACAGTTTTGACAACCCCCAACCCAACAAAAGCCATACCTGGAGTAAAGTTTTAAGTGCTACTAGTAGTACTTATAGACTAAAGACATGAAAAGGGAACTTTTGAAGACGCTACAGCGCATTTATTAAATAGTCTTTTCTGTGATATAAAATCTTGTAGCGATTATTGTCAATTTAGTCTTAAAGTAGGTTTTTTTAATTTTATGTGCTTTGTCAATTGCCTTAATTTTTAATTAATTGCATGATATTATTGTAATTAGTACATACCACTTTTCTAAGTTATAATTTTTGATAAAAGTAAGTTTTTAAATTCATTCACCCCTAAACCGGCCATAACTTACATTAAGTTTTAGTATTTTACTCTGTCTAACGCCAGACAATTAATTTTTACTCTTCAATGGGGAACCCCCAGGAGTCATTAGGTTAATCACTCACTTAACTTTGATCTTTTTCCTTTAATCTATCAGTTAATAACATATTAAAGTCTTTCTCTGTGGATAATGAAAGAAATATACCTGGGTTACAGCTGTACATTTATTTTCCCTTGAGTTTACACATGGTATTAGTGAAACTGTAATTTTGCTACAGTGTACATGTACATTGGGCAGGATATTGTTGATCTGGTACATTGTATGAGTGTAAAGTCCCCGCTTAACATGTGAGTGTCTTTGTGCATTTGTTGGTTGAAGGAGGGGGGGACACCACCACAGAAAAGGGGTGCTGGGAAGAGGGAGGGAGGGGGGAGTGACCCCTTAGTTTAGTGATTTTATAAGGCATGGGAATAATAATGTAAGTACTGTAGTTTTATTATTCTAGTAAATACATGTTCCTTTTTTGTCTAACAGAGTGAATTCCTTTAAATCTTGTGATAAGTACTTCTCAATTTCTTACGAGTGGATAAATAATGGTTGGTGGTGGTCGTTGTTGTTGCTGTCTGTGAAAGAGAAATCAAAACTTTTTTTTTTTGTTTTTTCGTTAGTGATGGAGTTGAGGGTATGTCTGCTAATGGCCAGCAACAAGATGCCAAGGTATAATATTATTAACAAGAAATTTTCTAACTTACATTTATCCAAAAATTTTAGAATCTCCTTAGAATCTCTTATTTTAGAGTCTCTTATCAGACTCGACTTAATGTGGAGGAAGGATTACGTTTTTGCAAACATTGGCTGTGTAGCACTTATATTTGAACAGACTTAACAGATTAGAGTGTAATGTGAAGTGCTAAGTTTCTACCCCATATGAACCATGTGAGCGTTAGCCCTACGAATGGAAATGGGCCCACACAAGGACAGAAAAACTCTGACCAGGGTGGGAATTGAACCCACGACCTTCGGGTTAGATCTCCGCTTCTCTACCGACTGAGCTACAAGGTCAGACGGGAGCAGACCATGGGAACTGAAGATGTTAAAGTCATGGCAATTAACATGTACATTTCTATTCGTAGGGCTAACGCTCACATGGTTCATGTGGGGTAGAAACTTAGCACTTCACATTACACTCTAATCAGTAATAAATCTGTTCAAATGTAAGAGCTACACGGCCAACGTTTGCAAAAACGTAATCCTTCCTTGTACTTGTACATGTAATTGATTGCCGTGACTTTAACATCTTCAGTTCCCACGGCCTGCTCCCGTCTGACCTTGTAGCTCAGTGGGTAGAGAAGTGGTGATCTAACCCCGAAGGTCGTGGGTTCAATTCCCACCCTGGTCAGAGTTTTTCTCTGTCCTTGTGTGGGACCATTTCCATTCGTAGGGCGAACGCTCACATGGTTCATATGGGGTAGAAACTGAGCACTTCACATAACGCTCTAATCTGTTTAATATGGAGGAGGCATGTTTGCTCAGAGACGGTTCCCATCAAATATTTGGTCTCAAGATTGGTGTTGGAGGAAGTCATAATTATTATATTTAACTTGCACATGCTTTATAATATAAATGACCTGAACCCTAGTTTGGTTCAAAATTTTTCTTTTTACAAAACCATTGAAACAATAAAAACAGATACTTACAATACCACTGACATCAAATCTCGCAATCAACTAGGCTCACATACTCAGAACAAGGCTGTGCTCTAAGGAAAATTTCAGGGAGCCCTTCGGGCTTCCAAGCATTTCAGCTGGGGTGCCCAGCCACCAAGTTGGTTGCCCGAATTAATTAACTATTTATTTAATTTATTATCTGAGGTGAACAGCGCAGCAAGATCTTCATCCATCTCTCTCTCAGCAAAACATTGCTGCTACTGCTCTGGTGATCGTCGAACTCGCTAGTGCAAGAAAAACCTGCAA
>OX421456.1:14272325-14279825 GCA_949126865.1 Montipora capitata | reverse complement strand
CGCCTACAGCTGAGAAAAGGCTAAGAAGTGAGTGCACTTTTTTAATGTCACGTTAATGAATTAATTTTGTCTTGTGGATAATGGTATCAAATCATTAAATTGTTTAACAAAGATGTGACTTTTCTGTGGTTGAAGAGTATTGCTTTGGGCTTGATTGCTGGAAAACACGTCTCTGCAACATAAGAACTTTAAAATTTCCTGGGAGAGCATGCCCCCAGACCCTCCTAGGAGGGAAAGCTCTCCTGGCCTCTGGGTGTTAAACTCGTGTGTCCTCCTGCTTTAAACCTTAATGAACCCCTGTTTCTTATGGCTTCTTCCCTGTTGGCAAGGGTGTCACTCCAGGTGGGATTCGGCTCTTAGCGGCCAGGCTGCAGGATGGGTATGAAGTCCTCAATTGGTCTCCCAAATGTGCATTGTGCGGGGGACAACTTAGTTTTGGGGTCAGGAGTGTTGCAATACTGGAGGATGGCGTGCTGTTGGGATCCTGTGTCGAGGATGCCATTGGGGTCAGTGTTGTTAGTGATGAGGCACTTGACAGTTTTCACGCTAATATCTGCTTTGCAGTTTGAGTGTGGGAAGGTGTTGAGAGGTGGTGTTGTACACCCCATTCTTTTAGGAACTGGTGTAGCATAGCAGCTGCAGTGAACTCAGGGCTGCCATCGGTGGCACACTCATCAGGGATACCAAATGTTGGGAATGAGCAGCGGAGGCAGTTGATCGGGCCCTTGGATCCCTCTTGTGCCGGTTTGATGGTAGGCCAGTTGGAATATCGATCCACAATGACAAGTAGTTCATTCCCTTTTAGTGAAAGAAGTCAGCACACACATACACATACACACACACACTAAAAGGAGTATGTTGTTGAGACGGGTGGATAGGAAGGGGCAGTGGGTTTCAAGGGTGTGGCAGTGGTGGCAGTTTTCCCACAAGGCTCCGAAGGCTGCAGTGATGCCTGGCCAAACTACTGTTGTTTCTGCTCATGCAGTCACTGAGGTCACACCTTGGTGTGATGAGTAGAGTATAGTCAGAATATGTTGTTTTAGCAAAGGTGGAATGAGTATACTGTCCTTGTACAGGATGACACTATCAACAGCATACAGGTGTTCCCTGAACTTGTGACAAAATTCAATGATAGATATTAGCTGGGTCATCGCCATGGTGTGTAGTGTTGAGGAAGCAGAATACGTCAGTTGGTCATCTGTGGTGGCCTGCTGGGAGGATGGCAGAGGCTCTGCACTGCGAATGCTAGTCTGGAAGGAGTGTCCAGAGTGGTCAAGAGGGAGGGGGGCTGTCAAAGTACTAGTGCATGCTGCATTGTCAGGTAAGACCATAATGTCTGTGGGACCAGCGGGATGGTGCAAAATGGTGTTGGCGGCCTTGCGTCGCACACCAGGGACATGGACCATGCAGAATCTTTCGTGTAGTGTCTTCTCTTGGAGGTTTCAGAGTCAGGCATTGGAAATTTCATCGAGGGACCGATCACCAAATCTTTTGAGTAAAGGCTTGTGCTTTACGGCAATGATAAGGTCACTGCAACCAAGGACAAAGAACCTGGCTTTAATAAGTCTCGCTAGTCGTCATCCCAGAGTACAGCTACAACACATCTCAGCAAGGGCAAACCGAAAGCATACTATGGCCCCTCTGGCAGCTGCTACGCTGTCCATGTATGACCTTCGAGCACAGCTTTCTGCCAGCTGCAATCAGCTGTATGCTGATTTTTGCTGGTTTCTCCCAACTCAAAAATAGCTTGTCAGCGTTGCCGGTGACATACACAATTTGCTGAGATTCAAGTGTCTGACCAGATTTAGAGCAGCCAGAGAATCGCAGGATGACTGTACCCAGAATTTTGATGCCATTGTTATTAGCCATGTTCACGTGCATAGTGACTGGGATTAGGTCATCTTCACATAGCCCAAAGCTGCAAATTACTTTCATGCTTGCAAGGTAACTTCGACAGCCAGTATCAGCGATGGCAGAGAGTTGTATTCCCACTGGCTAGAGTGTGGTAGCTTTGAATCCCAGGAAGGCGCAATCATGCAAGGCATTTTAACCTTAGCTTATTTAAGAGGTTTCTTTTGGAATTATAATACACTTGTTCAATTTGAGAAACTATCTATGTACTGGTTGACTTTGATTACGTTTTTATTTAAACCCAGTTACTTTGTTCATAGGTTGCGGCAGTACTGGATGGATTGACAAAGTTAAAGGTATGGTCACTTATAATATTGCAAGATATACTGTATGTGATGCATCTCTACTTTTGTGGGGTAAGAGGTGAAAAATTTAATAGTGTAAAGACCAAAATGATATTGTAGGACAAAAGTTAATCTAAAAATGAAAGTCATATAATTGAACTGTGGAGAGAATCAAGTTTTAAGATCCACAGGCACAAATTTTTCAGGCTTTCCTTTTGTTACTCAATGTTACTTTTTAATGTCCTCTCATTATGCCTTTTGATGTAATTCAGTCTGCCATCCACAACCCGGCAAATTCAGAAAGAACACAGCCACTTCCTAGGTACTCTAGGATGCCCCCAGTTGATGAGTAAAATCGTCTGGCGTTAGACAGAGTAAAATCTGTCAGGTCTCACTCCCAGGAATCAGTGGGTTTAATGGCTCCCCACAGTACAGCTTGACTGTGAGACAACAATGATAACATCACTGGAGAATCATCGTGGGTGCCCAGAAAGCGAAAGAAAATCTAGAAGGGAATTTTCTGTTTGAACTTTCCACAAACTTGCATCGCTTAACAAAATCTTAATCACCCTCGCAGGGGGTTCCTCACAATGAAAAATAAATATAAAAATTAAAATTGGCATGAAAAGACACTTTGCTTTTGGTACTGCTCAAATAACATTTATAACTGCAATGATCTACATCAGTGTAATCAGAAACCCATAAGGATTGAAACGTGTAACGGCCCCTTGTGTGCTGGGAAACAAGCTTCTGAATGTTCTATTTGCTAAGTGCCATATTTGGAACAACAAGAGCAAGGGGTTTCCAAACATTCAACCAATCAGTTCGCACTGAATATTCGGAAGCTGTGAATGCGCATTACACGTTTCAACCCTTATGGGTTTCTGGTGTAATATAATGCAGTATGCTAATTTAATAATTATTTCATTCTTTATTTTCAAAGCTTGCAGATGTGAGATGTGTATCTCATATATGTGGCTTGATTCACCAAGAGTATTGTGACTTCTGTGAGCCATTAAAGAAAGGACTTATGAAGATGTTTGACAACTATGGTGGAAAAGAAGAGGAGAAGGTCGGTCAAATACTTACATGGGCTAATTCTCAAGAGACTCTTCAGAGGGTAAAAAAAATGGCCACTTTGAAAATTGCTTACAGGTTGCAAAACACCTTGTACAGTAGTTGTTTAAGGATTCTAATGGCAAATGAGGGCTCCAAAATCTTCAAGGTTTCATTGTTGAAGTACCACAGCTGTATGGTGGTCCAACCATTTTTATTGTTTCATGAGCCTGCTAATATTTTTTTTGTAAACCTGTCACATGTCAGGCCAGCGACAAGGTTTGACCTGACATGTATGCAGCCAGTTTAATTCGGTCAGACAAAAAAGAGAAGAGGGAATAATTTGTTTCAGTGTACTAAAATTATTTTGAAAGTGTCCTCAGACCAATGTGTTAAAAACTGTATTTCACTTTATCTTATTTTTTAATTTTATCATGGATTTTCCTCTGCCAGAATCATAATTATCATCTAGAACTAGATGCTCCATGAGCGTACACTGGGTTGCCTGTGGTACTTGTTACACAACAGAAGGCACTGAGTTGGGTGGTATTGAACTGAGCACAAAATAAATTTATATAGCCAGACAACCGTAAACACAGATGCATTCAAGGGGTTTGGTTCTTTCTCTGAGTTTGTTAAACCAATATCCCAGCCAGAGTAGAAAAAGTTACCAGAGAATTTGCCATTGGGTTTCAGTGTTGTTCATAACACTACATTTGCAAAATATTGACATCCGACGGTGAAAGATGCAATAATATTGTTGTTGAAGCCCATTATTCATCACTTTTAAGATTTTTATTTTCACAGCTTGTGTTGTTTATTGAATTGACATTCCATTATTGAGCTCCAAAAGGGTATATTTTGTTTAACCCATGGACTAATTCACGTGTGCTGTTGTGTGTGTGCAAGATAACTTGGAAAATATTCGAGGTTTTGCATTGGAAAGCGAGCGTTAAAAATAAACCATATGCGCAGTAAATGTACACAAAATACTGAGTTCTAGAATTAAGTTCACCTTGAAGAAGAAACAGTGAACTTCCAGATGATGTAAAAATATTGCTAAAAAGTGATTGAAAACACGTCCTAAGGCTCAACTGAAAATGTAAAGGTAGAATTTTTGAAGCAGCTCGTGTTAAGCAATCAAGAAAGTTTTTGATCGCTAACTAAACAAAGCGCTTGAAAAATATATATTATAACTCAAAATATGCCTTGTGCAATTTACAGTTAAGTCTAACCACTCAATGGATAAAAATTGTTTGAAATTTATTCCAATCGCTTTGTTTTCTTGCAGGTATAAGTGCAAAAATTATGCATAAATGCCGCTGCCGAAACAAAATTTTACCACGAGCTTTCTGCTTGTCGAAATACACAAAACCGCAAGATTAATTTAATTAGTTAATTGATCACTATCATGTTTCATGAGAGAACAAGCAAGGTCAAATTGTGTACAAAAAGTGCTCATTCGAAAACTTTCACTGAAAGATAACTTACACAACACAAGAAAAACAACAGAGAAAATCGCTGGAGGTATTCTCGCATTTGCGGAATATAAACGCACGATCGAATTGATTTATTTGTTGAAGATACCGATCTTCCAAGATATGCCGAAGGCGAAAATTCCTTCGATTACCAATTTATTTTAGGGAAAAAAAACTTGTTATTTGAAAAAAAATCCATTGATTGATCAATATAAGGCTAAATTCGGGAGCTAATCAATGCCCATTATGACGTTAATTGCTACGAAGGCCTTTAATTCTGCGCGGCTTACTCCATGAAAAAAGGCAATGCGCTCGGGGATTTTAAGAGTTTTTGACAGGCATACCTACTCGTTTCGTTTACCATTAATTCCCATAGATCATCTCGTATGAACACTAAGAAAAATATTTAATTCATTACAATTATCTAAAACAAAATAAAGAGCAGTAGCTTCCACAAAATCTGGAACTTGAATATTATCGAGCTGATCGATCATTCCAGCGAGCTTGTTGTTTATCATCGGTTGCTTGGTTTTCACCGTCTTCTTCGTCACTTTTAAAGCCATCTAAATCAAAATTGTTGTCTCTAGTATCCCCTCCTCTTACAGGAAAACCATAAAAGATCCCTTAGATTCCTAGATCCTCCGAATCCAAAAAAAAAGCATGAATATCCCCATCGTTTGATGCGTAATTGGGCGCATCGGCTGTTGTTTTCGCGTAATTTGATCGCGCGATCGAAAGGGCAAAAAGCCAGCCCTTGTGGGGTCTCTTATCAGCTGTCAAAATATGTTCACAACACGGCAAATGATTGGTCAATGATCCTACTAAATCTCCATAACAACAAAAAATTTAGATTTCCTAAGGGAGACTGGGTAGAGGCCTAAGGTCAACTCTGATCAAGACGCCATTTTGTACGGCCCGTTACGGCCGGTTTAGGTAATTCAGGGGTCATCGCGCGCGGCCGGTTACGGCTGGTTTAGGTGTCAATGGGTTAAAGATCCAATAAAAAAACACCATTCGCGCTATGTCAGCTTCGTCGCCTTTGTTTGTACTGTGTCCACCTGATAAAATCGATGCATTTCCACTACCCCCTGAAACTTACCAAAGATACGTGCATGATACTCTAGGCACAAAACCAATACTTAGCAGGGGAGAGACAGATTTCCATTTTCCTGACACGGGAAAAAAACGGAGAAATGACACCCATTTTCCGACTGGTTGGCCATGCTGGCAACCCAGTAATGAGTATTTGACCAAACACTGTGTTTTCAATGACTTTTGTATCCTTTTTATTTGATCCAACAGGCCACAATATCATACATGTTTGAGAGTTGTTCATAGACTCACCTTTCAATTTCTTCCATTGCACTTTGTTTGAGATTCTCCTCAGGGCACTAAAGTTCAGATTCGGGTTTAACCTAGTGCTGCGAAATTCATTAAATTTTTAGTAGAGCGAGAGCTTGAAACTGTTATCAGTATTATCACAGGTAGAATTTTCTATAGGTGAAGCAAAATTATTAAGACCGCAAAATGTTTATGTGAATATTGGTGAGAGTAGCATGTTGGCATTAATGTAGACGTGAAACAAAAGTGAAGAATAAAAAGAAATTAAAACGCCGTAATATTTTAAATTCCACCTTTGCGTTTGGCTTTCTTGCATGAAAATATATTTATATTTCACATCGTAACAGAAGAACCCAGTCTGCTTGTCTGACTTAGCATTTGCAAGGGAAACCTCAAATTTACCAGATAGATGTCTGGTGACCACCGCTAATTTGCAGGCTTGCTGTTTAGAGATGAGGAGCATAGCTTGGCTAGAAAGAGTTATTGTATTTTAGTTAACTTTTTAGTTTTGTGTATACTAGCTGGGAAACTTAACAGATTGCAATTGTAATTATTATAATAATTATTATTACTAAGTACATACCAAAACAGTGGATAGCATTGAAGACATGCTCTGATTGGCTACTCAAACTTAGAATATTCTTTGCTATTCACCTTTGAGCAACTAGCGTGGGATTTGTGCCTGAATTATATGTTGTAATCATTGCAGAAATAAATCACTGAAAATCATCTATTTGTGCTATATTATCTCACTGTTTTAGTATGTACTAGAACTTCACAGCTCAGTAAATATCCACCACTATCCACCTCCTCTTTGGTGAATAGGTTTAAGGGCTTTTTCAGTCATTGCCCCTATACTCTGGAACGATTTGCCTATTGACATTAGATCGACTGATGATGTAAATAAGTTCAAATCTAAATTGAAGACCTTTCTTTTTAAGCGAGTTTATGAATTATCTTAGTATTCTCTGTAATTTTGTGATTATGTATTTATATAAATTATGTAATGATTTTAGGATTTTATTTTTTTAACCCTTGAAGCATTGTAAAGCGCTTAGCACTGGAAAGTATAGGCACTATATAAATATTTATTATTATTATTATTATTATTATTATTATTATTATTATTATTATTATTATTATTATTATTATTATTATTATTATTAGTTGTTACATGTAATTATTATTGAGAGTGGAATTGATTGAAATTAAGTTGAGGATTGAGTTTGTTGCTGGAATTGGTATTGTGATTGTTGTATTGGTTGAGTTGGGATTATTGCCACTGGTGTTGTACAGTTTTGGTTATTAGATGACCACTGGCAATGTGTTTCTGGCTATACTTGGACTAGCAATTGTGCAGCACTGCTCAGAAATAAGCAAACCACCTAAAACATTTTAATGGTTATTATGATTCTGGTTATGATAACAAA
>OX421456.1:14244825-14269825 GCA_949126865.1 Montipora capitata | reverse complement strand
TCACAACTAGTATGTGTACTAAACCCTTTAAAACTACTGTACATGTATATTTTTCTATTATTTGGATGAAGACAAAAGGTGAATTGCACCCAGAGAGAAAGGAGGCATTTGAGAAAGCGCACAAGGCTTATGAGAAGCTTTTGGCCAATACATCATCTTTGGCAGTGAGTATGATAAAAGTGAACCCAGGACATTTTATAATTAACCCTTATCCTGCGAAATTGGGCAGAATATCACCTGATACTTAGCCGACGAGGCCGTAGGCCAAGTTGGCTAAAATCAGGCAATATTCCACAAGATTGAGCAGAATAATAATTATTGTTTTTAATTATTATTCAACACATTGATGACAAAGCACAATTTTCTATGTTTCTTGGAAAAAAAAGCTGGAAAAACTAACATTTTTCTCCGCAACACTCAAAATTACGTATATCGCAGGATATCTGTTGAGTATGCACGACGAATATTGAGCATGCTATGACCACATTTGGACACAATGTGTTGAATAATAATGTTAAATATACCATGTCTATGTTGTAGAGCAGACTGTTGGAAATCCAAGATTCTTCTGTTTCCCAGTTTGACTGTCTCTCAAAAAACTTTTTCTCTTCTTTGTAGGATATACTTGATGTTGACATGCCTGATTTACCACAGTATGGTACTGTCACATTTTTGTTTCATTTCATATCATCTTAGTGAATAACATGGCTGACACATAAAGATATCTTTTCGGTGATTGCCTCTTTTCAGAACTTGCGCAACAAGAAGTTTGTGGACTCTCAGTTGATGTTTTTAACCCTTTGAAGAACACTGAGGTAAGAAATTCCATGCAAGCAAATCCATCATGGGTAAATGTACATCATCATCTTCGTGTGCATGTTAGTGGCAAATGCAAATCAACCTTTGAGTTTATGCTATCTTGGGAGAGCACACAAGAAGCTGGAGTTTTTTCAGACAGTACCTTCAGCAACCACTGGGCCCCGTAAAACTCAGAACAGCAGCTCACATTTCTCACACATTGAATGCCATTTGTCTGGCACACAACAATGCAACAGCACTTTAACAGGACCACGAACTACTGTATCAACAAAATTGACAAAAATGGAATAGGAAGGCAAAAAGCCCAGCTCATAGAGAAAACAAAGAAAATTTAGCTTCATTTGCTACAATACTGTCAAACAAAAGAAAGAAACTATTTTGGACTGGCTGAGGGGTGGGAGATAGGCAAATGAATCATGTTCTGAACTTTAAAACTGATTCCCTGCATTGTGCCAGGCCCTCCATTCAGTGTGGGAGAACTTAATTTCTTGCCTCTTTCACAATCTCGGCCGGCAAGAAAAACACCTTTCTTAAGGTGCTTAATTTGCCTTCGTCAACTTCACCAACACTCAGGGTCTTAACACAACTGAGGAGAAATTGCTGCCTTTGTGTTATAAATTACACCCACAAATGATTAGACTTTTAAGACTTCTCGGATAAGGACTATAGACCGTAGACCTCGTCTGACAACGTTTCCTGTTAATCAACATTGTGGGATGTTAAAGAACCCACACACTGTTCATGAACAGTGGGTGCAAGACCCCCGGTGTTGTGGTCTGTCCTCCTTTCACATACATGCGTGGGTTGGGTGGATGGGTTAGATCAAATATGGACTGATAGCAGCTGCCAGAGGTGCCGTTAGAAGCTGATGTCCGATCTCACCCTAAGGGAATTTTGTTTTATAGCTTAAGTTTCATTGTATGATGATCTTAATAATAATTATATTAACTAGTCTCTCCACCAAAACAGTAAATGTGCAGCTTTAAATTTGTTTTTGGTTTGCATTTAAACTTCCACAGTTTGATGGCACTTCTGGTTTGTGGGAAGATGAGGAAACACGGGTGTTTTATGAAAGTCTAAAAGATCTGAAAGCATTCCTTCCAGGGGTAAGAATTAAAATAAATGTTTTCTACATTGCTTACAGTCACCCCAAGCTCACAACGCGATTGTGATAAGAGGGTTTAATGGGTTAAAAATTAAGTTAAGTTGAAAAACCGATTGTTTTTTTTCTTGCAATAAACTTTCCCCATCACAAAAATGTTGTACACTTCTGTTTTGTGTCGATTCATAAGCCATCATCGATATAGTGAGATCAGTACTCATTTTTACCCTCTTAAGTGAAGCGAAGGCTGCACACTCGTCACCTCCAGGGCCAAAAATCACTCCACAATTTGATCTCCCTTTACAAGCAAAAATCCTCAATCCCAATAAAATTTACATTTCCATATAGCCCAATGATATTCATTCTACATACATATTATTTAGTGCTCGTCAGAGTTGTGAAGAACAAGAAAATCTGAGAAACATTCAGCTGTTTTGCAATCTTTTTATCCGTGAATGAGGGTGTGCACCTACTGAGGCATTACGCGAGCCAAATCTTGAATTTTTTCAGACCGAACTGATTAGAGTGTAATGTGAAGTGCTTGTTTTCTACCCCATATGAACCATGTGAGCATTAGCCCTAATAAAGGAAATGGGCCCACACAAGGACAGAGAAAAACTCTGACCAGGGTGGGAATTGACCGACCGACCTTCGGGTTACATCACCGCTGCTTTACCGACTGAGCTACAAGGTCAGAGGGGAGCAGACCATTTTTCTCTGTCCTTGTGTGGGCCCATTTCCATTAGCAGGGCTAACACTCACATGTAACGCTCACATGGGGTAGAAAACAAGCACTTCACATTACACTCTAATCAGTTAGGTCTGTTGAAATATAGTGCTTCACGGCCAACGCTTGAATTTCTTCAGCTACTCTTATTGGTTCAGTCAAAATTATCACGCTCGGGTAACCCTTCAACTAATCAGAGCAGCTGGTAAGAACAGCTGGTCCATGGTGGTGATAATTTATTGCGCAGTGTGCGTAAATGGAACTATAATCTTGAAGTAATTTTGTTTGGTTAGATTTTGTACAAAGATGAGGGAAAAGCAGATACAGAAACTGATGGTGAAACTGTTAAGGATGAGAAGCCAGCCATCAAGGACTTGGAAGGTATTTTTTGTACCTTTGTTTATGTACTGGACTAAAAACCCTCCATCCTTTGTACATTAACATGTACGGTAACACACATCAAAATTTGTTTGAGGGGGTTTGGACATTAAACTGAGCATTGCGAATTGTTATACCATTTTTTATTATATGTGACCTTTCACACGAAAAGGGGGCTTATGGATTTCATGGTGAACAGTGAAATAAATTTCACAGTCACAGCTCGTGAATTTACTATTTCACTCCGTGAAATTGAAATTTCACGGTATGTTCACTATTGCTCCAATTCTTTTCACTATGCTGAGTGAAAAAGTTCACAGCGTGAAATCGAAGACCGTGAAAATAATGAAGATTATACTCAACACGATATCGCTTTCTGATTGGTCACTCATGAATACATATTAATAAATATGTTATAGAGTTGCTGTAGAAACATAGTGCAATTTCCATTTTATTTTGGCCAAGCAGCCTCATATAGTTTACATGTATCTTCTCACATTAATTTTGATGGTAACTGTTTTGGACAAATATATGTAATTACATCCTTGTTTCATGTTCATCCAAAATCAATAATTATTTTTATAATTCTTGTGTTTGCCCCAGCATTGAATTTTCTTTTCTTAGTAACAGAAGAGGAGTATGAAGATATGGATGATTACTTCAGTGAAGAGGAATGTAATGGGAAAGAAATTGAAGAAGGTAAAATCCTATTTTACTCCAGTGAGCTGATGGAGATGAGCAGTATGCAGTCAAGATATTGCGACCACCATCTCAAGTGACAACATCAAGAGGCAAACAATAACTCTTGGTTATTTCTACAGCACTTTATAGCCCCCAATTCAGTTGATGGACCAAATCGACTAACTCAGCGCTGTACCCATTTCAAACCCTTTGGGAATAAAACTCTTATTTCCAGGTATTTCCTTGAATACTACATTATAATGCAAATACAATACAAAAAGAATCCGCGAGATTTGAATTGGTTACAATATTGAGTTAGCCAATTTGGTCTATTGGTGTCCATGTTAGGATGGTCGCTGACATCTGATTTCTGAGATATCACAATGATATCACAATCTCCCATTGTGTGTTGGAATGGGGACTGGAGCACCAGATGTATGGGCGTCACAAAGCTGTGCTGTAATAATAATTATTATTATTGTTGTTCATTTTTCCTTTGCATTTCAAGAAGAAGAAGGTGACACATCAGGTGAACCCTTAAGCGTCCACACTGGAGCAGCCTTGGAAGCCATTTTGCAGAGATTGCCGACTTGTGTTAACAAGGATTTCATTGATGAGGTCAGTCACAACGTTTGCTAGACAGTTTTAGAGTGGTTGGCCTTTTTGAAAAATGCATGGTATTTGCCGAAGGAAATGCAGCGTCTTTTAAGGAACAGTGCAAGTGAATAATCACATGGAACAACATTTTTTTGTTGGAGGGGGGTGTTCCCTTCAAGTTGGCAGCCGCCTACCTACACTCTGTAATTTTAACAACAAACTTGTTTGTCCGCCTGGCCTCACTTGTCTACACGTTGGATTATAGTACCATCCAATTGATAAAACACTATCGATAATGGGCGATTTCAGAGTTGCTGGTTGTCTCTATTTGTCTGCTGTTTCGCACCAGGACTCACTTTGAAACTGAGGCATGCAACAACTCGGAATTTGGCTATTGAATACGGGTAATCAAGGCCAATTGCCTTTTCTAAACAAATGAAGTGGTTAGAGTCTAAAGAAACTGTGGTGCTACATCGTTGAGGAGTGAAACATGAAAATTTGGTCGAAGTTTGTCAAGGTAAATTAACCAGCTTGAGAATGACTTTCAAATTCAAACATAGTTTGATGAGTAGGTACTTGGTGTCTCAGTAATTATACAATTATCCTAACCTAACCCTAACGCTAACCCTAACACTAACCCTAATCCTAACCCTGAAGGTTTTACCGTGTTTAGATAATTTTGTGCGATAGATAACCATTAAATGACAAAATACACCAAGTACCTACCGTTTGATGCCAGTGTGGTTCCAAGAAATTTGAATATAGCTAAAAAGGTTGTTGAATTTTCAATTCTTAAGCTAGATATTCTAAATTAATTTCTCCAAATCTACAAACCAGAGATCAAAAATGAATGGTCCAATTGTCAACCTGGTTGCAAAGTGAACCTTGATTTGAGGATTTTATTCAATCAATGTTTGGATTTTTAACCCAATCACACCTCAAACACCCGAGGACGCCTCCCATTGGCGAGTAAAATCGTCTGGCGTTAGACAGAGTAAAATCTATTAAGTGTCACTCTCAGAGATCAATGGGTTAAATAATGCAATGCTTTGAGAAACTCAAATGTGACTGCAACCTTAATACTGTGAACAAAACTGAAGGAATGATCTGCATTAGTCAAAAAATGCATTTGACCACTGTCAGTTCAAATCTGAGAGCAATTCTGTGTGCTAGACTAAGAAGGCTTTTGCATGCATGCCTTTTCTCTTGCTCCACTCTCCTGGCAGGATTTATAATTGCATGGGCATTGGAGGGAAAGCTACTGTAGTCAGATTTTACTGCGCAGTACGTGTAATTTGCCAAATACCTTTCACTTGTAGGTGGCAACGGAATTCATGCAGACTTGTAACACCAAAGGAAACAGAAAGAAATTATGCAGAGCCCTTATTGGTGTCCCAAGGACAAGGTAAATATTCGTTTTTGGGTAAAATAATGAAAATAGTAAAAAAAAGGACCCTTTTTAACTTAACAAAATTTGGTTGTTGTTTTATTCACACGTAGGTTGGACTTGTTGCCAATGTACTCTCGACTTGTGGCAACCCTGGACCCTTGTGCTCCTGACGTCGCTCCAGAATTGATGCAGCAACTTAAATCGGAATTCAGGTTTAGGGTAAGAACGATTTTTGTATAACCACATGCTATAGCTATAGAAAACGTAAATGTCAGAACACAAGTGTGTACATAGACCTGGTCTTGTCATTTCACTAATTAAGCCATCAATAAGAAACACGCTGCGGCTTACATTACAAGAACTTCATGCGCTGACAAACAAACTTTACGAATGTTGTATACACGATGAACTGTTTACGGTATTGAAAATAACCTGGTTCTAGACCGTTTTTTGGGGAATAAAAATGCACGTCAAAGCTCTAGATCTCTCTGCAACACACCCAAAAAAAACCCTCCCCACAATGTATGTACAGCTAAAAAAGTACACTTTAAAGAAAACTAGAGAAACTCTTCAGGTAAAATAATAACTATAAGTGTTACACTACAATAAGGCTTACTACCGGCAATTGCAAGACTATAACACAAAAACAACACTTAAAAAACGTGAAAAAACGTGAAAGAAAGCAATAAAGTACAGGAAATGCTCGTATAAAACTAATGGAGCGGTAAGTACACATGCTAATTAAATGCCATTCATACAATATTATTGTAAGTCATAATAATTCTTGCGTGTTAATAAGAGGCTTCAGGTTCAAAGGTCATGCCGTAGCTCCTTAAGGTTTTCCTCTTGGTACTCTGCCTGCCTTCATAAATCATATTATGCTGAGATGAAAGATAATCTTGATAATGATGATTTACATGTATTGCGCAGAAACTTGAACAAATGCTAAAAAAAAGCAATATTTCAAGGTCATTCCTGACTCCTATGTTAACTAAGGTCAACAGAATGATGTGATAGTTTAAAATCGACTGTGAAATTTTAAAATAACAATGTAGACTGCAGCCTATTTTTGTTAGGCAAAAATTGGATCAAGATCTTAAACTACAAGAGACAAAGACTAAGATTGTTAATTTGAAGCATGTTGTTTTTCTCTTTAAATGTGACGTGTTTGATGCATGTTATGTTGGCGTCAAAGTTGGACGCCTACATTTGCAAGTTTAGGAGCCATAAAGAGAAGTCGTCTAAATATGCACACAGTGCTCGAAATGAGCGGTCGTCCGGTTGTCGCAGATAACCAGAAAGTTTACCACGCGACTAGTTTTTGTAAAAATTAAAAGATTGGTTGCCCGAAGAAGAGGGTTGTCCAATACTCCGACATAATGAGATTCATGGCACTTCACAATAGACATCACAAAGTGTCCCCCAACCTTAATCCTTAAAAAAATAGTAACAGTTTTGCAAGACTTAAAGAGAGGGACACTTTGTGACACTTTGTGATGTCTATTGTGACGTACCAGGAATCTCATTATGTAGGAGTATTGGACATGTATGCCGAAGAAAAGATAACGGACAACCCAGGCAAAAATAGAAAATGTATTACAATTTAAATAAAGCAGCACCTGACACACCACACTCAACAGTTTTCTGTTGTCAATATCTGATAGTAGTGTGAAGCTACAAATATAACAATAATTAATTTGCTGCATGCTGTTGAGCATTTTTGTTTTGGAACATCTGTGGCTTTTACAAAAAACATTTCAGATAGGAAAATTCACATGTACATGTATTGTAGCTGGTCATAGAGGTCGAAGACTCCATTTTGAAAATGCAAAAACTTTAACCCAGACTTCCACAAAAAAAAACCATACTCAAGCTCCAATGCCATGCAATTACATCTCAACACAGGGTGCATGTGCAATAATTATTAATGAGTTTTTGAAGTATATTAATTAATGTTAGCGATATTAAATGCTTGCCCTTTACTTCCAGGTGCGTAAGAAGGATCAGATAAATGTGGAATCCAAGATCAAAGTGGTTAGATTCATAGGTGAGCATCTTCTACCCTCAGTCTTAAAGGCAAAAGACATTCTGAAGTTTAGTTTTAAATCCTGGATTGCACTGGTTTTGTCCCTTACCAAGAGTTTGTTTGAATTTGATGAACAGCAAGCCTATAAATGTGGCAGGCCTTGAATTGTTTGTCAGATACTAATGTTGTTGTTTTTGTCATTATTCAAGTTCTGCATTTGCTTTCTTCAATTTATCATCAGTGATGACACCCTCCCTTAGTCCACTATGTTCCTTCATCAGTTTAGCCATCATTCCCTTTTCTTTAAACTGGTATGACCACCAGTACAACACATGAAACTCATTCGGCAGCTTCTCAATTTTAATCCATTTGGTATTGGTGATCAGCAAAATGTTAGCCATCTCAAATCTATAACCTAGTGATTGGCAAAAGTGCTTTGGAGTCAGTACATTTTTTGTAAAATTGAAAATTGAAAAGAAACTACTCTGAGGTTACCTAATACATTGGGCAGAAACTTTCCAAGGTAGCTCATTGTTATTATCACATACTCTTAATTCTTATCATTCTTTACCAATGAGTAAGTAAGAACAACTACCTTAACGCCATTACCTTATTAGGTTACGCACTTTCAATATTGAGTGATAGTGTAATCCAAGATTTTTCCTTGTACTGGGATTCCCTGGCCATAGTGGAAGCCCCATGGATGTCATTGGGATCTTTTAGATTTGAGGATGAGGACAACTACAAGAATAATTTTTCCGTTCTGAGCACACGCACTTCAAAAAAATTAATGGTTTATTTTCATCAACTGTCTAAAAAAGGGATTTTCCTTTTTTGGGGGATGTAGTTAACAAACAGGGGCATGGTTTTTTAGGCGGTCTAACAAAGAACAAGACATTTCTTTTCTCCACTCTACTTCTCCTACCCCTCCCTGATCTTCCCCATTGTCTCTACCTTACCCCACCCTTCCTTCACACATCTATCCCCCCCTGAAAGCTTAACCCTAATTCCTAAAATGTAGGCAGTTTCCCTAACCTTACATGAAAGCTAAGCATTCAAAATAAGTGCTCAATAACCCAAATCACTAAGCTGAGCATTTGACCCTAATCACTAAAATTTGTTGGTCTTTCAGATGTATATTTTTAATTGACCACTCCCCATAGGGGCTTTTCAGGGCCAATGAAACACTATTAACGAAGTGATAGAACAACAACAACTGTTAAGAATCCCAACTGGCCAGAGGCAAACCAGCTGGCTTTTTACAATAGCACCAGAGAGAAAAATTTTCCCAGTTAAAAAAGAAAATACCTAGTTTAAAAAAATATTACCCAGTGAAAAATAAAATTAACTGAAACGAAAAATTACCTGCAATATAAATCATTGTTGTATCTCTATTAACCCCTTGGTTTTAGAGTACCTTGGTGAAGCTGGTATATCCGAGCATTTATCCTCCCAACCATAATATACATGTACCACAGAGTACAGACCACAACGCGGAGAACTCCATGCCCTACTCTTTGTTTTCTTTTACATCCCACAAAGTTGTGAACATTAAAGGGTTGTGAGACAGGGCCTACAGTTCATCGTCCTTAGCCAAGAAGACCATAGAGAGTCTAACCATTTACAGATGTCGTTACAAAGGCAGCACTTTTTCTTCAGTTATTTAAAGACCCTGAGTGTTGGTCCAGCTTAAGTTTTGATCCCACACTGTAGTCCGATGCTCAACCAAGCCAACCAGTCAACAGTTCTTTATCCTACTGTGTGATAATTTAACTTTTTCCTGCTATTATGTTACCAGGTGAACTGACAAAGTTCCATATGTTTCCAAAGGGGGAAACGTTACACTGTTTGAAAGTAAGTAAATTATGGTGGTTACCTGAATGCGGGGATCTCAAAATAGTGAAGAATTTTTAACTTCTCAATGATTGCATGCCCATTCAGTGCGGAGACCATAATACCAGTGTGTTAATTTTTGTATGTCACACTATTTTGCCTATGAAGGGACAGTCGTGAAATCCTATTTTTGTAATAAATTGTCTTTGTTTGCCAAGCTAGAGAAGATAAACAGCAAACAAAAACCTTGTCAGAATTTTAGCTTTATTGTTTTGGTTAAAGACTATTGTGGATTCCTTGATGACAATCTCTCGAAAAAATTAATGAAATCTTGAGTGGACAACTTAAGTTAGTATTTTCCCAAGTTTGAAAGTTTCTGGTCGCTGCTAAAGTGAAAAAATGTTATCAGCTAATTAGCGAAAGTTGTACAGGAAGCCCTGTTTCACTACGGCATGTTTATCTTTAGATGCTACTTGAAGACTTCACACACCACAACATTGACATGGCTTGTAGTTTACTGGAAGTATGTGGTAGATTTCTTTACCGCTCACCAGAATCACACATCAGAACAAAGAACTTCTTGGTAGGTCATTGATTTCTACTTGGTGTCATGATATTGTAAACAGTTTACGTAAGTAAGTAAGTCAGTAAGTAAATAGAGGATATTACATGGCCGCGCGGAGATACGAAATTTCTCTTCGAGTGTTGAAAAATATTTCACAAATGAGCGCAGCGAACGAGTAAATATTTTTCAACACGAGAAGAGAAATTTCGTATCTCCATGCGGCCATGTAATATTCTATTTATTATATAAACACCAATGAAACACTAAATCATTCACGAAAGGCATTGAAAGGCGCGACTTTCAAATGTAACCATAGCAACAGTGATCTTTTCACGTGTGAAAATAACATATTATCTTCATGTGTGAAGATATCATGTTTTCGCGCGAAAGCTCACTTGGTATTTCATTGGTGTTTATATAATAAGTATCGATATTTATCCTTGGATTTTTGGAGTAGCTATAGTAGCTAATATCTCTGAGAATTGAACAAAACGACTATTTTTTAAGAATCCCAACTGGCTGGAGGCAAACCAGTTTGGCCATTTACAAAGGCAGCCAGGAAATTGAACCAGGGACAACCTTGAACAAATTCAATGAGTGGTCAGAGCGGGTGTTGAACCCGGGGTCTCCGGATCTCAAGGCAAGCGCCCTAACCACTGGGATGCACTGTCTCCTATGTCTGTTTGTTATGCGACCAATGGGTCACCTAACAAACAGACATGTCATTTTGGTTAATGTTTAGTATATGTAATCACATGGGCCCGAGGGCGATTAAGAATTCATTTCACACATGTTTTCAAAGTTTTCACAAAATTGCCCGAGTGGCGAAGCCGGAAAAACTTGAAAGTACATTAAGTGAAATTAATCCATAATTGGACAAGGGCACATTGCGATTACATGTTTATCACATTAAGGGAAAAATTATGGAGGGAAGCCCGTTCAGTGCCGCGACAAACCACAATCAACACGCTCCCTTTCGGTTAAAGTTCAATTCAATAAATTGTTGCTGTCAACAGAAATAGCGCTTAAAATGTATTTTATACGTGGACAAAAAAGTAGTTTATCCGGGAAGATTTTCTTGTAACTTCGTTTACTCTGCGTAAGCAACTGTCAACCAATCAGGATCAAGTAATCATGCCCTCTTGATTACCAAAAGTGCCCTCGTGATTAAGGAAAAATGCCCTCCATCTCAGCCAATCAGCTTTCAGTAATTTTGCCCCTTATGTGATAAGGGATATAATTCTATATGACACAAGGATTAGGAAATCAATAAACTCTTTAGGATTCTAAAGGTGATCACACAAACGAGTCGGTTAGAGTTGATTAGAAGTACTTACCGTCAGGGCCGTAGGCAAAAAGAACTTTGACTGAGGAATGAAGGGGGTAGTTTCTGAAGAAACTGTGGTGCTGCGTCGGTGGGGAAGTATTCCAAAAATTTGGTTCTACCAACGCAGTTGATAATGTAAATTGACCACCGTACAGGGATTCTAAAAGCTGACGTTTCGAGCGTTAACCCTTCGTCAGAACGAATCCACAAATACTACGATGAAGAAGGGCCTGATTCGCTCTGAGGAAGGGCTAACACTCGAAACGTCAGCTTTTAGAATCCCTGTACAATGGTCAATTTACATTATCAACTCCATTGATAAAACCAATTTTTTTTGACTGAGGCAATGTCCAAGGTTAAATTCTCTTCGTAGGTATGTCAGGTGTTTATGATGAGTACATTTTAAAGACAACGCTGGAATCACGCTTTATTTTAAAAAATCACAAAAAAAATGACCAAGGCAAGTGCCTCGATTTGCCTCATACTGGCCACGGCCCTGACCGTTATATCAAGGCCACTACCACAGTGTCGCCCCTTAGCATCGTTGCACTTGGTGGTGTCTGGTGGACAGTGAATGGGGATCTTCTTCATCATTATAATAAATTATTTGTGACTTTTTCTAGTAATGTATCTTGTTACAATCTGCTACAAAGAGTGTTGACGAACTCGACATTGTTGCCCATAATCTACTCACTCTGGCTCCTATACCACCCTTTACATATACTTCTCCTTCAACAGTTGTTTTTATAAATGTCCTTGTTCAACAACTTTGAACATTGAGTGAGGCAATTGACTTTGATTTGAGAAGGATGTGGTAAAATGCAAAGTCATTACCCACCAGCTTAAGATTAGTCTCTCAATTCGTTTGTCGCAGATAATTGCAAAACTGCGTTTACACTTAAAAGGAATTTTGTAGCCCTTGAAGGTCTTTTCTTCAAGAGGAGAGCATTCTATCTATCTAATTTTTCCTCATTTAAAATATTACTATTTGATTTAGGCGTATACCATCATAAATTGCATCACATGATGATTGCTTTTTAAGGAATCTTTTTAAGCTTTTGCTGTGGAATACAGAGTGCAAGATATTAATAAACCTTTTATTTCCTTATAACAGGAGCTGATGATGAGAAAGAAAGCTGTACAGACCTTGGACACCCGTCAGTTGACTTTGATTGAAAATGCATTCTTTTATTGCAATCCACCGGAAAAACAGAAGGTATACCAGGAAACTGTTTGAACCCAGAAGTCATATCAAATCATATCACATGTGAATGTTAATATGTGGAATTCTCCCAGATAACTTGGCCTGAACAATCCAAACATCCTATATCTTAACCTTGTGGATGGAAAATTGCATTAATTTTATCGTCCACTACTTTGTTGGCCATCAAGGAATTTAGAGTCAGTTGTTACAGGATACACGCAGCCGTCATGTGAGCTAAGTTGCGGAAGACAGGTTGTTTTAGCTGAGTCATGTACACCTCGGGCTTCGGAAATTTGACAAATGTTCTGTTGCAGAACAACAGCTGCGGACAATAACTCATCAAGCTTTGTACTTTTGATTTCCAGTGTACCTTGCCAAGGTACACATTCATCATCATCTATGTAGTTTCCTCGTATGCCTAGAAGTTGCTCGGCTTGAGAAGCGTGGTCATACCTGTCTCAAATCCAGTTATATTGAAGTCAACCTTGTTGTACATAGTCTCTCAGGGCTACATTTGCTCTAGCCTGGCTGCTTTTGCTAGTCTTAGCCAATGACTGCTGTGGCCAAGGCAGGGGGTGGCAAAACACATCTTTTGTAGTTCGTCATTCTCACGCCGCGTCCAGTGCGCAATGAACCTCATGTGTAGCTTCTCGGCGAAGTTGTCCAGCTGGTTGGATTCAGTTCGTCTGGATTGCATAAGTCAATCTCACTCTAACAGTGATCTCTAGCATTTTCGTGCACACTCGCAGCGGGATCTTCTGGTCGCAGAAGATATGCTTTATTTCAGCCCATTTCTCGCATACGCACACTATTTGCTCATCGATCCGATTCGCACTTTTAAGTGCAAGGTGTATCGAAGATAACTGAATTTCGCTACATTCTTGACTTGGTAATCCTGGAGTTTGATGACGCTCTCATGGGTGTCCGCGTCATTGAATACCATCATCTCCATTTTGTCCTCTGTGATTGTCATACCGTAGGGTGTAAACACGCTGTCGAGAACTGCCAATAATACATGCAGCGCCGCCGTGTCGCATTTGAATACCGCGATATCATCTGCGTACACAATGACGTGCTCACGGGTGGATCCAGACAGTGGCACGTTTGTGCGCTGTTCGTGATCGATGGGTTCATTGTTGATCCTTTACTCCATCTCAATGCCAGTGTCTAGATCTTGGGCTTCCCACATCACAATCTTGACGAGGAATGACAGCAGGCAGTTGAATAAGAGGGGTGATTCCTGTGCGCCTTGTCTCATGCCAGACTAGATGTTGAAGCTGTCCTTCTCAGGGTCCAAGCCAGCAATGAAACCAGTCGTGCCGTCGTAGATCTTCTCGATCATGTTGACGATCTTGTCCGTGCCGGTGGTGATGCGGATGATGTCGCAGTGTAAAGCATCGTCCTGCAGATCTTGTCAAACGCTGCTCATGGGTCGATGAAACATGCCATCCAGAGACCATCGGTGGTCTCGATCAGGTGGCGCGCCATGTAGATCCTGTCACGGTTCCCACTTCGGATCTAAATCCGTATTGGGTGGGTGGTTGATTGGCCTCATACACTGCGCGGAGCCGGTTGACCGCGGTCACCATCGGCAGCACAGGTGTGATGTTGTTTGACTTCCAGCGACTTTTTCGTTGTGCAGGCGGTCATAGAGGGAGGAGAGTTGGCCACTTCATCGCGTCCTCCTGCGTGCGCATATTAATACTAACCATGTCAGTTCCACGTGGCGTAGTCGGTACTGACCCCAACCGTCGAGCGGCCGAGCCCCACCCCTTGAGAAGTTTTTCAGCACGGTATTAATCGTATTCTCGTAAGTTTGCACTTCAGGAGGCAACATTATCAACTAGTTACAACTTCAAATCAACCCTGAACCCTTCTCTCCATAGGCAAGTAAGAACATCTGGCATTAGACAGAGTAGTAAAATCGCCTCCTGGGCCATTGACCCGTAGCCCGCAAGGGTTACGGGTCTAATTGTTAACTAGCCACCTCTGCTTCCGTGAATAGTTGTTAATTATACCACACAAGTTGAATAATCAGCTTCATTTATCCATAAAATTTGCTTCTCCCGGTAACCAAAGGGAAATAGGAAGCCATTTTGTTTTTCTCTGTTTTCTCAGAGGTGAATAGTACTTGCTCTTCACCTCCGAGCTAGCCGATCAGAATGCATGAAAAGCACCATTCACTTGTGTGATATATATACTAATCAAGAAAACGTGATTATTATAATGAGCTACCTTGTAAAGGAAAAATTTGGTTTTATCAAAGGAGTTGATAATGTAATAATAAAACCAAATTTTTGTGTACTACTTCCCCACCGACGCAACACCACAGTTTCTTTAAAAACTACCCCCCTTTACCTTGTAAAGGGTTCTCCATTGACTAAATCATCTGGCATTTGATATAGTAAGATCTTTAAGTGGCCCTTCCAGGAGGCAAGGAGTTGAACCAGTAACACAATGTATCATTTTATCCACAGGTTAATCAAATAGAACGCCCCCCAATGCATGAATACATCCGCAAACTACTGTACAAGGACTTGTCAAAAACCACAACTGAAAAGGTTAGTGGGCTTTTAATGACACAATTTCGACAGTTCACTGTAAAATGAGAAGTAATCATTGTCATTTTGCGCATTTTCATCTTTCACTTCAGGTGTTACGGCAGATCAGAAAGCTTCCCTGGGATGATCCTCAGGTATGTGGCAAGATCCATATATGACCACACTCGGAAAAACTTACGCTAATGCTTACGGAGATGTATCTGTTAAAAAGCTGTAAGCTTTAATCACCGTTAGTCAGGCATTAGTAGTCCATTAGTAAATGTTTGACGCTTTCTTAAAATGCCTTTAGTAGCATTGATAAAACTTGTTAGACATAACCTTGTAAGCAGAGATGATGCATTAATTTGTCCCCGGTTCAGTTTTCAGTCTCTGCATCGTACATGGATTGAATTTGTTGACTGTGAACTCTGCTTCGAGAGGTTTTATTCTGGTTTTCCCCTCTCATCAAAGAGCCAACATTCGATTTTCGTTTTCAATGCACATTGTCCCGAATTAGTGCCTCAGCAGTAGCAGACTGGTCTTCTAAATAAAAAAAGTTCAAAATTCAGTAAGAAAGAACCCAACGTCTCTCACAGTGGCAAATACGTGGGCGTCACTCGTAACTTGCGATGCAACATCATTTTTTTCCAGTACTACCAAAAGGAAAACAGCTGCACATATATATAATCATCATCAAAATAATAATCTCTGTGTTCTAGTAAACTTGATGAAACCAAAACTCTTACCTAACACCATTTTGCAAGTATAAATCATTTAAGCAGTCACAACTGAGCTGGAGGACGACTACAAAGCATTCAATGCGTTGTACAGTTATTCTTGAAGTCTGTCCGCTTGAATCCTCAGAAAATAAAGTTGTCGAACGATTTTCTTGAAACTTTCCCTGAATGTTCCCTACTAATCCCTGTTTCGAGAACTACAATAAAAAAGATAAGTCACCAGCTTGCTTAAGAGATATAATGGGCCAATCTTACCCCATTGATGCCTCTACTGACACTAATCACGCGCATTATTTCATCGGCTCAGGGAACATTTTGCGGTAGCTAAACGAGAGGGTTTTTTAAGTAACACTTGAGAAAACACCTGATAGGTAGAGAGTCTAGAGCATATGGAACACTGTCTTATATAGTTCATGGAAAAATCACTCAACTTAAAACGACGTCGACTCAAAACGTTTCTCAAGTCGTTGTTTCAAGACCATAATTTATAATTTGTGTACGTTTTTAGCTATATCTTTTTTTCCTTCCGATAATTTTTTTTTTTTAACTTTTTTGATATAAAGGGGATAATTTGTACACCAAAATTGTGCAATAAAAAATATAGGTCATCGTGCTCATCGCACCTGTCTATCTCGATTATCGTAGATCAAAACAACAAAATTCGCGGTGTTCTCGCAAAGAGTTAGGGGCCATTCACAACTTCTCTCACGTGTTTTGAGAACTGTTTCAGCGTGTGTGATCGATTTACGACATATTTACAATGTTGCAAATTTGACCAATTTATTAATATCAACACACCGTATGCGCAGTACAGGATCCGCAGTGCAATACTGAGGAGTGTCTTGGGAAAATTGTCAGACTGTGCATGTTGTTCGCCCGCTTCCTTCAAATATAACGAAAAATACTGTGAGAAACGAAAAAGCAACCAAAGAGATTTTGAAAATATATATTTGATGAAACTTTCCATAAATAGCCGTTCCAAACCTTAAGATTTCAATTTTTTTAGGGAGGGGATACCTTAATTCATGTAAATTATCTCTTACCTTTACTGGGCCTGGATTTCCAGTGTGTGGTCTGATCAAGGGGGTTACAGTTATTGACAAACGCTGTTGTAGCAACCCTTCCTACAAGGGAAACAAAAGGAAGACACCACCGTCCCTTCTCTGCCATTACTGTTGTACTCCCCTGTAATAATAAAAATAATAATGATAATATTAATAGATAATTTTTTTAAAATGCCAAATCGACTATTTCGCCATGGCACTTTACAAGACTAAGAAAGTTATAATATATATTTTTAAAAATAAATACTAGTGAGCAGGACACAGCAACAGATCTTGCCAACTTGCCGATTACGCAGACTTCGTCAGGGAGTTTAAACAAGATGGTTAAAAGGAACTTACTTTATACCTTATTTACAAAGTACAAATCACGTTCCGGCAAGGGTGTGAACAGCGTACTACACAACAGTACATGCAGGATATGACTAAAATCCTGCATGACGCTGAGAATTGTAGTTTTGGGGCTCACGGATTTATCGTGAAATCTCAAATCTCTGATCTTTGAAAGTAATTTTGAATAATTGTTAAGTCTTCAAGTCCCTTTTAAATTTCGGCAAGGAATTAGTGAGAAATTCTTATTCATAGGTTATATCATTCCAGATTCTTGGATCTCCAAAGCACTTTGTACTGTTGTTGTTGTACAAGACGTCTTAGAGTCCGTTGTTGTGACATGGTAACAGTTGTGTTATTTTTTATGCAATGCTTTCAGATTGTACTGTATGTGATCAAGTGTCTTATTCGTGTGTGGAACGTCAAGTACAACAGTATTCACTGTGCTGCAAACCTACTAGCAGGGCTGGTGCTATATCATGTGAGTCTTAATTGTCATTCTTTACAATCTTCCTATCTGGTTTGCAACTAATGTTTTTATGTATAGTACTGTTGAAAAATATCATAATGATAAAATCTCATTGTGTGAACACTTTGCTTTCCTTTGCAGGAAGAAGTTGGTCTGTATGTTGTTGATGGTGTCCTGGAAGAGATCCGCCTTGGGATGGAGGTATATATGATTACTTGGACACAGTCGGTCATGGCAATGTATGGTGCCTTGTTTTTTAGGAGCACATTTCTTGCAAGGTGGTGAATTCAAAGCCTTGAAGTCATCTTTAAAATGGCCTACATTCTTAGACTCAGCTTAGCCTTAGCAAAACTGGGGCTATTTTTTTTCAATTGAAGATTTAACTCGATTTTTGCATCCAAACTGAATCTAATGTTCTCTCCAGTATAGTTGAGGTCTCTTCCTACAATCTTGATAATTATTAGAGAGTACGAAATGTCAGTCTATGTAAGTGAACTCTGCTTGTTGGTCTGCAACATTAGGTCAACCCAGTTTTGCAGCCTGAAATTCGCTTTCCTTATAGATTAGCCACAGTTTTTCACAAGTAATAAGAAGCTCAGGCAAAAGGATAATGATTGCAAACATTGCAGTAATTATTATTACAGGAACTAAAATCCTATGATGGTTTCAAATTTAACCTGCGATCAGACGTTCTTTTCTTTAGAGAGAGCACAAAAAATACACTTCTCTCAAAGAAAAGAACTCCTGATCGCAGGTTATTTCAAATAGTAAGGGCGAGAGTTCTGATTGATTTCTTATACTCCTGTCGGTAGACAAACCTACAGAAGATGAACCAGCGACGTGTGAGTTGTGTGAAGTTCTTAGGGGAGCTGTATAACTACAGACAAGTAGAGTCTCGCGTTATTTTCACCACCTTGTATTCCTTCATTACCTTTGGGAACAACCAAGAAGGTTTGTTTTGTTGTTGTTGTTGTTGTTGTTGATATCAGTGACCATAAGATCTCTGATGTGGATGTCAACGGACATGCTACTAAAACAGTAGCATTTAATGAGCAAAACCGTGGATCTCTACATTTTTAACTCTTGCACCTTTCTTTCGCATTCTTTGGAAATCTGTGCCATGGAATAAGCAAATCTCGCATTGCATGGAAGATGGGAGCACAAAACAGATCATTTTCATTTTCATTTTCATATTCATAGTTTCAACACTGTGCCTTACGTGTTGCTGTCCTGGTGATGGCCCTTGTAGATCTTAAGATCCTTGTTTTCATCCTTGTTCTAAATATTTTTGGTTGAAGACTTAACAGGCTATTCTGGATTTTGTCTTCTGCTCTAAAGTTCGACAGCTGAATTTGTACATTATAAAATACAGTACACCTGTTGAGGTGTACCCGCATTGATAGATGTCACAACTCGACCTTGACTGATCTTTCAACGGGTCCAAGTTTTCAAATTTAGCTCTATGAGATCTGTCCCATTACATATACCTTTTTTTCGTTTGGTTTAATTTCCCCTTCAAGAGACCAAATTGCTAGAATATATTGCTTGTACAGCTGTCTACCTTTGTTATGTGAAAACAAGAAGCAGAAATTCCTACGGGCTTCAATGGCACTCACAGATAGTCAAATTACGGCATTTCGTGACTATATGTCTGGAAAACATTTTCCCTTAAATTAATATTTACCAATAGCCAGGTGATCTGGTGACCTAATTCGGAGGACTGGGGAGAAAAATTCTAACGCCGTATCCCACAACCGCGCGCGGCCTTGAATGTTATTTCCGAATTCAACATGGCAGAGGCGAGGTTAGATCTCGGTGGTTTCCATTTGAATGTTCATTCAGTAACAAGAAATGTGGGAGACACGGAATGATCTGTTGAGTTTTGACGATGGAAAAACTGCAGAAAATTTGGAAAAAAAACCTAAGGCCGCGCGCGGTTGTGGGATACGGCGTTAAAATCTTTCTTCCCAGTCCTCCAAATTAGGTCACCAGATCACCTGCAGGAGATCAGGAAATCAATTACGTTTTTTCATGAAAGTCAGAGAAGTGAACAAAATTAAGATCTTGCAGCCATCACAAATCTATTTTTGATACTGGTTCATTTATTTATTTATTTATTTATTTATTTATTTACCTTTTTGGTTGGCTTTTCTTGTGTATTAACAAAATTGATTTGCAATTTAATCTCGAAGTTGAATGTTGTTTTGGAAGCAAAAAACATATAATTTTGCGTAGCCATTGGTTTGTTTCATTTGTTTGCAGGGATACCATCACTGTTGGATCCTCCAGGACACTTGTTTCGTATTCGTCTGATTTGTACCCTACTGGATACTTGCGGACAGTACTTTGATCATGGCAATTACAAGAAGAAACTGGATTGCTTTTTAGTTTACTTTCAGGTGAGGGTAGGAATTTGGTAACCTAGTAAGTCTTGAATTCGATCGCTGCTCATGCCATGTACAAAAGTGTACATGATCTTACATACATGTATGTCGTATAGTGCTTGCCTCGTTTGATTAAAATGTGGATAACGCTATCCACCCGATAAATCACTATCCAGCGGATAAATGCAAGCGTTAAGTAATTGAGTTATCCAGTGGATAGCGCTATCCACCCTTCGCACAACTGGGCCTAAAGTTTAACTTAAATGAAATAAATATTTTAAGGATGGAGCCCTTTAATGGGGGTTGAAACTTGAACATGAAGAGAATGGAGTTGGATGACTTAGGCGCTTCATTGTCGAGTCTTTAATCTGGGCACACTGCAACAACAACAAGGAAGAAAGTGTAAGACTTTCACTACAAATCTTAAAGAGTACAAGCAACTGACAGATTTGGCTTACTTGCAGCAGGCTAAGAGATCCAGTGGCATGAATCTCAAAGGCAATGAAAAGCAAATCTGTTTTTGTACTGAAACCCCGGTGAATGAAACAAAGAGATTGATTTATAATACATGGTGACCTGGGGATACTCGGAAAAAGTTCGAGTGGCAAGTGTTCCTTTGCATCCGAGTCGAACCTACGAGTCCTTCCGATTGCTCGTTCGGGAAACTCGCCGGAATCAAACCATTAAACTAGGTTCATATGACATTTTCCTGCCACACTGCTATAATTTTGAGAAACAGCCCCAGACCTCTAAAGGTTAGGGTTATGTGTGTAGGTTTATTGAATTCGCCCTGTACATACTTTGAGCTGAAGAAAACAACGGTAGTTTGGTCCCTTGTCAACGACAATGAAATGATCATCTGGTACATGTTTAAGCACGATCTTACCAATTATTTTTGGCCCAAACTGAGCTCAAGTCCACAACTACTTGCATGGTATTCCATTGCTCTACCAAATAGGCATTGAATTCAAATGCCATCAAATACTATCTTACCATAAATCCTCTATTAATTGCCCTGTGGGGCTCATTTGACAGGGGGGACTTTAATTTATTCTTGCTTTGGACCGTGCAAGGCAATGAATGTCAAATATGGAGATTTGAGTGACATTTACGCGTTGTACAAGTTATTTGGCCCGGGGGGGGGGACTCCTATATAAAAAAAGGGGGGGGGGGTCTGCTTGTCAGAGATTTTAAATTAAACCACTAAAGTAGACCAACCTGGGCACGGCCCAGGCTTTTTTTGACCTCTAAAAGAGACCATATTAAAACACAGAGAAATGACAGGATCCAATTATCACTTCAAGATGTAGTAGTGGGAATAATCTCCTCTCAAAATTCTTCACTTCTAAACCTTCTGAATTTTTTTATTATTATCGGAAAATTGTATCTATGGGACTGCAGGAGAGATCAAAGGTACCCTGACTTACAGAGATTTAAGGTCAGACTGAAAATGAAGTATGAAATTGAACGTTTCATAAGTTTAAAAAACAATATAAATAATGATAATTTTTTCAAAAAGAAATGGATTTTTTCATCTAGTTTGCTATTCAACTAAGTAGAGGTGTATATGTATATGTATATGTATATGTATGTGTGTGTATGGATGTGTGCATGTGTATATAAATATTTATTGATTTATTTATTGATGTTTTTTTTTTGCTTCTTTTTGCTGCAATGTAATAATGTAATTTTGTTCTTAACGTGAAAAAAAGTAGAGTATTGCATTGTATTGTTAGTAGAGTAAGTAGCCCGTAATGTAAGTAATGTAATTTTTGTAAGTAATGCTAGTATAATAGAGGATTGTTTTTGTAAGTAACGTTAGTATAGTTGAAATGATAATTTAAAAAAAATAAAAAAATAAAAAATAAAAAAAATACAGTGACTTTTAATGATGGCAAAGGAATTATCGTCTAATACTTTCACTTAAGTTAAGAAGTATGAAAGTGTAAATATACACTTTCATATTTCTTCGCGCGAAACCCCAAAGGAGAGCTTCACGGCTACATATGATTGCATTTTGCCGAGAACACCCTAAGTGAGACCAAAATCCGAAATTTTACACCCCTAAGCGAGACAACAAGCATTTCTCCCCTTTTTATATGGGAGCCCCCCCCCCCCCGGGTTATTTTTATTCACTTGCCATTTTTATGCACCATACCGGATCAGTCCACGTGAAGTGTTACTGTCGTGATTAATTACAGTAATTTGGTTATGACGAATAACGGGGAAGGGTTGGAGGGGGGGGTGCTTAATAACTGTCTTCCTCTGAAAAGGGGGGCTTATTTGAGAGGGGACTTGAAGAGCATTCAAGGTAGGTACATGCAGTAAAGGTGTTCATTAAACAAAAGGCTTAGTGATAAATTAAATGACAATTGGGTGATTTATTAGTGTATTTTTATCTGATAAGACATCTCACAATTGATATAAAAGTGCCATTTTCATTGATGAAATGCCTTTTAATACTTAACACAAGGCTTAAGCTGTACATTAATTTTTACATTGACTAAGAACTTCACAATTCTCGTGTTTTGTGTCAATTACGTGACCAACAACTAATAAACAGTGATGTTGTTACTAGTGTTACATCCTGAAAAAGAAAGCTGATGCCATTTGGCACGAGGGGCATCCATTTCCTCGTGATGTTGATTACATGGTGGCAGACACACTGGAGTCTCTTCGTCCCAAACTCACTATATTCACAAGCTTAGAAGACGCTATGCAAAGTCTGGAGAAGTTAAACAAAGAGCATCAAGAGCAAATAGGTAAGCTAAAGATTGCAATTATTTATCAATTTTCCTTCTCAGCTGTACCAGCTTTTCTGGTACAGTTTGAAGCTTTGCACATGTTTTTCCGCCGAGCGTTTACTGAAAATCCAAGATTATTGCTTTGTAAAGAGACGTGTTATAAAGCTATGGTTGGATAAAATACCCTTGGAAATTTGTCAGTCTTGTCTTTCCTGGCCAGATACACACTTTGTTTCATCATTTTGAAGACTGTGTTCTTGTTAGAGTTAATTCAGTTTTGATTTAGTCAGCATTATAGGTAATGGTTGTGGTTGGTTTTGAAAACAAAAGAGCCATGTTTGCATGTTTGTTTATCAGCAAGGTGTCTCTATCCAGGTCTGATGGTAAATGGGCCGAGCAAACAGGAAGGATTACCATAATAGAGATGAGACCATCACCAATCACTGTCTCAACAGTTGTTCCTAATGCAGGATATTATGAGTAAAATTATTTTTAGAGTCGCTATAAAGCTTCATGTGTCTTATAGTATTTTTCCTTTTTCTGCAGAGAAGGCAACCCCTCTTGATCAGGAAACAGAGAGCACACAGGCATCTCCCATCCCTAACATGCTTAACAACAACGCTGTATCCAACTCTTCAGCTGCCTCACTCGGTAGCCCTCCTTCCCAGTCTCCCATACTACATGAGGAAGATGAACTGAGTGAGACTGGGGAGAGTGAAGGGGAAGATGAGGATGAAGGCCCTGGGCCCCATGGCATGGAATCTGAGACCGAGGTTACTGAAGTCGATATGAGTGACATGGATATGAACAAGGTATTTTAAAAAACCGTATTGCTAGACTGAAGCTTACCTTGTGCAATCTTGGTTTTTGGGGGATTTTACATTCATTGCTCAGATTTTAAAAGGTTTTTTTATTATCTACCCTTTCTGTAGTTTTGGCCTCAATCATTATAATGTAGTTTTATTGTACGACGGAGATTGGCTTCAGCTACATCCTTCAGTTCTTCCTGACTAACAAGTTTTGTAATGTCTTCGTTCTTTCATTAAAGTTACAAGACAAGTTGTATTAACCTTGTTAACATCTTATAGTTGTTCAGCTCATTTGCATGCAAAATGTGTTTGAATTAATACGGCTTCATGTAGAATGAAAATAGGCTACTTAGTACTCAACACAAATTGCCCAATTCTGGCGAAGTACCGGATTATTTTTGAGAACTTGAAAACTAATCATCACAGACCAGTTGCTCAGCGGTTGGTCGAGCATTGGACTACGATGCAGGACAGATAATCTTATGTTATCTTATGTTTTCAAACGGCTTTAACCAACAAGGGCTAGATGGACTTTCTGAGACCAGAGCGGAAGTCTGTCTCAATGCGCCCTTCAATTTTTTTACCACAAGGTATAGGTTCCTCTCCATTGTCGGAGGCCAGGTTATCTTGGTTGTTATCTGTCTCCCTGTGCCCTGTTTCCAGTGAAATATTTGGTTGGCAGTCCTGGATTGTGGTGATCCGAGAGCATGTCGCAGTTTTACTACTCCCCCAGGAGTATGGTTATCCTCTCCCCTCTCCCCTCTCCCCAGCATTATGTGACTAATGCTTGTCTTACCCACCCTCCATGTGTCAGCCCTTGCCCCAGAAATGACAAACTAAGAGTATTTTAGAGCAAATGGACAATTCCATCTTGTTAAGTTAGTTTTAGTATGTTTAGTGCGTGTTAAATTGTACAGTCCTTTTAAGGTGTAAATGCAGGATCAAATTAATGTACGTTTGTTGTATTAATAATATTATCGTAGAATTTATGTATTGTATTTATAGTGCATGTTTAACTGTAGTGTACCGTTTAATTAATGTATAGTTGGAGAACCTATAAAATGTATGTTTTTATATGTAAAATTCTTGATTGTAAAATATAGTAAATATGTCAGCACCTGGATTCAGAAATTATTAATGTTTCTATTTTTTATTGATTATGGAAGTGAAAGTTCAACATTTATTTTAGGTCAAAGTTCTCAGTCCTCCGAAACTGGAACCCACTTTAGAGGATAAAGCGTTTTTAGCCGCTTGTGATCAGATGATGATGGATGACA
>OX421456.1:14222325-14232325 GCA_949126865.1 Montipora capitata | reverse complement strand
TTCTTGTACTTTACAATGTAAATCAGATCTTCCATTTGCCAAGCTTAAGACTTCAAAATGGTCCCACTTGATGTTGTGACCCGTTTTGATTGTATGATCAGCAACGGCGGAAGTGTAAATATTACCCGGAAATGTTACCCGTTTCCGGTCAGGCAAATGACGTTTCGTTTTACCAATGTAAAAGTCATTGCAATTCCAACAACAGGCTTTGTACACAATTTTGGATTTTTGAGATCTACAGAAACCATCTTTGTAGGGGAAAAAGACGTGATTCTGCGGGTGTTTTGAAATATCAACTTAAGGTTAACAAAACCATAGAGATTTGAGAGAGCGTGTGATAACCTCACTTTGAAAACCGAAATAAGGTAAAATGAGGCTTTTAGGAACTGTGGGAAATGGGAACTGAAACATTATCCTGATGTTTTCGTAAGAGATCATTCATATGGTAAGAAATAATGTCTCCCGGGTAACCGTTTGGGAGTAATAGCTTCTTAACTTGAGGCAGAGTAGACTGTAACAATTAATGAGGATGTTGAACAAATGCGTAAACAGCGGTAGGTAAGTATGCGAATCAAATTAATTTTATACTTCCTGAGTGTAAAGGAGTCCCATTTTGTGTAGAGACCGGTAAATTAAGTTTTCTTTCTGTAAACCGTTATTGAGAACGTTCCGCCTAGGGTCCTGAAAACTCTCCTTGAGTTTGTCACAAAGAAAAGCCACTTCATGTTCAATGGGGATTACTATGACCAAATTGATGGTGTTGCTATGGGGTCTCCATTAGGACCTGTTTTAGCCACTATTTTCATGTGCCACTTTGAGGAGAAATGGGTACAAAATGTGAAGGACTGTCCATCCACTTGGTTCCGATATGTAGATGACACTTTCACCTTTTTTGAGAGTAAAGCCAGTGCTGAAAGATTTCTACATTACCCCAACAATAGGCATGCCAATATTAAGTTCACTATGGAGGTTGAGGAAAATCAAGAAATTCCGTTCAGTTTTTAGATGTCCTTGCCAAACGCAATCAAAACTGACAACACTCTCTCAACAACGGTTTACAGAAAGAAAACTTCTACCGGTCTCTACACAAAATGGGACTCCTTTAGACCCAGGAAGTATAAAATTAAATTGACTCGCACACTTACCTACCGCTGTTTACCCAGTTGTTCAGCATCGTCATTGTTTATACAGTCAAATCTGTCTCAAGTTTTGAAGCTATTTCTCCAAAACTGTTACCCGGGAGACAGTAATTCTTACCATATGAATGATGGTGATTGCAGTTTTAAACATTAAATACTTCAGTTGTTTTGCACGTCTGTCAGCGAGGCTATTCCTAGGTAATTTTGTATAATTTTGTTAATTATGAGCTCTAAATGTCAAATTGGCAGAGCAAGAGTCTTTCATTTGCAAAATCACGGCCACAAAACAACTGAGAATGATTTTCCAGCTTTGTAAATGACATTTTGATATAGACTGATATAAATTTGAAAAAAGGTGGGCCGACGTTTTTCAAATTTACCCAAATTCAATCCATTTCAATCCTCTCCAGTTTTGTCCATCCATGTCCCTTCTTGGCTTCCCTGTGTTTTGTTAGAGTTCTTCTACAGTTTTGAACAGTTATTTTGATATTTTAGTTAATTCTATGACCATTCGATCAGTGCTGAAATTGCCTAAAATTGCGTGACCTAGCCCCTTTAAGGGCATGAAGAATTGGGGCAGATCTGGCATCCCAACTAGACTCTGTTATTATGCGTGCAGCCCTGTTTTGTAGTTTCTCTAGCTTTTGGTTGAGGCCATTTTAACCGACACAGCCCCAGACAGTGCTGCAATAATCGAAATGCGGAAGAATCAATGACTTGTAAATTGTGACAAGGGTACTCTGGGGACATATCTGTCTTAGCCTCCTCAGGGCAGCAAGTACTTTTGCAACTTTACCGACAACTTCGAAGATGTGAGCCTCCCACGAGAGTGTTTCATCAACCTGAACGCCTAGGCATTTGTAACTATTGACTCTTTCAATTGAATGCCCGTCAAGGCATATGTGTGGTTCAGTCTTGAGGACATTAAGACTTAAACTGGTAGAATCGAGCCATTGTTTCAGATTGCTTAAATCGTGAGTCAGGGATGAAAACAACTCTTCAGGGTCTTTGGAGGCAAACGCGAGATTTGTGTCATCGGCGTACATTTTCACATCTGATAGAAGGTTACAGTTAGGGAGATCATTAATGTACAGTAGGAATAGTAGGGGGCCGGGGATTGATCCTTGAGGCACCTCACAACTTATGAAGCTAGTTTCAGAATTTACGTTAATTGTTTATAACTGTAACCTGAGTTCTATCAGAGAGGTAGTCTCGGAAAAGATTAAGGCTCGCACCTTGAAACCCATACAGCTCCAATTTTGACAGAAGGATCTCATGGTCAATGGTATCAAATGCCTTTTTTAAGTCAATAAAAAGAATGGCATTTGTCAAACCATCGTCGATGTTAAGATACCCAATGTCTGTGATATCAATAAGAGCTGTAAGAGTAGAGTGCATAGGTCGAAAGCCAGACTGATATTTCGAAAGTAGCTCATTGTCATTTAAATATGTATATACCTGATTAAAGATGCCGTTTTCAAAGAGTTTGTTAATTACAGAAAGTACAGAAATTGGCCCGTAATTGGCTGGGTCAACTTTCGAGTCAGCTTTGAAAACTGGAGTTACTGTAGCACTCTTCCAGTCTTTGGGAATGATTCCAGTAGAAATAACTAAATTAAAAATGTGTGTCAGGGAAGACGCAATGAATGTAAATGGGTCTAAATGATAGCTTTAGGAGGCAAGTTGGAATACCATCAAGGCCATCAGCCTTGCCCACAGGAATATCGTTCACAAGTTTGCGCAGTCCATCAATAGTAAGTAATTCAAGCTCGAAGGTGCTATCACAAGATTCTACAAAATCACGAAAGCTGACTCGAGGGGGATTTATGTTAGCCGCTAAGTTAGGGCCAATATCGGTAAAATGCCTGTTAAAAGCGTTGCTTAGCTCATGAGGGTCAGTTATCACTGTGTCACCAATAATCAATTTTTACGCCGGAGCAAAGTTTTTCTTTCGCGATAATAATGTATTAATTCCATTCCAAGTCGCTTTAGCTTTCCCAACGTTATCTTCGAAGTACGAATGATAGTAATTCTTCTTGGAGGCCTTAATAGAATGGTTTACACGATTCTTAAGTTGCCTGTACTCTGGCCATTTCAACTGATCATAGCTTCACTTGTTTTCAACTTTGTGAACGGGAAGATTCCCATGAAATGTTTCGACAACTTTGACCGGGGTTGTAGGTCCTGAATGGACACTAGGGTCATTTAGAACCGCATTTTCAAAGTCCACCACAAGCTAGCCGTTAATTTAGCGGTTTGCCGTTTGCAGTTGTGGCAAAAAACTTTAGCATAAGGTTTCGGCATTTGGAAGGTGAAAACGTAGCGTCCTCAAGGACGCACAAATGATCAGCAAAAGCGCGTTAATTTAAGAGTCAAAGCACTAAAAGACATAACTTATAGGTTTAAACGTGAGTTCTTACAGATTTTAAGGTGAGAAACGCTGCGGTAAATCACTTATCGCAAGAAGAACTGTCAGAACTTCAACCGTAGACTGCAAACTCGACCTCAAGGCCGTGTCACGTGACACTCAGAGGTTTGTCGTTTGCCGAAAAATACGCGAAGCCAGGCAAAAACGTTATGCAAGGATTATGCTAGCGCCCACATAGACTAAGAGTTGGTTCGATTGACCCTATTCGGAAATAAGAATACGTGGAGTGATGATTTGAAACAGTATGTTTACCGTTTTGAACCAACAAGGACAATAAAGATAAGGTGTTTGACAATCTCAATGTGAATCTCCGTAAAAACGAAGGATTCCTAACTTCCATTCCATGTATTCCTATTCCGGAATACAGTTAATCGAACGCACCCTAATTGTCCAGCTGGAGGGCTCGATGAAAGAAATGTTGTCCTTTTTCGCCAGTTGCCAGGCAACTTGTATCTTACCTGTAAAGTTTATTCTTTTTCTGGGACAATTTGTTGCTGATCAATGTTTACCCATTTGTTTATTCTTTTTCTGTTTTTATATTTCTGCTAACCTTAGAGTGTAATTTATTTATTGAATATCGTCACAGAAGTAGTTTATGATTCAAATGTACAATAAATTTATGATCAAATGTATGGAGGATGTTACATGGCGCCCCTCGGGGATACAACCTGTTTCGAAATGGCGAAAAAGTGGTCATCAACCGCTAGAACACGCATTTTATTTTAATTTTATTAACTTTGCCAGTCAAGCTGGCAGAGTGCCACAACAGCTTGCGCCAATTACTGTGGCCCCTTTTTTACCCTCCCAACCATGATACACAAGAGAAGACAGACCACAACACCGGGAACTACGTGCCCTACTCTTAGCGACAAGTGTGTGGGTTCTTTTACGTCCCACAGGATTATTAACATTTAAGGATTGTGAGACGGGACCTCCGGCTTATCGTCCTTATCCGAGAAGACTTGAAGTCTAACTTGAAGTCTAACCATTTGCAGATGTAGTTACAAAGGCAGCACTTTCTCCCCAGTTATTTAAAGACCCTGAGTGTTGGTCCGGCCGGAGTTCAACTCGCGACCTCCCGCGTGATAGTCCGGTGCTCAACCAACTGAGCCACCGGTGCGCGGTGTAACACGAAGCTATATATGAAAGTTAGGAAAAACAAATTATGATAATGTAAAATTGAGTCATAAAAATGCTGGGCGCGCGGTTGTTCAAAAGCTGATTAACGCTAACCCCAGATTAAAAATTAACCAAGGAGTATTTCTCTACTCCCAAATGCTGTTCATCACTGATATTCGGCAAAACTTTACATTTGAAGAAGTCACTCTTGAAAGACAAAAATAAGCAAAAGAAACTTTCACCAAAAAGTTAAAAACATGAAACAAAAGTTTACGCTAATCGTGGATTAAGTTAATCGGCTTAGGAACAAAAGGGCACTGGTGTAGTAGAGAAAAATCATATTGTAGCACAAAAGCATCTAGACTTTAATTAATACAAGGAAGTTGAGGTCTGCTTATTATTGGCTAATCGTGTCAGTTACCATGGCGACACCTATATCCTCATATCAATCCTCTTAGGCTGAAAAATTAATATATATCTTCACTGCGCGCAGTAAATATATGATTTTTAAGAGAAAGAAAAATTCTAGTATTTCGTAAGTTTTTTATAAATTGGAGAGGTGGTTAAAAGATTTGTTTCCTACCAAGATTACAAGTTCTTGGATTTCGAATTTATTTTTTTGTTCAAAGACAGTGTAAACGGATACGAGAAGCGACTGAATGAAACTGAAACAGAACAGGCACAGTTCGAACTCAATTCAATGAACGAGTAAACTGACTTTAATTATTTATATATCAAGGATATTACATGGCCGCGCGGGGATACGCATTTCTTCTTCGAGTGCTGAAAGTATCTCTCACGAGTGAGCGAAGCAAACAAGTGAGAGATACCTTCAGCACGAGAAGATAAAATTCGTATCCCCAAGCGGCCATGTAATGTTTTGTTTATTATATAGATATTGATGAAATGTTTAGATTTAAAACAACTTGTTTTACTCATTTTCTAAATGATGAAAAAGTGGTCACGAACCGCTAAAACACGCGTGTTGTGTTATGAAAATGTTATGTCACGCGTGAAAGTTATGAAAAACAAATCATGATAATGCAAAATTTTGCAATACAAATGTTAATGTAGTAGAGAAGAATTATATTAAAGCACAAAAGTGTCTTACAATGAAGAGGAAATCGTGTTCGTTACCATGACAACACCTATATTCTCACACTTTGTGAACGATAATAATATGTTCACTGCGCGTGGTGAAGATATGATTTTTTAGCAAAAGGAAAAATCCTGGTATTTCATCAGTATCTATAAATAAACTTTAACGAAATTGTTTATTTCTTTATTTTTTAAATAAATGTCCTTACTCAGGATCTTGCGAGTTATGAATTTAGATGTAGATGTCTTACTAATCTTCTACATGTGAAACAAGATCATGCCGTGCATCTTAATTAATTCCTCCATTCGTGCATAGCCACAATTCCTTGCGTTTCGAAGAAAAATGTGTTATCCTCCTGATTAGAGAGCTGCCTCATTCGTTTGCTTCAGGCTCACTCACTTCGACATCAATAAATACATGTCTTTCATGATTAGATCTGTTGACATTAAGGCACTGTAGTCCGCATTATATATTAGCTTCTACAGCCTGTAGTATTTTCCTTTATAGATGGAATAAGAAGAAATTAAGAGAATTACACAATATTTACGTATTACATAGGAGTATCCCTTACCCTGTCTGACTCTCTCTATAATTGGCATCTACTGCATGCATTACAACATATCATAGCTCCCAATTAAAAAAAATAACGAGCTTATTCTTTTATCAAACGAAAAAGGTGAGCACGTCACTAGATATCCTTTTATATTAACTAACAGGTATTAAAGGAATAAACGTCATTAAAGGTGCAGCAAGGCCTATATTAGAATTGCAATATTAAAATGAATTACCAAGTTGTAAGAAAATTATCCTTCTAACTCCATTTTAACTGTAATTCTCGCGTGATAACAATGGAACTTTAAATTTATTATCACAGTTCCAACAAAAGTTAATGAACCGTCATAATATATTATTTGTTGTGAAGAAAAAAATCGCCTTCCTCGTGCATTTTATTTCGAGACCAAAGATTGCCATGACAACTAATTTATTCAATTTTCGCTGAGGAGGGCTGGGTTCGACAAGACCCTTTCCATAAATTCTCTTTTGTCTTTGTAGTTCGTCTCGTTCGTCTCTCTGGAATCGTTGAACCGTTTGGCGAAAGTAACTTCTGCTTAGTGATTCTCGGGTGTATCATTTTAAAGCCATGAAAAGCTGTCGCTGGGCTCTTGTTTCAGTTCTCTTTTTTGTGTTCGTTGGACCTTCGTTGTCTCTAATCAAGTGTACTGAGGTGTGCTAGGAATATTGTCTGTAAAATGCAAGATTTATAATTCCTCCTCTGCATGCTTACGTTTTTCGCCTCGGTATTCTCAAAAATCATGTTTCTACTATGCTGTGTATTAACCATTTTTTATTGCATTGGTCAAGGACCAACAAACTTACGAATTCACTGAGTGCGATTCTGCTGAGGGCAGATGGCGCGTGGCTGTACCGAAGGATCCGGACGCTTGTGAAACGAGGGAAGCCCCAGTTCGCCAAAAAGACTGCAGTAAGTGCTATGTATTTATTGTAAAAGGAAAATTGTCGTTTTTTTTTCTGAGGAAAGTGAATAAATTGTTATCGAACCTTCTTTTTCCATGGGGTGGTGAACCATCTTTGTACAAGTTTCGAAGGCTGCCGGCCCGATTGAACCGAATAATATTAAACTTCATTTGCATTTGCAATTATACGTACGCAACTTTAGAACGAAGTCTTGCTGCCTTGCCTCGTGTCTCTTTCATTTCAGAGCTGATTACGAGTAAGTCCCTCAATTTAACTTTTAAATCTGTAATGAAGCTAAAATTTAGCATTTGCGGTTTCCTTTATATGAAGTCTGGACTGTTGAAAGTGCCCTTTATTTCGCTTGTTATGCAGATCGGATAGACTTTTGGCGGAAAATAAATGCACTGGTAACTTGTGTCTACAAATCACTTTCCTACATATCATATTCGCGATCAATATTTTAAGTGACGTTATCTTTCCTAAGCAAGAAATACTTAATTTTTTGATTTATTTTTGAGAGTTAATTCGACTTACGTACAGTGAATAGGTATTGCAAAATTTGTGCTTTGTCCAGCTGGCTGAATATTCCTGTCAAAGTAACTCCATTTACGTAAATTTTGTAATTGAGTAGCAGTACATAGATCTGATTCTTGTCATCGACTCTATCTTGCCCTACTTGCGATGTAAACTTAATTGTTACATTCTCGTCTGTCTTTAAATTAGAGTAAAAATGTGAATAATTTGTTATTCAATGAGGTCATATTGGAGCAGGCTTTTGAGATCTCACTTCGTCTTCTGGGATCTTGTAAATAAAAGTAGGATAGGTTTTGGTCATAAGACCTTAAGCTTGACTCTTAAAGCGGCCGTCATGGATGTGCAAAATTGTCTGGCATTAGACAGAATAAAATCTTTGGAAGCAAATGGTTTAAATCTCTGGCCCCGGTTGTTCGAAGGATGGATAGCGCTATCCGCTGGATAAATCACTATCCACTGGATAACTCAATTGGTTTTGTTGTTGCTTATCCGCTGGATAGTGATTTATGCGGTGGATAGCGTTTATCCACCTTTTGAACAAGTGAAGTCTGAAGTTTGTTTCACAGTAATATGCTGTTAATCTGCAAGTTTACATATAGCAAACTGCCTTCTCGTAATGATATCCAAAAAATAAAAATAAAGACACGTTTGTCTGAATATGGACAACATTTACAAAATTAACACAAAAACTGCACACCAGTGGCTCTGAGTTGGTTGAGCATCAGGTCGTGGGTTCGAACCCAGGCCGGATCCAAACTCAGGATCTTACAGTAACTGAGAAAGGGTTTCCTTTGTAATTTCCTCTGCAATTGCTTAGACTCTCAAGTCTTGACTATAAACCTCAGGTCCCATCTCACATAATTTTGTGGGACGATATTCAACATGAGTGTTTGACTTGGAAATAATCTTCTGAATGGATTACTGTTTGATGAGACCACATAAATAACTACTGACAGCAGTCAAATGAACAAGGCTTTGTTTTAAGGAAAATATCAGGGAGCCCTTCTGGCTTCCAAGCATTTCAGCTGGGGTCCCCATCTCTCAAAGTTGCTTGCCCAAATTAATTATCAATTATCTGAAATCAAAAATGCAGCAAGATCTTCATCCACCTGGGGGGTTGGTATTATGTACTAATAGCATAAGTATAAGTATTTCATTGTTAGTAAATAATGTTATTACTGTATTGTTAGTATTGTATTAGTTTAGTACTAGGTAGCACTGTATGTATGTATGTACAGTGTATGTATATTGATAAGTATTGTAAATATTGTTTTTATTAAATAAAATATTATGTGATTTCCTCGGGGGGGAAAAAAAAAAAAGAAAGATCTTCATCCACCGCTCTCTCAACAAAAATAATTGTTGCGACTGCTCTGGTGATTGTCCAACTTGCGAGTGCAAGAAAACCCTGCAACCTGTCATATTTTTCACACCATACTTGAGAAAGACGAGAAAAGTGGCAATGCTGCCGATGTTTTCAGGTTTAAAAATAAAAAAGTAAAGGTCGTGGCAGGTTTATGTAATTTTGATAAAGACGTTTGGGTCTACAGGTAAACCTTTTTACTGGTTAGGTAGGTTGAAAACAAATTTTCAAAACGTGAATCAATGCCGCTGGATTCCCATGGAGTTTGCTTTGAAAACTGCAGTGAAACAATGAATTGTGACCTTGCCCCATAAACTATCATTTTTTAAACAAGTCATCTTGATCTGGACGAAAATCATCGCTACACATTAAATTTGCTTAAACTGCGATTCCTGGTTCATGTAACAATAAATTGCACTGCTTTGCCGGCCGTGCTTTACTTCGTCAGAGCAGAAGTAACAACTTCGTTTAAAAACTATAACCAATAAATGCCAAACTCCAAGTACCAAATTTAATGCTATTTTTTGAGAAGGAATCAAAATCTGTGTGGCCGCCAGCAGTCAATTGCAAAGTCATGGATCATGTTATGTGTGCAATCATGTGGAACGGCCTTTGAACCGATTGTTTCGTTAAAAAAAACATTTTCTGAGAGCTTTCATAAAGTGTAACCATCAGCAAATTAAAATTTTTAGCCTGGTTATCTGCTCAAAATACAATAAGCCAGAGTGCCCAACCAGGTAACCAGGTAATTTTTCTCACTCGCCCGAACCTTGGGCGACTGGGCGCCGTGCTGTTAAAGCACTGCAGCCTTGAATGAAGAAATCAAAGTGCTGAAGCTGGTA
>OX421456.1:14172325-14217325 GCA_949126865.1 Montipora capitata | reverse complement strand
CAAATTGGTTTATTCAACTGAGAATCCATCTGTGGACGAAATATGAAATTATCAGGGGAGGAGCAGGCGTGGCTCAGTTGGTTAGTGCGCGGCTTTCGGAGCAAAAGGTCCCTGGTTAGATTCTCGGTGACTTCAACGTCTGTTTCAACTTTTCTCTGATCCGTGTAGCTACATGTATAGCTTCCAATATCTGTAAAACGGAGCACTGACAGAGGGGGGAGGGCGGTGTGGTAAAGGGCGCACCGTCGGCTTCATTGATACCAGTTTCGTAACTGAAGGAACTACCAACATTAAATAAAGTGCCTTTACTTTACTTCACTTTACTAGGTCTGACAATAGATGATCATGTGCCCTGTAGCAGAATGGTGTACTCAAAGAAGGCACAATTCAGCTAATTGGCAAATGACTTACCTCATCGGCAAATGGCTTAATCAAGTGTCAAATGGTTTAAGAGACTGGCAATTGATTCAGTGCAAAGTCAAATGGACAACTTAGACAAGACTGCAATGGTTTAGTTAGGGACAGTTCAACTAGTTGAAGGACGACTTAACTAACCGGCAATTGGTTTAATGGCTGGGCAAGTGATTCAGTGCAATGTGAAATGGACAAGACAAGACTGAAATGGTTTTGTTAAAAACGAACGGTTCAACTAATTGACGGACGACTTAACTCATTGGCAAATGGTTTCATCAAGTGTCAAATGGTTTAATAGCTGGGCTAGTGATTTAGTGCAAGGTCAAATGGACAAGTCAAGACTTAAATGATTTAGTTGATGGGGGGTCTGACATAAATATCTGTCGACAGCCTGATAAAACTTGGCACGAACCTGACAAGGTTTTTGTTCTCCGGGTAAAATTGTTTTCTTCCTCGAGAGCAGGGCTAAATGTAACTAAGGGCTAAATGTAACTGATTAATGATGTCCACAGCATGATGATAAACAAGATAAGGTCCTGTGTCCCAGTTCAGAGTTGTCTTCTCGATAGCTTTACTCTGTTTTTTTTTATGTGAAATGGAAACTGTGTCGAAGTGGGGTTTCGTAAAGAGCATAGTCTCCTTCACAGCCGTCTTTCAGGATGTCACACAACGAGCTTTGCGTGACATCCTGACCATTGACTACACGACTGACTAAAATGAAGGGTCCTTAAGGTAATTGTCTTGAAAATGACGTACTATTCAGATTTTTGTCAAACTTGGCACAAGAATTTGATATTCATACACAGGACACTAAAAAAGGCAATAAAAAGATGGTGTCATCATGCTTATTTTTGCGCTGCATGCCCTTTATTCTAAGTACTTAAAAATTATGTGACACACTGGTCTCTTTTGGTGCTTGACCTTTCCACACGCTTGTCGTGGGAGAATGGGTGTGCTGTTCCCAACCCAGCCTATCACATTTGTTGTGTGGAGCTGACACTTTAAAGGGGTGTCTAAGACACCCTCTTGGTATGTTAGCTATGCTATGATGATGAGGCCCAGCAAGGCTGAAACAGCTGTCCATGGCTGCTAATTGACCGGGTGAAATGGTTGTTCGCATGTGTGATGTGTTGGCCATACCGGGTTGGTGTTTGTCACCTTGTTTTTTTTGTTGTTCTTAGAATAAAGGGCATGCAGCATGAAAACAAACATGGTGACACCATCTTTTTATTGCTGTGTTCAAGTGTCCTGTGTATGAATATCAGTACGTCATTTTCAAGGCAATTACCTTAAGGACCCTTCTTTTTAGTCAGTCATTTAGTCAATGGTCAGGATGTCACACAAAGCTTGTTTTGTGACGACCTGAAAGACGGCTGTGAAGGAGACTACGCTCTTTACAAAACCCCACTTTGACACAGTTGCCGTTTCACATACAAAAACAGAGTAAAGCTATCGAGAAGACAACTCTGAACTGGGGCATAGGACCTTATCTTGTTTGTCTTCATGCTGTGGACATCATTAATCAGTTACATTTAGCCCTACTCTCGAAAAACAAAAAGAATACTTCATCCAAAAAGAAGGAAGAAAACAATTTGACCCGGAGAACAAAAAGCCTGCCCCCCCCCCCCCCCCGCGGACTAAATCATTTCAGTCTTGACTTGTCCATTTGACCTTGCACTGAATCACTTGCCTGACTATTAAACCATTTGACACTTGATTAAACCATATGCCAGTGAGTTAAGTCGTCCGTTGATTAGTTGAACTGTTCATTCTTTAACTAAACCATTTCAGTCTTGTCTTGTCCATTTGACATTGCACTGAATCACTTGTCAGGCCATTAAACCATTTGTCGGTGAGTTAAGTTGTTTGTCAACTGGTTGAACCGTTCCTTCTTTAACTAAATCATTGCAGTCTTGTCTTGTCCATTTGACTTGGCACTGAATTTCGATTGCTTGTCCCTTAAACCATTTGGCACTCGATTAAACCATTTGCCTTCTATTGATTAAACTATTCTGCTACGGGGCTCAAGATCATTTGTTGTCAGACCTGATCATTTCACATTTGTGACCTTTCACGCGAATAGGGGGCTTATGGATTTCATAGTGAACCGTGAAATAAATTTCACGATCACAGCCCGTGAATTTAATATTGATGTTAACTAAACACTAAGCAACCAAAGTCGATCTTAAGCCTTGATTTCAAAAAGACACCTGTTTATTTTAACTGTAATTTTCCTATTGAATGGGCTCCCCTTACTAAGTTTTAAGATCTTGAGAGAGCTGGATCAGGGAGAAAATGACGTCAAAGGCTCACTAGCTACAATCTTCGACAAAAGCCTTGAAACACTTTGAACATTCTCGCACCATATTCGTCCCCCTCCCTTTTTCAATGTTGTTGCAGCCAGTCAAACATTAAAATGTCATCTCAACACTGTCCAGGGGAAGGGGGTGTTTCAAGGATTTTTGGCGAGGATTGTAGTTTAAGAATGCAATGCGTGTGTATGCCACATAATTAATATGCAGAACAGGAGTTTTGGGTGTTTCAGACTTTTAAACTCATGGTTTTTACTTATAATAAACTGCATTCATACACTGAAAGTGATGTCACTTTCCTTTGATCCAACCCTCTGAGGTCCAATGGGTCAGTTTTGAACATGACTAATGGTGGACCATGAAATCCTAAATTTACACTTAAAGTAAACAGCCTTTGGATAAAAGTCAAAGCTCAATATTTTGCCAGTCAGGTGTTAAGCAAGCACACTTTGAAAATCTGAAGAAAAAAAAGGAAGTGATTATTTTGATCATAGGGGCACTTTTAGGAGATGCCTCTGTAAGTCATGACTATTGTATGCCGAGCCCAGGTCAGGGGAATAATCCTCTGCCTGGATTCTACATGTAACTTTTGCATGAGCACAAGTACATGCTTAATCATAAAGATATGTCCTTCTTCCTTTCCTTTTACACCTTACATTAAAGTTATTATTCTGGGCCCCATTGTTCAAAAGCCAATCAACGCTAATCCCGGATTAAAAATTAATCAAGGAGATTATTTCTCTACTCCCAAATGCTGTTCGACGCTGATATTCTGCAAAACTTTACGTTAGGAGAAGTCAATCTTGGAAAACAAAAATAAGCAAAAGAAGCTTTTACCAAAAAGTTGAAAATATGAAACAAAAGTTTACTCTAATCCTGGATTAAGTTAACCAGCTTTCGAACAACCGGGGCCTGGCTAATAAAAAGAAAGTTAACAAAATACCATATTTACCCGTGTATAAGTCGATCCCGTGTATAAGTCGACCCCCCATTTTTGATGGCAAAAAGAGCAATTTCTTTGTTAAATGTTACTGGGACACTAATCTTGTATTCTTCGATTTCTGGAAATGTGGATACACAAAAAAATCACGGCCTCAAGCGCTTAATAGTTTTGTGGTTCAGCAGTTGTTGTATATGCGGGCATTTTGTCCTTGAGTTTCGAAAAAGTTCTTAGAAAATCAAACATGTAAACCTCAAATTATCTAACCTGTTTCGTTGTTCAACGATAAAGGGCTTTAGAGGATAAGCACAACATCGCAGAAGCAGGAGTCAATCTTTGAAAATAACTTGCAAACGATGCGAAAATGTGCAAGGTTTAATTGGTCCTTAACTTATAATTTCTCACATGACAAACAAAACAAAACTCATAAACCAAACAATACGAAGTTTGCAAAAGCATTTAAATCAGCCAGGTTTGTATAAAGAACAAAAAACAACCATTACCAACCAGCATTTTCACGCAACACGAGTGACACTGCTTGGACGCAAACAAGAGGTATTGCGCCAGGTTACTAAGCCGTTGAACGATCGAGTTTATTTGAAGAAACAGAAATGCCTTTAATTTTAGAGCTCGCCTTTGGAAAACAAAAATTTCCAGTGTCTATTTCATATTTGTGCTTGTGAGTATCTTCAACATTTAGATTTGGACAAGTCCTTTTTCATTTCAACTGGAATTGCTTACACTCATTTTGAAGTCTTTTGTCATTCATTTTGAAGTCTTATGTCGGCTTTTGTCCACTGCGTTCGTTATGCCCAAGACAACATTATTATGTTAATTTTGAATAAATTACTTAGCTGGAACTTGGCTCAAAATGTTTGACCCGTGTATAAGTCGAGGGCGATTTTTGGAGCTTCTTTTGAGGCCATAAAAGGTCGACTTATACACGGGTAAATACGGTATTTAATAATGCTGTGAAATTAAAATTAATTGACTTTAAAAGAGTGTGGTTAAACATTGATAGTTGTTACTTTGGCAATAATTATTGGAGCAAGGATGGCACAGTCGGTTAGTGCATGGCCTTGGTGCTATAGGTCCTGAGTTCGATTCCCAGATCTTGCATCCTTGTTTCGACTTCTTTCCTTTCCGTGTAACTAAGTAGCTTCAAATACCCATAAAACGAAGCACTGATGGAGAGAATGCAGTAAAATGAGCGCACTGTCAACCTCAGGTTTGTCAGTTGAATTACTGTTATGAGTTATTGACGTTAAATATGGTTGCTTTACTTTTTTACTTTTAATAGGGTTGGTTGGCTGCCAAGCGGTGACAGTATATCATCACCAGGGGATGAGTGTACTTCAGAGTTGTCATACGCTGTAACAGTAAGTTGGCTGATACAATATTTGACCAAAGAAGTTGAGAACAATCTCAAGTTTAGTCTGTTTAGGCAATAGCTATAATAAAAGCTTAAAAAAACCCTCCCAAAGCAATAATGTTTGTGGAGAATGCAAATAACCATAATACATGTATGGTGTATCAAACAACAGTGTTTGGTGAGGAAGTGAGTTTCATTCATGTCCATGTAACTAGAACGTTTGCAGTATTTCATTGAAAGAAAGAAAAGTGAGGATGAATCACCTTGTGATAAGTTAGGCGCCCGTTTGGGCTACTCGTTCAGAAATTTGGTCGCCAGCGCTCGCAAATAAGGAGCCCCAGGCGACCGGGCGACCGTTAGGCAGCAGCCTTGTGAAGTGATGTACTGTTTTTCGATCAACTGATGCAACACAGATTGAAGAAGCATAGCTAGGAACCACACCTTTTACGCGGTCATGTCTTTAAGGTTTCGCACACATAACGCTTTTGGAAAAAAGAAAACCTGATTTAGAGGAAAAAGTAATCATACATGTAAGTGATATAGTTAAACTTATTTATTTCTTCAAAAGTGATCTACCATATTAGTAAGTAGCAATTTTTGTACTGAGTTTGAAATCAACCCCTTGGAATTGTATTATATAGTCCAACCCCCCTTCCCCTCTGGAATTTCCTCTGACCCCCAACCCTCACCCCCTTGGAATTTTCTCCGTGGTGGGGTATGGATATTAATTTTTTTGTAACCACACAATAAAGAGAACCTTTCCGGCAAAAAAAATCATCCTGTTCGATAAAATTTCAGCCTAAAATTTTCAAAATTCCCATTGAATGGAAAGCATTCGATGTCCTCATTTCCTTGTGTGTCGTTTGATTGTGCAAGTTGATTTCCAATACACATTTCGTGTGATACCTTGATCAGAATCCTAACACTTCCCACTTTCGATTATCTCGCGCCTCAAATAAGACCTTGATGCAACAATTAACAATGCGTATTGACACAGTTGTTGTCTTATCGGTTGTGGAAGATCGCTCTTGCCTCCAATTTATGGACATTGCAATTGCAATAAATAAGTTGTTGCTGTGTAGGAACTTGTTGGTAGTAGTGAAATGTCCTACCTGTAGCTTCTTAGGCACCCATTTTGCACTTAGCCAAAGCAATGTTACACTTACTATATATGTGTAATAATTTAAAATTATCATTGTTCAAACTTAATCATCAAGTATTAATGTTTTACAGTATTACTGTAACATTGTCATAAATTATTTGTTTTCTAACAGCTTCAGAAAGATGGGTTTGTGTCCTTTACCTACTACTTCACTGACGAGATATACACAGTCTTCCGTGTCTTTGTAAGTAAATAATTATGTTAATTAGAAAAAAATACTGATTAAATCTTTCTTTCTAACTACAGTATTTTCTGATAAAACGATTGCTTAAGTAACAATAATTGCTTAGAAACTCCATGCTGATATACATTTTTTGCTCATCACTCTTCATGCCATTTTGTATACAAATGTGTATGAGTGATAGCTGCTGAATTGACTGCATGGTAAAGTGATAAGTACTTTTTATTTGACAGGAAACAATAATGCTCCTAATTAATTATGTGTATAAATTTACTATAGAATAAATATAAGTGATATAAAAATAGAACGACATTTCGATGACTCCATGTCATCATTATCGAATTCAAAGTACATGAAAGTATTGTATAGTAGCAGTAGTGTGAAAATATGTAAGGAATTGAAAAGGGTATTAAAGTTGTTATATAAAAAGTTTGGCGCGAATTGAATCCGATTGCGTGTTAAGTTTTGGTTTTATGTTCCTGATGAACAGCATCTCGTAGATTTAGTAAACACTGGGTGCAAATTACTTCCAATTTTCTTGCTGAGTTCGCTGAGATCTTTTTGTACAGCGTCGGCCGACCTCTGATCTTTGAACGGCAAGGCAATTTTAATGGGTTGATCTAGTGGGATTTGGTGCTGTGGTTCAGCTTGATCTTGTGAACGGATGAAACTGTTGATGGTCTATTCTATAAGCTGCGGAGGATACTTCAATTTCAGGAACATTGACCTCAAGTTGTTATGAGAGATGCGTGGACAATACCTTAGCCACGGTTCTCGATATTCCATCTGCTGAAACCTTGTTGATAACATTGAATGAATCCCACCCTTGCATTAGCTTCACGATGGAAGTAACAACCAACAATAAGGTTCGTTGGAATAGACATTGAAATGAAAGGAAATCAACCAGCAACACGCATCCACAGAAAAACAACCAACAAAGGCCTCTTACTGCACTATCAAAGTCACGTTGACAGTAAGTATAAACACTCACTCTTGAAAACAGTGTTAATTCGCGCACATCGTTTTATCTTCTCCAGATCTTTTTGCTGATGAATGTAACAACTTGAGGTCAATGTTCCTAAAATTGAAGTATCCTCAACCATCAACAGTTTCATCCGTTCACAAGATCAAGCCAAACCACAGTACCAAATCCCACTAGATCAGCCCATTAGAATTGTCTTGCCGTTCAAAGATCAGAGGTCGGCCGAGATCTCAGCAAACTCAGCAAGAAAATAATATGGAGGTTATTTGCACCCAGTGTTTACTAGTAGAAAAATCATTGACGACATCAAACCTCCCCTACATGTAATTAACCAACATTGCGTTGTCTACAAATTTTCATGTGATCTGTGTGATACAGATTATGTCGGATACACATCTTGACACCTCTTTCAATGCATCGCCGAACATAAACATTCTTCTATTGGTAAACACTTGAAAGAAGAACACAGACTGCAACCAACTAATCTACAAGACCAATTTACAGTTCTAAAGAAATGCGGCCCAAAGTCTGACTATCTAATCTACGAGATGCTGTTCATCAGGAACATAAAACCAAAACTTAACACCAATTGGATTCAATTTGCACCAAACTTTTTACATGTACATAACAACTGAATACTTTAATACCCTTTTCAATTCCTTACACATTTTCACACTACTACTACTGCTACTACTATATATACAATGAATTCTTTCATGTACGTCGAACTCGTGATATCAAAAGTTTACCAATAGATACATGTATGTTTCCTTCTTTTTAGGTGAGAAATGATCAATGTAAAGTTTCTCACTTGGATAGAGATGAAACATTCATACCAAGTTCCGACAAAAGTGAATGGTTGACCAAGAAGGTTTGTACATGGTGTATTACAGTAAGCTCTGTTATTCTTGAAGGTGTCTTACACATTCTGACTCTTCCAGTGTTGGACAGATGAAATGAAATAATTGTAGTTACAGTACCGCCTGGAAGTATTGACCCCTTAATGGGGACGTGCGGCCAGCAAGGGTATGTTTTTCGGGATTTTTGTCTTGAACAGGGTATCGAATTTATCATTTTTGTCTTAATCAGGGTAACGATTTATCAATTTTTGTCTTAAACTGGGTTAAATGTCTTAAACAGGGTATCAAAAATCGGAATTCTTTCTTAAAATGGGTAGGAAAATTAGCGATATTTGTCTTAAACAGGGTCAGGGTATGAGGGGCCGCGCCGTACCTCCCCACCCAGGGATATGTCGAGTACCCCCCCCGGGCGAAAAAGGTTTGATTGTGTCTGTTTTCGTCCAATTCTGACCTTATTTTATTTGGAGACTTGAAATTCAAACTTGTGCGATTGTCTTCGTTTTATCATCGCCATTTTGGTGAGAGGCAAGTACGGTATTCCTTCCACATATTATTGTGAAACTTGTCAAATTTCAATCTTAATTGATACATTCTTGCGAGGCATCGGAGCCTCTGTCAGTACTAATTTGAGACTTGACGTACCGACGAATAATTTAAGAATGGTTTCTTTTTTCATCTCTTTCATCAGCAATACGAATTATAAAGACGCAAAACCAGCAAGCGAAACAAACTTGGGACATATTGAAATTTCGCCTAAAGAACGACATAATTCTTAACTTGATATAGTCTGATGTTTGAACCATCTTTGCTCACGTTGCGCTTTCACGAGTAACTCTGTTGGTAGCCGGCCGTCACTCGTGATGAATTTGCATAAGCCACGCCGATGTGCACCAATGATGAAATGTTAACCAGAGCACGAAAACAATCTTTTCAGTTGAGATGAAATAATTTTCTACTAGTTCAGGGGTTTGGTTTCCTTGGAATGTTTTTCTTTTTGTAATTTGTTACTGTTAACCAACTTGGAAAGTAATACCGCAGTAGTAAACCGCAAGAATAATATTTACACGAGTCTTTCTTTGAGCCACAACGGTTGGTCACGCAAGGATATGTTGAATGTGTTTTGTAAATTCTCCTTGACCAGCAACCCGATATTTCAGTCAATTTAAAGTGAATCTGCAATAGTAATGTTTTGGACAGTGATTAGCGACACTATCTAGCTTGAGTAGTTTTATACCTTTCAACACGGGCATTGCATTTGTATTGTATACTGTGCAATATTATAGCGACTTTGTAAGTACTTGCAACTTTTGTTTTGTATTTTATTTTTTCTTTCTACTTCGCATTGCTTTGTATGGTGTAAATTAATACTGTTTGGAAAGTACTGTAGTCATTGTACTGTTAGTATTGTAAGTATAGTAACATTTGTTAATAAATGTTGTGTATTGAAAAAAAACAAAAAAAAACAAAAAAAAAAAAACCGGCAGACCCTGGAGATATAAGCTTACAGTTTTTTATATATATTGTCAAAACCCAGTTGTGGGCCACCGTACTCTCCGGCTGCAGGATATCGAGATAATAAATTATGTTCCGAGCGCTGAGCTGCAAAAAAAAGCGGATATATTCTCCCATAAACTGAAATGAATAAAACTTTAAAATGTGATGACGGCGAAGTCCACGCAAGCGGGAAAAGCGTCCACGAAATTGACTCGTCGGACCTTCGAATGAACAGTCCACAAGAAGTCTTCGAAATAATCACTGCAATCAAAACATGTCACAAAGAAGGTTTCAAATGTGGTCGGAAGATTCTGGCTACGGATATTCTATTCGCATGTTAAAGGAAGGTAAGGCATCGAAGGTCCATGACGATCGGCTATGATCCTCGATCTATGTTCGCAATTTTCAACCGAAACTTGTTCAGTTCCTGTTCTTTGGTGGGATTTCAACATTATAATCTGGCTTAACGAAACACAAAGTCAACGGAAACCATTTACAACTCTACCGCGGAATTTTAATTACCGAGGGTTTACCTTGGTTGGCTTTTCCGCGGCAACTTTGGAGCCTAGCCGTAAATTTCCCTTGGCAGAAAAGCGGCCTACCGCGGGAATAATGAGGGAAAGTCGCGACAGGGTGACGCGGCAATGACGCGGTAAAGGGGTCAATACTTCCAGGCGGTACTGTAAACTGGGGCAATGCAAAACAACTGTTCAAACTGCAGTCATCTCAATTTTTGGGTGGAAATTTTAAATATTTGACTTTTGGCTGGCGAAATCAACTGAGTTGTATATTCATATCTACAGATGTTAGTCGCAATAAGCATCAAATGCATAATGCTTGTGAAATGTTAAAGGTGTATGAAAGGAAATGAAAGGAAAGGAACTTAATTTAAGTGTCTAGTTGTTCTAGCGCTGGAGCGCTAATTGGGGACACTGTAAACTGAAATCAACAAATCATAAAACAAATTTTGGTTTTTGAGGAGAGGAGAAAATCTGAGTACGCAGAGAAAAACCTCTCAGGGCAGAGCACTTAAAGAACGAACAAACTTACATGTAACCCATATTCATGTATGACGCAGAGTCTGGCAATTGAACCCGGGTCACATTGGTGGAAGGCGAGTGCTCTGACACCACTGTACCATCTCTTCTCCCCGAATATGAATGTGAATGCAGTTGAATATTCAACTCATTCAACCTCAAGATCTGAAAGTTAATTCTCGGTACTGACTGCTGTACATTACTTTCTTATGTCAGTTGTGGGTATTTGATGATAGCAATATAATTATTATCTAGTCGAATACCCTAGGTGATAAATTTCTTTATTCTTGTCACCATGCAGTGTGATTTACAATACAATGTATTCAAGTGAAGCTATGATCTTTGCAGTCATGAACGCAATTTTTGCAATTGCGTAAAGAAGCCTGAAAAATTCAGGACTTCAATGGGATTTGAACCCGTGACCTCGCGATATCAGTGGGACGCTCTAACCAACTGAGCTGTGAAGCCACTGACGTTGCAAAATTGGGAGCTGGTCATTTGTGGGTCCTAATGTTCCCGTGAGGAATGAATCAACGATGAAAATGATATATGAAATGGATCATATAATTACAGTATGAACTACGGATATGAAATCAAGTGAAACTATGATCCTCGCAGTTATGAACGCAATTTTTGCAATTGCGTAAAGAAGCCTGAAAAATTCAAGATTTCAATGAGGTTTGAACCCTTGACCTTGCGATACCGGTACGACGCTCTAACCAAAAATTGCATTCATAACTGCGAGGATCATACATGTAGCTTCACTTGATTTCATATCCACAGTTCATATACATGTATGATCCATTTCATATATCATTTCATCATTGATTCATTCCTCACGGGAACATTAGAACCCACAAATGACCAGCTCCCAACGTCAGTGGCTTCATAGCTCAGTTGGTTAGAGGGTCGTACCGGTATCGCAAGGTCACGGGTTCATAACTGCGAAGATCATACATGTAGCTTCACTTGATTTCATATCCGCAGTTCATATATGATCCATTTCATATATCATCTCATCGTTAATACAATGTATGCCAGGTATTGAGCTTGTGAGGAGAACATTAATGTCAATCACTTGTGGGAGTGACAGAGTTAACTTACTGGATGTGAAATAAATATTCTGCCGCTGTCAGCTTGACAATAGCTCCCAGAGTTGTGTGAGAAAATATAATAATGAAATCAATAATATTATTGCAGTGCACTTTGCACTTTCTTCTGCTTCTCTCATGAAACTTGACTTCTGATATTTCACGGTTACGCTTTTTCATGAAATTGACATACAACTGGGTAATTTGCTCATTCCAGGGTAATCCCATGAAATTCATAGGAAAAAACACCATTATTATAAGACAAAAACACTTTTGCCCTCTATTTGAAAACTGGAGAAGAATATTAGTGGTATTCTTACCTCCGAAATCCCTTTGAAATCCATTCAAAACACATCATTTTCATCGAAGTTGATTTTGTTTGTCATGCCTCTGAAAAAATTTAATGAGTGACCAGGCCTTGGGTGTGGAGGAGTCTTGTACTGGTTTCAAATCTAAAGCAATTGCCAATTGGCTCATGACAGCTGGCCAATTGTAGCCTGTGATATACCGTATTTACCCGTGTATAAGTCGATCCCATGTATAAGTCGACCCCCCATTTTTGATAGCAAAAAAAGCAATTTCTTAATTTCTTTGCTAAATGTTCATGGGATACTAATCTTGCATTCTTCGATTTCTGGAACTGTGGATTCACAAAAGATTAAGGGCCTCAAGCGCTTAATAGTTTTGTGGTTCAGCGGTTGTTGTATGTGCGGGCATTTTGTCCTTGAATTTCGAAAAAGTTCTCAGAAAATCGAACATGTAAACCTCAAACTAACCTGTTTCGTTGTTCAAGGATAAAGGGCTTTAGAGGATAAGCACAACATCACAGAAGCAGGAGTCAATCTTTGAAAATAACTTCAAAAACGATGCGAAATGTGCAAGGTTTAATTGGTGCTTGACTTATAATTTCTCACATGGCAAATGAAACAAAACTCATAAACCAAACAATACAAAGTTTGCAAAAGCATTTAAATCATCCAGGTTTCAGGCAACACGAGTGACGATCATGCTTGCACGCAAACACGAGGTATTGCGCCAGGTTACTAAGCCGTTGAAGGATCGCGTTTTATTTGAAGAAACAAGAATATTTTTTAGAGCTTTCCGCCTTTGGAAAACAAAAATTTCCAGTGTCTATTTCATATTTGTGCTTGTGAGTATCTTCAACATTTAAAGTAAAACAAATTCTTTTTCATTTCAACTGGAATTGCTTAATTACATTCATTTTGAAGTCTTTCGTCATTCATTTTGAAGTCTTTTGTCCACTGCGTTCGTTATGCCCGAAGACCACATTATGATAATTTTGAATAAATTATTTAGCTGGAACTTGGCTCAAAATCTTTGACCCATGTATAAGTCGAGGGCGATTTTTGGAGCTTCTTTTGAGGCCATAAAAGGTCGACTTATACACGGGTAAATACGGTATGTCCTAGATAATGATGTTTGCATTAAGATTAAGGTGAACTTAGTTTGGCACTCAATACACTGTATACATGTAGAATTGCGTATAATTATATGTGACTAGGTTTAAAAAGTCAGAAAAATCATGAATTTGCTGTGGAAAGCCACGCAACTTGTCATCAGTGCCGCGCTATTTCCCCAATTTTTCTTATGAAATATCAGAAGCCCTTCAGGATGAATGGGAGTATTATTTCCATAGGTTGTTTAAGTTCCTCCTACTTATTAATTCTCTAGTTGAGATGCTGCTTTTAATTCTGGTGATCAGTACAACCTACAGATTCATGTGTAATTTGCCAGCTGATGATTCATTAGTCTTTAAAGGTTACAATGTATAATGTTATGGTTTGTTGACCAAGGAAAGTTAATGCTGGTGTCAAATTAGTTTTATTTTTCCTTGCTTGAAAAGAATTGCATGGACCGGTGTAAAAAGAATTGGTTCTGATTTCTCAAAGACAATTTTTATAATAAAACAATATTATTATTGATTTCTGTGTGGAGATATTTGGGTTATTGAGCTCTTGGAAAGTGAAGAAGTTGTCCCTTAATTTTTAATTTTAATGTGAAATTAAACATTTTAATTTTTAAAAAAAATTTTTACAAGACATTTTTCGACATACTTATGCCTTCTTCAGTTGTGATGAGTTTTACAATTTGAATTTAAACCTAGTTATAAGAAGTCTTAGCTTATTATCTTAGCTAATCCATTTAATTTGTTTTTGTAAGTATGCGAATAATGTATCAATAATTCGTCCATTGTATTTTTGTTATAAATAGGTTTAAATTCAAATTGTAAAACACTCTTCACAACTGAAGATGGCATAGGCATGTCAAAACAAGTCCCTTTATTGTAATGATAGTTTTGTTTCTAACAGATTAATTTGAAAGCTGGAAGGAATGTTATTGTGTGGCAAGCATCAGCCATTACATACAGTGATGACAGTGGTACCAGGGACCCTGTGTACATCAAAGATATTGAAATACAAGGTGAGGTGCAGTGAAGTGAAGTGAATATATTAGTGTCTCCCCTTGGGGCTTTTCAGGACTAATTTACAATGCTTTGTTGGGGACTTAAGCCAGACTGCTTGTTATGCAGTTTACACTTATTTTTAGGAAGTGAAATATGCCCCCTTCCAGATAGGTCAGACCACAACACTGGGGACTAGGTCCCCTCATCATCATCATCAATCCAATTTTGATCCGGGTTTATACCCGTAAACAGGGGTGGCCGGATTTACCCCACTTTTTCAGCAGTCTTTCTAACTCCCACTCTCCATCTCGCTCGATTAATGGCGTCCTTTTTTTCCAAACCAATGCTCTTGCTCTCCTTCTCCACTTGCGTCTTCCACGTCTTCTTTGGTCGTCCTTGCTTCCTCTTGCCCTTCACTTCAAACTCCAACGCTTTTCTCAGAACATATGCCCATCATCTCTCCTCAACACATGCCCGTACCATCTCACTCCATTTGCCTTTGCCATCTGAACCACTGTTTCCTTCAATCCCAACATCTCCATCAGGTCCTCTGTCCTCTTTTTCTCCATCAGTTTTGCACCACACATTGCTCTCACCATTGCTCTCTCAGTCCTTCTCAAAATTGCTATCTCATTTTCCCTCAGACACCATGTCTCACTCCCATATGACATCACCACTCTTACATGTACATAACTCTGATAAACCATTCCTTTCACCTTCAGCGAGAACCTTTTTGAGTTCAGCAACTCTCCACACTCCAATTCCAATTCTTGCTCTTGCTTTCACAGCTGCCTCGCAACCACCACTTGCATTCACCCTATCCTCCAAATAACGGAAACCTTACTCTTATCAAAGAGTAAGTGGGTTCTTTAACGTCCCATACTCTTAATTTCCAACAAGGGCTATGAGACGATGGACTTATATTTTAAAGCGCTTGTAGTGGAATTTTGACAGTTATGCTTAGTTTACCAATTAACTTTTCTTGAAGACGTCTAGGGAAAAGCATGTTGTTTTTTTATTAAGTCATACTGTTTTGCCACATACATGTAAATGTTTAAGGAAATATTGTTTAGTGCAAATTCTTGAATAAACCCTCAAACCTACATTTTCATGATTTGCTCTTTTAGGGGTGTCATACACATCAGAATGTACACCATGTGATGCTGGATTCTTCAATAACCAAGAAGGACAGGGAAGGTAGCTATCGATAAAATAATCTTGTATGGACAAAAATATGGAAAGTTTTACCTTGTAGCTTTGTTTGAAGCGTAATGCTGTCAAGCGTCGACATATGTATCTTTACTCCATTTTTTTCTGTTTTGCAAATAAGCTATCAACTTATTCCAAATTTGTCAAAATTTGCCTATTGTGGACCACAGAATTTCCATGAATGCAACTATAGTGTATTGATGTTTAATGACTTGTTTTTCTTTTGTAATAGACCTTTTCGGCTTGTACATTTTGTTTTCCCAATACAGATCATGTGATAATACTCAGGAGGTTTGGTCTTTTGTTTTGTTCATTAAAATGAGGGCATGCAAGCATGAATATGCCTGCATGCACTCTTTTTAACGAACAAAACAAAGGACCAAGCCTCATGAGTATTATCACATGATCTGTATTGGGAAAACAAAATGTACAAGCCGAAAAGGTCTATTGCTGTAACTCCAACATGGAAATGTTGTGAAATTAAAAATAATAAAATACAAAATAAAAATAATGTGTGGCCTCATGGTTAGAACTTTGTGAAGTTGCTATATGTAAATCTGGCACTAAATGTCAAGTTATATTGATTTTCTTTCTGGGTTGAGTTTATGCAAGGCATTAAGATAATAGCAAAGATGACATGACAAAGTACTTTTTATTCCAGTTTCTGTCTGAAATAATTTGGCAGCTACTGTACTAGCTGAAACCTGGTCATGTATAAGAATATTTCTTTTTTTTTTTTTTTTTCAGTTGTCAAATGTGCTCTGTGAATACTTTTTCTTCTGGTGGAGCTACAGAGTGTTCAAAGTGTAATGAAGTCACAGAATATGCAGGTATATGGCAAGTTAATTTAATCTGGTTTAAAGTGCCACTGTCTCTGAGTTTCAAAACTACGTTAACTAAACACTAAGCCACCAAACATTTAAGCCTTGATTTCAAAAAAGACACTTCTTATTTTAACTGGAAGTCTCCTATTTAATTGTCCCCCATTACTAACTTAAGTTTTTGAGAGAGCTAGATCCAGGAGAAAATGACGTCAAAGGCTCACTACTTTAAGAATGCAATGTGTGTGTATGCCGCACAATATTATTGATGTGCAGCACAGGAGTTTTGGGCTTTCAGACTTTTGAAATCGTGTTTTATGAGATTTTACTGCCCCATCAGTAAAATATGGTTAATGGAACGTGACCGTACTAAAAGGGCTATTCATGTTGCAATAGCTACATGTATCTTAGTGTTCTTTGTAGTCGGTCGTTCTAGGTCAATTGTAAATAAAATGAGGACATAAAGACTTTGTTCCTAGATCTCAGATATAATGTACACCTGCATTGGCCAAATCTGTTAAGGCCTCATTCATTACTGCTAAAGAGCATGTGTAATGCGTACCTGCTACAATAGTAGAACCTGTGCAACTGGGTACTTTAATAGACAGAGTCTAGCTATAAAAGCCTCAGTTAGCCGTCCAAGGTTCACTTGGCAGTTTGTTTGTCTTCTATAGTAAACCAACTGTAGCTGTTTGCAATTTGTTAAAGTTTTTCCCCTTCCTCCCTCCCTTTTGAGATGGGTTGGATATATCGCTTTGCCTTCATTAGAATTGGGTCACTCCTGCGAGGTGCAGTGAAGTCTGCGCAGCGACTTCAACCAAGCATGTTGGCTCGTTTGCCTTTGTACATTGCTCGCTAAGCAATACTCTTGTCTGATCCAGCACGTGCTGTTTACCACTCAGCTCGTAGTGCTGGGGAGATAAGTGAGGTTCTATGTCACACAATCTGGAAGTCGCATAGGCTAACCAGCCGCAAGGCAGTGTTTTCCTTAGAAAACGCCAATACATCTGTATATATTATGATATGATATGATTGCGGACCGTGAAATCCGAAACTTACACTCAAAGTAAACAGCCTTTGGATAAAAATCAAAGCTCAAAAGTTTGCCAGTCAGGTGTTAAGCAAATACACTTTCAAAATCTGTAGGAAAAAATAATGTGATTTATTTTTATCACAGGGGCACCTTAACCTGTATCATTCCCATTCATTGATTGAATCATCAATACAATTTAGTGACTCATGCAATTTTGTGAAAACTTTGAAAATACCCATGAAATTAATCCTTTATTGCCCTCAGGCCCATGCAATTACATACAGTTTTTTTTACATAACCCTAAACTACTTATTTACCACACAGTTGAATTGTTGATCTCCAACTATTGTTTTTGTAGGAGTTGTCTAAACATGTAAATCAAGACAATGTTATATCAAATATACAACCACTGTTATTTTTGTAAATAAATATTAGTTCTACTTTTGTATTTTGTTCATAGTTAAAGGAGAGCAGTGAACAATCAGTTCTCATAAAGTGAAAATTAGTGTCTTGAGATTTGTAAAATGGGTTTCAATAAAATCCTAATGAAAACTTGTTCATTTCACTAGGATCTCATTGAAACCAAGTTTATAAATCTCGGGTAACTAATTTTTCAATGGATGAAAACATTGATAATGATATTATTATTATTTATCCATCTTTTGATTGCTTACTATATTTATCTTTAGGTCGTGGAGCTAAAAATTGCACTCAGAGGAAGCCTTGCACTGAACAAGATTATTATGAAATCCGTACAGCTTGTGACAGCGAACATAAGGTATTAGATATATAAATTAATGATATCAACTTGGAAATAGTGTGCTGATCTTGGATTATATGGATCATTGATCAGTAAAGACTGATGTGGTTTGACCAACAGTCAGGATCTCACTGCTTTCGTTTCAAGGTGTGCTTATTATCGTCATCAGGGTCTTCATTGCGTAAGAAGACAACTATGAAATAATGTTGCTGCCCGCACAGGGCAGTCCTATTTCTGTCCTGATATCTCAACTTCAGGTTATGTTTGTGAATAGTTCCCAGGCCCCACTGTGTACAAAGTCTGTGATTGGTGAATTTGTTAGACAGACTTGAATCATCTCTTGTCTGAGTACTTTTGTTGATGCGAAAGGAAGCATTCAAAGGGAGTATTTTGTATTTGAAATCTTTGATGCAAAGGGAAGCATTCGAAGGGAAGCTTTTTACTAAAAATGGTAAGTTACTCAGTTCCTGGTCATGTCAGGTGTAAATTTAAGTATTTCGGGAAGTCATCAGGGTAGTCAACGTTTTATCATGTTTTGACAGCAGTTTATCAGAAGAATAATAATTATTAGTATATTGTCAAAAATAAAGTTACCCTTTGGTCCTCTATTTATTCACTTGTGTGGTATATACTAATTAACAATTATTCACCGAAGTGGAGAGGTGAATAATGTGTGAATAACCTCAGTGTCGTTGAATAGTGGTGGATATTTGTTAATTATTGTTGACAATTATTTCATCAGAATTTATTGGAAGTATTAGAAATCTACAATAAGTGAAAAAAAATCAAATGTACCTGTAAAAATAAATCGTTGAAGTTAATACGGTATTACTCTTGTGTGTTTGCGTCTGTTAGAAACGAATGCCTTCAAAAATAAGCAAATGCAAAGTTTTAAAAATGCATGCGTCAAGATAAAAAACTTGCTAATTTCTACTACATTAATTTACTACATTTTTTCCAACCATCTCCAACACCATGTGATATCTTCATGTGTCACGCCCACCATTTTTCTCTGCATGGGGCAGCACTTCTTCCAATTTGGAACCCGTACTATTATTGCAATAGACGTTGCAGATTTGGATACCTTTGATTCTGTTATCGTACGTAGTTGTAAATCCTCATCGCTTTATATGGTGTATACCAGTGTGGGTCCTCTAAAATAGAATAGTGTTTTGTTTAATTTGCATGTATTCCATATTTTTATCATAAAGTCCGTTGAGAAGATCTGTGCTGTTTTCTCTTGATCAGGGTAGAGGGTGAACCTCAGTTACAAAAGTTTCATTGATCCGTTTAACAGAGCAGAGCTTCTGCAATGAACAACACAGTTGTAACTTAAGAATTACGTTTGGAAAGTAAACCTTCTATTTTTCACTCTGAATCTCCAGACCCAAGTGAAATACCAGTGGATAGCACCAAAGATTTGTCAAAACGATATTCAAGGTGCAAAAGAATTACCTGCATCTGGAGCAAAAGAGGAGTGCCCACCCTGTAATCCAGGAATGCACCTTAACGGCAGCACATGTGTGTTCTGTCCTGTCAATCACTTCAGTAACGGAACAGGAGGTTTGTTGCATACCCTAATGTAGTATGGTACCAATGGTACAATCTAGCCTCTGTGATGATCTCTTGAGCTAATTGAAAACACTTGTTTGTACATTTTCTCTCATAGTATGCATGCTACTGTATGACTGGTTAATTTAGCAGGCCATATCCTTCGGTATGTCATGCTGTATGGCGGCTACAGTAAATTTAAAACGAGATGCTTCCGTGAAGCATACACTGGGTTGCCTGTGGTACGTGCTACAGAAAATCAGAAGACACTGAATTGTGTGGTATTGAAATACAGCATTCCAGTCTCTGAAGAATAACAAATAAAAGAGAAGCGAGAAACATTGGCTTCTGGGCTGACATGTTGATAATTTTCAAGTTCCCTCACAACTTCTTTGCACCACAAGTGTGCCCTCTGAGCATCTGACAGCTTTGTAATACTAAACTTCACTGAAGTCAAGCCCTGTTGAGCGGGGTTAGTGTTAGGATGGGAGACCAAAACAATAAACCCCTCGTAAAAAGCAGAAGCATCTGACCGAAAATACTATTAACGCTAACAAATGCGAACTCAGCAAGGTACAGATTTTGTTAGCTTGCTTTATGCAAAACAAATATTGATGAAAAAGCAAATAACTATTGATACACAGTTTCGGGGGGGCCAGTAGAAAGAGCAGAAGGAAGTTTCCGGGACGGTCGATCGAGAATGAAATATTTACGACATGAAAACAACATTAATCTTGAACCGTGAATATAGAATATAAAAAGTTACGATCAGCGACAAACATTTTGGGAGATTTTTGCTACGTTCAAGTAAATTGCAAAAGTGACATGGCCGGAATTCAGCGGGCGCCGTGATTAAGTTACCGTGGCATGTTTACTCGCCAAACATTGAAGCATCTGTGTTAAATGATGGCAAGATACCGGGTTTTTGTAAGTTTCTTTTTCTGTCGAGTGTTATAAAGTTTGACAATGAAATGAGCGAAGTCAAAACAAAGATCCCAATCGCCCAACTCTTGTTTATGTAAAGTCAAAATTTACTCCAAGACGCGTACGACGTTATTTATCACCAGGTAATTAATTCCATCATTTTGGAAATAGCAGCTACTTTATTATTCATCTGCGTCACAAGTTTTCACTGATTTTGGGGCTCATTTTGTTGAAACTCAAGCACGCTTCCAACAGGCCTGTGAACCCTTCCTGCTTACAGAGCAATACTAAAAAACTTTTCCCATATCACATTTCAACCTTAAGCTCGAAAATTCAATACACAACATGATATTATAATTCACAAAGGCAGAAAATACCACAGAATCCTTTTCGTCTCGAGGGGCGATAGATTGTTGTCGAAGTCCAGTACTCGTCGCTTTTGAGATTCCTGACTAGTTTATCCAACTGACTTTCCATTATTGAACTCCATAAGGGTATATTTTGTTTAAGGATCCACTAAAACGCCATTCGCGTTACATGACTTTCGACGCCATTGCAGGCTAAGTTAATGATTCTACTGTGTCCACCAGAGAAATCTACGCAGTTCCACTACTCTCTCAATCCTAAGAAAATACTCGCAGAAGGCTCTATGCACAAAGACACCACTTACCAGGGGAGTGACAGGCAAGACTTTTACCGACACGGAAAAAAAAAAAAAAAACTAAAAAAAAGAAAAAAAAGAAAACAAACAAACAAAACGCAGACCTCGACTGGGTTTGCCCATAGGCAACCCAGTAATGAAACTGTTTTCATCTTGGAAGCAAGTATTCAAAAAGCCAGATTTATTCGTTTTTCAAATTTTTACACATGCCCATGACTGAAAGGGTTATAAGGCCATGCACACGGTGTTGGTGCACAATGTCTGAATTTAATGCATTGTTTTTCAATTACGGAGAAATGATCAGTGCAAATATTATGAAACACTTCTGTATCATGTATAGTTTTTATCTCCTTTCATTTGCTTGGTACAGGTATTGGTAAACACATACACTAAGTTAGTTAACTCACCTCAATTGATCTGAGTAGGCTGCATCATTCGTTTGGTTTACAGCACATTTTCAATCGTCTGAAGACAGTTTGAATCGTTTGAAAGAAAAAGGTTCGACCATTTGAATCGTCTGGGTTGAATAGATTTCGATCGTTTCATGCCTTCCGAAAGCAAAACCAGGTACTGACGCGTCAACTTTGTGACTTGTCTGGTTGAATTGAGAATTGAAAACAAGTACATGTACTGTATTCTTTTTGGATTTTGCTTGAAATTTGTCCCGGTTATTGTGCAGCCAAACATCACATGATTTTGCCATGTGACATCACAATGTTGTTCACTTGCAAGTAATGTGGCGGAAGAGAAAGAAATTGTCTGGCGCTGTCTTCTTCAACAAATATTTGAGTTTTTTTTTTGCAGCATTTACATGGATAACGACTAAATTTTCTTTATATGGAGCAGAAACAGCGACAAAATAAAGTCAATTTCAATTGACAGATTTACGTATGAAACTATTGAAAATGGGCAAGTTGTTGCACTTTCTCTGAATACCTATGACACAGCATATCCCATGTGCCTTCATTATTTTGTGGAGAAAGGGACTTGACCGTCCCTGTTTATAACATTGACTACAGTAAACACCCGCATATAAGAACAAGTGGATTAAGAACATCAGGCTGAAATTTGGCCAATAAAGTACCATATGAATAAGAACAAATTCAGCCTGATAAATAAAACATGTTCTTAATACAAAGGGAAAGGGTATTAAGATAAGAAAAAACAATACAGTATGTAGTAATGTATATCAAAGTACTATGGTGTTCAGGACCATTACAAACTATAAAATCTATTACAAAACAGCATTGTATGTTAATTAAACCTTTAGTAATATTTAATTTGAAGAATTTCTGAAACCAATTTTAAGAACATTTTAAGAACACTTTCAGGCTGGTTTCTCACTAAGCACCCCTCAAATAAGAACATGATCAGCCTTAAACCTGAAAAAAGTGTTCTTATATGTGGGTGTTTACTGTAATCTCCAAATTGCTTCACTTGTGAAAGAGTGTCCTTTGGTACCAAGGAGCAACTCTTTGGGGATTTTCTGGGCAAACTTGACAATTTAGAAATCATTAGCAAGACATCCAACAGAAATCTTTTGAAACGAGGGAAACTGTCATAAACTCAAAGGAAGCGGGAAGACGTGAAAAAATGGGGTTGATAATCTCGTCAGGTAACTTTTCCATCTCGGTTTTTTTCCGTTCATCAAACACTTGTCTGATTAGTCAAGAATTAGACTTGTCAGTATCTAATCAACAGGTAAACAAACTAAAATAATACTTAAAGATTCAATTGAAAACAAACGAACCAAACGATATGGCCAATTAATGCTGAACGAACCACACTATGAGATCGATTCTTCCTGAACAAACCAAACCTTGAGAATGATCCATGCTGAACAAACCAAACGAACTATTAAACACTGCTCGAAATGATTATTTTACTTTCAGCAACCGTTCTAAAATAGGGGTTCGCAAATTATCGATGTAACTCTATAATCAATCAATCAATCATTTATTTTAATACGTTATGTCAAAGAGCTATAAAACTCGTTCAAAATAATTTCCACTCTAATTATGAAAATGTTCACTACCTGTCAAAGAATGCTTTTTGTGGGATTGCCCAGCTTAATCTTATGTGTAATATTTTGATCTTCAAGGCTTTTGTTTTGTATTCTTAGTGAACATTTGTTTTTTTGCAAATTGTTCTAGCTCGCTCATCCCTGTTTTGGTATCTTTTGATATTGCTTTTACTTCAAAATGAAAGATTTTCTGTTTGATACCTTACGTTCGAGCCCAATATTTTGCATTACATTTTTTGTAACAGCATTGTACATCAACATGTGTGCATGGCCATAAGGGACACGGTAGTTTCTGAGGGCAGCTAGATGTTGTTAATTGAGGGGACAGAGTCCTTGAGTGCTTAACACATTGACACCTCAAATGCCCTAGGACCCCCCCCCCCCCCCACCCCCCCTCCCAGTTTATGAATAAATTCGTCTGGCATGTTAGACAGAGTAAAAAATCTCACTCCCAGGGGTCATTGGGTTTTAAAGGAAGAAAATAAGCTTTCCAGGTATTACGGAGTTGAACAATATTTTGTTGAAATTCCAAATGAGTCAAGGGTTTGAAGTTTCCTCGTACAAAAAGGTGGAACAGTTGAAATTATTTCTGTGGGAGGGTCGTGATATTTCCTGGAAACACACACTGCAGAATGAAGAAAATAAAGGGTAAATTGTTACCTGTGCACTATACAGGAAATCCTAGAATTTAGTTCACTTGGTTTTAGCTCCATGATTAACTCATGCAATATTTTAATTTTTGTGCTCTTTTTAACTTTCTAGATTGCAAGGAATGTGCTGTGTCCACTGAGCCTGTTTATGGATATCACTTCAAATGGTGGCGTGAAATACCAGATGCAATGTATGCATCATGTTTTTCAATGTCAGGTAGGGTATCACAGATCACCATTTGATCAAAAGAAGCAACAGTAAGCTCTTCCGACAATGATGTGACGTCAAAATACAGATATAATCATTTTAAAATGCATAATGACGCAAAAAATTTTATTACCGTATTCGAAAGAGCTTTCAAAATAACGAAGAACTGTGTTTATTTTATTGTGATAGCTTTCCTGGTTGCTGAGTTATTCCAGATTTTGATTTATGCAAATTAGAGGACTTATGACCTCACATAGTGAACACAAAATTATGTAAAATCACAAAATTTAAGTCTGCAGGGTTGATGTGCTGCCACAGAACTACACATTGTGATAAGGATTATGATGTCACCATAGCAACATACTCATTACCAGATCTCTGCCTTCTCGAAATGAAAAATGCATTCTTTGTTGCTCCAGAGTCTAACAGACTTCCTTGCGCTTTTGCTGTGTAATGTCCATATTTGCTCCCACCCACTGAATGAACATCAAGAGAAAATAACACTTATTGGGGAGGGAAACTCTGATTTTACCCTTCGGATGGAGAAGGCCTGGAGCCCATTGTGTTGCCATGGAAACGTTGCAGTGGGCCATATCGTGGAACTTTGTGATGAGTATAACAAGTGTAAAAAGGTTCAGTTCTGTACAGAGATATACCATTTTTTGTGATTTTACATCATTTTGTGTCCACTATGACATGTCATGTAGAATTTTCAGCAGAGAAAATACATCAATTGATGATAAAAATATGGAACCATGAAAGGATTGCTGAGGCTTGGAAACAGGGACTTGTTGTTTAATTGCCAAAGAAAGGTAATCTTAAGGAATGCAAGAACTCGAGAGGGATAACGTTGCTGTCTGTAGTGGGGAAAATACTGGGCAGGATTATTATAGATCGATTAAGGAAGGGTGTTGACAGATGATTAAGGAAGAAACAAGCTGGTTATGGTTTGACAAAAACTGGCGTCAAGCAGGGATGCAATATGTCTGGATTCTTGTTTTTGATCATAATGGATTGGGTAATGAGAAGAACAGTTGGAAATGGTGAGAATGGCATAAGATGGTGGTTTACATCCAAACTTGATGATTTGGATTTTGCAGATGACATAGCTCTAATTTCCTCTACCAAACGGCAGATTCAGGACTAAACAACAAAGCTGGAGGAAGAAGCCAGATGATTCAGGCTCAAGGTCAGTACAGAAAAGACTAAAACCATGAGGATTAATGCAAGAAACCAAGACAATATTGTTGTCAATGAAACAGATATTGAGGATATTGATGAGTTCACATACTTAAGAGCGAAAGTGTGCAAGGAAGGAGGTGGTATAAAAGACCTGAAGAACAGATGATCAAAAGTAAGAGGTGCACTCATGGGTTTGAAGAACATGTGGCATTTCAATCGCATCTCAAGGAAAACAAAGTTGAGACTGTATAAGACACTGTAGTGCCGGTATTGTTATACATTGTACGGATGCGAGACATGGAAAATGAACAACAGAGATGACAAGGCTATAGATATATTCCACAATAACTACCTACGAAAGATCTACAAATAAGATGGCAAGATCACGTCCGTACTAAAGAGCTGTTGGAAAGAGTGAGTTTGAAACTGCTGAGTGAGGAAGTGAAGTATCGTAGATGGAATATGATTGGTCACATCTTGAGGCAAGATCGTCATATTGATTCTAACATTGCAATAAGGTGGTCCCTGGAAGGGAAAAGGAGACAGGGAAGGCCAAAGACAACATGGCGACGAACAGTTGAAAGGGAATGTAAAGAGGCAGGGTAGAGATCATGGGTGGAAACGAGGATGATTGCAGTGGACAGAGAACAGTTGAAGACCATTGTAAAGGCCCCATGTGCCACGAGGCACAAGGAGGATAGGTAACAGGTAACAGGTAACATGTGACGTCACAAGTCCTCTAATTGCATAAATCAAAATCTTGAATAACTTGGCAACCAAGCTATCACAATAAAATAAATGCAATTCTTCATCATATTGAAAGCTCGATCTTTCGAACACCCTGATAAAAAGTTGTGTCATATGGACTTTAAAGTTTCACTCTTGGCAAGTTACAGATCAATAGTTTGGTTTAATGTATTTAGTTCTTGATGTTTCAGTATTTGTTACTCTTTGACTTTCAGATCGCGGATGTACTTCTAAACGAGGATGGCAGCCTCGTGGAGTCTATCTTGACAGTGGCATAAATCAAGCAGAAGATGTCTTCATGCGGTTGCGCATTCATGTCAATGGATTTGGAAGCCATGAAGGCATTGTTCCACCAAAACCAGGCCAGTACGGAGAGGTTACCTTTACCTTTGAACTGATCTGTGATGGCGACTGCGTTTTTAAATTCAAAGAGGTATATTGTCTTACTGTTATCAATGCTGTAAGCGTTTTTTAAGTGGCAACACCACACAGAGTTGTCAGTTATTTTGGTTTTTGAGACTGACATACATGTAAATACCGGCACCTCTTACTAACTAGTTAGTGAGTTCGAGGTCCATGCTGTAAGTTACAGACCGTGTTTTGAAAAAAAAAATAGCATAATTTATCACATTTGACTTGTGACATCACTGGACGGCATTAATGCCTGCCTGAGCGACTTAGCAAGCAGAGGAGGTGTCTGAAATTTGGGCTAGGTGGAGGGTTTTATTTTAAGCTGTTTGAAAGACACCTTAACCAACTGTTGTCATATTTTGTTGTTTTTGCTGTATGATAATTCTGATATTAAAATATAACATGTATTTATTTTTTTATGGAAAATTTCAGAAGCCAAAGTATAAAGGAACTTCAGAAATTGCAACATGGGGTGGAAATAATGAAAAAGTTAAATATAGGTAATGACAAAGATTTAGAAAAAAATGCAGTATCAATGTTGAAGTGAATCTTTTCAGGATTAACAACTGCAAAGTGAAATGGAGCTGGGGTGCCTGAGATATGTCGGGCCTTTCACAGGAGACCGTCACAGGAAGTGTCGTGCGAGCGGCGACTCAAAAGAGCCTGTTTGCAAGCCACCCCTTTTTTGAATTCTCTGCGTTTGTCCACAAACACAGTATTCTGATTGGTCAAAAGTGACATGGGATGGCAAGCCCCCGAAGCTGCCTATGATCCTATGATAACAAGGAAACATTGAATTAAACTTCGGCAGTGTTTGAGGCGACTGTTATGGAAGCTTTTTGCGACCTCTCTTGTAAAGTCTAGCCTCCCAATGCAGCTAAAGAAAGACCAAAAGAAAAATCAGTAAATTGCCTACTTTAAGATACTTGAAGAGAAGGGCGTGTTTGCAGTGATGCCAACTGGTTATGGAAAAAAGGTTTATCTTTCAACTGTTCTGTATCGCAGTAAAACTCAAACGGCTATCGAAAGTTATTTGCCCACTGGCTAGCTTAATGCAAGACCAAGTCGAGGAGGGAAATTCGTGTCGCTTGAACTGTCATGCTCTACAGGACATGAAAGATTTTTTTTTGTGCAGTCTTCCGTGAATAATATAATATTTGCATTAGTGGTGCAAGACGTACTAAAACCCGAAACACCGAAACGGAAACACTGGAACAAAACCACCAAAACCACTGGAACCACCGAAACAACGGAACGGAACAAAACCACTGGAACCAGCGAAGCGAAACAAGCGAAACACCACCGGAACACACGAAACAGCTATAAAAACTTGAACAAAACCATCGAAACAGACTCGATTGCAGTATGAAATTTGACCTCCAGGCTGATTGTTGCTTAATAATTACTCGAATGGTTTCCTTCAAGTTCCTTGTTTCAGTTGCTGTTCATTCACAATCTTTGCAGATTCCCTAAGCACACCAGAAGATTCTTTCATTTCATTAATTTTTTTCTTTATTAACTGTCACGCACTGATGCGCACACGGCGACCAAGTGAAAACGAGGTTGAAACAGTGCAAAGACCATGGCAACAAACAAATACAAGGCGACAAAGTTATGATAAAAGGATGTTAACGCATTTGTATTACTGAAATGTATTTGCATTTCAGAGATACACTGTAGTTAATGGTGGAGACTGAATTTACCAAGTCTATTGTGTGCTTGTGTAGAAAGGAACAACTTTGAACAAAACGACTAATTTTACTTACAGTGAAACTACATCACGAGTGAAAGAAATTCAGAAATTCACGATCTACATGGTCATTATGGCTGTTTCGATAGCTGTTTCGGTTGTTTTGCTGGTTTTGTTTTGGTGTTTCAATGGTTCCGTTGGTTTCGTTTTGGTGTTTCGATGGTTTCAGCGATTTCGTTCCGATTTTTTTGTTTCGGTGTTTTGGGTTGTAGTACATGCCGCGGAGCAAGCGCTCGACAGTCTAGTGCTAGTGACTTCAAACGGATCTTAAAAGATACATACTGAAAACTTGATGAATCCCACACTGTGGAAATTTGGACTTCTAAATGGTAAGCTTATGCGCTGATCAATTCGAAACTTCAACACCCTTCCCCCCCCCCCCCCCCCCTCCTAGGCAAAACCAAACTTTTGAAGATTGGATCATTGAAATTCCTGTCCCGTCGGGCCAAAATGGTGTTCAAATGCCCTACCCTATCGTCGGATTTGAAGGGTTTGTCTGTCATACCCTATTAAAGAACAATCGTTGTTGGCTCCTGCTTTAATAAAGACCTTCTGAAGACCTTTTTTGGCAACCTCAGTGTCTCTCTTCTCTGTCTCCAATGGAGGCAGAGAAGAGAGACCCTGGGGACGAGATTGCTTTTTTGTAAGCCAATCACTCACAAATGCTACATCTCTTCCTTTAAACTCTTCCTTGGAGTTTTGACCCTAGCCGTGAAAAAGGTTCATATTTGCAACTTGCATGTGTTTATTTCAAGCCATGTTTGTTGAGGCTCTTTTTTCTCGCCCCAATCCTCTCGTGGCTACAAAAGAGCCTTCTCGCAGGCTACCAGCGCCTCGACTGAGTAACACTCCCATGGCCAGCAATCCCCTACACCCAGTCATGAGCCCCCACTTCAGGCATCCGGGCACCAGTCACATTGATAAACAGTGGAAGGGGGAGGGCAGAGGGGGAAGCAAAAGCCCAACAGGACAAACACAGCATGAAGTGTCTTGCAAAATGTCTGATAAATTGCCACGCGGTTAATTGACTGAATGAACATGCACCTGCATCACACATGTCTGAGTGCTTTTGGATGATAGACCTGCCCAGACCACTACTGCCCTTGTTGATCTGCATCTAACAAAAGTAAAGTTCAATTCAATCTTGTTTTGTTTTGTCTATCCATGCACATTTTTGGCTTTATATGCTTTTTACTCCCACGAATTAAAAGTTCATTCTTGTATTTCGTTTTTGGCTTGTCATGGGAATTTGGTGTTTATCAGGATCATACCCTTAAGCTGATAATCTTCACTCAAATTACATGTCTACCTGATAATGCATTCAAATTGAGAGGAGAACTTACATACTGATCAATACTGGAAGAGAAAAGGATAATGGTCATTGAGACTTTTCATTTTTATTCTATAGGCATGACTTGCATATCTTGTACCTACCTGAAACTGCAAGACCTAGCCCCCTAAACCCAGATTGTGTTTTTTGTTATTTTTTTTCAGTTATGTTATTACCTCCAAGGAGAGTACTGAATTTATCTGGACATTCCAAAAGCACAGCACTTACTCCTATGAAACAGATGCATTTCATTCTTCCAGTGACAGGTTTGTTCTATCTGTATTGCTGATTGTTATTCAACTGTATTAGTTATTGCACAGAAAATGCATGAAATGAGTACAAATAGTCCACGGTATTGTACAGTAGAGAACCGGTTTGACTAGTTTAGTTCCTGACATTGCCCCACATGCACAAATCGGTGCCATGTTCTTGGTTGTTTACAATTCATTTGCTAAAAATTTAGTGCAAAAAAAGTTGGATAATAAGTTGTCTACAGGTGTGTATTATATGTTTTGGTGTGTAGTATTGCCAAGCATTTCTTCTCGTTGTTTGTATTTTGACTTGCCCAGGCAGGCTCAAGAAAATACAGCACAACTTGTAAAACATACTCAGCGATACTACACACACACACACACCAAAACATCTAATAAGAAATATATGTTAAGTAAAGTGTAGAATCCATGGGTCCTGCAAATGAATTTATTCAATTTGTTCACAAGGCAAAAATTTAAACACCCATGCTTGGTAGCCAGCCAGGGCACTTTCCTTGAATTCTTATACGCCCAGGACATAATTAAGTGGCCCTGATTACCAGTAGATGTATAAATTACATTGTACGTGAATGCAAGTCTTGTGGATTTTTAACGAGACATCAACACTCCAAAGCTTAACTGCCAGTTAATAGTTTAGGTGTTCCTCTGTCAAGTTGGAGTGAATGGAACTCGTTAGAATATATTTACAAGTTGGTAGAACCCTCATTTTTTTTGTTGGCAGCAGCTACCGTAACAACTTCAGATTGTTGATCTCTCTCCTCCCAGCCCGACCAGCATTCCAAAACTATGAAAGCCATAGTGTGTGTAATGAAAAGGACAGCAAATTACTTGGGGTGGGGCTGGATTCAAGAGGCAACAGAAATTTCAAAAATGGTGTCTAATTAAGAATTGATTGACTCATGTTTTGTTCATAGTGAAATTTGTAAATGTTCTTGGATCTTTTCCACTTAAAAACTAAAGTTCCTTGAATTGGGGAAAAAGAAAACAATGTTAGTCCAATAAAAAAAATTATTATCAACTTTGCAGTGTATTGGACTGAGTTATTTGTATTGTATTGGGTTGAGCCTGCAATCCAATCGAAAACCAGTACCTGGTCATCAGTCAATTTAAAAAAATACAGCTGACCTCGATGTACTCTAAGCTTGAGCCCGCAATATGGTCACCTGATACTGGTCAGCGGATACCTTGTTTTGACAGGTGTCAATTGATTAAAACATGGATGTCCAATATCAAAGATGTATGCTGTAAACTAGCATGATACTGGTCACATTGGCATACATGGAGGGGTGGGTGGACGTACGTACATAGGGACGGTTGATGACATAATGGCTATAAAACCACAATTTCTCGCATTGATGGGTTACCACATTTTCTTAACAATAGTGCTCTGCTATGATCCGAATTGGGAAAACAAAATTAATATACAAGCCAGGGATCCATACTCATTTTTTTATCGAAGTCGTCAGCTGGGCTAGTACGTCTTATGATATACTTGCCCGGACAAATTTTGGGTTGCCCTGGCAAAAATGTGGAAATATAGACTGGATGGTCAATAAAATTACTTGTAACTTGAGCATTTGCGATTTATTTTACACTCTCGTCAAAAATTACGAATTTTGACTCTGGAGTATGTTGTTATTTGCACTGTGGGAACCAGATTTACAGTGGTCCATATTTGCTACGGTTAAACGTACATGAATGTAGCTTACAAAGTTACGATTCAACGACCCAAAGTTTCGATGCTCCTGTCTAGTGTCTTCCTTGAATGTGCTACCAAGATTTTGTGTTTTTCCTGTTCATAAGCAGCAGGTTCTGCTCCAATTGTTTTCCTTTCTGCTGGAGGTGGCGAAGCACCTTGTAACTAACGCCACATTGTGAGCTCAGCTAAACGACTTGCTAACAACCATGCCATCCCATACCATCCCATGCCATCCCATGCCATCGGTGAGGGACTCTGTGAGATACATGAAAATTTAGCCTGCAATTGTTTCATGGAAAGTACGGCGTGGTCAAAGATTGTGCCCAAACTTGAGATTTCATTGCTGAGGAAAGCTGCATATTTATTCCTTATTTTCTGGAAGTTTCCATTAAAGGAAAAGTGATCTCGCCTAATGGACGACCTTTGGAGTTATTATACTCGTCCAGACGGGTTATTTGTCGTCTGAGACGACCGGGCGACTGCGAATGTGGATCTGTGCAAGCAAACAAGGTCTATTATTAATAATGTTTTGCTTTTTTCCAGGGTCAAGATCTACTCAATCATCATCAATAACACAATTGATGGTGGCGCAGAACATTGTCGCGAGTGCCCAGTAACATCATCTGAAAAGGGGTATGCCAGTCTCCAAAATTGCATTCTAAATCACTTATACTGGTATATTGCAAGTCCTAACACATCCTCTAAAGTCACTACCTCTGGGGTGCTTTGAAACCTTTTAAGACACATTCAGTTTGAAAAGCCTTATTTGGAAAACATGTGGCTGATTTTCTTTTGTCCTATGGGTTTTTCAATATTTGTAAGGAGATGTGTCCAGAAATGCACATATTTGGATAAGCTACAGTTTTGATTAGAGTCATGAAGTGTCTTCCTTGCTCTCCTCCCCAACTTTGCATCGGGGAATACAGACAATTTACAATTTACCCCCCAAGCCTTACTCATCAAGTTAAGATAAACAACTGCATTTATCCTCACCAAACAACAATGTTAAAAGTGTGCCCAAACTGAAGCTGTTTAATAAATTGGCAATTTGCATTTAATCATGTTCATCAGGTGTTAGAGCTATTTTCAATTGAGTGTCGAAAGTAATTAGACAATTGCTTTGGTTTTGCATTTCTTCACTCAGTGATTGGTTGAAAGTTCTCGCACCACTATTTCAACCAATCAGAAATGAAACTAAAACTAATTGTGGCTCGCGTGAGCACATTTTCCTGTGCTTTTTGTCGGCTATGTGTAATTACTTTGAGTTTTGATTGGTTTACTAGATTGTCTCCCTTCTTTTTGATAATTATTGTTCTAAATCTGCTGTGCCCTCATTGTTGTTTCTAGTTGCATCAGCTGTCCTAAGGGAAATTACATAGACACACAGCGGCACAAGTGCGTCCCTTGTCCTAAAGGTAAGGGTGTTACTTTCATCCTTATTAAATTAATATTGCGTATTATATGAGTCCTGAATTAGTTTGGTATTTGACTGCGCATTAAAACCTCGGCTTCCTGGCAACTATTTACCTAAACATCTGGAAAGAAGCAGACTAACAACAATTTTTATAAAAGTGACGACACATTTGAAATTAAATTTACAAGACATGTTTTGGTCGTGCAACGACCATCTTCAGTTGAAAGTAGAATTAATTTGAAGTTACATTTGAATTTATAATGTGCTAACAACGTGAAATAAATTGGGAATCTAACAAAATAGCCAAAGGTAACAAAAAAGAGTGTACAATGGAACATGTTGATCAGAACGAGAGAGTTAAATTAACATGATATAATTGCTTGTTTAAAGAAGGTTGCTCCCAGGAAATATGTAACGCTTCTTTTTTCTTGACCTGGAATTTTGTGGTCGCACGGTCTATAATTTCAAAACATTCAGCAGAGCAGGAGTTACGGCATGCCTTGGATTGTTGAAGGTGTTGAAAGATATGTGAGGTCCTGTCCCTGTTTAAGTGTTCGCGAATGCGTGTCGAGAGTTGTCGGCTAGTTTCGAGGACATTGCAAGAATTACAGCTTGCACAGGTAAACTTGTAGACAACATTCGAACGAAATTCAACAGGCACAGGGTCCTTCACACTAAACATGCTATGGATCTTGAAGGAAGAAAAGGCTAGCTTAACATCAAGATTGTTACAATAACGTTTAAGAATTTATGTAATCTGTTTTGTGCTACATTCGAGAAGGGCCCAACATAAGGTAATTTGAAAAAATGTGTAGGATTAGAGGGAGGACTAGCAGGTGTGTTCGAAAGGGTCTGAGCTTTTGTAATATACTGCCTAATGACTTTCTCAACGATATGACTGGGGAAAAGGTTTTTAAATAAGATTAACAACAATTTCTTGATATCCTCATGGAAGCCTACCCACGTGTTGTTGATCTTGTATGTTCTGTCAACTAGGGTCCTGATTAAGCCAAGTTTGTAAGAGAATGGGGTAAAACTAAAATAATTAGTTAATAGACCAGTGAAAATTCCAGGTCAAGATAAAAGAAATGTTACATATTTCCTGGGAGCAACCTTCTTTAAACAAGCAATTATATCATGTTAATTTATCTCTTGTTCTAATCAGCATATTCCATTGTACACTCTTTTTTGTTACCTTTGGCTATTTTGTTAGATTCCCAATTTATTTCACGTTGTTATTTATCTTTGTTTAGCATATTATAAATTCAAATGTAACTTCAAATTAATTCTACTTTCAACTGAAGTTGGTCGTTGCACGACCGAAACATGTCTTGTAAATTTAATTTCAAATGTGTCGTCACTTTCATAAAAACTATTTACCTCCAGAAAATGTCTGTGCTATAGGAAGTGGTTTTGTTTAACCCCCAAAGAATGCGACCCAATGAAATGAATATCATTACAGTTACACTGTAGCAATAGAATTCAGTACGAATGAAACGCGAAAGTGTCTGAACACTTTTGTTGCAGACTGTATTTTTTTGCTAGATGTTAGTTCAAGTGATAACTCTTTTTTAATCTACCATTTTAATTTTGTAAGGTGTTTGGAGCAGATTCTTGATAGGTGCTATAGAAGTAGTGTTAGTGTATTACTAATATCATTATCATTATACGATTCTTGTCTTTACTCTAGTGTTCTTCTGGGTCTCCTAAGTCAGAAGGACAATACTTTCCACAGCACACATTAATTCTTCTTCTTCTTCTTCTTGTTATTATTATTATTGTTGTTGTTGCTATTATTATTATTATTATTATTATTATTACTAGCAGTAATCGTGGAATGATTATAGTGTGTTGCCTAGGGGCCCAAGTCACCTGTGTGAGTTCCCATAAAGGATGGTGATCCTTTTACTCCTTCATGTAGAATGAGTTATGGGGACTTGATTTCTCACTCTAAATTACTTGTGGATGAAATCCTGTGGTGTTTTCATTGAAATGAAACTTTTGATTCTTTCTCCAACATTAGCAGTCATACGTTCAAATTTCAGAGAAATAGACCGATCCACTAATATTAGGGTTTTTTTTTTAGCCATTTTATGAAAGGTCAGCAGATTACGGGCAAGTTTGGCCATTTTCACAAAATTCCTCCTAATTGCAAAGTCCCGGGTGCAAAGCATCCTCTCAGAAAACAAGAATATCATTCTAAGAGCTTATTCTATACAAAAAGTAGGTTCTGGAGGTAATTTTGGGCGTGGAAAACCCATTTCCGACTGAAGGTTTGATCAGGCCACATGGAATACTAATATGCTAACACAACAACTGAGATGCTAAACTTTATTTGACATGTTGCCATAAAACAGGGGCACCCAACGTTAATTTTCGGAAAATATCTGTTCGGAAGACGATTGGAGATCTAGAATTTTCGGAACATTTGTTGTAAAACTTATTGCTTGCCTGGCTGTCCCAGGATTTTCGAACGTCTAAAAAATGGTGTAATTGCCCATTTTTAACGGATTTTTACCTCAAAAAGTTAACCTAGAATTTTATGGAGCCTTTTTTCTGCCTAAAATTTTCGAAAAAGTAAGTTTTGATCCCTAAAGTTTTCGGATCTCTAGGCTTTCAGCTAGGAAATCCAAACAGATGAAAAATTTTTAGGGGTTAAAAATATGCCTATATCTGCAATTTAAATTCTAAAATACGTTAAACAATGCTATGTTTAAGTGGTTTTGAACTACATTCTCACTGGGTGCCCCTGATAAAAACCATCCAGAACTTTTCCCTTGGCTCAAAAGAAGCTCTCTGTGTATATTTTCTCACGATTTCGCCTACAATTATCTGTTTTTCACCCTCCTGCTTGGATGCCATTTCAGTCTCGCTTTGAGGGTGATCTTCAGACTGATGTCATTTCAACCGATTCTGATAAAAACTGGCCAGTGATTGACTAATTGCCATATCTCGTTACTGACCAAGTTTCCTGCCCCCGATTTTTTCCCCAAATTATTAGTATTGTGACCTTTCGACACACATCCTCTTTGCTCAATTTCTCACACTTAGAACATGCACAGGCCGCCCACTAACACACAAAACACCCAACCACTCAATTCAGTCGATGCAATGACTATTATTATTATTATTATTATTATTATTATTATTATTATTATTTTAGATGTGTCCAGAAATGCACATAACAACAATAGATTGGGCCAGATTTCAATAAGCATCACAGCATCCCCTTGCTATTTTCCCCAACTTCATCATTACTCTTGTTTCCGAATACAGACAATTAACATCAGAAAGCGTCCCCCAAAAGCTGCTCATCATGAGTGTATTATGTGCATTTATGGACAAAAGTGAATTAATAATAATAATAATAATATTATTATTAATATTATTGTTAAATTACAAAGATGTTTTCAACAAAAAAGTTGACTTATTTGGAGGTTTCGTAAACATATTTGATATTTTGGTCAGTTATTTTGGCTGTAACACATGCTTTCATGTCTCGTGTCTGAGCTACGTATTGTAAGTTTCCAACCCTAAATGTGTAATTTGGTGATTCCAGGTACCTATTTAAACACTAGCAACCCTTATGGGCGGACTGCATGTATTAAATGTGGACCAGCACTGACAAGGTATCGTATAAGATTCCTACATGTAGATACCAAAAACACTCTCATATGTGGAACAGGCAGAATTTTTTAGGTATTGTTTTTAAGTGTCCTCGTGGTGTGATAAAATAACTGTGGTATTGTGTCTAAAGGTGTGCCATGACTTCTTGTATTTACTAGCCATGCATCGTAGAATCAAGAAAGTTTCAGTTGTCTTTTGGGTCCTTTCGTGTTTGTTGAATGTTTTTTTTTTTAATGAACAGGATAGTGTTACTTTATAGTTTAAATCTTCCAAGTATTTGTATAGGTAATCACATGTGGCTGAGTAAAATTAAGGACAAATATCGTGTGTTTCCAGAAATTGGCCGAGTTGCAGAGCATCAAGGGCAATTTCGCCAATTTCTGAAAATACAATTGATATTAATCCTTAATTTTACGAGTAAACTTGCTATTACTTGTTTATAATATAAAAGGCAAAATTCTTTTATTAAGGTTACCGTATACCTTCAGATCCTTTCAGATCGGCAATTTTCTTCAAATTTGAATTTTTCGGTGAAAGTAATGATCGAAATGGGATCTCTAATGTAAAAAAGAAATTATTCAAAAAGATTAACTATTGGCAGAGAAATGGCGGTTTTACCTAACTATGGTTTTACGTTTTGACAGTTTTAGCGCTAGTAAGATAATGGTCTGACACTGACTAGTTTTTTTGATGTTTCGTGCAAGACGTTTCGGCTGGTGCTTAAAGGTGATGTTACACGAGCCGATTTTTAACGCAACATTGTTGCGTTAAAAGTTGCCTCGTGTAACAGGGTGCACAGGGTGATTTTTAATGCAACATTTTGTTGCGGCAACATGTTGCAGGTTTTTGAAAGTGATTCAAAAACCTGCAACATTGTTGCCCGAATTTTGTTGGTGTTGGTGCGTGTAACACCCCCGCCCGCTGACTTTTACCGCAACATCGGCAAGAACTAACTCTCTTATTAACTGATGATATACCCCTCTTTCCTCCCTCCGTCTAATCCAACTTCTCGTCTTAATAATTCGTTCCCGAATCGTCCACTAGCAACAGAACCTGAATGATTTTCAGCCGCCGTCTTCTTAACTCATTGTCCGCCATATTTGTCGAGCAGGAGCCTGGGTTCAAGTGTTGCGAGCAATGTTGCGTTAAAAATCGTCTCGTGTAACATACCGTTGCTGCAACAAAGTTGCGTTAAAAGCTGTCTCGTGTAACATGGGTTAAAAATCGGCGTTAAAAATCGGCTCGTGTAACACCACCTTAAGCCTTCATCAGTTGCAATATAACGGTAGCACAAGTGAGTCAAATAACAGCACGTCGAGCGCGCGCTGATGAAAATCCGCGTGCAGTTTCTTGAAAACGTAGCGCGAGACTTATGCGCATGCCAGAGACTTGTAGACCTGTGGGATGGCGATGTGGTCATTTCTAGACTGCGGATCCTTTATTGAGTACCAGGCTTCCAAGAAAAGTCGCTCGTGGTAGTTAGCCTCATGTCCGACAACTCTAACACTTTCGTGGACATGGCAGGCGATCTTGGAGTCATGGTCAAGCATAGCAACAGCCCTTTTGTGTTCTGTAATGCGAGTTTTGAGTGATCGTTCGGTTTGACCGTAGTATACAAAACTGCAATTGGTGCAACTGATTTTGTACACTGTGCCAGATCGTGGCCGGTCAACCTTTTTTTGGGCTTTCGGTCGTGGGAACAAACTGTTCATAGTTCTCAATGGTTTGAAGGCGACTTTGATTTGATGCTGCCTTAAGATCCAACTAATCCTTTCTGAATTGCCCTGCACATAGGGTAGCACCACGAAACTATTGGACGGTAGATCGGTAGGGAGTTTCGACAGCGATCTTTCGCAGCTCTTGATAAAGGATGAGGGATAATTGTTGTCTCGCAGTACAGTCTTGACTCGCTTCCTTTCCTCGTGTTTCCCTTCTAAAAAAAAGAAAGAAAAACTAAAATCTAGTCAGTGTCAAACCATTATCTTACTATGCTCCTGACTACCACTACTCTAGTTTTAGCGGTGTTTGCTCGAATCAATTTTTTCACTCGAAGCGGACACTTTAAAGAGCTAAAACTCACAGGGAATTTGTCCGATTACCCCCAAATTTTGACAGTGGCTAGGTTAACATATAAACACAAGAACGTGTCTGCGAATTTTTTATTTCAAAATATTTTTTCTCTGAGAGCAATTTTTCTACGAACACTTCAAATGTTTTAAATACTATTTCGAAAACGTTCTATAACTTTTTACTGTAACTGAGTATGGCAAAACGCAGACACCTTTTTTAGCGCTTTGGGTCGGGAAACGGAGGAACAAAATAAAACAGCGAAAAGAAAAATTTGCTTTGACTTGTAGCTTTGAAAAGGGGATTCGGACGCTCGCATTTTGAGGTCGTGAAAACCTCGACAATTCATTTTATTTCAAAATTCTTGATATGGTTTGGTAGCCAGCTCTATAAGCTTTAATTTGATATTAGGGTTTAGGTATCTACAGTTTGAACCGGACGCGCTGCATTGCTCGGACGCGAGACACCCCTGAAGGTATACGGTAATCTTAAGAAGGTAAAAAAAGTGCACTGTTAGGAAGCTATTTCACTGTCAAGTTAGTGACAATGAACTATAAAACGCGTGAATCAACTAAAAAAAAATTTTCATTTTTGTACAACAACGCCAAAGCACTGAAACCGGCCGTGCTAAGGAATATTTACTATACATGAAAATAATCAAAGTAATTTTTCCCTCTGTTATTATGCTGCCTGTCTATGCCAGCTATTAAACACATTACTTGGCCAAGATGAGGTGGTGTCTTGATACTTTGCCAACTGTTTTCATCTAAGAAGTAAAACTGTCAGTTAATATTAATTTATGGTATTCATTTAATTTGCAGCGAGGAAGGTTCAACTGTGTGTCACTCCAATTGCTCCTTTAGCTCTAAGAAACACAAACGCAAGTTTGATCTGTCTGCTCTCAATGGGTAAGATTACACTCTCCTATAAACTTTCAGTACAGTAATTTGGACAGGCCAATGGAACATTCTTGCATCCGTACAGGGTCTTTTTTAACATATGGTATAGACCTTATTCATAAATGGCGGTCAATTTATAATTGTTTTGTCGAAGTGCAAATTAGCCTACCAAGCCACAATACCATACAGTGAATTGAAAAGATTTCTTGCTCTAAAATGAGGCTTGGTAGGCTAATTTGCACGTGGACAAAAGAATTATAAATGTGACTGCCATTTATGAATAAGGTCTATACTTCTACTTGCAATACCCCCAGAATATAATACTCCCCCCTTGTTCTCCTCTAAATAGGTCATTTCCAAGTTCATACATGTATCTGCCTCCTCTTCAAAGCGAGTCTAAGTGCAAGGTTTTTTTTATGAAAATTAGTTTTCATTCATATTTGAAGTAGAACTTGTTACCATCACAAGAACTTCGCACTTAGACTTGCATTGAAGACAAGGCAGACGTGAACTCGGAAATGGCCTATTGATATTAAGCACACTCGCCAGACTCTGCTGTACTTCACTCAAAGTTGTGTAATTGCAACAAATCCAATTCCACCGATGCACCAGCCAAGTATCGGCCTCCAATATTATTGGTCAACTGTGTGTGTGGTGGAATGGTTGTCAGACCTTAAAGGGGCTAGGTCACGCTATTTTAGGTAACTTTGTTTAATTTTGTTAATTATGAGCTCTAAACGTCAAATTGACAGAGCAAGAGTCTTTCATTTGCAAAATCACGGCCACATAGCAACTGAGAATGATTTTCCAGCTTTGTAAATGATATTTTGATATAGACTGATACAAATTTGAAAAAAGGTGGGCCGACGTTTTTCAAATTTACCCAAATTCAATCCATTTCAATCTTCTCCAGTTTTTTCCATCCATGGCCCTTCTTGGCTTCCTTGTGTTTTGTTAGAGTTCTTTTATAGTTTTGAACAGTTATTTTGATACTTTTAGTTAATTCTATGACCATTCGATCAGTGCTGAAATTGCCTAAAATTGCGTGACCTAGCCCCTTTAAGGCACCAGTCAGTAGTGCGGTACAGGAGTGTATAGAAGATAACTACAATAGGTGGTCTCCTGCCATTAGTGCATCAACTTCGTTTGGCAAAGAAACTAACCATTGACAATGGATGATAACTTCTGTTGCTAGAAAACAGTTCTTTTAAGAGCTACAAATGATTCCTTTACGCTCACTTAAAACCTAGCTGCCTTTTGATCCACCAAATATGAAAAAGTTACCATCTTGGATGGGACTTGAACTCATCACCTTCGCAGGTGCAGTGCACTACCAGTAATACTACTAACATTCTAATGATGATGATGATTTAATTTATGAAGAGTTTAAGTGATAAAAGTATTGTAAAGCACTTTACGATCATGAAAGAAAATCAACAAAACTCGAACACCCTTCGAACAACTGGTGCCAGGTGTATAGCTATAAGAGACAATTGCTTTATTATCCAGATAAGCAAGGGTGCTGCCTAAGAAAATTGTCCGGGAGCCCTTCGGGCTTCCAACATTAAAAGTTAGTAGCCTGAGTCATTTTATCAAGAGCCCAGAATTAATTAATTCCAGCTGGGATCATATTTACATGTGAGTGAGGATTAATCAAGTAAGGCGCCTGTTCGGGCTACTTGTTCAGAAATTTGGTCGCCCGCGCTCGCAAATAAGGCGCCCCAGGCGAGCGGGCGACCGTTAGGCAGCAACCATGATAAGTGTAAGGATCGCGTCTCCCATTGGTTAAACCTTCAAATATAATCCATTTATTAAATTCATTCACATAGTCAATGATCCAATGTTTGATTCTTGTTTATTTTTTTCTCTCAGGGCGCACACAGTTACCAGTGCTCCTTCTTTCACCAGCCGTGGTTTCAGATACTATCACCTCTTCAATGTAAGCCTTTGTGGTCAAACTCACAGAGATGCATTCTGCCACAGTAATATCAGCCTTTCATCGGGAAAATCAGTGAGTAAACACTATTGCTAAACTGACCTCTCCACCGAGGTTAAGCCTTGCTTTCAATTAGAGATGAGCATTTCTGTAGTTGAAGATGAATACGGATGTATAGTTACTATCTACCCAAAGATTTCCTCAATGCCACATGCACTCGTACAAGATGAGCTTGATTACATGACCATTGACAACAATAATTATTTGAAATGAAAGAAACGTTGGGACAGCTTTTGGTTTTACAGGTATGTTACCTAGTTACACCCAGAACATTTTTAGAGTTTTCAGTTGTTCATAAATATTTTACAAAAAGAGTTCTCTTCGTCTTTTTTGTCAATCCAATTTTCTCCATTGTATTAATTGTAACAGTTTTGTGTTAAATGCACACCATACATTTAGACAAGATAGTAAAATGCCTTGCATTTGCTTCAATTCCAAAACTTGAGCCATGTTTATTTGTGGTATTTTCTTGCTGAGTCTTTCGCTTATTTCAAGTGTTTTAAAACGGATTCTCTCCCCCCACCCCCCTTCTCTTTAAAAACCTTCATTTGCATTTTTTAATTTGATCTGGACACAAAGAATTATGAGTGCGCTATTTTAATTTTTTTAGTTTGTCTATTTAACTACTGTTAGCAAAGCAATTTGTAAATTTTTATCTCAGAATCTTTGCTGTGGACATGATGTGGATTGCATGTCAAATGCCAGCAGATGTTTTTATAAAAGATGTCATAAAAATATTAAGCGTTTGTGTGTCTCAAGCTACAAGCAATTGCAAAAAGGTTGAGACACTGAATGGAAAATCCACCTCTTCTTCCTGAAACCCCTCTTCTAGTTCATAAGAAAAGGCTGAACGCCCCTCCCTCCCCCCTCCCCTTTTTCAATGTTGACACCCTTTAGTCTGAGTGCCAAATGGAAATGGAAACAACTTTGCTTGGGGGGGAAGGGGGGTTGGAGATGCGCTGACTTGAATGACACGCATTGTACGGTTATCAACAGTGAGTGTCTCAACTCTTTTTGCAACTGCTTGTCTCGATGGTTGTCGCGTGTAATTCATCATTGCGACTAAACGGAACAGTCAATAGGTTCAGCAAAGGTATCAATGGAAAGCAGAAAAATGGAGCTTGAACTGGAATAGACGTTATGGCGTTCTAGTTGGGTTCTAATTGATAAAAATAAACTTGAAAAGTAGTGCAAATTACCCATTTCTATTTATAACGTTACATACGCTGTTTTGTCGAGTAAGCGCGGACAAAGTTTGTTTTCGCAATGATTTTGCTGATTTCATCCGTCGAAAGTTTCCCAAAATGTTTAGGTGAGGTGCAAAGAGTCATTCCAAACTATTTATCCAAGATAATTGTCCAGTACTGAACTATTTCAAAGCACGTAGGGTGTTGAATAGCGCAGGTGCAAATTATTTTTTAACATCGGTTCGCAGTTGCCATATTATAAATCCGATTGAGAATGTGTTCAATTTAGAAGAACAAGAGTTTCAGCGCCAAGCAATACAGAATACCTACGAGACTTATCAACAGTTTGCTGAGATAGTGTAATGTACACTTTACGCCATGAGCGGCGACACTGTTATTGATAATATAATCTCTTCAATGAACAAGCGCTCAAAGGCTTAAAATTCACGATAATGGTCAGCGAACGAAATGCTGAAAAGCTGTAATTCCTTGTATATAAATCTCTTCAATTAAAGTAAAGGACGGCTAAAAACAAAGAAGTAAACAGGTTACGGAATGATAAGCTTGTCATTCTTTTATTAACTTATTAATACGTCACCATGTCAACGCGAACATCGTAACACGCACAAATACATTTTCGTCCAAAAAAAAGGCAATCGTTTCCCTTTTTGACATGCAACACATGCAAATGGCGAGAAAAACAACCTGAGATAGACTTTTCATGATTACAAAAGCAACAGGCAGTTAAAAGAAGTTTTCGCAACGGTCTACATAATTCCAACGGTCTACACTCGAAAAACATTAAGAAGTAGATAAGATTTCATTAATTCCACTGTAGACCGTAGACCGTTGACCGATGACGCAACCATTGCATTACCCGTGCCTCACGCCATGGCCACTGAGTAACAGAAAACCGTTAACTTATTCTAAAACAAAACTCCCGAAACATTTTGCACATTTTCGAATCTCCTTTAAAACTTAGTTTTCAGGGATTTCAACCCACTGAAATACATTAGCTTACTATTGACCGAACAGACACGCGTTCGTATGAAATTCGATCCTACCTCACGGGTAACTGAAAACCACTGACTGTCACTGGAAATATTTTCAAATAAAAAACGGATTCCATTGCAAATTGCAGTGAAAGACTAAATTTCCGCAAAGAAGTTCGTCCTGTTATCACACAGCAGAAGAAGCACAACACTCATTTCCCTGCGTACCATTTACGTAAACAAAACGTGATCAGTACAATGTACGCACGCTTATTGTGTGCGCTCTGATTTCAACTAAGACTTCTTACAACGTATTGACACTTTCAACACCAAATTTGACATCAAACCAACCCAAAACTGTGTTTGTTGCCGTCAGAAAATGTGTTAATGACTACCTGAAGCGTGCAAGAGGTGAACACCCAATTTCGTCCTAAATGATTGCCAATTATAGCACTTTCAGCACACCTCAAAAAAACACATTTTCAAACACTATTCCTCACTACGCAAACCTACCCGAACTAAGCAAAGTTCTCTTCAAAGCTTACAATACAACTGTCATATATGCAAGGTCTCGCCCCAAAAAACAAATAGACAACCCGGCAATACGGAGGTAAAACAACTAGACAAGCAATTGCAAAAAGGTTGAGACACTGAATGGAAAATCCACCTCTTCTTCCTGAAACCCCTCTTCTAGTTCATAAGAAAAGGCTGAACGCCCCTCCCTCCCCCCTCCCCTTTTTCAATGTTGACACCCTTTAGTCTGAGTGCCAAATGGAAATGGAAACAACTTTGCTTGGGGGGGAAGGGGGGTTGGAGATGCGCTGACTTGAATGACACGCATTGTACGGTTATCAACAGTGAGTGTCTCAACTCTTTTTGCAACTGCTTGTAGCTTTCGATCTTGAAACATCATTATTTTTCCAAACAGCTTCTGATACTAACCATCTAAAAGAATAATGACTCAATATTGATATATATCTCAACCTTTTCCCTCTTTGCAGGAAGTCTTTAATCTGACATCACCAGTTTGTCGAATGACTGTTATTCCAGATCCCCATGTCATCACCACTCAGGCAATGAGGTTGGTTACTGACTTTTACGTAAAGAGGCAGAGTTGATTATCTGGTGCATGATGCCCCCCGTCTTAATGGTTTTTTTGGAGGGGGGCCAGGAACGTTAGGAAATCGTCCACGGTTGGGAATAATAATATTGTTAAATTGATGTTAAAATTATTAAAGTGGGGAAGAAACTTAATCTGTGGAGTAATGAAGTGTAATTATTGGTATTCATCTTGGAAGGTTGGCGTGACCACATTAC
>OX421456.1:14144825-14167325 GCA_949126865.1 Montipora capitata | reverse complement strand
ATGGTTGCCGGTGAGAAACCATATTATACACTTAATTATTGTATTAAAAGCTAGATCGTTGGACAGTGCAATTCTAGAATTTCAATTGGCTTCACCATCATGGTATACGAGCTATCATACCATTTAAACACAGGATTTCCCATTTGAACACATAACTGAAGTCATAAAATGCCATCACGAGCTATAGACGAATTTCTGTAATGTACAAGAATTCATTGAGAACTGCCTTAGAATTAAATTTGCTTCAACATGTTTTCAACACTTTGTTGAACCGAATGTTCGGTGTGTTTGAACAGGTCGTCCAACATTGTTGAAAGCGTAAAAAATGTTGAAAGCTTGTTGAAAGCGTGTTGAATCAAGTTTAAATCGGCTTAAACTTTCATTCAACATCGATTCAACTTTTCCTTTGTTCTCGAAATTTTGAAATGGTTTTGAAGCCCTTTGAACACTCTGTTCAACACTTGTAGAACACACGCATGCTCACATCAGGCCGCAAAAGTCAATGTGGCGTAGTTTATCTGGACGAGAGAGGCTGGTTTCTAGTTCTTAGTTCCTCGCAATCAATTTTCGCGAAAGTGTCAGTTCTTGGGTTGGCGCAATGTTGGAACCTCTGCTAATTTCTTTCACTTGTTTTAGGTTCGAAATGTTAATGCGCACCAAGTATGCGTGCCCTGTCTGCTCGGAGTTGGATTACACTGAAGTTGAGTCTTCTTGTGTGGTATGTAACGATGCTTCGCCTGTGAGCAGGCTCATATGTTTGGGGTATCGGGCATGAATAATTTAGGGTACAAACGACAGAGATAAGCTTTGTGAAAAACTGTTACGCTGAACAGTTTACAAAAAATGTTTTTAAACTCAAATCGAAATCTATTTTTACCTTCAATTTTGCCCATCCCTGTATTTTCCGTTATATTTACACCTTCCTACAAATTTGACGGAAATATTTATTTATTTCACTTGATTTGGTTGCCATTTCTCAATCTCTTAATTTGGCTAAATTTCGTGAGAAAGCCCGCTAATCTTGTAGATCACTCTTTAAATGGGATTTAAAAAAGCAGAAAAGGGACGACGGAAACATTTTCAAGGGGAATCAATCTTTTCCGATAAGTGTGATGCCGTAATTGGCGCCTATACGTTCTCGGTTGAGCGGCCGATGATGAAAACAGCGTTGGTTTCCACTGCATCTTTGACTCGCGCATCATCTATTGTCGTCAAAAGACGTGTCAGTGAGTTCAAGGGAACCTTCACTTCAACAAAAAATAACGTTAAATTACAGGAAATAACCTTGACAGAAATAAATAACACCCCAAATAACAACCCGAAGGTCGTGGGTTCAATTCCCACCCTGGTCAGAGTTTTTCTCTGTCCTTGTGTGGGCTCATTTCCATTCGTAGGGCTAATGCCCTACGAATGGGAACACTACACTTTTTTTTTTTTTTAACAATTTTTTTGGAAACATTATTTCCTGCACCTAAACTTATTCTGCAGTAAGAGTGGAGGTTCCAGCTGTCATTTTAGGAGGCCAGATGATAGGAAACCTGCAGCTGGGCTGGATCGCGTGACAAACGTATGCACTACATGTAGGGGTCACGTGCACTTCGACTTCGCGTAAACGAAGCACATTCTCCTGCAAAGCTACTCGTAGTCTAAGAGTGATCTGGCTTCCTTGTACACTTTTTCTTGGACTTATTTCATTGGGACGGACACTACGTAGGAAAAGTATTTTCTGTTATGATTAACGAAACTTGCGTTGATCTTCTCTAGGGAGGAAATAAAACCACTACTTACGTTTGGAATGAGCCAAAGTGAGTATGACTTATCAAAATGCGTTAATCAGTGCTTTGTCAGCTCTTCTGAAGAAAGTTGCCATCAAGTAATTTCAGGTTCCTTCGAGGGAAAAATGTTTCTGGTAGTTAGTGCGTTGACGTCCCACAGGGTTTTAGAGGTTTGTCAAATACCCGGAATGGTTAATAGGCGTAAAAGGGCCTTGCATCCCGTCTTCGAATTGCTGGTTTTCACTCACGTGATCAACAGCCATGTTTTTCAACGAAAACAAAAGGAAGCGTTTGCATAATAATAGAGTTAAATTCCCGGAGGATTTGGTCGGGGCACCAACATAGCCGCCTTTTTTTGTTTAGGGCACCAACATGGCGGTCGTGACGTCATGTGAAAACCGAGAATTTGTTTGAATCGTGTCGTTCGATTCGTGGGATGAAGTGGCTTGGTGATCTCTAATAATGAGATAGATTAGTTGAGACGACATCTTACTGAGTTTTGCTGATGTTTTTTCTTATTTGTTGATACGGCACGGACGTCGTCGAACCTGCTCGCGTCGTGAAATTGGTTCGCGAATCCTACGGGTCGTTCGATTCGAGGAATAAAGCCGCATGATCATCTCTCAAAATGAAACGCATTCGTTGGGTCGACCAATGAGTTTATTGGTCTTGACGTGTTTGTCGATTTGAACGGATCGAGACATTTTCGGGTCGTATCATTTGGATAGTCTTGTATGTTTATTGTCCTTATCCGAGAAGACTTGAAAGTCTAACCAATTGCGGATTTCATTGCAAAGACAGCACTTTTTCCTCAGTTTTTGAAAGATCCTGAGTGTTAGTCCGGCCGCAGTTTTTCGGAACCCGTGACCTCCACACGGTGATCTGATGCTCAACCAACTGCCCCAAGCTGCCTGTACTGCGTACATTATCATAATGAGGCTGATTACCATTGTATAGCTTTTCATGACCTGTTCGTCCCAGTTCTCTAGCTTTGCTTCATAAGTTCAGTTTGAAGTAACTTTTTTCCTGTAATAAATCATTGACAGTGTCGATTCGTTCCAATTCAACTGTGTCCCTGTGTTTCGTTTTCAGATTGTGCCGTGATGGAGTCAAGAAGCCTGATCCAGTGGTAACCGAGTGCAGCATTCTTGAGCAATCAATTGGCGCAGCCATGAAAAACTTCAAGGTGTGTGTCGTTTTTTTGTCTCTTTATTTGCTGTGAATGTGACCAGTTGGAGATGCGATCCAACTCTCCGTTTTGTAAAGGGTCATCGCCATTTCACTTGGGGCCTTTTTGATCCACGGACACAAAACCGGAAGTGAACATTTCGCACGCGAGGACAGTAGTCTCTCCCAGGTTTGTAAAACAATAGTCTTTGATAGTGAAAAGATACTTAAAAATAGAGATGTGGTAGTGTCAAGGCAAGTTAAAAAGGCAAACAGCTTAGTTCCGGTTTCCGTCAGTGGCTCAAAAACGTCACGTGCTTATGCTCCCTTCATTTGACAATTATTTTCCTTCTATAGTGCTATACCCAAAGTGCACAGAGTTCGTATCTAAAGAGTCCCACGCTGTAAACAACTCGCTCTTCTGCGCATGACAGTCAAAGACTCTTACACAGGGAACGTTAATACGATACAAATAATTATTGTTTGTTGTGTTGCAGATTGGTATTGCTGTGATCGCTGCTCTTCTTGTTCTCATGATTTGCACCATGTTTGGACTGTGGTACAAGAACAGGAAGTATGTTAACTCGCTGTATCCATCAGTTGGCCACTTGACCACTTGTCCCTTTTGTCCCAAGGCCTTTTAATTGTACGGGTACGACAGTCCCCGAGACCCCCTCCCCCCTCCTTTTCAGTTTCCGTTTCACTTGGAAATAGCCCACGCTGGAGTTGACACTTAGGCGCTTACGGTTATACTTAGCAATTTTTTTTGTTGTTCTTCGCATGAGAACCTGACAGAGTTTAGTCTTAGGCTGGTCGATACTTACAATGAAAGTATAATTAAGTAATCGAGTGCTTTTGTTTCCAGCAAAAGGTACCGGTAGCAAAAAACCCTTCTGAGGTTGCGCATTTCGCTTGGTCTATTCGTCGATCGCAAAAACCATCCCTTAAGTTCATTGTGCTTTAATGTCAGTCTTTTTAATCCTTCTTTATCTTTATAGGCTGACATACAAGTATCATCGCCTTGTACAGAATAGCAGTGATAAGCCAGGCGAACTACCTGCGGTGGAGAGGTGTGTTGTGGACGAAGATGAAGAAGATGATGAAGAGGTAATGACGTGATTACTTTTAAACGGAACCGCAAATGCGTTTAAACGCATAAGACATCGCTTAAAATAATGAGACATCATCAAGAGCAATCTGCTGCGACACTTAATTTGACGCTTCCAGGGTGACGTGAAATGAGTAAAGTACACTTAAGAGTCAGTTCCCTCGGGGCTTTTCAAGACCAATTTTCAATGCCATTTGCGGGGCTTAACTTAGTGCTTGCGAAGGAAGTTATTTCGTTGTTTGGGAGGAGTTTCTCTTTAACACTCAACAAGGTGGCGAAACGGAAAATCTTATTGAAGTTTTTTGCAAAAAAAATATCTATTATCAGACGGTGAATTAACTGCTTGCTTTTCAATGCAATATACGCAGGTTCAATTCAGGATTGGGCAGGACCGTGGCAAAAAGATTCTCAAGAAAATCCGAGATATGGCTAGCGGCGGAAAGAGAAAGGTAATGCAAACAAATACGCACAGTAATACAGTAAAAGGAAGATATTAACCGACCATTGATGGATCCAAGCCGAGACAATATCATGTATCCTTCATGGAATCGACGTGACTCGCACGACCCAGAATCGATTTCTCTTGGATATAAGCAGCACTGAAATATATTGTATCTTTAATGTGCTTAGTTACCTGGCCTATGAATGAAAGTGAGGCTGTTTTGATAGAAACTTCATTGCTTTTGTTATGTAAATTCTTACTAATTAACATGCGAAAAGCAGGCAAGTCTGTATCATAACAAGGTCAACGCCAGCTTCACTTTCACTTAAAGGCCAGGTAACTAAGAATATAACTGTAAAAAGGTCTATTCTATCCTCCGGCGAACTTTAAGCCTGTTTGTTTTCACCCAACTTATTTCTTTGTATAGTTTTTTCCACGTTAATTCGAACTCGAGTTGTGAAGGGGAGGAACGAAATGCTTGGCTGAGTACCCGGAGAAAAACCCTCGGAATCACTATGAGATTCACTGATACTCGGCCCAAATTCGACCTCGGGGCTGAGGATTGAACCCGGGTCGCAGAGGTGGAAGTTACGCAAGTTGAAGGTCATCGCAGTTACGCAGCAGCTTAAAGACTTGCGAATAAAATTGCAGGCTTGAACGGGGCTCGAACCCAAGACCCTGCGATTGCGCTGCACTGCTGGGAGCTGGTCACTTGTGAGTTGAAGTTGAACCAATGAATAATAAAATTTATTATTCATTCAAAATATTTCCCCGTTTGTGATTGGTTAAAACCACACGCATAATTCACCATAACCAGCTGCTGTTCACCAGGGCCCGGTTGTTCGAAAGCCGAGTAACCCTAATCCCAGATATAAAGATTACCAAGGAGTTTATTTCTCTACTCCCAAATGTTGTACAACGCTGATATTTGGCAAAATTTTACATTAGAGGAAGTCAATCTTGAAAACCAAAAATAATCAAAAGAAAGATGCACTTAAAAGTTGAAAACATTTTACCAAAGTTTATGCTAATCCTGGATTAAGTTAATCGGCTTTCAAACAACCGGGCCCAAATTTGGAAAGAAACTTCGTCATATTGAATCAATGACGTCAAAAGTGCAGCCCGCTGCAGATTATTGAATCAATGACGTCAAAAGTGGAGCCCGCTGCAAATTATTGAACCGTTGACCGAAAAAAGCTGGGGACGAGATTGTGTTATTTTTGTTGAGCAGAAAAATGGCTGCGAGTAGGTTTAAAAGTTTGAGCGACGAAAATATTTTGAATGAATAATAAAGCAATTATTGAATAGGCCATTTCCGAGTTCATGTCTGCCTCCTTTTCAAAGCGAGTCTAAGTGCGAAGTTTTTGTAATGGTAATTAGTTCTACTTTACATATGAATGAAAACTAATTTTCATGACAAAAACTTCGCACTTAGACTCGCTTTGAAGATGAGACAGGCTTGAACTCGGAAATGGCCTATTCGGCTTTCGTAGAATACGAAGAATTCTGCAGATCTCGGAGGATGTTATCCACCTCGGCCTTGGTGGATAACACCCTCCTCGACCTGCAGAATTCTTCATATCCTACTACTTGTCTATAGTGTTTATTGTTTTTTCCTAGGAGAAAGTGACATTTGATGACGATGAGGAGGAGTATTTTGATTCGGTGCACCTTGAGACGGGCAAAGAAGCACACGATGATGACTTCAACTAAATCGACGCTAAGCCTACCACACTGAGAAAAAGATCGATCGGCCAGTTATATAGCATAAGCTCGTACTCTGCCTCATTTGCATATTAAGGAATGTAAGCTTGAGTAACAAGGAATTTAACTCGTAAAAATGTAAACAATTTGTAGAAATGAACCTTTTCGAGATTTATCCAATCGCTTTGTTAAAGAAAAAGAACACATTCTTTGCCAAAAACGAGAAGAAAAAGAAATTGCTTTTTTGTCAACCGATTGAAAAGACCCGAAAGGAAGCGATAAATACCTTTTCCACGCTAACTTACCGTACCGTCTTAATTGCCAGGTGCCCGTTTCCCGAGACTCCCGAAACTTTTCGGGAGCCCCTCCTTGTGACGGGATAGGTTTCAAGTCGTCATTTTTCACTGTTATTTTGTTTTTAGGTATTTTGGAAACATGCTAAAGGATGATCTTTGAAAAACTAGTCGATGGCCGTTGCACAAATGGCTTTTCGGACTCTTAAAGTTGTCAGGGCTTTCGCGAAACGGGCAATTAAAATGTGATTTAGTTCCTTAGTTTTGGAATTCTTTACAATTGCAGGCTGGCGTCTTAACCTATTGGTACAAAAACCGTTCTTCATGGTCACTTTTCAAACTCGTTTCCAGGGCTTTTCTTCGCCCACCCGCCCTCCCTACTCTCGGTGAAGAAAAGCCCTGGCAACGACGTTGGTCAGTTTCGATTTTCATTTAATCCAATATTAAGAACGATAACTTTGCGCACGATTTTCCCTTCTAGTTTGGAATTATTACACAGTTATTTGAGACTGGGCTAAAGTTACTCTAATTGAATAAGAATTTTATTCATTTACAGCTAGAATCCCAGGGCTGTGACCCTTTCAATAAATATGTATTCTTTGGTGTGTAAACTGCCCAATCATACAGCAAGAAGAGCTTCTTTTAGGGCGTCTGATAGAGTACAAAAATTATGCTGTAAATGAACCAAGAATGCGTCTTTTCCTTTGACCTGTTAACCTTTTCAGCCCCAAGATCGAATTGTTCATTCTCCTAACTAGTACCACAGATTTCATTGTTGGGTAGTCATGAGAATTTAGTGTTATATCAAGATCACACCTTTAGCTGCTTTATTTGTCAATACCTGTCTTGATCCCAACCATAAAGTAGGAAGTAGGACCAGTGCTAAGTTTGTAAAAAAGCCATGTAAATTTCACGGTTTTATCTTTGACTTAAAAAGATTTACGGTGGTCGATTTGTTGGAATATTTAAAATTTAAGCAATTGATTAGATCTAATGATAAAAAGGAAATAGAATGTCTGTTGTTGTTCTGCGTAAGCTGTTGTTTGAGCCTGTTTTTCTTTGCTTTGATTAGTTGAGGCAATAGTTTTTTGTTATTGTTGAGAATACACAGTAATACCAATGAGGTGTTTCCTTTTGGCTTCTGGTTTTGGGTACAAGACCTGTGACATTGTCATCATCAAGAAGCAAGGTACTGGCTTAACATGACACAGACCATCGATACGACGGAAGAGATCTTTTTGGTCCGTGCTGTCGATGTGTTTCTTCGTTTAAGTTACGCATAGTATTTGCTTCACTTGTCACGAAATATTTCTTTGCGAACAATAAGACCAATAGGGGCTTGAAAAGCGTAAAGTCGTAAAAAGGTGAAAGGTCGAGATTGCACGGAAGCGCTCTTGACTGAAGCTTCACCCAAAGCTTTGCTGTATTATTTCTATCCAAAGAAATATCTTCTGAGTTGAGATTTCTGTAGACATTGTCTTGAATAAAAACTAGTTTCTGTATGTGGGAAAAACCGTGCCCAAGGTCTTAGTACGACCTGAGGCCGAAGGCCCCACTCAAAACAAAGTTAGTTTTTTTCCCACACGGACCGACCAAGACCAGTAAATAGCCTATTTTCCTTTCGTTTGAAAGCTGTCGTTTGTTTCAAAGCCGTTGTTTCGTTGGAGGTTTCTTCCTCTGTTCCTCAATTCACTTTGCCGCGATTTGCCCGGGAAAATTTCGTACTGTGGCTGATATCGTAAAAAGGTGGACAGGTTACGAGCCAGCCATTAGCCAATCAGATTCGAGGGTTTAGGATTCTTGCCCACAGAGAAGGTAAATATTTGCCAACCGAGACAGAGCTTATTTCCTTTTGACAGAACTGACTGGCCAGACCGGGCATTTGGAAGGACAAACTCACAAACTTCGAGGATGACATATACTTCTCCAGAAGAATATGAGGGATAATCATGCAAGTGTTCCTTCAAATTGTCGCATTTTCTTTGCAACCCGACGGGTCTGGTCGGCCAGTTCTGACAAAAGGAAACGTCCTTACTAAAGAAATTTCATGGTTTCCGCGACCTTCCGCGCTTCTCAGTTTCCAAAAAAAATTAACAAATCGGAAGTGGTTCGGCGTTGTCTACTCTTATCGACAACGATATTCGCCATGACAATGGTCAAAATGTTGTGGACTCACGAGGCGCAGCCGAGTGTGTCCACAACAAATTTGAAAGGAAGGTTGATACAGAAAGCTCTTCAGAAAGAGCAAGCGTTGTCTGTAACTTTCTTGCAATATTTATTTCCCAAAATGGGCGTTCCTGATTGGCTATTACATTGCGTGACAAATTGACGCGAGCATGACGCGTGAAGGGTTGTCTAGACTCTTATCGACAACGGCAAATTAGCCAATCAGATTGCGAGATTACAAGCAATTGTGGTAAAAAATACTATTTCTTCGCATGTGTAAAACTATCTAGTCATTTGTCAATTAAAGTAGCTTTGGTCGAAACAATTTTCGACACCATTTTAAGATTCTATTTTTATGTAAAGAAGAATTTAAATTCAAAATGTTTAAATTGTTTTCCGTTAAGAATCCACGCCGCCATGCAGCCTTTCGCCGGAATATCAGTCTTTATAGCGTTGGTTTGAATGTCACAAAATCAAAGTTATAACAGTCAGGCTGAAAAATAAAAGAAACAAGGGAGAAGATTGACTTATACTTGATTATTATCTCCTCAGATAGTACGCGCGCTGTGATTCGTTAAATTAGAGCCGTATTCTACAGTAAGGAAGCAGAGGGCTAGCTCATTATGGCCCGTTAAATTTGAAATTTCGATAAAACATTCTCTATCGCATAAACGTGTAAAAATGTTTGAATCTTGCAAGCAAGTACTTTAAAAGGCCAAGACGTTTTATCGTTCATTACATCTTTATGGCGGTTGAACCTTCTAGTTTCCTTTCCCGCGCGGCTAATTACCACAGAGATCACAGGCTACCCAAGCTCAGCGTGATATAAGGATTTTTGCATGGGAATCCCGATAAAAAGCTTAAGATAATTATATAAAAAAAAATCTCAATTAAGAAGCCTATCCTTATTGCCATTGTGGGTAGCTTCCTTCCTGTATGGTTATTTTCCAGATTATACGCGATTTGAGCCATTTTTCAATTTCTGGGTTGTTAACGGTTATAATACAATCCCACTTAGGATTTTATTATACCGTTGACAACCGAGATTTTGGAAAATAACCACACAGGAAGGAAGCTACCTACAATGACAATAAGGTTAGGCTTTTTAATTGAGATTTCTATTCCTATAATTATCTTCTTAAACTTTTTATCGGGATTCCCATACAAAATCCCTTATATTTTTGCTCACACTGAGCTTGGGGCACCTGTGCAGAGATATAATAAATATCTTACTTGTTCGCAATGTAAATTACGGGGGAAAACGCGGACCGTAATTTATAGTACGGCCCTCGAACTCGATTAGTAAGATGTATTTTTAAGGTAAGTTATCTAACGCAATGAGACAAGGACAAATCGGCCAACGATCGAGATATCATCGGGGAACGAAAGGACTCATGACGGCAAAGGTAACAAATAGATGCATGAGTGGGCTACATAAAATGGAAGAATATTTCAAATAATCATGACAAGACAGAGCATCTGTGAAATCGGTCATTTATAAATAAGTCACGCTTGTTTGTACTTTGGTTAGCATTTGTTTGCTGCTTTTCATAAAACCATGGAAATGTTCTTTTTCGAGCTTATTTCACCTGTCGAAAAATAAGCTTAAATCACAAATTTTATTGATATTTTGCAAAAGGCCAATGGCATTCACAATTTTTTGGGCGTTTTGGCATAGAGCAAATTTCAGCGTGCCGTTTGCCGTATGAGTAGACCCCTAACTGTTGACTGGTTGTTTGTTTTGGTCCATTGTTTTCTGAGCCAATCCCAAGACTGGCAAGAGAAGTTGTAATGGCTACGGTTCGTCCACAGGGTGTTCTCGGCTTCCAACATGACGGCTTGAAAGCCGAAAATACCCTGGGGACGAGGTTGAAGAAATAAATGATGAAAAAATTCATCAAAACATCTCGCGACGAAGCAACTCGTGTTTAACTTACCAAACCGACGTGCTTGTTTGGAAATGTGAAATTGCTCCAGCAAAACACTGGTAAACCCTAGAACGAAACGAAAGGAAATAGAAAAGAATTTCTTCCCATAAAATATGTCCATGTATGATGTGAGGATGCGTAGAAGAGACTAAAATCCTACAAATTATTTTACTTATATACAATTTACTCAGTTATTGTTTTGAATACACTACTCCCTATTACGTTAACTGTTAACAAAGGCTATATTCGTCTTCACATGGTTATACTGGGACGATTATGAAATCCATGCTGATATCTGGAAACTACCTGGATACATCTCAATGGAGTGTGCTCACATGACGTCACAGCGGCCATGCTGGATCTTGGGAATTAAACTCTTATGTTTATGAAAATTCTTCCTCTCTTTCTTTGGTATGCAAATATGGCTACTGGTCACATGAGCGAAAACAATATTAGGACCGTAAGGGTGTAGTGCGAAAAATTTTAACTCAGTAATATGACATTCTTTGAATAAACCAGCTTTTTACAGCTGTTTTCTCTGATCGGTGTGATCCGCCATCTTGGACGAAGAAATTGAGAGAGCGCTGGGACCAGCTAAAATTGGTGTCAGGGGAGGGGAGGATGGGTTTGGGAAATGAAAACTAGAGTAGGAGTACCCCTTCTTCACTAGTCCCAATCTCTTCTTGCTGCGCTTCCTATATTGAGGCCTTTCAAGGAAAGTTCGAGCGTTAATCAAAAAAACGTCTGCGCCACAGGCTATCCAAAAATTGTTTCTCATTCAGTATCAGCTTTTGTATCAACTTCTCACGTTACCTGATATGTAGGACCACTAATGGCGTCGGCCATTAAGGACTTCGCCATTGAATAATCCGTCACCTAGGAAAACACAACAAACCAAAGATATTACACAGGGAGAATAGAGCGGGATAAATATGATACTAAAGCGATTTTTTGACGAGCACCAATCTTCAAGGCTAGCTATGAATGAGTGGTGCTCAATAAGAACTTCATATTTTCACATCCTACATTGGTTGCGGTCGCATTCGGGGAGTTAACACTAGTGTTAAATCAAGTTCTTTTGTTCAGTGTTCCCCTAGGGATTCAAAACACCAGAGAGTTGACACTACAGTAGTGTCAACAGTAGTGTTACACTGTGTTTCTCTCAAGTGTGACCGCAACCACTGTTTGTTTAGGTGCAGTCTGATGGTCGAGGACACTTGATGAAGTTCAGCATGAAGTCTGTGCACATCATAAGCCGTGCATACGGAACCCGCGCCCGCAGTGCGCGGGACAGTCACAACTGTGCTATCCTCGCTATCCTGTCAATCATTTGCCCTTTCATTGGAAACGGTGCATTTCTGTGCGTAAGTGACGTTGTTGTCGATATACCTTGTAGAAAGGACGCTACCAAAGTCCTTTTTCGCGAAGTTAACACAAATAAATACATTATCAATACAGTTTTGACGTCTCCTTACCCTTGATTCGAAAAGACCAGACTGAATTCGAATTAAAATAGTTAGAAAAAGCACAAATTACAACCAAAGCACAACAGCTGACGTTCGAATTGCCGCTCGCCGGCAACCCAGTTTTGGCGCCAAAGTTTCATTGACAAAAAGTTGCCACAAAATCTTTTAAATAGCTCTCTGGTCCTTTAACTGCGAACCTATTGACGTGATGTCGGATAGCACAGTTTTTCCCGCTCGCTGAATTCTGATCGGTCAATTTAAATTTCAGTAGCTCTTGCCGTATGCACAGTGCAGTCGGTCCTTCACAAACTGTGGTTTTCATGATGAGGACTACAATCACGCGAGCAATCACTTCTAATCTGCTCCAAAAAATAAAGATGTTGGCCAAATATTTCGCGAATATTTCTCTTGCACTGTAGGATTTAAATAACGGACTTAAAGACCGCCGGACGTCGACGTAGACGCAGCAGGTACAAAATCTAAGTCTCAGGTCACAGAAACAAACTTAACATTCATTAAAGTTAACCTTAGGCCTCAGACCTAAACAAGAGTTTTTACGCCTAAGGTTAGCTTTAGAGCGAGTTTCAATCGAGTGTCGTAAAACCAAAACCAAAGTAATTACTTTGGCCAATCAAAAAGGACGGAGACAATCCAGTAAACCAATCAAAACTCGAAGTAATCACACGCAGCCGATACAAAGCGCGGGAAAATGTGCACGCGCGAGCCACGATTGGTTTTGGTTTCACTTCTGATTGGTTGAAAAAGTGGTGCAAAAACTTTGAACCAATCACTGAGTGAAGTAATGCAAAACCAAAGCAATTCGCTAATTACTTTCGACACTCAATTGAAAACGCTCTAATGAATGTTTAGGTTTGTTTCTGTATTGGTAAAACAGAAACCTGTGACCTGAGACCTGTGTTTTGTACCTGTCCACGTAGACGTTATTTCAGAGTGTAACTTTGCACTATTCCAAGTCTTTGGCGATTATTTTCGCATCTTACCATGTGGGTGAAGTATCCTAAAAATAAATTGGTACGAGGGGCTTTACCTTTGTGTCGTAACATCCAGATGGACTTCTGTCTGACGGAATGAGGAGATCACCACGAGCACAAATCGAGTTGAAAGGATTGTGGTCGGAGTAGACATCATGTGGATAATCTGTGACAAAAACAATACAGCCGCATGAGGAGATAACGCTTACTATAAATGTAATACGCTATTTCCGAGTGGAAGATAGCATCTTTTGACACACAGGAGTGATCAGCATAATGCTGCATGTAAATTCTCCTCATAATTTCAACGAAACGTCAGTCGGACAGGTATTGAGAATGAAGATAATTATCAGTTTAAGGTGTGATATTGATATGACACCAAATTCTCATGAATATCCAAAAAAAAAAACCTATGGTATTAGTTAGGAGAATGAACGTTTCGATCTTAAGAATGAAAGGGTTAAGGCGAGTGTGAGGCTCGAGTACAGTGGCTTGTTTCCAAACAAACTGTGGTGTGCGGAAAAGAAAAAAATGACTGCGGAACGTTTTGATCGTTGGCCGTTCGTAAGAGCGGACCGCTAACTCGTTTGATGACAATTTTCGTGTAACGGGCCCGGGTAAAATGTCGACCTTTACAAGAGAAACTTAATAGAAACAATAATTATCATGATTTCGACGTTTCATTCAATTTTGATCGACCAACAAATAGCCATCTCAGACTATACTTAAATGAGAGTAAAAGTTCCCAGATTCGTGAGTTGTTCACTATACAAAGTGAGACTCAGATTCATAACAGTTTAAATTAGGGTATGCAAGCAACTGGCCAGAAAATCTCACTGAAATGCCTCCCAAGAGAATAACTTCTACTTGAAAACGCGCAAATCCGTTTAAATAATAAAACTCTTTTTGAATTTACAGCATTTGCATACAATTTGATAAAATAAGTACCAGTATTGCATTCGACAGGATTGGATTGGCGTCCTCCCGTAATAATGGTAAAAGCTATTGAAAAAGGAGCCTTCGGATTGCCTTCGACTGCAGTCCGCATTTTGTCTTGTCTTGTGTGAACACCCAAACGAACCCGGTATCAGAATTGGTCACAAATCCGGAAACTTTTGCTTTAGTGCAAATGGAGTCTTAGAGGGAGCGAACGTTCTAAACTCGAGCGTACAACGAACGTGGATCTTTCTACAAAACGAACTTCACCCATTCGCCCCAAAGGGGTTCTCCATCGCCTGGCGGTACTCAAAGTAAAATCTACAAGTTACCGTTTAAGGAAAGAAAAGATCAGTGAATAAATTATAAGTTATTAGATTAAAAGTAACGATGAAATTTGGTTCCCGAATTAAGTTCGAAGTTTTACACATCTCTAGATCCAGACCACGTGTTTCTCTGATCGTTGTGATCCGCCATCTTGGACGAAGAGACTGAGAGAGCCCTGGGGCCAGCTAAAAATGGTTTCAGGGGAGGGGACGACGGGTTTGAAAAAAAATAGAGTGGGAGTGCTTCACTCCATGCTGCGCTTTCTAATATGACTCAAATTCTCATGAGGGGTTGTCACGAAATGCTTGGCTGACTTTTAAGCGACTGGGATATGGACCTTTATTACATCCATTTAGAAATCACTGCTGATCCTTGCAATCTGATTGGCTCTCAGCAGTGCGATTTATTCCCAAATCGCACTATTTTTTGCTCTAAATCGCACCATTTCCCCAGCCAATGAGAAAGGAACACTAAAGCAAAACAGCCAATCAGATTTCAAGGCTTGTTTAAGGTAACCAATCAAACTGCAGGAAAATGAAAGACAAAGAAAACCATTGTGTGGCGAATTTTGCAACTTTTGTTCCCAACTGGATCAATAAAATGTTGGTACAGACTATAATCACGTATTTTAACTACAAATAATGATTGCATGATTTTTAAATGGATGTAATAAAGTGGTAATTGAACTTCGTGTCGTGAAATTTTGGTCTGAGATCACACTTGTGAATTCAAATCGAACTCGCGCTTTGAAATCACACGTATGATTTCAGACCCCATTAAACTCCACTCAGTTCAATTACCATTATTAATCACAGGGCGGCCATGTTGAGTCCCGAGGGATTAAAAACTTTTGCTTTGCCCTACCGAAACTCGCTCCCAAACATTTCAACTCGAGGCTCGGGGTACGAAATCTATTGTCTATGGCCAATATGGCCGCCGCGCGAATAAGGCCCATTGCAACCGAAACGAAAAAAATAACTACTCAAAACAGTGAAGGAAGGTTTCAGTAACACAGCAAATACAAAAGAAGGCAAGGATGGGCAAAATCGAAGATTAAAATGAATTGCAATCAAGTTGAGTTTTCTGAAAACAGTTCAGCCTTGCAGTTTTTCAGCGTTTATCTCCGTTGTCTGTAACTTAAATTATGTATGCTCGACAGACAGTTGTTGTCAGAAGCTTTTATTTGCGTTGTTTAAAAGTAATTTCTGGGTTAACGTTAAGTTGCATAACGAATAGTGGCGACAAATTCGTGAAACTATACAAAATCAATAGGATTGGCGTGACAAAGCCACTTTAATTCGATTTGTCTCATGTGAAGCGCCATAATTGACCCTTAGGCCTAAAGTCAGAACATAGAAAATGCCTTAATTACGGTGGCTCAAACCAGTTTCAATAATTTGGAGGATATGTCTTATTAGAAGGATAAACTCTACAAACGGCAATGTTATGATACCAAACTAAACATCAATAATTGCTTAACAAGATGCAATCGTCAAAGTGATGTAATAGGTACCATGGCAACAAAAGAACCCCGTTTCCCCTCCCCCCCCCCCCCAAAAAAAAAAAACACCCAAAAAATTTCTTTCAATGCTTGTACTCGGTGACCACTATTTTTTATTGCTGGAAAGAAATGATTAGGCTGAGATAAAACACTCTGCATGCAAAGATTAAAAAAAAAAACAACAACACTGCGCGGATTCGTAGGCACCTTCGCAATCGGGAAATTTTAAGATGTCTCTGAATCAAGGAGTGTCTCTTATTAAGCAGTTATTGGCGTTTCATATTGTACCATAACTTTGCGGTTACTTGAAACAGATGGGTAGATTTTATCCCTCCAGAGTTTGTTGAAAGTGTTGACACTGGTTTGAGCCTCCTTAAGTGAATGCAATACAAGGAAATATCACCAATAATGATAGAAAAAACTAACCATTGTAGCGCAGTATTCGTTTCATGCTTAACATGTCCACGACCTGACAATGAAAAAAAATGCAGGAAATGTGCATTTAAATTACGTGCTTTTCTGGACAGGAGTTCGCTGGGGAAGTAAAATTAAGGTAACCGTTTTCTTTTTACCGTGTTTATTCCATTACCCAGGAGTACCTTCATCCTATAAACCCCATGGCTTCTTAGAGTACTCCCTGTGCATGTTTATTCAATTACCGTTCTCTTTCCAATTGTTATATTCAACTGTTAATGGTAAAACTCTTAAACAAATGAACAAACAAGTTCTTTACAGGAAGTTTTTAATTTAACAGGAGGGACTCGATTACGATACAATTTCACATTACCAAAATTGAGATAAAGGAAGTACGTATGGCACCACCGGGGACGAAAACACAAAACTACTTTGATAAAACCAATTGCGGGGGCGTTAACTCAGGGATGGGTGGGAGCGGATACGTAGAAAATCTTTTTTTGACAAAATAATTTTCTGTAGCATGATTTCAAAATTCCTTTTAATGTTTTACGCAAATACCTTTCCTTGATCTCTACGGAATATTTCCGCTCTGTCAGACAGTTGGTATGAATACAATAATCCATGTTTCTTCACAAAATCAGGATAGCCACTGAGATTGTAAATCTGCTGGGAAAAAAAGATCACTCGAATTAATCCGAACTGAAAATTCGAAGTTCTTTCCGGTAATAGAAATCATCAAGAGCGAATGATATGAGAATGTTTGTCTATCAATTTGCGGCCTTGCCCATGGACTTATTTTAGATACACTTAACGCAACTTAACGCGCGAAAACAACCAAAGGGCCACCACCTTGACCAATAACGAGAAGGCATGTCACGCGTGACTGCTTCTGCAATGTTTTTTTTTTTCAGGGACACGGCAACATTTTTTCGCGGGAACGAAAAAATGTAACTCGTTTGTTACTGTGCTGGGGAGCTCACCCATGCTGTAGGAACACTTTTATCTAATTCACTCTTAAAATTATGAGCAGTTCTTGGTTACTGAAATTCGACATTTAGCTTCACTTGATTTCATAGCTGCAGTTCAATATATGATCCATTTCATATAGTACGTTTTCACTCACGTGACCAGCAGCCATATTGATTACTGAAACAAAACTAGGTATTCGCATAACAATAGAGTTCAATCCCCGGAGGATTAGTTTGGTACACCATCATGGCGGCCATTTCTTTGTTTTGGAACACCAACATGGCCGCCTTGACGTCATATCAAAACGCTCTATATCATTATGTTCGTTGATTCATTCATCATGGGAACATTTCAACCCACAAATGACCAGCTCCCAACATCAGTGGTTTCAAAGAGTCAGAGCGTCGCACCGGCATCGTCAGGTCACGGGTTCAAACCCCGTTGAAGTCCTGAATTTTGCAGGCTTCTCTACGCAATTGCTAAAATTGCGTTCATAAGTGCGAGGATCATAGCTTCACTTCATTACTCATCTCTGTTGATAAATTTAAGTAAATCGGCCATTGTAGTAACAATCAAAAACTGGTGTCGTAAGTACTAGCGTCAGATTCCCTCTGAGGAAGGGCCAACGCTTGAACTGTATCAACTTTTGACGATCTGGTAGTCCACTTAAATCGCTTGATGAACTGTGTCAGTTTCAATTGTCTATATCACAAATGATTGGCTTTTGCGATCGTCCTCATGAGATCCTTTATCAAAAAATCCTGCAAATGCATGGCATAAATAAACCGTACATGGAAAATAACTAGATGAAATGTCAGATCTCCGGCCGACCTGTACTATGCTCTACACATCACAGGATTGGTTTTAAAAAATAGAGAAAGAAAGTTAACAGCGGGAATAAGCCCTAAAACAATACAGGGGCAGCCAACGCCGGCCTCGAACGCAAAGCCTGCCATAATGCCAAGCCAGTTTTTCAGAGCCCATCTTCACTTCTCTCCCCACCCCTCCCCACAGGGAAGGAAGCAAGCACTGACCTGTTCATGGAAAGGGACATTATAAGATGGCCAATACCCTGCTCTTAGGATTTCAGTTTGATCACTGCTGACCACCAACCTGTTAAGTAACATAAACAAAAAGTTCAAACCGGCATATTGCGTTCTGGTGTTCTGGTTCGCTCGGTTTTCAGCTCGGTTTTCAGCTCATATACCGTATGATCGCACAAAGCTGCTTGTGGCGAGAAGCGAAATTTTCAACTATCCAAAAAGCCATGATTTACTCCGAGAACGTTGTCTAAAAATACTATTTCCCGTTACTGTAATAGATGTGCGATTACTTGTAGTCCCTCGGCTTAGAAAGTGTGAGTCCACATTCCAAGATTTACATTGGTGAGAACGGTGTGAATATTTAAAGAGAAAATTGAAAATTCATCGTCAGGTGATCTCGTGCTCAAAAATGACCTCAAATTTGATCATTTCACGTCGTAGTCAAGACGAGAACGGCAAAGAAATGTATCAAAATGTAAAACGCACGTGCAGGGCGTGCAAAACTATTGTTTTTGCAAGTTAAACCTATTGTTATGTGGCGTTTTCGTTGCCGTCGTCGTCGTCCCTTCTTAAGCACCCTGTGGTTGAGGCAGTGGTTGTCGTTATACAGCATGCAATCTCCTAATCCATGACTCTTTGTTGCTATGGTAACCTCTTACGTCAGATTTATGACGCATTCTGCGTCTGACGAAGGAGAAAGTGCACTAATCATCTTCGTCGAAATCATCCACGGGGGTATTGGACAATGCCAATCTAGTTCACATTTTGGCCGCCATGTTGGGACATCTATCTGTGTATCTGGAGAACTTCCCCTCAATCTCATGCGAATCCATGCGAATCTTTGGGAATGAGAGAATGCGCAATTGCGAGCTCGTATTCCATATGCTCTTCGTTATAGTCGAACGCACTTAACTCATGTGTGATTAGTCCTGGTTCATCGATCATACATGTTTTACAAGGTAACATAACATTGCCGGTGAAACAGTTGCGTAGATTCAATCCATCTAAATAACCTTGAGAGACGAAAGTGGCCACTTGAATTCGCTAGGTGGGATATTTGAAGAGGAAAAATTTAGAAAACTTATCCTAAACGCATTCCCCCCCCCCCCCCCCCCCCGCGTCATCGTAGCAGTACCTTAAGAAACACACGCCAAAGAATGCAATGGGTTCGAGAGAACTGAAACATTTACCCCGGTATCTGTTCTACTACCCATAGTGCTCCGTCTTTCAAAGTTCTCTTCAATTCCACTTTCTTCAAATCCAATAGCATGTACTGATTGTTGTAAGTTCCTGAAATATAAAACCAACATTATTACGGTCAAATGAACCGTTCGGTGTCAGTCTGAGCGTCTGAGCATCTGCCTAAACCCTCTGACTTCCAAGAATGATTGATATACGTTTTCTCTTCAAAAGCTCGATACATTGTCAAGCAGACTGGTAGCAAGAATAATTAACAATTATTCCATGAGCGGGCGTGTGGTATGAAATGATAGACAACGAGGCGCGTATGTTTTATTAAATAACGCTCACATCTTATGGATAAATCTTTCCTACTTTATAATTTGTAAATTCAAGAAAACTGATGCGTGCAGCTACTGATATTTAAAAAGCATGGTTTAATAGCTCATATACCATGATGGTTAAGCCAATCAAAGCACTAGAAATACATTATCCAATGATCCAGTTTTTAATAATATACGCTACCCTCATAAAATAAAAGCTTCACTCTAGGAGGACCTCAATACCTATATACCACATCTATACCAAGTAATAAGTCAACACCTGACAAGGAAGGGTTACGTTTTCACAAACATTGGCCGTGTAGCACTTATATTTCAACAGACTTAACTAAAATTAGAGTGTAATGTGAAGTGCTAGTTTTGTACCCCATATGAACCATGTGAGCGTTAGCCCTACTTATGGAAATGGCCCCACCACCCTCCTTCGGGTTAGACCACCGCTGCTCTACCGACTATCTGACCTTGTAGCTCAGTGCTACACGGCCAGCGTTTGAAAAAACGTAATCCTTTATACTTGTACTTGTACATGTTAATTGCCGTGACTTTAACATCTTCAGTTCCCACGGCCTGCTCCCGTCTGACCTTGTAGCTCAGTCGGTAGAGCAGCGGTGATCTAACCCGAAGGTCGCAGGTTCAAATCTCTGTCCTTGTGTGGGCCCATTTCCATTAGTAGGGTAACGCTCACATGGTTCATATGGGGTACAAAACTAGCACTTCACATTACATTCTAATCAGTTAAGTCCGTCAATACCTGAGTTGTACTGTGCATATACATCTGCCCATTCTTTTCCACTGTGAGCCATCACATTGGCAAGCCGCACTCTATGCCACGCCAAAAGCGACTGCGTTGTGACAAATTTTAGAAGTGAACTGTTGAAGACATTGTTTGTTGTCTGTATCATGACCAGTCCACTAAATGCAACAAGAGACATCGGTTAAAATGAGACGAAATGCCATTGCGCATAAACTGCGAAATATACGGGACCACTTTTGAACGAGTATTTCTTTGACTGGCTTGGAGGCTCGGTGGTCAAGTGAAAACAAGTATTACTTGATTTTAAAATATAAAAAATATAAAAATTTCGGCAGTCAGAGCGCAATTAAAAACTTAAAACTTAATTGCGCTCTGAAATTTGCGGGCTGAAACTCACCATGTAATCAGGCCCTTAATTAAACTCCCTATTGAACTTCACTGACGACCCACGAAGCCGCTGAGCCAGCCAAAGATATACCTTACTCCCTCCTTAAACACTAAACTTTACTGACGAGCCGGTGATACTGCTTTAAAAACGGCCCTGTATTAATTTTCTTGTAGTTGCTCCTAAATGTTGACGTTCATCGACAGTATTCATTTTATAAAGCATCTCTAGTAGTTCGTTTTATTAACTGGCATGGTTTCGATAACGTTAAAATAAATGAAGCAGCAGAGTTCGCATCCACTACGACCGTAATAGGACACTTTCAAAAATGGAGTGTTTTCACTCACGTGACCAGCAGCCATATTGGATTACTGAAACAAAAGAAGCAATTTGCATAAAAATAGAGTTCAATTCCCGGAGGATTAGTTTGGTACACCATCATGGCCGCCATTCATTTGTTTTGGTACACCAAGATGGCCGCCGTTGCCTTCCTGGATTTTGCATAAGCATTGTTCTTATATTTTTTTTGGAGTTGGGACCATTATACGTTCCAAGAGAAACTGGAAACGTTGCTTGGCAAACAAAGAGAATTACGGTATTTTTGAAAGTGGCCTATAAACTGAAAAATAACCTCGTGCAAGGCCCCTGGCAAGAGATTTCACTGACAGGATACGTGTTTCTGGTCGATATAACACGCGCTCTGATTGGCTAAGAGCAGCTAAGCGCTAAGACATTATACTCCCGTAATGCCCACGGGCCGATTATGGATTTGGCTTCTTTAGAACCGTTCTGTTAGCCATATAATAAACAACTTAAAAACCTCGACCGTTCGGTCGTTACAGCAAAATCTCAAACCTCGGCCTAGCTGTATTGACTTCGCTATCGCTCGGTCAATATGGCAAGTCCTCAGTTTGAGATTTTGCTGTAACGACCTCAATCTCGGTTATTAAGTACTTAATAATTGCTTATCTTCTCTTTCGCGATTTTAATCATTGGTTATTACGTGAAAAGCCCACATAGGAAGTGTTTATACGTTTTATCACATACGGGGCAAAATTACTGAATGTTGATTGTCTGAGACAGGGCGCATTTTTCCTTAATCACGAGGGCACTTTTGGTAACCAAGAGGGCATGATTACTTGATCCTGATTGGTTAACGGTTGCTTATCCAGAGCAAGCGAAGTTACAAGAGAATCTTCTTTCTGCGCCTCCGTTGACAGCAACGATAACAATACCAACTTCATTCATTCAATACAATGAAAGGCAGAGATACCAGAGGTTATCCCTATACGAAGGTATCCGCCCGGATGTTATTGATTTAGAGTCGATTTTGATGAGGGAGGAAAACCGGAGTCAGATTGAGATTGACTGAAACTCAGTCCACATACGACCTCCAGGCCAGAGATGACTGAACCTGGGTCGCAGAGGTGGGAGGCGCGGTTAATAACCACTAAGCCATCCTGACTCCCATCGACCGACGATTTATTGAATTGAAGTTTAACTGAATGGGAGCGTGTTGATTGTCATTTTCCGCGACATTGTACGGGCTTTCCATAATTATTTTGCCCTTTACGTGATAAACATGTAATCGCAATGTGCCCTCGTGC
>OX421456.1:14137325-14139825 GCA_949126865.1 Montipora capitata | reverse complement strand
CTAATAGAAAAAAAATTAAAATAGGTCAGTGTCAGTGAACAGGCCATTCCGAGTTCATGTGTGTCTCCTCTTCAAAGCGAGTCTAAGTGCAAAGATTTTTACTCGGGCCCGTACGGGCACCGAGTAATAAAACATGTTAGATTTCTTTTTTTTTTTCCGGTGCAGCAAAATGCACAATAGAAAGCACGTGGCGGTGTTTTGATTGGGCAATGCACAATAGAAGGCACGAGCGCTGTTTTCATTGGTTATTAAAAGCAAACCACGTAGTCCAAAATCATGAAGAGTCCTGTGATGCGTTGTTTGGATTACTGAAGATCGACGTTGCGTTGGCTTATCGATTTCTTCTTGGGGCGCTCAAAACACATACAAAGAAAGGCACACACTTTTCGCGGTAGACCAACACTAAAAATGTCGAGCGTCAGCTTCGAAACGGGTCGTTCCGCCAACTGAATGAAACTGAAATGCTCTCAAGTAACTAAAATGGACGCAACTATTGAAAGCGATACAAGTCAAAATACTAATTCTTTAATAAGCAGTGGGTACTTTATTGAGAACTACTCTGAAGATGACAGCGACAAAGAAAATACCTCGACAAAAAATACAGACGTCATATTAAAATCTTCTGAAGACAAGAAACATTGGCGCAGCGAACAAAGGGCCTCACGCTTGTACCATTTTCAGCGCGAACAAATAGCCTCCAGCTCAGTGTACCACTGACTACGAAGATAAGTTTTATGTCTGTTGGGTGTTTTGTTTTTTATTGTTCAACAGTTTGTTTCTTTGTAATGGTCTTATATCCTTTGTTCAACTAGCCATATTAGTGTTCATCAGTGGAGACTGTAATCAGCTCTTAGAAAATTATTGTGATGTAGTTTGAAAGGCTGTACAGTTATTTGATTCTCAATGATAATAAAGACTTGATTCCAAAGGAGAAATACAGGTCTCGATGTTCAAAAGTGTTTTCATTTTAGTTGTGATTTGCGTGTGCATCGACATAGACGTGACCGCAGAATTACAGAGAAAAGCTTAGACGTCTATTTTATAAAAGCAGAAAAAGGAGGAAACTTGTTGGAACATACTTGGTTAACAATGTACCGAGGTCATCCACATTTCATCGTATTACTAGGAGATCACTTGCTCGTAAACACAATAGGCCATTTCCGAGTTCATGTCTGCCTCATCTTCAAAGCGAGTCTAAGTGCGAAGTTTTTAAATTAGTTTTCATTCATATGCAAAGTAGAACTAAGTACCATCACAAAAACTTCGCACTTAGACTCGCTTTGAAGAGGAGGCGGATATGAACTCGGAAATGGCCTATTATAAGAGCTACCTCAGACATGCGTTTAAATCTAAGAACGTGGTATGTAGAACTTTTCCAAAAGCGTGGATAAACAGGTAAACCAGGGCGCTTATTCCGCCCTGGGTAAATGCGAAATGAAAGTTAAATTTAATACAGAAATCAGGAATACCCGGTACGATTTATAAAAGAATGTTGTTTTCTCAGAAACGAAACGTATTTATTTTGAATTCAGGGTGAACTATTTACACAGTGAGTTAGAGTGGCCAATCAAAACAAAGTTTGTATTTGGAAATCTAAACACCTACGAGATACAAAAACAAACTTGTGAACACGTGAACCTGAAGTATTGCAAATCGTAATGCTGACAAACACAAAAGCGACGGAAATAGATCATGCGTAGGATGTTTTGAATATCTGAATGATTCTGGGTTAGATTAAGGGGAAAAATTGTTAAAAACTCCCAAGTTATCCCTTTTCGTGTTAATTAGTCTTGGTAATAAATTAACGACGAACCAGTGATTGTAAAACTAGTAATTGCTATGGTTCATATGTAACAAATGCAAGAGAAGATTCACGGAAAACGGAATTTGAAATGTTATGCAGGGGTATGTATTTGAAGGTAAAATAGGCATTTGTAGACTTATGCTTGTATGTATTGTGCACATCACAAGTATTTGTTCTTCTCTTTAATAGTTATTATCCCTTGACTTGCTTCTCACCGTTCAGAGGGTTTGCGTTCACATTTCTATCTTTATTTCTCGAGAGTTTAAATAGCCGAAGCGAAATAAATATGACAGACCCAGTGACCTACACTACAGAATATTATCTTTTCTCCTGCCCTTACGATTCCGGAAACGAAACACTATTTTTGTTTTTTGAAATAGTCTCTTATTGAAATAGTTTCTTGTTAAAAGTCTGGTCCATCGCGCATGGCAAATTGCTGGCAAGTTCAACCTTTGCAGGGACATAACCTACAAAAATCATGATTCACATCCCATTGAAACTAGTAAAACAACTGTCAAGGTGATCTTTTCGTATATGGATCAAATGCTGATAGTGAATGCGCAGCTATGTCACTATGTGCTATTATATATAATTATGACAGGAAAGTAATTACTTCCCTAAAAGACTTGGTAATTATTATGAATGTAGGAAATGAACTCTACACTGCTTTATCAAGTTTATCGAGACAAACATATT
>OX421456.1:14122325-14132325 GCA_949126865.1 Montipora capitata | reverse complement strand
CCAAGGAGATTGCTGTGAGAATGAGACAGAAGAGTGGGACTGGAAACAAGAATGTGGTCAAATTTCGGTCAGAAAGGTCAGGATGACCTTCAAAGGTGGTTCCAAATATTCCGGTCAGACCGACCGGAAACGGATCGTTCCATTTGACTTCTAACCGAAATTTCCGGCATATTTGGTAGAATGATAAGCGCCCCAGATGTTCTGCTCTGTGGGGCGGTCGACCCAAGACCTGCCTTTCATGAGGAATTATACGCATGAGCAAAGTGTTAGAAGAACGCTGTTGCCTGTAGATACCTTTTCGGTGGCTGGGTGATCTGTGTAACCAGCGATCAGACCTGCATTAAAATGATATCAATGTAAATGATTGTCATTACAATAATGAACAAATATGTAAAACAAACAAAAATGTGCCTTAAATTATAATCATAACTCTTCCTTTAAGTGGTAGTAACACAGGAAGCCCAAGCTCCTTTGGGAGCTGCCAACCAGCATAAAATATAGGACTTTGTAAAGGAATGTAACGATATGATCGTGCATTACAGTTCAAGATATGGGGAAGAAATTTAATAAAAACGACTTACACGAGCTCCACTCTGTGTTACTTGTGTTTCCGTGGAATTTGAGGCAATTTCATGGTGATTCCAACAGTTTTGAGTTCCCATAAAGGATGAGAACCTACAACTTGCTTGAAACGGCATGTCTATTCCAGGGTGGGAGATGTCGGGTGATTAGGTCTTAACCCTAACCCTTGCCCAGACCTAATCACACCTCACCCCCACCCACCCCTGGAACAGACATGCTGTGCTTAAAGTCATCAGGTTCGATTTGTTTTTTGGTCAGTTTTTGGCAGTAAAGATAATATTTTGCAAAGAACAAACAGTGATTTAACTTTTTTCGTATCTCATGAAAACCTAAGGGCAGGCGATAATAATTATTAACCACTTGGGCTGGCAATTTCAACTTGGCCACTCCTGCACAAAGCCAGTGCGACAACAAACTGCCATTGCTAACATACCATCATATTGAGCAATGATGTTTCCCATCTGTCGCCAAAGGGAACTACTGTTAGACCTCTTGTTAATTTGACCCCTCATCCATTTCTCCTAATTAAGAATATTAGTCAATGACTAATATTAGTCAATAACAGACAATCATTTCGTTAGTTAATAAAAGTTTATAGGGTATCCTGTTATAAACTTCATGAACAGGTTCAGCTGTCTTTTGATAAATGGGATTCTGCTGACCATTTATCCCAGACCAGCAATGAAAAGAAAGTTGGTGAATGTACAGGAAAAATTGTAAAATTATTCACTCTTAAAATAAGTGTCAAAGAAGCCGCAGGCTTTCGAGAATGGAGACAGTGTGGCCCATTGGTTGTTGTGTTTGCCTTGAGATCCTGTGATCTTAGGATCAAGGCCAGTTCTGATAACTCATTCAATCTGATCCTGGTAGTCCCTGGTTCAACTTCAGTTCTCACCTGTACTTGAAAATAGCAAACTAGTTTGCCCCCAGCCAGTTGGGATTCTTAACAGTTATTGTTTTTGTTCTGCTCTGTCATTGATTATGTTTCATTGGACCTATCGGGAGTGGTAAATTCAGTAAGTAGGTATGTAAGTATGTAATGTGGACCAACCACCAGTCTGCCTTGAGGAACCTCTAGTAATCACCATAAAATATAGAATTCTAGAATTTTGTTAACAAGAGAATAACCCAGACCTCATCTCCCCTCACCCCCACCCCTACCCTTCTCCCCTCACCCCTACCCCCCACCCCCGGAATAGTCATGCCAGAGAGAAACATTGGCAGAAGAGAAGTTTCTTTCTTTTGTGACAAGAAACAACCTGTTGTTTCCCATAAACATGTTGCCAAACCCTGTTATTATCTCCAATTTTAGCAAAATCACTACCGCTACTCAGATTATGTCCAGAAATATGCCCCAAATTAGATGCACACAGATTTCAATAAGCATCACAAAGTGTCCCCTTGCTCTTGTTCCCAACTTCAACATCACTCATGTCGTGGAATACAGACAAAAAACGTCCCAAAGTGTCCCCCAAATGCTGCTCTTTAAGTGAAGATTAACTGCTGCATTAATACCCAAAATTTAAAATAATGCTAACCTTTATCCTTACCTTGTTGTTGAAAATAGGTAGCAAATGCTTAAGAATTAAAGGGACACTTCATGTTGGATGTCAAAATTGGACGTGCATCTAATTAGGTGCATTTCTGGACATAAGTGACGGTACTGGAAGTCCTAAACAGGGTTGTCATTAAGTTTTGAAGCAGGTGTAACACTCAAGATTTCACCCGTAATATGTAAATACAAGGCCAATTTAAGGCCACGTAAAGAAAGGCCGAAACGTCCTGAGCCCCAAGAGGTTTTTAGACCCTTGGAAATGCATTTTCCAGCACTCTGAAGTGCAAATTGTATATTTTCTCAATCAAAAAGTGATGAAAATAAAACAGGGTAAAAAGATAAACTTCACAATGAATAAAGATATTTACTATAAACCATGTGGAAATGGTCATGCATCAAAGAGCCGTGAAAAATGGTCAGCAGAATCCGATTTATGTCAAGTATGGTGCATTGATAATGATTTTGTTGCTGAAAATATAGTGTCGGAATCCAACAACGATCAATCGGGGGTGTTCTCCAAAGGTTTTTTACAGAAAATGTTTGGATTTCTACCAAAAAAACGTCTTAGAATCAGGAACACAGACAACATAAGGCAGCAGTTATATTTTCTTTAGAAGGTAAATGTTTATAAATAAATTTCAATTTGTTTTGCCCCATGAATATTCATTCAGCAGCCGTTCGACCATCGCCCGTAACATTGACAGGGCTCAGCAGTAACAGGTGTTACGGGTTACAGCCCCTAATGAGCCCTGCTGAAATCCTTACCTGGTCATCATACCATGTTTTAACCTTGTCTACAAAAGCTTCCGAAGACTTCCTGAAGCATATGTCATAATTGTTTACATAGTTTTCATTAATCCTCCTGCAAACCAAAGAACATTCACGTGAAGTAGCACCTAAATAATTATTTCATTTTTGATTAGCATATAAGATTCCTCTCATAATTCTAGCGAGCCAACAAAATAACATCATAAGTTTATTATCAATTATAACACTCATTAATAATTCATGATGGGAAAACAAAAGAAATGTTTTATTAATCAATATCTGTATTTCTGATACAGCTTTCTCTTCATTTACATAAATGTTTCTTTCAATTTTCATGGTTAAAATGTCTTGAATCACCAAAAATACCTAGTGTACATTAACACTTAGATGCTGACATTTCATAAGCACAATACAATATTCGCGCCCGTATTGTATCGGATATAAAATGTCTCGCCTTCGGCTCGACATTGTATATCCGATACAATACGGTCGCTCATATTGTATTTAGTACTTAACCCATCCATGCCTGAACTGGCACCCAATGACAATAGTTTTCTGGCATTAGACATCTGTAAGTGTGACTCACAGGAGGGAAAGTCTCAAAGGGGGCTCCAATATTGATGGGTAAAATCATCTGGAGTTGAACAGAGTAGAATCTACATTAGCCTGCTCGCAGGCTCTCTCACTGTGGTCCCTCGGAGGGCCTGCAAGCAGGCTAAATCTACATAAAAGTCACTCTTAGAAGGGAAAGCCAATAAAACTATAATGTAATTACTAGTAGGTATATACCACACAAGTGAATAGTGCTTTCGAAACATTTTGATTGGATAGCTCTGGGGTGAATAGCAGGTACCATTCACCTCTAAGAAAATGGAGAAAAACAAAATGGCTTCCTGTTTCGTTTTTGTTACTGAAGAGCAAAGGCAACGGCAAGGTAAATATCCACCTCCACTTTTGTGATTATTGTTAACTATCACATATGGTCAGCTTATTGTAGCTGTGAACTTTTTTGAATGCATTGTCTTTAGAAACTTCTTGCTGCTCACCTAGCAGTCAATGCACCTTCCAAATATCCAGCTGCAAACATGATTGTTTCATCACTGTATTTCTTTGATCCAGTTCCTGATACAATATCCAGCTTACCCCATCTGAAAATAAAGGAGATTAACTTTAACTTTATTCTACAGTCAAACTAGGCTAAAGTATATATTATACAAGACAAGATGCTTCCGTGAAGCATAGAGTGGGTTGTCTGTGGTATGTGTTACAGAAAATCAGAAGGCACTGAATTGTGTGGTATTCAACTACAGCATTCCAGTCTCTGAAGAATAACAAATAAAAGAGAAGCGAGAAACACTGGCTTCTGGGCTGACACGCCCTCTGAGCATCTGACAGCTTTGTAATACTAAAGTTCACTGAAGTTAAGTATCTGGATGGGTGACCTAAAACAATATACCCCTTCGTAAAACAGAAGCATCGGACCAAAAATACTATTAACGCTAACAAATGCGAACTCAGCAAGGTACAGATTTTATTAGCTTGCTTTATGCAAAACAAATATTGATGCAAAAGTAAATAACTATTGATCCACAGTTTTCAGAAAGAGCAGAAGGAAGTTTCCAGGACCATCGATCAAGAATAAAATATTTACGACATGAAAACAACATTAATTTTGAACCATGAATATAGAATATAAAAAGTTACGATCAGCGACAAACGTTTTGGGAGATTTTTGCTACGTTCAATTTTGTTATTCTACTTTTGGCTGCACAAATAAATCGCAAAATCGAAAGTGACATGACCGGAATTCAGCGGGTGCCGTGATTAAGTTACCGTGGCATGTTTACTTGACAAAAAGTGAAGCATCTGTGTCAAATGATGGCAAGATACCGGGTTTTTGTACGTTTCTTTTTCTGTCAAGTGTTCTAAAGTTTGACAATAAAATGAGCGAAGTCAAAACAAAGATCACAATCGTCCAACTCTTGAGGTTGACCATTATTTTGTTTATGCAAAGTCAAAATTTACTCTCCAAGACGCGTATGATGTTATTCATCACCAGGTAATTCCATCATTTTGGAAATAGTAGCTACTTTATTATTCATCTGCATCACAATTTTTCACTGATTTTGGGGCTCATTTTATTGAAACTCAAGCACGCTTCCAACAGACCTGTTTATTTTCGTGAACCCTTCCTGCTTACAGAGCAATACTAAAAAAATTCTCCCATATCAGATTTCAACCTTAAGCTTGAAAATTCAATACACATGATATTATAATTCACAAAGGCAGAAAATACCACAGAATCCTTTTCCAGCAAAAAATTTATTGAAACAAACAACATATTTGAGAAGACAAGAAATTCAATCATGTCAAATTACCATGTACTTCAGGTTCAAACCCTTTCCTGAAGAACCTTTTCCTTGAATAATGATGCACAAAATAGTCGACAAGATTTCTTTCAAATAATTCTTGACTGTCACATTTCCAATTATTTATTTTACCTGACTTTGTTGAACCCATGAGTTACCAAACAATTTTCCATTTGGTTTCAGTGGTTTACATAAAACTACACTCGTGATAAAATATTGCGGAGCAGCAGACAAAGATGAAGTAAGTTTCTTTCCTTTTCAAATAATAATGAGCAGCTTTCCTCAGAGCAGTGTATGCCTAGTTAAACGTAATACGCATAGCTGATCTTTATTGTTATCATATTAATTAGACGTTACCCGAACGGTTCCAATAAAACCAATGCCAGAAAAGCAGTTAAAACGTCCAGAATGCATGTACAACCCATTTTATGTAAAGACATACGGTAAACGAGAGAGACCATTGACAATTGGGCCGGCTTCCGACAGCAGAGTGCAGAAAGGCGTGTCTGTTTCATCATCATTATCATCAACATGAAATTACCCTAACGGAATCGATATCACCAAGAGATCTCTCAAGGAAGCGTCCATTACAACAGCCTTACTACAAATAGATTCCATAAGAATACTTAGACTGTGCTTGAAAAATACCAAAATCGAGTAGAATATCCAACTGAAGATAACATGTGCTAAAAAATTGTTTTCATTGAGTCATGATAGCAGAGTAAAAATTATTTACACTGGTGGCATGCTTAGCCTACAATCTTGGACAAAACTCGTTGGGAAAATAGGATACACCGCTATAAAATGGTCATACCCTTATCTGTCTGTGTTGTAAAAGATTAACTTCTCCATACTTTTCCCCCTCCCCTTTATCTAATGTTGGTTAAAAAACGGCCAAAGGCTTGTACAGTACTTTCACCACATTAGCAACATTGGTAAGGGGGAGAGGGGGGGAAAACATGGGCTTTGTTTGTTAGTGCATGTTCAACGATGTTCACTTCCGAATTTTTCCCAACAGTTTTGTCCAAAATTGTAGCTGCACCGTCAGACCATTTCATATCATGTTGCCCCTGTAACAAAAACTCCTGTGGGTTTGGCCTTGAAATTAAAACATTGTGAAAATTATGTCTGTGGATGGTATTCAGTATGAGATCAATATTCGGGTAAGAGCTTTCACTTTTTTCTCGTCTGTTGTTACTTTATCTTCTGTCACTTTGATTTCGGCTCGACGGGCGAAAGATTGTTGTCGAAGTCCATTACTCATCGCTTTTATACCAGAGAATTTTCCATTTGGTTTCAGTGTTCTGCTTAACAGCACACTTGGTAAAATATTAGAAATACAACTCACTTTGATTTTGGCTCGACGGGCGATAGATTGTTGTCGAAGTCCATTACTCGTCGCTTTTAAGATTCCAGGTGTTTGTATTTCACCGCCTGCCTAGTTTATCCAACTGACTTTCCATTATTGAGCTCCATAAGGGTATATTTTGTTTAAGGATCCACTAAAACGCCAATCGCGTTACATGACTTTCGGCGCCATTGCAGGTTAAGTTAATGACTCTACTGTGTCCACCAGAGAAATCTATGCATTTCCACTACCCTCTCTATCCTAAGAAAATACGCGCAGAAGGCTCTATGCACAACGACACCACTTACCAAGGGAGTGACAGGCAAGACTTTTACCAACACGGAAAATTAAAAAATAAAATAAAACGAACAAATACCACCCACTTTCCCACTGGGATTGCCATACTGGCAACCCAGTAACAAGTAAGCTATGGGTACTCTTGCCACTAGCCAAAGATAACAAGTGCCGCAGGTTTTCCTTGTGAGCTAAGTCAATTTCTTTCACTATGAGAGTAATATTTATTAAAACTCTACAGTCAAAATTGTATTTTACAATTATTTGGGCTACATCACTGTAATTTCAAGGGTTTTGGCAAAATCTTTTCTAGAAAACAATGAGTTTGGAAGTTGAAAATGTTATAATGGGATTCCTTTACCAACATTATCATTACACCACAAAAGGGATCTTTCTGAGGTCGAGTGTTAAGTATTTATGAGTCAATGAGTTAGCACGGCTAGTTAACCAAACAATAAAATGAAAGCTAAAATTTCAGAGAGTGCTTAGGCCTAATCACTGAAACAAGGGCTCAGGCTTAAGCAATAAATTATTGCCATATTGACTTAAGTCTCATTGACTCATGACTCATGACTCATGACTCATTGACTCATAAAACAGGCATCCTCCTTTCTGAGAAAAAATTGAACTTCTTACTTTGCAATCTTGCTTTTTGTACAATTAATAATAATTATTTATGGACTATTTCAAAATCTATTTTAAGATGATTCCCCAGAAATAGAACTTGTCATGGATTTCCGATAAAACTTCGCACAGCATTGTAATGGAACATGTCAAAGAGATAATAAAAATGTAATAAGAAAGGGGTTTACAGGCTACGACGCTGATGAACACGGCCAAGGTAGCCACATTGATAATGGCCTCACATTTCCAAAGTTGGACAAATCTAGCTCAATTTTACAAATGAAATCCCTGATATAACGCAGAGCCTGGTGTCATTCTATGGTTAATTCAATTACGTACCTGAAAAATGTATTTGAATGCCTTTGTGAGTACTTAACACTCCAAAATAGATTTAACTTGAGTGTGGGCTGTTCGACTCATAATGGCTCCTTCAGTACAATTTCATGAAATTGCCAAAAAACTGGGCATAGATTTTTGCAGATTTTTTTACTACTCCATGAAGCCACCATTCTCAGCAAAAAAATGAAATAAAAAATGGGGGTCACCATACTCGTTCAGGAGAAAATAGCCATTCCTTGAAGGATTAAGCTTAGTGACGTCAATGAAAACGCATCATTTTATCAAATGAATGTGTGCAAGCTTACGCACGCCAATGATGCAGCAGGGTTGCACAATGCAAAACGAGGGAATCACCTTAAATGATTATTATAATAAAATACAGTTACTTATTTGTAGAGTATAATTTTACAGTTGTTGAAACTTGAAATACGTTGGACTGACTTTTCATCCACATTACTGTATTGAAATGCAGTCCATTTCAGTCTTGTCCTTTTTTGTCCATCCATACATCTTACTGGCTTTTTTTGCAATCCCTTCAAGTTTATATACAGTTTTTAGTGGTTATTGCAAGGTTAATACATGAACACTCACAGGCAACCAAAGCTCAGTGTGAGGGAAAGGCAACAAAAATATAAGTCCTAGGATTTACAGGTATGGGTATCCTGATAAAAGACCTGAGAAAAAATTTTATGGAAAAACTGTAATTCCTTCAGGCATACTTTGCCATTGTGGGTTGTTTCCTTCCTGTGCGTTTTTTTTTTTCCAGATTTGCCGTGAATTGATCCATTATCAGTTCCCTGGTTGTCAATGGTTATATAAACCGATGACAACCGAGGAACTGATAATGGCTCAGTTCATGTCGAATTTGGAAAAAACCCCACGGGAAGGAAGAGAATTGAAAATTTTTTCGTAAAATTACCTTTTTAGATCTTTTATCGGGATTCCCATACAAATCCTCATATTTTTGTTGGCTTTCCCTCACATTGAGCTTGGGGTGCCTCAGTGTGGTACAATTTATTTTATGAGTATTTTGCACACCCTGGAATTACCTAAAATTGTAAGCCACACATAATTTTATTTCCCATGATTTCTTTTTTGGGATGTCACACAATACTTGGAATGTTACATTCCAAAATAGGTTTTCAATCACTTCGTGACTATTCCAAGCTTTTTAACATGACAATGGTGTGGCAGTCCCTTAGGAATTAAACTGATATGAGTCACCCATAATTTAGGGGAGAAATGAAAATTTATCTCCAAGTGCTGCCGTTCTCCATGAAACCTCAAATTTGGTTATTTCACATTGCTGTTTTGCTGACGATGGCAAAGAAATGGACAAAAATGAAAAATATGTGCAGAGCATACAAAGCTATTGTTTTTGCCCAGTAAATATGCAAATTTTTGACCATCGCCGTTGTTAAAGCTCCCTATTGTGTTGACATGTGAACTCTCCTTTGTAACAATTACCTGCACATCACATGTGCAGTAGGCAATAAATAGTTATCAGTATAATGATTACTATGATAATCAATCATATCAATCATCTTTGAATAGAAAATGTATATTTAACAGTAATAGATTAAATTTAGTACAGTAAACAAACTGTGTGATCTGTGATGTAGCATGTGAATACTGCTGCCCACTCACCTGCCACTCACCACCACCCTAAGGGAAGCAATGGGAAGCAAGCAGAAGCATCCCTTGGGGTGGGGTAGCTAAGCAGGTACATGTAGGTAAGTCTACTTCATGACTGAAACATGCAACAATACCATGATCACAATTAGTTACTGATTAACTGTCAAATAAGTAAAATTGTAACAAAAATTCCAAATTTACAAATACCAGCAAATATATTATTTTCCAAGGAATCAACAGGATAAGAAATATAAGTATTAATAACATTGATACCGATAGAGTGCTGTGGTGAGTGGTGAGCGACAAAGGGCAGTTGCATTCACAGGCTATAAACATAATGACAAAGCTGAAAGCTCATTTTTACAGTAAAATTCTTAATAGAAATAGGGATATTTTTTATACCCAGTGGTTTGTAAAGTATCCTCATAGATGCCATATGCCACTCCATTGTCTATGTCTAGGACTCCAAATTCAATGTGATATTTT
>OX421456.1:14109825-14117325 GCA_949126865.1 Montipora capitata | reverse complement strand
CTGTCCTTTTATCCTGACGTTCGGTTGAAATGTGCGTACGGCATAATAGGGAGATGTGGGGTCACCTTCATGCAGTATGTTGAAGATTTTACGGCATGCTCCTCTAACTTCGCCTTAAAGTCCTTAAACAGAGAGCTGTTTTGATAAACTGTAGGTGCATCCCGTTCGGTTTGCTCTATACAAGTTCGTATTACTTCATTAAAAGAGATACGCATCTGATGAGGATATGGGCGATGTCTAGTGTTTCCAACGCTTGCTGGTACGTATAGCAAAGCTTGGCCTCTGAATTTCAATTCAACGAGCGTAAAGACGACAACTTGGGAGAACCACCAATTCGTATCATCGTATTGTGTGTCATATGGTAAAAAGGCCAGCGATAGCCTTGTAATGAAAAGCGTTGAAAGCGGCGTCAAACCACACAACAGGCAGAGATAAAGATGTGTCATTTCGAATGCCGCATAACGCCTTCCTTCGCTCGAAAGTCCACACTGCACCGTGATGGACAAGATAATCTAGAACACCCACTACAGGCTCGTAATGTAACAGCCATTGCTGAAATGATTGCAGTGGCAGCTTCTTCTTCAAGTCAGGCGGTGTGAATTTGTTAAACATGAATGTCACGTCATCATCCACAAATATGTAGTAATGGTAGCCTGGTGTTCTGTTCACTGCTGCGAAGTAGAGAGCATTTCGACCAGATGACCAAGCACTGCTTCGTTCGAATAGGTAGGCTACATTGACCGAAGATAACTCTGTACACTCTGCTTGATAACTGAGGGCTATGACATCGCAATTACAGGTGTCATTGATTCCAATCGACTCCAGTAATCTTAAAGGAATACATTTTTCAGTCGGAACGTGCGTGCACTGACATTCTCTGTACTCTTTTTAGGTGTGTTTCCTAATTTGATATTTTGCTGTACGTCTGGAATTGCCAGCTTGTTCACGTTCGAGGAAATGTATACGAGTACTAGTAATATGCAACTTTCCAAACTTAGAAAGGCAAAGATAAGGTAACGAAATTGCATGATTTTCTCGGAGAGTCGACTATAAACGGGATGATATAATACTAGACGCTCCGTGAGCGTACACTGGGTTACCTGTGGTACGTGCAGCATTCCAGGCAATTTTTTCAAGTCGGGGGTCATTAAGACCATTTAAGGGGTCACCCAGAAGTTATACCAGCAGAGACCCTTTGGCTCACACGTTCATACGACGAAACAGATCCTTTTCTGAGGTTAAAAACCTGGCTACCGGCCTATTAATTAATCATTTGCCAGAAAGAAGAAATTCCAGTCATCTTTAGAAAAAATAGACACGCATTGCTTACGTGTGGTAGTGAAGTAACACAGCGATTTATTCCATATTGTCAACTGAGCTACGTGTTGTCTTCCAGGAGATTCAAGTTGTCTTTGCGTAATATGTAGCTCTAACAGTGCACGATATTGTTTTTGTATTGTATATCATTGTAGTGCCATGGCAGAAGTCTTGGGTAAATAGCCCCCTGAGAAGACACGTGGTCACTAGCAAAGTACTGAACCCAGAAAGATTGAAGAAAATAAAAGGGAATCGAGAAACATTGGCTTCTGGGCTGACATGTTGATCATTTTCAAGTTCCCTCACAACTTCTTTTCACCACAAGTTTAAGCGTGCGTGCACTCTGAGCATCTGACAGCTTTGTAATACTTAAGTTCAGTTAAGTTCGGCGGGGTTAGTATCTGGATGGGTGACCTAAAGATATAACCCTTCGTATAACAAAAGCATTTGACTGCAACACAGTCGTATTTTTTGCGAACGCAAGCGACGCGGTAAATATTCAAGAGCGAGTGTAGAAACGGCGAGGGAGAATGGGGAGAGACGCGAAAATGGAAAATAGACCTTATTCATAAATGGCGGTCAATTTATAATTCTTTTGTCGAAGTGCAAATTAGCCTACCAAGCCTTGATACCATACAGGGAATTGAAAAGAATTCTTGCTCTAAAATGAGGCTTGGTAGGGTAATTTGCACGTGGACAAAAGAATTATAAATGTGACCGCCATTTATGAATAAGGTCTATGGAATTTGCAGTAGAAGCATTGGACCGAACATTCTATTTTAACGCTAACAAATGCGAACTAAGAAAGTGACATCGAATTCAGCGGGCGCCGTGATCAAGTTACCGCGGCATGTTTACTCGCCAAACAGTGAAGCATCTGTGTCAAATGATGGCAAGATATCGGGTTTTTGTTTTTGTCAGTTTTCTTTTTCTTTTGAGTGTTATAAAGTTTGACAATGAATTTGCGAATTCAACACAAAGATCACAATCGCCTAACTCTTGAGGTTGACCATTGTTACTGCAAAGTCAAAAGTTTACTCTCCAAGACGAGGTTATTCATCACCAGGTAATTTCATCGTTTTGGGAATAGCAGCTACTTTATTATTCATCAGCATCACAATTTTTTGCCGATTTTGGCGCTCATTTTGTTGAAACTCAAGCACGCTTCCAGCAGACCTGTTTATTTTTGTGACTTATGCGCTGCCTACAGTGCACTACAACAAAAATCTCCCTTATCATATTTCAACACGCGTATGCAATTTTTTTAAGCTCGGAAAGTACACAACATGACAAAATTTCATCAAACATGGAAATCTCACAAAGATCTTTTCCAGCGAAAAATTTATTGAAACAAACAACATATTTGCTATTAGAGGCAAAAATCCTTCCTATTTCAATTTCGTGCGTGCAAACGAGCACAATCGGTGTCACAAAGCTGTTTGTTTTGACTTTGTCAAAAGGTTTAATTAAGATTGTAAAATATCAGCTGTCAATTTGATATCTGTTACCCGGCGCATAAATCAATCTTTGTCGGTTGCACCTTTAAATTTTGTGAACTTTGTACTAAGCTATTATCTGGAATCGAGCGAGCAGTTAAATAAATGCTGACAGTTCAAGGTCCGTGTAGGTGGTCCGTGTACCTTCCGTCCATTTAATTTTCATCAAAATAGAAAATTGAAAATTAGGAATGACAAATTTCGATTTTCAATTTTTGATATTCAGAAAAACAGAAATCATGGGTGAATTCTTAATTCTCCTTTGTTTTGGCCTTTCACATTAACATGATTAAGCGACAAAGCTCTATCTTAGTATAGATTTCCTTTGCTTCAGATTTAATGAAAATAGAAATGTGACAAGATTTGCTAAAATCTCTTAAAGAAACGAACATGCAAAAACCAGTTCCAAAACTGAAACTCAATTTTTGATTTCCGCAAATACGAAAATCAAAAATCGAAAAACGGGACGAAATATGTGTGAGGGGAGGGGACGGCAATACCGGAAGTGGAAAAACCAAGATGGCGGCAAGACGGTCGACGATGCATCCATAGCGTGGAGAAAATGCAGCGACGTTTCTGCACAACCTTCCATATTATTGTTCGTACATTTTTTCTTTGCGTCTTTTGGCCTGATTTCACAGGAGCCTTGCTGTATTAAAATTAGACCAAAATATTGAGCGGTGAGGCAAGTGTTTACTTCGCATTTTGTGCCTTACAATGAATTTGCCTGAACTAATTGCACTGCATCCCCTGGTTCATTTGTGTCGTGGGATAGTAAAATTCTTCTTGAAGACCTGGCTGAAACAGCTCATAACGACCGTGCTGTGTGGACTCGCACATATCATTCGGCCAACACATTGATTATTATTTCTGCTCCCAAGCATTACTTTTTCGACTTGTTCTTCCTGTTCAGCATAAAGAAATGACTGAATGCTTTTGATGGAACGGGCTGGCGAAATTGTCCTCGGTCACCCCTTCCTGTTTCATTAATTGGACGAAATAACAAAATCTGACACTTTCAATCAATTTTATTTTCTTTAAAACAGGAACTACAATGATTGATGCCATTCTCACTAAGCCATTCTTATGCATTTCGTGTGAGCTGTTGTAAGTCAGGCCCCGGTTGTTCAAAAGGTGGATAGCGTTATCTAACGGATAAATCACTATCCATTGGATAGCGCACTATTGGTTTCGCTATGACGTATCCACTGGATATTGATTTATCTGGCGGATAGCGCTATCCTTCGTTTGAACAACTGGGGCCAGGGGCCCGTTTCTCAAAAGTTCCGAAAACTTTTCGGGCCCGAAAAGCAATTTGTAAACCTGCCAACCGCTTGTTTTGAAAATCCGATCTTTTAACATGTTTTCAAGGTAGAAAAAAGCAAACTGACTGCGAAATTTAACGACTTAAACCCTCTCCGTTCTTGAGATACAGAGGGAACAGTTACACCCGAAAATGGCCCGTAAAGTTTCGGGACTTTCGAGAAACGGGCCCCAGGTCTTCAAGAAGTAAATTGCTATTCGAAAACTCAAATGAACCAGGGGATGCATTGAAATTCAGGCAAACTCATTATAAGGCACAAAGTTCGAAGCTAATAGTTGCGTTCGCGCGTTCACAGTAAACCTTTACCTACCGCTTACCTTAACAATATTTCGGTCTGGGTTTAATAAAGGAAGGCTCCTGTGAAATCAGGCCCAAAGACGCAAACAAAAAAAATGTACGAACAATAATGTGGGAGGTTGTGCAGAAATGTCGCTGCAGTTTTCCACGCACATTTTCTCCATGCTATGGACGCATCGTTCGACCGGCTTGCCGCCATCTTGGTTCTTCCACTTCCGGTGTTGCCGTCCCCTCCCCTCACACCCATTTTGTCCCTTTTTCAATTTTCGTATTTCGTATTTGCGGAAATCAAAAATTGATTTTGAAGTTTGATGTTGCAGTTTTCGAACCGGTTTTTGCATGTTCGTTTCCTTAAGAAATTTTAGCAAATCTTGTCACATTTCTATTTTCATTAAATCTGAAGCAAAGGAAATCTATACGAAGATAGAGCTTTGTCGCTTAATCATGTTTATGTGAAAGGCCAAAACAAAGGAGAATTAAGAATTCACCCATGATTTTAGTTTTTCTGAATATCAAAAATTGAAAATCGAAATTTGTCATTCCTAATTTTCAATTTTCTATTTTGATGAAAATTAAATGGACGGAAGGTACACGGACCCACAGTAACAATAGTAGCACCGTCCTTAAGCACGAGTCTTGTGCGAGCAAATCATCTGTAGATGTTACGTCAGATTTTCACCTTCTCTGATTGGATAATGGGATGCTTGGCGGGAAAGCTGACGATTCTTATTGGTTCACAGGCAGGACTAAAAAAGTTGGCATATTGGCGCCAAAAGTCAAATGGGCTCGAGTTCCGAGCTTTGTCGAGTGAGATAAACGAGATTTTTGTGATGGAGGCAATCGACGAGGAATGGATTAGAAGACAGGTGATGGTAGAAAGGAAAACCCATCATGAAATCAGTGAAATTCTTAAGAGTCACCTCCCATTCAATCGTGGCCTGAATGAGCGTTCGGTCAGACGATTTTGCGAGAATCGTGGCATCCACTATCGCTCAGGACTGGACCGTAGAGCTTTGGTATCCGCGACGCGTGAAGCCGTACAGAAGGTTAGATCAGATCACATATTTATGGACATCTCGCGTATCCTGATTCTTAGGCCTGGGTTTAAAGAATATTCTAACAGTATAGCTCACATGCGTGGAGACGGGGGAATGGGAGACAGGAGGGAATTATAATATGTGTAAAAACGTATACATATTAGCTATTAGCTTACTACAAGTATATTTTTTTTCTTTTCACTTCTATGTATTATGTTAAGCTTAAGCTTACTGACAAAACTTCAAAATATATATTAAAGTGTTGGCTGTTGTGTGATGATCTCATGACAGATTACGAACAGTTTGCTCCGAAAGGCATAGCTGAAAACAAATAAATAAATAAATAAATTCAGTGTAGCATGACTGCCTTTTTTCCACGTTTGTTTAAAAGGTAGATTCATGTGTTTGATAGGTTGGTCCTACTTGGGGACGCAAGATGCTGAAAGGTTACTTCGGGGCGCAAGGAGTTAATATTTGCAGCAAGCGCATTGGTTCCTGTCTGGCATCTGTTGCCCCAGTCTACCATCAGCAAAGGTTAACAAGGACGGAACGAGCAACAAACCCTTTGCCATACTATGCACAATACTTTGGTCACAAAATCCACATGGACCAAAATGAAAAACTTGCAATGTATGGAGTGACTCATGTCTGTGCTACTGATGGGTATAGTGGAAGAGTTGTAAGCCATGCCATTATGCCAGTGAAGAATAACCTATTAATCTACAAACATGTTTTTAGGTGAGTGATCATGTCCAGTATGTCACAACAAACTCATTGCTCATTGGTTAGCGAAGAATAGAATCCTATGTACTTGGTCGCAGCATGTTGGAGGAACCCCATGTGATGGATTTGCATCGCGAGGGGGGGGGGGGGGGGGGTTGGGTGGAGACCCTCTTCATTTTTATTTAGTTTTTGAGCATTTTTCATCCAAAGCCTCTGGATACAACTGAGAAACCAATCCCTCCTTGATCAATTAAACATCAGGTGTACAATAATATTAAAGTATTGACCCATTGATTCGTTAGTCCATCGGATTAGGGTTGTGCCAAGCCTTATGCAATGTTTTTGGAACATATGAACCCATTCACTCCTCAGGCACCCTATGATGCCCCCATCTGGATTTAGACAATGTAAAATCTGTTTATTATCTCTCCCAGAGGTCCATAGAGGTCCACTCCCCTTTTCTTTTTTAATAAGGCACTAAATTATATTTCACAGACCTGCGGTATTGCTTCATGGTGTCTGGGATCAGGTACGAGTAGACATGGGTGCTGAGTTTTATTTGACCTTATTTGTTCAAGACATTCTATCTCAGCACAGACGAAACACGTCTCGAGCACCATATGTACAGACCAACTCAAAACAGGTAAATTGTCATTTACGTACCAGTAATCAAACTGCTATAAACTATTCATTTCATGGAACACGCAGATTCTTTACGAGTACCCCTGTGTCACCATTGAAAAAATATAATCTCTTCATATTCAATTCCGTGAAATAATAGTGAATATCTGAAACCTAAAGCAGCCATTGGAATGCTGATAACCATTGATTATAGCATTACATTAAACCACGTCTCTTTGAGAGTGATTGAAAATGTGCACGATTAATATTGTAACAATATTATATTTATTAATATTATTATTATTAATTTTTAAGAACCACACAGCAGAAAGAATTTGGGTTGAAATGAACGCACGAGTCAATTACCCAGTGAAAAAGATTTTGAATGCATTGGTGAATGAGGAAAATATTGATATGGATGATGAGGCCACTAAGTTCTGTGTGTCCTGGGTTACTTCAAGAGTATGTCATGTTAAAAGTCGACAAGTTATTAATGCATGGAACAGCCATTCCATTCCAGGTAAACCAGAATCTGTATGCTTTTCCACCTCCACTGTACTGTATAGTTGGCATTACATTGGGTATTCATCAACAAGAACAAACTCTTTCTTTGGGTCATTTACAGAGTGCAATAAAATGTGGTCCTTCTGTTAGATATCTAACTACCTTGTTGTTAATCAGGATT
>OX421456.1:14077325-14104825 GCA_949126865.1 Montipora capitata | reverse complement strand
ACACCCAATAGCGGCGATCCAAATGACCAGGAACCACTAACCCCAAATCACCTACTGCTTCAAAGGAAAACCCTTGCCTTAACACCGGGGCTGTTTGTCAAAGAGGATCTTCATAGAAGGAAACAGTGGAGAATAGCTCAATTCCTTGCGGACTGTTTCTGGAAAAGGTGGATAAAGGAATATATCCCAACGTTGCAACAGCGCCAAAAATGGGTTGGTGACAAAAGAGATTTACGCTCCAGCGACCTAGTGTTGGTAATTGATGAGAACATGCCGAGAGGAAAATGGCCTCTTGGTCGTATTGTGAAAACCTTTCCTGGAAATGACGAACGTATTCGGGTTGTTGAAGTCAAAAGGAAGAATTCAACGCTGATTAGACCAATCACAAAGCTTGTATTGCTGGAAGAAGTGAGAAAATTGTGACTTTTAAGGCTGAAACGGTCTTCTCAGCAGCGAAATTTCGTTATTTTTATGAGACTCTGCTTGAACATTTAATTTTGTGTTTTCGCTGAATACTACGATTCCGCCAACCCCCCAGGATGTAATGTCTCTTTAGACAAAGCCTATTTTTTCTCTTATAGTTCGTTAGCCTTTTAGTATTTGTATTCCCTTGTAATTTACACTCGTTCATTAGTCCACTTCAGCGTCCTTTATGTTCCTTTTCGTAGGACCTGTTGTCATCACCTTTACTTAACACTTAGTTTTGCCGTATGTAAATTTAGACCTAAGTCTCCTTATAAGTTAAGTTCAACAAAAGTTTCAGTTGGTTCCTCGCCGTCCTTGCTGATCCAGTAATTGGTAAGAGTTTCGTCCTAGTTTTACTTTTTTTTAATGCTTCTTTCGGTTTAGTTATCCTGTAATTCCATGTTTGTAAACGTTTCGTAATTTAATGTTGTTCTTAGATATTTACCAGCGACAACATGATACGTTGGAGTCAGTATAATTGCTGGAGTGCTAAGTCGAATGGTCCCTGACCATTTCAGTGTGAGTGCTAGGGTAACCCTAGCACATCCCTCCTCGTAAACCGTTTGTGTGGGATGCTACAACCCATCTGGAGGATTAGTACGGTGGCGGTGTAATTTTGTAAATAAAGTAGGTAGTTGTGATATTGTCACCCTCCTTACCGTATAAGACTCCGCTTGGTTTTTAAGGCGAAAGAAATAGGGCTCCGACTTGAGGTGGTCTGAGAGCTCGTGATCTTTCTATTTCGCGACTTAAGATCGTCAGGGTTTTAGTAATGCTTTGTCGCGTGTAGTAAACCAGTGCGTTCTCGGAATTTTCTAGGTTTAGGTGATTTCAAGTTTTGAGGAGGAATTGACGCTCTGACTAAAAGGTCCTTGAGTCATTTGTCCTTCCTATAAGCGACAATGGGAGCATTAGGAAAGATGCTCGTTCACGTTGATCATGGTGTTTCTGATAAGGTCGCTGCAGAGAACGCTGTATCAGGTTGCAAAGACCGGTTTCAGTGGTTCAAATAATAACCTCGCGTTGATCTTGTCTGTTGCTATCACTTCCCCGCAGCAATCATGTGGAGTATAAATTACTATAGATACATATGTACGTTTTCAGCTTTATTCACACCTATCATTCATCTACTCGACCAGTTCTTAGCTTCGTACTGTATTATCCCAAACATGTAGCTAACCTGGTCCCAGAGGTATTTCTCGAGCAGCGAGACAGCCGTGAAGAGGCGAAGACGAGACTCGAAGCGGCGAGAAAGAGAAAAACCTCTGGTTACCTTGGACTTGAGTCTCACTTTCATGCAGACACCAGCTGTCAAACGCGTCCAACTAATAATTACAAAAGGAAGAACCAATGGCAACTTAGCAATCGCGCTTCCCCTCGATATTATCAATCAAACGAACCATTCATATTGATTTGCGTGTTTGTAAAAATATCAATCAATCCGAGCTGAGGGTCAGATCCTGACCCTGGCGTCTGCACGGAAGTGAACTTCAGTCCAAGGCAACCAGAGGTGTTTCTCTTCTCGCCGCTTCGCGACTCGTCTTCACCGCTTCGCGGCTCTCTTGCGGATCAAGAAAATCCTCTGGGACCGCGGTAACATGTAGCCTAAAAGGCTATCTATTTTTTTCACTTCCGCGGTTATCTCTGGCTCGTTATGCAGTATTCAAGGAGCGGTACCAAAAAGCTAACACGGAGTTAATTGGGGGTGGCCCTTGAGGCAAACTTCATCGCCAGCCAGAGCTACTCGTTTGCCATAACGCCGTATTATTTACGATAAGGACATAAGCGAAAATACTAGTAATACCTTTAAAGAAAAATTTGTCCGTAGTCGCAGCCTAATAAAGTCCTTCCTCTGTTACCTGCAAACTTTATATCTTGGTAGACAGCAACACGTAATTAGTGCACTGAGTGCTAAATGCCAAAACCACGTGTTCATGAGTATTTCCTTTCGACCTATTTTTTGTTTCTCCTGGTTTAACAGCTCAAAATATTCATGAGGATTTGATCTACTTCATCAAAATGAAAAACCTTTTTATACTCTGGCCACTACCTGCCGTTCTGTCCTTTTATCCTGACGTTCGGTTGAAATGTGCGTACGGCATAATAGGGAGATGTGGGGTCACCTTCATGCAGTATGTTGAAGACTTGTCGGTATGCTCCGTTAATTTCGCCTTAAAGTCCTTAAACAGAGAGCGGTTTTGATAAACTGTAGGAGCATCCCGTTCGGCTTGCTCTATACAAGTTCGTATTACTTCATTAAAAGAGATACGCCTCTGACGAGGATATGGGCGATGTTTAGTGTTTCCAACGCTTGCTGGTACGTATAGCAAAGCTTGGCCTCTGAATTTCAATTCAACGAGCGTAATGACGACAACTTGGGAGAGCCACCAACTCGTATCATCGTATTGTGTGTCATATGGTAAAATGCCAGCGACAGCCTTGTAGTGAAAAGCGTTGAAAGCGGCGTCAAACCACACAACAGGCAGAGATAAAGATGTGTCATTTCGAATGCCGCATAACGCCTTCCTTCGCTCAAAAGTCCACACTGCACCGTGATGGCCAATATAATCTAGAACACCCACTACAGGCTCGTAATGTAATAGCCATTGCTGAAATGATTGCAGTGGCCGCTTCTTCTTCAAGTCAGGCGGTGTGAACTTGTTAAACATGACGTTCACGTCATCATCCAGAAATATGTAGTAATGGTAGCCTGATGTTCTGTTCACTGCTGCGAAGTAGAGAGCATTTCGACCAGATGACCAAGTACTGCTTCGTTCGAATAGGTAGGCTACATTGACCGAAGATAATTCTGTACACTCTGCTTGATAACTGAGGACTAGAACATCGCAATTACAGGTGTCATTGATTCCAATCGACTCCAGTAATCTTAAAGGAATGCATTTTTCAGTCTGTGTAAGGTAAATGAATGGCTTTCTGAACGTGCGTGCACTGACATTCTCTGTACTCTTTTTAGGTATCTTTCCTAATTTGATATTTGGCTGTACCTGTGGAATTTCCAGCTTGTTCACGTTCGAGGAAATGTATACGAGTAAGATGAAACTTTCCAAACTTAAGGCAGCGATAAGGTAACGAGATTGCATGATTTTCTCGGAGAGTCGACTGTAAACGCAATGAATATAAAATAGCGCGTTATTTTCGCAGCCTCCCACCCTTTTAGCATGAGATCGAGGCTATCTTTGGTGATTGTTTATCCAAGACGCCTACAAGGACGTATCCGAGGGATGCACAAACAGTTAACACAGTTTACAGTGAACTACAACTACGGGTAAACTTTGGAAAGTCCTGGAAAATGGCGAGAGATTACCAGAAAGGTAAATCTGTAATTAAACCGGAAATTATTTATTGTAAAAACAGTTCTTAACCCTTCAACCCTTCCCCCCTCCAGGGGGCCAACAGACGATTTGACTGCTGAGATAGCTACAATCGTGGTCAAAAGTTGTTGGGAAGGTTGCGGGTATCAATTCACTTTACACCTAATTCGATTTTTATAACTATTGGCTGAAGTATTTGGGAAATACCATGCTCTTGTGGCCCCGGAAGAAAAGTCACCATTTTTTTCCCCTGGAAAATCCAACATTGAAAAAGGGGAGGGGGTGAAGCTACCTTACCAACACTTTTGTCCATGATTGTAGAGTTAAACAAACTCTTTAGAATGGGCATACTTATTTGAGTGAGTTCGTGCATTTTATACTATCTTGCTGCCATAAACTATAGACGAGTTCACTCATGGGTAATCAGGGCAATTTCAAATTCAAAGCAAAGTAAACTGGCCATGACTGTACTTGTCTTCGCCTTCATAAACCAAAGAAATAAGTTCAAATTCACAACTGAGATGAACTGGACTTGGTATCTACTCCTTGGAACTCTTAAATTTTGCTTTTTTGTTTTCATACATTCTCTGTAATTTTGTGCCTTTGGAATTACAGGAAATGTATGCCAGAAACTTTGTTTAATAAAACAATTCTACAATAGCCATTCTCTCCAACTTTTTTCTGCTGCATATCTTCTGTTTTGAAAAAATAAAAAAGCCCAAAATGGCATATCATGACTACTTTTCATCGTTTTGAACTTCCACTCAAACCTTTGAATTTTTCTCTATCTTGCCCTGATTACCTGCGATGCACTCAAGAGCGTGAACTCGTCTATACTTATTATTGTCATCGCTTGTCTGAAGACAATTTCACATGATTACAAGCATTAACCTTTAACATAAAACTGTTACATAATTTCATTTCACACAATCAGTACATCCCGAATAGTACATCCGTGTATATACGCCCCCAGGCGTCTTGTTCTAAATTTATATGATTGTAAAGTCACTACCGTTCGTGGTCTGCAACTTCCATCGATGCTAGAAAAGCAAATTTTTGCTCCTTTGCATCAAACTTACCGTAAATACACCACAAACAGCGAAAGTTGTAATAGATTGTCCTCGTGGCACGCGGCTGAGATGTGCGTTCCTCACTCGAGAAAACCCAAAATCGAATTTATTTCAGGAGAGTTACCACACGTCCTCGGTTCTTTTTCTTTTACTTGATTTCTTTTTGAATTTGGTTGTTAAAGGCTTTTTCGTAGTGTTCTTTTCACGTTTTTGATTTCTGTATAGGGAGGAATGGCGTTGGAATTCCCAAACAGTGCTTCCTAATAGCGAGTGTTTACTCAATGGCAAAATGAACACACTGGTTCGATTGATAAATGCTTGGCACAATGGCCGCTTGAACACACTGGTTCGATTCACAAAATGTTTGGCACAATGGCCAATTGAACACACTTGTTTGATTCACAAAATGTTTTGGCACGACTGTACAAACTGGTTCGCAAAAAACAGGTCGATTGGAGTATGCAATAACGCTATGCAATAACGTTTATGGACGAAGCCGTAAGATCTAGAAATAGCGAAGAGAATTGTCCTTATCTTGAGAGCTTGGCGTTTTCAAACAAAAATCATCTGTGTACTTTATCAAGTACTTTCAGATGTGAAGTTTAATACTGTTTCAATCACCGCGGGCGGAAAGAATTCCAAACTAAATGTTTGCACTCATCGCAACATGAGAACTACGTTTTTCGAAAAGGTAAGTTTTGATCCCTATAATTTTCGGATCACTAGACTTTCAGCTAGGAAATCCGAAGAGATAAAAAATCGTTAGGCTATAAAAATATGCCTATATCTACCGTTTAAATACTAAAATACGTTTAACAAAGCTATGTTTAAGTGATTTTCAAGTATATTCTCGTTGGGTGCCCCGCATACCCGTTGATTGACATGGCGGTTTCTCTCCGAGTGTCGGCCCGGCTTCAAAAAATCTGCTGCAGTGCAACAGACGTTTGGAATCGGAACCATTTTCATTCCCATGAATCGGTCGTTGATCGGGTGTCAAAATTCACGCAAGATTTGCGTTCCGACGCCGTCGGGCCGATAAATCGGGCCGACAAATGAAATCGTACCGTGTAAACCGGCCATAAGCTTAAGTGGTTAGAGCATCCGTACTAGATCACGGAGGGTCGTGGGTTCGAATCCCATCTGGGGCTCGGATTTTTCCGAGTTCCCAGTGGGTTCATTTGTTACACCTTGTATTTGATATATGTTAATCATTGTCTCACTTTCGCTCACTTTGGTGGTTGGTTGGCCGCATCGTTCACAGAAATACAGGCAACTGTATTTCAGTGATGCTCTTAATGTGTGACTGAGCGAGGCAGTTATGAGCTATGCTGTCAGTCGTTATTTGACTCTGTGGCTGCGTGATGCAGCTCGAGTCAAATACCCACATTTCACCCTTGCGCACCATAGAGTCTCCAGTAGCTCAGTGGTTAGAGCATCCGTACTTGATCACGGAGGGTCGTGGGTTCGAATCCCATCTGGGGCTCGGATTTTTCCGAGTTCCCAGTGGGTTCATTTGTTACACCTTGTATTTGATATAAGCCTAAGCTTTTATAAATCATATCGTTTTTGAGGCGGCCTTTCTTGTACTCCGACTTTAAAATCTCCTCCCCTGAAGCGAAGAACTAACATTTGACTCAATGATAGAAATCAGCTTCGAGTGCTGTTGGTGTGGTTGTTAATGCTCACAGAGTGTTGCTTTATTAACAGGCAGATCAGAAAGCTGCCCTGCGAGCAGATGTTTTTATGAGATAGAAGCTGCAAGATAATAAAACCTCGGCTTCTAGCACAGTACTAAGAAAAAATCAAAGATTTTCAAGTGGAATCAAAACAAACTTTTCCCTGCAGAAGAAGCAAAGCCAAAAAGAAGAAAATCAAGTCAAAGCAGACGCTACAAGAAATAAAAGAAGCTGCAAGGAAGAAAGAAGAATTTGAACAAGGCACTTCTGACAATTTGGAGAGACGTGAATCAACAAGAAAAGAAATTATTCTGGAAGCAGACTTGGAGCAGGCAAAAAGGGAAATAATTGACCAAAATGAAGAAAAAAATAACTATGTACAAAAACATTACACAGTGTCAACATTGAGTGAAGATGTTTTGAAGATGGAAACTAGGCTGCCAACAAAGGAAGTGTTTCATATTGTTAGCAATTATGCAGATAGATTTAAACAATCCATCAATCACTTTGCTGGTTGGAGAGTGCAATCAATCAGCTTTGAAGACCAAATATTTATAACGTTGATGAAAGTTAGACAAAATTACACAAATCTTCACCTTGCATAGTTATTCAATTGCAGTGTATGTATATTGTGCAGCAATCAGGATTTTCAAATCACCTTACTGCTGGAGATATGGTCTTAGCAGACAAAGGTTTTGTTATACAGGATCTTGTACCAAATGGTGTTTCTGTAAATATACCATCCTTTTCAAACAATGGCACATTTACTGAGAGTGAAGCAAGGGCAACAAAAGCAAAAGCAAAATGCAGAATTCATGTTCAAGTAAATTAAATAAATAAATTAATTAAATTAAATTAAATTGAGAGGGCAAATGCTGGCCCTAAAGACTTCAAGATTTTAAGTTTTATTCCTTCATATTTACGCTGTCATGCAGGTATCATATTTCAACTCTGTGCATCACTTGTTAATTTGCAGTTTCCACTGATCAAAGAGGGATGTGAAGGATATGAATTTGATTAATGAACTAAATATTTATTATGGAAGGGGAATTAAGTACTTGGTAAAATACATGTTAATCTGTTAACATTTTCTTTAAAAAAGGAAATAAATCTGCTTTCATTGTTGAATTTACAGATGTATGGGAGCGATTTCAGAATACCCCCTCACTGAGGAGCCTTAGTGCTGAGATGCCGAGGTCCGTGGTCCGCTGTCTGGCAAGGAATGACTGGTTTCGTGGAAAGCGCTACAGTCGTCCGCGGTCCGAGGTCCCGCAGTGGGCGACTAAGTGTTTTTGGAAGTGCTACCGCGGTCCGCAGTTCCGGAGTGGGCCACTAAGTGTTGTTGAAAATGCTACCGCGATTCGAGGTCCCGCAGTGGGCCACTAAGTGTTTGTGGAAGTGCTACCGCGGTCCGCAGTCCCGCAGTGGGCCACTAAGTGTTGTTGAAAAAGCTACCGCGATTCGAGGTCCCGCGGTGGGCCACTAAGTGTTTGTGGAAGTGCTACCGCGGTCTGCAGTCCCGGAGTGGGCGACTAAGTGTTTGTGGAAGTGCTACCGCGGTCTGCAGTCCCGGAGTCGGCGACTAAGTGTTGTTCAAAATGCTATCGCGGTCCGAAGTCCCGGAGTGGGCGGCTAAGTGTTTGTGGAAGTGCTACCGCGGTCTGCAGTCCCGGAGTCGGCGACTAAGTGTTGTTCAAAATGCTATCGCGGTCCGCAGTCCCGCAGTGGGCCACTAAGTGTTGTTGAAAATGCTACCGCGATTCAAGGTCCCGCAGTGGGCCACTAAGTGTTTGTGGAAGTGCTACCGCGGTCTGCAGTCCCGGAGTGGGCGACTAAGTGTTTGTGGAAGTGCTACCGCGGTCCGCAGTCCCGGAGTCGGCGACTAAGTGTTTGTGGAAGTGATACCGCTGTCCGCACTCCCGTAGTGGGTTACTAAGCTTTTGTTGAAAGTGCTACCGCGGTCCGCAGTCCCATAGTGAGCAATGAATGTAAATGAGAAAATGAAAGGGAAATGAAGATTTCAAAAGAGTGCTTAGGCCTTATGACTGAAACGAGCGCTTAGGCTTAATCAGTAAACGAGTGCTATATTCTTCGCACGCTCTCGGTAGAACGTGTAGTTAACCGAACCTTAAAATAAAAGGAAAGATTTTACAAAAGTGCTTAGGCCTAATCACTGAAACGGGCGCTTAGGCTTAATCAGTAAACGAGTGCTATATTGTTCACACGATCTCGCTAGAACGTGTAGTTAACCGAACCCAAAAATAAAAGCTAAGATTTTAAAAGAGTGCTTAGGCCTAATCACTGAAACGGGCGCTTAGGCTTAATCAGTAAACGAGTGCCGTGTTGTTCACACGATCTCGGTAGTACGTGTAGTTAACCGAACCCAAAAAAAAAAGCTAAGATTTGAAAAGAGTGCTTAGGCCTAATCACTGAAACGGGCACTTAGGCTTAATCAGTAAACGAGTGCTATATTGTTCACACGCTCTCGGTAGAACGTGTAGTTAACCGAACCGTAAAATAAAAGGAAAGATTTGAAAACAGTGCTTAGGCCTAATCACTGAAACGGGCGCTTAGGCTTAATCAGTAAACGAGTGCTATATTCTTCACACGATCTCGGTAGAAGGTGTAGTTAACCGAACCCTAAGATAAAAGCTAAGATTTGAAAAGAGTGCTTAGGCCTCATCACTGAAACGGGCGCTTAGGCTTAATCAGTAAACGAGTGCTGTGTTGTTCACACGATCTCGGTAGAACGTGTAGTTAAGCGAACCGTAAGAGACGAAGAAACTTTGTTACCACTCATCAAGAAATGGATAGAGCCGGGGACAGTTATAGTTTCTGACTGCTGGAAGGCTTATTGCAATTTGGAAAAGCACGGCTACACACAAAGCACTGTAAATCACTCCCAAGAATTTGTTAATAATGAAGGAAAACACACAAACAAAATGGAAGGTCACTGGAGGCAAGCAAAAGTAAAGTTACCACCGTTTGACGTTCGAAAGCATCACTTTTCATCCTACTTGGGTGAGTTTATGTGGAGATACACAAACAAGGACAAGGATTTATTCGCAGTGTTTTTAGAAGACGTCAAGAAGGTATACGCCACGAATTAAATGAAAAATCCAGAACACCAAACATTTGAAGCAATTAACAACGAGATAAATAATAATAGTATGCTGTGAATTAAGTATGGTAAATAAAGGTTAGGAACGTGAAATGTGGCTCGCGATGAAGACATGTAAGGGGTGCATGTATGGCGAGATGTATGATACATCAGACCATGGGGGTTTACACATGTATGTATGTATGTATGCATGTATGGCGAGATGTATGATACATCAGACCATGGGGGTTTACACATGTATGTATGTATGTATGCATGTATGGCGAGATGTATGATACATCAGACCATGGGGGTTTACACATGTATGTATGTATGTATGCATGTATGGCGAGATGTATGATACATCAGACCATGGGGGTTTACACATGTATGTATGTATGTATGCATGTATGGCGAGATGTATGATACATCAGACCATGGGGGTTTACACATGTATGTATGTATGTATGCATGTATGGCGAGATGTATGATACATCAGACCATGGGGGTTTACACATGTATGTATGTATGTATGCATGTATGGCGAGATGTATGATACATCAGACCATGGGGGTTTACACATGTATGTATGTATGTATGCATGTATGGCGAGATGTATGATACATCAGACCATGGGGGTTTACACATGTATGTATGTATGTATGCATGTATGGCGAGATGTATGATACATCAGACCATGGGGGTTTACACATGTATGTATGTATGTATGCATGTATGGCGAGATGTATGATACATCAGACCATGGGGGTTTACACATGTATGTATGTATGTATGCATGTATGGCGAGATGTATGATACATCAGACCATGGGGGTTTACACATGTATGTATGTATGTATGCATGTATGGCGAGATGTATGATACATCAGACCATGGGGGTTTACACATGTATGTATGTATGCATGTATGGCGAGATGTACGATACATCAGACCATGGGGGTTTACACATGTATGTATGTATGCATGTATGGCGAGATGTACGATACATCAGACCATGGGGGTTTACACATGTATGTATGTATGCATGTATGGCGAGATGTACGATACATCAGACCATGGGGGTTTACACATGTATGTATGTATGCATGTATGGCGAGATGTATGATACATCAGACCATGGGGGTTTACACATGTATGTATGTATGCATGTATGGCGAGATGTACGATACATCAGACCATGGGGGTTTACACATGTATGTATGTATGCATGTATGGCGAGATGTACGATACATCAGACCATGGGGGTTTACACATGTATGTATGTATGCATGTATGGCGAGATGTACGATACATCAGACCATGGGGGTTTACACATGTATGTATGTATGCATGTATGGCGAGATGTACGATACATCAGACCATGGGGGTTTACACATGTATGTATGTATGCATGTATGGCGAGATGTACGATACATCAGACCATGGGGGTTTACACATGTATGTATGTATGCATGTATGGCAAGATGTATGATACATCAGACCATGGGGGTTTACACATCACCGCAAATCAGTTCATTCGGTTACTTGTTTATTGTTTTTGGTGTGCGTAACTCATCTAAAAGGAGAAAGCATGCGTTCTGTTGAACTTTTTTTCGGTTCAAATAATGAACAGTGTCCGATGAAAGTGATTTACGACAAGTTGGTTCGAGTAATTGAAGTAACACTTGATTGAATTTGTATTGCAAGGAAATAAAGAAAGAAGGCCGCGCGACTTCCGTTGAACTTTTCTTTCAGTAATTTTCATGTAAATGGAAACGCAGAAGTGTAAAATTATACATCAAGCCATAGAAGGCGATTGATTAGTTGATTGATGGATTGATTAATTATGACATTTTTTTTGGGGGGAAGAGACAATAATTAAACAAAGCCGCAATTATGGTTTTTTTTTTTTTTGGGAAGAGACAATAATTAAACAAAGCCGCATACCTTCCCTCAAACCTTCCTTGCAATGATTTTAATTTCAACTTCTTCGCAAAATGTCGAGGGACAATAGACGCTAGAATACATATCAAGACATCGATACAGTTTCAGGCGATGTAATTCGGCTTAACTGCAGAATACCCTGCCATTTTGAAGCTGCACCTCTGAAAAGGCTGGATACGCGGATACGCAGTCGAAAGTACCACCCCTCCCCAGGTAAACTTTTAACTATATTGAGAAGTGGATACGCGGATACGCGGATCGCAGTGGAAAACATGGATACCCGGATACGTGGATACGCGGACATCACACATGGGAACTGGATACCAACTTCGTGTAACATACTTCAAAATGCTCTGTAGTATATGCATGGATATGTGGATACGCGGATACGCAGTGGAAAATACTTCACGTATTGTTTCAGTGATTAGGCCAAAGCACTCTCCTAGAATTTTAGCTTTCATTTTACGCTTCGGTTAACTACACTTTTTCACGAGATCGTGTGAAGAAGAAAGCAGTAAACACTCGCTTCAGTGATTAGGCCTAAGCAATCTCGTAGAATTTTAGCTTTCATTTTACGCTTCGGTTAACTACACTTTTTCTCGACATCGTGTGAAGAAGAAAGCACTCGTTTACTGATTAAGCCTAAGCGCTCGTTTCAGTGATTAGGCCTAAGCACTCTCGCGAAATTTTGCGGTTTGGTTCTCACAATATATTTAGAAGTTTACTTGGGGAGGGGTGGTATTTTCAACTGCGTATCCGCGTATCTGCGTATCCACTTTACAATATACTTAGAAGTTTACTTTTGGAGGGGTGGTACTTTCGACTGCGTATCCGCGTATCCGCGTATCCGCGTATCCACTTCACAATATACCTAGAAGTTTACTTGGGGAGGGGTGGTATTTTCGACTGCGTATCCGCGTATCCACTTCACAATATACTTAGAAGTTTACTTGGGGAGGGGTGGTACTTTCGACTGCGTATCCGCGTATCCGCGTATCCACTTCACAATATACCTAGAAGTTTACTTGGGGAGGGGTGGTATTTTCGACTGCGTATCCGCGTATCGACTTCACAATATACTTAGAAGTTTACTTGGGGAGGGGTGGTATTTTCGACTGCGTATCCGCGTATCCACTTCACAATATACCTAGAAGTTTACTTGGGGAGGAGTGGTATTTTCGACTGCGTATCCGCGTATCCGCGTATCCGCGTATCCACTTCACAATATACCTAGAAGTTTACTTGGGGAGGGGTGGTATTTTCCACTGCGTATCCGCGTATCCACTTCACAATATACTTAGAAGTTTACTTTGGGAGGAGTGGTATTTTCGACTGCGTATCCGCGTATCCAGCCTTTTCAGAGGTGCAGCTTCAAAATGGCAGGGTATTCTGCAGTTACTCCTGTAATTCCAGACTTTAGGCGGCATTGCCCTGGTTCCAGCTTTTGAAAATTGCCATTACAACGGTGAAAGATTTAACCACTGCGGGACTGTGGTGGCAGTGCCGAGTGTGGAGTACATATATGTAAATTACGCTCCACTGCGGGACTGCGGTAGCACAAGTAAACTAGGCACAACTGCGGGACTGCGGTAGCAGCTTTCTAAGGTTCAATGTAAGTGAGGGGGTATTCTAGAATCAAGCCGATGTATGTATAATTTTAACCCAACAACAATTGTCAACAATTGTTTCTGTTGTAAACTGTTAAGGGCCTATTGCTTTCTGAACCAATAACGAGAGGCGTTCTAATACCTACGCTCCAACCCATAAAATGACCAATACCTTGATTTCGGACCCAGACTTTCTTTCAAGCCATCTCAGCACCAGATACTTAATCACAAAATGACAGATACCAGAGAAGAGGTATTTGACTGTTTATTGAAATATCTGTTATTGGTACAACATCTTCCCAAGTATGGAACAAACGAATACCGTAAATCTTCTATTATTCCTCTGAAAAGGAAGTGGGGGAGTGGGGGTTAGTGGTAGTGGGAAAGATGACAATTGACATTATTAACCAGTGTAACTCGATCAATGACGGCGGTAAAAACATCCACAATTTAAACACTCTTTCGACAAATGGCAAAGCCCAGTTCATAATCTTCCCTGTGACAGAACGTCCAACAAACTGGTAATTAAATTCTACCCCATTCTTTCTTATTTCCAGAGGCGCGATCCTTTGGCGCTGGCCAAAAGGATCGCGGGTCTGGAAACGAAAACGATTCTACCCGTCTTCTGAGGATATGCACAAAAGAGAAAAGATTATTAATCCAGTGCGAGCACCAAAATGAGAGAATAACACAAGGGCACCATTTGAGAAAGTTTTTTTTTTTTTCTAACTTTACCATAAATTTACATCTCATTTTCGGAATGAATGAACTAGTGAAAAGAGAAACACGTCATTCGAAAACGGACTGGTTTCCGCTCGTGATGGCGTGACAACTACCGCACGGAATAGTCTGGACTCGACTCTTAGGTTGAATTTTTAAAACAACCGTACCATTGACTTGCATACTACGTCATCGCATGTTGGTGCAAAAAATTCTCTCACTACCTTCCACTAGAGATTTATGATCACTTGGTTTTAAATCGAAAACTCGGCTTATTCCAATTATCTTGCCATCAAGAGTAGAATGGCCGGAATGCTATTCTACTCCCACAGCTTAAACGAAATTGGTCCTATTCGAATAGAATAACGGACTATCACATTCCTACTGCATTAGGATAGTTTAAGAGCGCGCTCAATCATTCCTTTCCTCTTCTAGCAGTCTACCTTCTGCCACGCTTCTGTGGAACTCGTTAGCCTAAAGACAACAATACACGAGCCTTGTACTGGATAGATTTGTTTTTCGGAAACAGAGCTCTCTTTAGATTTTTCCCGTTAACAAATGAAGCCATCGGTAAATGTTTTACTTCCGCTCAACCAAGAACAAATGTCCAGAGAACAAGACATCATGTGTTCACACATCGTTAAATCGCGATCTAGCCTGTGAAGAGCAAAACAGGAGGGAGAATTAGAGTGGAATGATTTAGGATAAGCACACTCCAGATACACAAATCTAATTGTACTCAAAATGAAGAAACGACCACTTTGAGTGGTATACAAACTAACAAAAAGTTACAAAGTTGACAAAATTGACAGTCGTTTTTTCCACGGCCGAGCTAGGGAGAGAGAGGCATGGGTCTATCCCTGAAATGACGTCACTGGATGTTTTGCATTCCAGTTTGAACGAATTATTGCAATGCAAAACATTTTGTGACGTCATGTCAATAAAAGACCAATGCCTCACACTAGCTCGAAAGTGGGACATGATTTGGTTTTGTAAAATTTTACGGCGCTCTTTAAAGTGGTACTACGACCAAAAAAACAATTCTTTCTTTTCTTTGGATTTCAAAACTATGTTAACTAAACCACTAACTGAGAAAAGTTTTAAGTTCTGATTTTAAAAAGACACCTGTTTATTTTAACTGGAATTTTCTTATTTATTGGTCCGCCATTACTAACTTTAAAATCTTGAGAGAGCTGGGTCGAGGAAAAAATGACGTCAAAGACTCACGCGTGTGTACGCGGCCGAATTAATATGCAGCACGGGAGTTTCGGGCTTTCAGACTTTTAAACCCGTATTTTGCATATGTAATAAATTGCGTTTACACGCTGAAATTTTAAGCTAGTGAGTAAATGACGTCATTTTCTCTAGATCCAACCCTCTGAGGTCCAATCGGCCAGTTTTGAACGTGAGTAATGGCGGACCGTGAAATCCAAAACTTACAATCAAAATAAAAAGCCTTTGGATAAAACTCAAAGCTCAAAATTTTTCCAGTTAGGTGTTAAGCAAACACGCTTTCAAAATCTGAAGAAAAAAAGGAAATGATTTTTTGATCATAGTACCACTTTAAGGGCCCACAGACGGATTTTTCGAGCGTTGCTAAGGAAGTGAAATGTTACTTCCGGTGACTGACGTCATCATATCGTGAACTGACCAGAAAACCCACTCACAAGCAAAAATCACCGCACGAACTGTTGTTTGCATCGAAGGTTTTTCCTCGCCCTTCCTCGCGCTCGTTCTCAGATCAACTGCGTATGCGTAAACGAAAATTTTTGCAAAGGGTTAACACATTTTTCTCATCAAAGAAAAAAAAAATAGAGGTTAGGGGCTCTTTAAAATGGGGCCCCTTTTGACAGCATTCATAAATGGCGGCCAATAAATTATTTCTTTGTTCTAGTGCTAATAAGCCTACAATCTTGGACAAATTAAATGGAACATTGAGACCACCCCTCCCCCCAAAATCAGTGATGGGAAAATGGCGCGTTTTGGCCTTCACGCACCTTCATCCTTGATTTGGGGGAGAGGGGGCATTTCTGTTCCATTTTATTTTGTCCAAGATTGTCTATGAGCCCCTGCTTGGCGTTACCAGTAGTATATGGGGTAATCACGACACGAAATCTGCTCTCTTTCGCTCATCAAAAGTTACATCATCCGAGAGCACATCTCCCATTCAAAAAATAAACTGAGCAAGGCGACACTGAAAAAAAACTAAATGCAAGTGGCATTTCACGTTAACATAAATTGCAAACAAAAAAGGGAATAAAACAATTGGAAAAAAAAAAAGAAAAGAAACAGAAAGAAATCGCATGTAAGGAGGATTCGAACCTTCTACCACAGATTATCTACCGCATCCAACTATCCAACCTACCCACATTCTACGCTTTAGACTTTGCATCCGTGCGCAAACCATACCGAATACGCAAACTTGTTGAATTTTAAGAACTGCATTTGCACTCCCTTAAATTTGTTGGCGATATTTACCTGATCTATCTTCTGATTTTTCCACGCTGAAAAATAGAGCATGATTTACGTTCACAAAAGTGTTGATGGGCACGATTTGCAGGCTATCAGCAACGAATTTTGTGGATTTTTCACGATTTTGTCGTCTGGCCAGAAAGGTGACAGAACAGATTGACTCTCATCCAGAAGAGAAGAACTCGATCAATTTATAAGCTCCGTCAACTCTTTTCATCCGGCTCTTAAATATACCTGGGAAATTTCGGAAACTTCGTTGGCTTTCCTAGATATCAAAGTTTCTATTAGAGGCAACGTGCTATGTACTAGTGTGCACTACAAACCTACTGATTCACACAGTTATTTGTTGTATTCATCGTCACATCCATCACATGTCAAGAACTCCAATCCTTATTCTCAATTTCTTAGACTTCGACGTCTATGTAGTGATGACTCCGATTTTTCCAGCAAATCAGAGGAGATGTGCCAGTTCTTCGAAAAACGTGGCTATCCTGTCTCTGTGGTCAAAGCGGGCCATCATCGCGCCCAACAATTTGATCGACAGTCATCACTACAAACGTCACAAAAAGATAAGAATGACAGAATTCCATTCACCCTCACTTTCCATCCTCATAATCACGCGGTCAAAAGCATCATTCTTAGTAATTTCAAATTACTCCAAAATGATCCCGAGACTGGTAGAATCTTTTCGCAACCTCCACTTATTTCATTCAAACGCGACAAAAACGTAGGCAGCTTTTTAGTTAGAAGCGCGCTCAAAACTAACGAGCAACCCGGCACTTTCAAATGCGCGCGCTCACGATGCAAAACTTGTCTTTTCATTGTTAACACTAGCAAGATATCGGGACCTAAGCGATCTGTTAAGATCACCGATCGTTTCACATGTACCTCCGCAAATGTCATTTATTGCATAACCTGTACGTTATGCAATAAATTATACATTGGTGAGACAGGTAGACGACTAGGTGACCGATTCCGCGAACACCTTCGCGATGTTGAGAAGAATGACAAGGATGCATCTAAGCCAGTCGCTCGCCATTTTAATCTGCCTAACCACTCCAAAAAGCAATTGGCTATCTGCGGCCTTTCCTTACATCTTTCAAATCGGCACCCTTAATCCTCACGGTATTAACGAACGCTTTTCATTTAACTAATATATTCCTATTTTTCACGTTGCCATGTTACCACCAATAGCGTAGCTCCTACTCTACTATATAAACTACACGTAACCCATAATCCCTCGATTCGCTCTGACGAAGGGCTAACGCTCGAAACGTCAGCTTTTAGAATCTCTGTACGGTGGCCAATTTACATTATCAACTCCGTTGATAAAACCAAATCTTTTTTCCATTGCTTGTTAACCGTGCTTAACCGTTGAAAAGCGTCTCAAAACAGACGTTAATCGTATAAAAAGTCTCGTGAATCGTGCCTTAAACGTTTTAATGTCATGTAAAACCATTCAAGTGCTCTACAAAGCTTTAAAAGCGCTACTTTAATGCTTGAGTCTTTTGCCATTGCTTCGTTTAATCTCAGCGATGCGACCCTACATAGACCCTATACTTTTATCGATTAACTTCCCAGAAATGCTTCCAGAGTAAGATCAGTACGTAGTGGGCTTGAGAACTCTAACTCTTACTTTTGTTTCCTTGGGTATTCTTTTTCTCGGTGGCAATTTTTCGTCAATTCTACGTAGAGTTATACCCTTATTCTTGATCGTACTGGCAAAGTTTCATTTTAGGTTTGGCTTTTTTATACGCTCCGCTTCTCTTAAAATATCTTCCATGTAGTATCTCAACATAGCAACACTAGCGACGAGCGTGACTGCGTCAGAGACCAGTGGTTTCGGATAATTAATGTGTTGACATATGACCTCTTAATTGACCAAATCTTGAATTTGTGACGTCATAGCCTCTACAGACAATCTTGGACAAATTAAATGGAACATTGAGACCAACCCTCCCCCCAAAATCAGTGATGGGAAAATGGCGCGTTTTGGCCTTCACGCACCTTCATCCTTGATTTGGGGGAGAGGGGGCATTTCTGTTCCATTTTATTTTGTCCAAGATTGTAGCTTGCATGGACAAAATACAAAAGAAACGCTGCTTTAGAGCAAGGCTTGCTGCTCTCGAGAAGGCAAAGAAGAATTTTTTGGCCGCCATTTATGAATAAAAGTAAAAAAGTAAAGTCTCTGCTTACGAGCCAGAAGGACCATCAGGCCGGCACTTATCTCCGATTTCATTAGCACGAAGCGACTAGGAGTATTATTACTTCCCCCTGGATGGGATGCTAGTCCATCGCAGGGTTACCCCCAGCATTTCGCCGGTACCCATTTATACACCTGAATGGAGAGAGGCAACGTAAGATTAAAGTGTCTTGCCCAAGAACACAACACAATGTCCCTGGCCCCGAACCCGGACCACTCGATCCGGAGTCGAGCCCCCTCACCATGAGGCCACCGCGCCTCCCATCCATTTATGAACTATAGCTACGGTAAGTCAAGAGCACTTTAGTTATAAAACAGAGCATCCATATTTATTTTGTCGGGTATATTTCAATTGTTAAATTTCCTGGCATTGCTTTACTCTAAGCCTAACCGTAATACGAATTTCGCTTTCACTTATTATAACACACCAGTTTCTTGAGTTTATCTTTGTAGCTGTCCGACGAAGAAGCCCCAAAGTTGCTACCTTTGAGACCAAGGCCGGCATTTTGACTTCGCATCTTTGCCTGAAAAAAAAAAGAAAACAAAAGTGTACGCGACCATCTGCCAGACGGCCTGATAGGTCAGATTGTAGCCTGCGAGCAGGTTCTTTTGCAAGTGCAGCGCAATCGCGCGGTCCTGGGTTCGAGTCCCGGTTCAAGATTGGATTTTTCCAGGCTTCTCTGCAACTGCTCAAGTAACTTCACAAACTGCGATGATCAGTTTCACTAAGAATTACATAGTCGCAATTCTAAAACATGAAATTTCATATAGAGCAGTTTTCAATTGAGTATCGCAAAACAAATACCAAAGTAATTACTACAACCGATCACAGCAGGTACAAACAGCGCAATTAACCAATCCGAATTCGTAGCAATTCTATGTAACTTGCTAGAAGCGCAGGAAAAATCGCGCGCACAAGTTTAGGTTGGTTTAGTTTTCCTTCTCATTGTTTGATAAACTTGTGCGAGATTTTTAAACCAATCACCAACCGTAGCAATTGCAATCGCGTATTAAGTTTGGACAATCATTTGAAAACTGTTCTATTCTCTATCACACGATCTGTTCGGTGTTGGGTTGTAGTTCCTGGAAAACAATGTGGTCCATTAGTTTGTCAGAGAGCGCTGGATGTTCATGAGGGTTAAATGCTTTACAGCCGCTTTCGAGAAAGACCTAAAATCTTAGATTAAAATAGAACAGAAATGCATCCTTCAACCTAAATCAAGGATGAAACTGCGTGAAGGCCAAAACGTGCCATTTTTTCCTCATTGATTTCGGGGAGAGGGGTGGTCTCAATTTTCCATTTAATCTGTCCAAGATTGTAGCAAATACAACCCAAAAGGAGGAATGGGGTTTGCCGGCAGTACAGGTGTTCCCATTTCACATCATGCCACGATGACCGGGTGGATCTATCCACAGTGCACCCGAATTCAAATCTACACTTTGCAAATTAGCCAATAGCCTGCCCCCTTTTTGGTTTGGTTCATGCCACTATTCTGCTTGTTTAAGGACGGTGTCTACTACTGTTATTGCGCATACGTTCTGCGCATCTCGAGATGCTCGGAGTTTTCTATGGGATATTTTTGCGCAGTTTTAAAAGTATGCGGAGAAAGCACAACTTAGTAAGGGTTCTCGGTACCCAAAAAGAAAATGGGGCGGGGGGTGGGGAACCACGCATTTTTAAGAGATAGTTAAGCTTCAATTTTGAAAAGAACCCATACATTGCTTTGTATTGTTGATTAATTATCTTTGAAAAATGCGTGATTACCCCCAATTTTCTTTCTGGATTTCAACAACACTTGTTTTAACAAGTGAATATGCAATATGCAGTGAATATGAATATGCAGGAAATATGAATATGCTTTTTACATAAATTGTTGATTAATTATCTTTGAAAAATGCGTGATTACCCCCAATTTTCTTTCTGGATTTCAACAACACTTGTTTTAACAAGCGAATATGCAATATGCAGTGAATATGAATATGCAGGAAAAGCAGATCTTAAAAGATCTGCTTTTCCTGCATATTCATAAACCGCGCAAAATATCTTTGTCTTGTGCTACTATGATCAAAATATCCTCTTTCATTGTTTCGTCTTACTTTGAGCTACCATGAACGAAAAGGCCCGGCCATTTTTCCATATTGCGCGTCACTTTTTTGTTGTCGGCTCACAACGCAGCGATAAGACAGTCATTGCAATTACGAAGAATTTTTGACAGTGCTGCCTCGGAGATACTCGGAAAAAATCCAAGTGCCCGTTTGCAGGAGTCGAGCATACGACCTTACGATTACTAGTTCGGATGCTCTATCACTGAGCTGAAGGAGACTCGTAATAGTTGAGCCATTCAACTATGTTTAGGCGATAACAGGCCATTTCCGAGTTCATGTCTGCCTCCTCTTCCAAGCGAGTCTAAGTGCGAAGTTTTTGTGATCATAAATAGTTCTACTTTACACATGAATGAAAACTACTTTTCATAAGAAAAACTTCCCACTTAGACTCGCTTTGAAGAGGAGGCAGGCATGAACTCGGAAATGGCTTATTGTCCCGCTATACAACTAAGACTAATTGTCGAGATGGTACCTACCTCAATCGGATCAACAATCCCTTGCCCTGCTTTGCCAAGGCCACTCCCCTCTGTCCAGCCCATGGCCTGGTATTGAAACAACGAAGGAGATAAAGTAAGTAACCAAAATGTACTTGACATTGTAATTGTAGGGATTTTCTAATCAAACTATCCTAGCTTATTTCAGTTTAATATGGGGTGTCTGTCATGACCGAGTTTTGCCTGTCTGCGTTTGAGCAACTACAACCAACAAGCTCTATTACCATTTTTTAACTGGCGACTTTGTCAACATCGACTTAGTTTCAAGTGTAGCCAAAGGAAAACATTCTACAGGCTTATCACGCTATGTTTCGGAAGCACTACGTCACTAAAAAAAAAAAAAAATCTATTGAGTGGAGCTTAAAACGAAAAAGTTCTTTCACATACGTTCTTGAGGTCATGTTCAATTCGGGTAATAGCCATCGATATTCAAATTTAAGCAGCAAACTACAGAATGAAAAAATACCTTTAACATTTGATTTCCAATGTTACTTGCTCCAATTCGCTCTGCTGGGGGCGCCTGTTCGTAGGTCCTGTTTGAAAAAGATACTCCTTGATCGCATTTGACTCCCAATATTCTTATTAGCATTTAGTTGTTGTATTTCCTATTAACTTCCCCCTATTTACTAAGAATGAATTGCACTAAGATAGGAAAAATATACAGAGGATAATACACGGCGGCGCGAAGATATGAATTTTATTTTTATTTCGCGTGGTAAAATTTTTTTTTTTAACATGAGACAATAAAATTCATATCTTCGAGCCAGAGTGTAATTTTCTTTTTATTACATAGACAGGAGTGTTTTACTAACCATTTTTCACCGAATTCTTCCAGCTCGGCGACAGGAATTTCTTTAATTTTCGCATTTCTTCATTACTGACTGCTTGCACAAACCGTGCAAAGGCAGGAATGACGTCATCAAGATCCTCACTAGTGAGGATATGGAAAATATGCCACTCGGGTCCCGGATGTAGTTTCGTATATATTTTTGAATGGTGCATTTTCCAGTAAAACGCACCTGTCTATATAATAAATGAAATTTTTACATATTGGAACGGAGGTTATGTAGACGTGATGACGGTAGTTAAACGAAGCAACTTGGGCACTTGCGCACTTGCGAAGGAAGACTGGAAACAACCAGGCTTCAACAGGATTCTGAGATCGAGTCCCGTTCGAGCCCAGGTTTTTTCAGGCTTCTTTTGCAACTGCTCAAGTACTATCATCGCTCTCCTTGAGAATTGCACATACTGGACTACTGTAAGTATCACTGTTAAATTCACGCATTTTCACTCACTTTCAGCGGTACGTAAGACCCTATTATAAATCATCGCCTTCATAATTTTTACAATATATTCTCTACTCTGAATGCCAAGTTCTTACAATTCAGCTCGACAGGTCGTTGCTAAGCACCGGCAAAAAAAGACGGCAACTTTAACAGCTGAGTTGGCGCAAAGTTGAAAGCACTTGCCCTAGGCAAGTTCTTTGCTATCTCCACCTCAACTGCTGACACAGTTGTATCGTTAAAAATGCTGCAATGATTGCTTTTCTTTAAGATTAATAGTTACAGTGACAGTCGAGTTTTCAAGAAAAACGTATGATTCTATAAACATAAGTTTCACTCTTTCTATGCCGTTTATCAACGCCTGAGTTTTCAGTGTCGGTCATCTTTGATATGTTCATTTATTATATACTCTGTTAACAGAATATCGCGTTTCTGATTGGTCAAGGACGAATGCAAAACTAGGCTATACTGTACATTAGAGGTTATGGATTCAAACACAGAAGTTGCTATAGAAACAGCGACGGAGCAATTTTGTTGAGTATATAATAACCTTGGACTAACCCCTGAGGGGCGAAAGTGAACTCCACTTTAAACAATTTCGCCCAATTGATTATCAACCGGAATCCTTTTACCCGAAGCGTGCTAACCAGGTGTTGAAGTAGCAGAGCAGCAAAGTAACAAACCAGCTTCACTGCTCGTCAATTTTCAAACGCGCTTCGCGGTCGATTATTTTCCTTACCCTGCGGGTCCGCCTCTTCGCTTTGGAGGCAATTTGATCTTCTGAGCTTCTGGCTGGCCATACTTCTCTCGTCTTTCCTTAGCTCTATCACGGTACTTATTCTGAAGAACAAAAAGGAGTCGAGTTCAGCTAAGTAACCCAGACCTGGTTTCAGCAACATCAAGCACCAGGTATTATTTTCAAAATATCTGCTATGGTAAGGGCATGTTAGCCCCAAGATTTCGGGGGGGAGGGGGGGGGGAGGAGACGGCAGGGCAGGGGCAGGTTCAACGAGCAGGAGTACTGCATTTGCCACAGGATTAGAACAAAGCCTGCCTCGAACAACGTGGTCAAGAAGGGTATGCAACAAAGACTAAAATCGTCTTTTACGGCTCAGACAATATCACAAGTTTTCTGTTGACAACTGCGTACCTCTCGTTCTAGTCTCTCATAAGCTTCTAGCTCTTCATCTGTCATTCCCATCTTCTTGTGGATCTCTAAGTTTTGCTGCAGAGCAGGGCAAAATATCGTAAACAATCATGTACAAGTAACATCTGATGACAAAGGGTAACTTTACGAGGCATGAACGAATATTCTTACAGGCGATTTGGTCGTGGGAGGTACGGAAAAGAAGTTTTTGACATAATTCTCCAGTCTCGCACTCTACTAACTTCTTACTAAAAAGTAAAGTAGATAAGATGTATTTCTACACAATGGTATTTATCTCCAGCAGCTTGTGGGACTTTATATGGAAAGTGAGATTTAAAATCAGCGAAAGATCCTTAAGAAACCAACTAAAATGAGGAAACGATTACGTGAGAAAATACAATTAATTTTCAAGTCAAAATCAGCTGGGGTTGTATTGCATTGGGGGAGAATTTGAATGACATTCTTTCCAATGTGAGTATGATATTTATCCATATGAACAAGCTCTGAAAAAGCCAGGTCAAACACGATAATAGGAATCTCTTTATGGCACCACTCGACAGAACAAATTTAACAACAGTTTGTAGTTTGTACATTGATTTTTGTTTACACTGATTGAAGCTCTTAAGATTCCTCAAAGTGCGATTCATTTGAGGACAGTGCCAGAGGGGTACAACAAGTTGTATACGGTGATTCAAAAGATAAGAGTGTTATTTACCTTGTGCAAGTCAGACAGCTTCTGATGTCTCTCCAGAGCCTCTCTGTTTGGAAACTGTCGCTTACACAGCAAACAAGCCATAATGCTCAGGTCCGTGAATCTATCATTGATATGTTCCTCTTCTGTATCGGAGTCGTCCTCTCCGTATTCGGCCACAATACCACCCATGGGTGACTCTGAAACAGAAACCACTATTTAAGTCATCAAGTATAATCTTATAGGGACTTCTTGTATAGTTACATAAAACGGGTCGCTTCATGGTTAAGACTACAAGGGATAGACGAGAAGGACATTGGACATCACGCGACAATTACACGATGTACATAGATTCGAAGGTCACCAACTTAATATTCCCATGCCACCGTCTTCAAGTATTTCGTATAGCGCTGATCAACAGTGCTTAATTCAAAGCAATCATTTCGAATATCGCTAATCTACAAGTATTAAAGTCTAAGCACCCATTTTAAACCGGTTAGCATTCAATTTTGGTGATGGGTAACTATTAAAATATTATGAAAACTCCCATATGCTCACCGGCTTCCTTTCATGGTCTAGTGGTTATCAATGATGCGAATGTCGCTTATGGTCCAGGTACAACCTTCTCGACGCCATGTTCTTTAAAAATCTTAGAACTTTTTAAATTAACGCGAAAATTTCTAAATATAAATTTAACTTCAAGTAACTGAACTGAAAGAGGAAATGTCCTTCTCGCCTATCCCAAATAACACTAGCCTTGCTTCACGGCCTGCTTTTGCTCGAATTCATTGTAGCACAACTGATTATCCAAGATCGCAATAGAAGACAAACGGCAACAAAGAGACGTAATCCCCAAAAAGATATTTCCGGCATGATAAAAACGTATGGGAGATTAAAAAGAAATGACATAACATCGCATAACGTATCACGGACAAATTGCCATTAAGGGTTTCTTTATTGCTCAAATTATCACAGAGCTCTGTATGCGACCACGGTTGAATGACAAGTCCTCCGCATGGGCCTAAGCCACCACGCCTTTTATAGTGCGACTTCGTGTTCAAATGTGCATAACCTGCGATCAGGCTCATTTTTTGCTTCACCCAAATGTTCTCTTAAAGGGGCTAGGTCACACTATTTTAGGTAATTTTGTTTAATTTTGTTAATTATGAGCTCTAAACGTCAAATTGGCAGAGCAAGGGTCTTTCATTTGCAAAATCACGGCCACACAACAACTGAGAATGATTTTCAAGCTTTGTAAATGACATTTTGATATAGACTGATACAAATTTGAAAAAAGGTGGGCCGACGTTTTTCAAATTTACCCAAATTTAATCCATTTCAATCCTCTCCAGTTTTGTCCATCCATGTCCCTTCTTGGCTGAAGATTAGCCGAAAAAAAATCACCAAAGAAACCTTCATGGGCAACCAACTTTGAAAATCCATTGCCAACTCAGTCCAACAACAAAAAGCTACGTAAATCTCAAAATTTACAAGATTGCATATTCAGTGAAGTTCGGAGGAAGAATTACACCAGCCTTAGCCGCAATATAGTCGTCGAAAGGTACAGGAAATAACATTCTCCATGCTTTAAATGTGTTTTTCTCAAACTGAAGCCAAAGGTAACTTTCGACTTCCTCCCACGGTAAATAACGCTCGTCAACATCTGCCGTCCACACGTGAATTGTGTGATGGCAGTAAATCTGATTGGCCGACATGTCAATCAATCAAAGAAAGGGGGCGGAAGGAATTTCGAAGAGGAATTTGGCCGGCCTCTATCAGTACGTACCAAGCGAAACTAAAATAGAGCCTGATCGCAGGTTAAAATGTGCAAGAACTTGTTGGGTTTCGGGGGATCATTCCCGGAAGAGACAAAATGATCTCTTCTCTCAACTGACGATTATCATTAATTTCTAATTTGCTTTGAATTTACTCGTTAATCTAGGACACAGTGTGCCAAGACTTGCGGTAGCACAGAAATAAGGACAATAAAAAAAATCATATGCGTGGACTGGATTTGAACCCGAAATCTTTAGGAACCGCTTCTTTCCGCTTCACCAGTGAGGGTCCACATAACGTATTCTCAAAAAAAATTAAGCCTCCGATAAAATATCACTGCTCAAGAGTAATTAGGTCTAGGGTTGAGTAAATAGGCATAAGCTTTGATTTTAAAACGTTTAGCTTTGTCGTGAAGTTTGGTAACCGACCTTTTGTAGTGTTTAATGGCGTTTGCTGCCGAGTGATAATACAGTATTATCAAATATTGTTTAAAGTATTGATTCTACACAGCTAGCGGTGTGGTGGTCAAGTGGTTAGGTGAAGGGTTAATCAACTAACATTCCCAGGTTCGAGTCCTGTGTCAATTTCTCATAATCCATATCAAACTTACAGTCTTGCAAATTAAAGAAAATAGTAAATTCAGAGCAAAGAGGAATAGACGTTAACCGTTCATTCAGAGGTAGAGAAATGGGTTGGTAGAAGAGCCTGGAGGGGTTAGAGACTTGGATTTTAGCGCCTGGGTTGAAATCGCGTCCATCCATTAGCTGTCCATCAACTAATTTTTTGATGAAATGAAATAATGGTGTAATCCTCCCGTGAAAACGATGGAATACAAGACGCCTGGAGGCGTTTTACGCGGGATCGGTCGATGTAAGCATTAGAACTTTTTGTAGCGACAATCACAGTCTGTTTACACTAGCAAACAAGCTTGTGTCAGGAAGGCTCCTGCTTGCATTTAAGTGGCAACGAGGAAAATCTGGAATTTGAACAGTGAAGTGGCAACGACACAAGGAATTTTATCACACGAGTAAATTAAGAAACTGATTAGGACTTACAGGGTGATCTCTGTGAGAATATTTAAAGGGCTATTTTCAGTCTTCGGTTTTGAAAATAGACCTTTTTGCAGATACGGCGGCCATTTTGATTTCTATTGTTTCAGAAGACATTATGGGATGCTCAGGGGGCAAATTAATATGTACTTGCCCCCTGAGCATCCCATAATAGCTATTCCAAACAATAGAAATCAAAATGGGCGCCGTATCGGTAAAAAGGTCTATTGTAGTTTAGTCCATGCAATGAACGACATTCAAGTCTCACGAGAGCAACAGACAATCTCAGCAGTCTGAGCGTTTCAACTACATTAGGTAATGTGTTCATACACATTTTTTTTATCTCATCAGCGAAAAGTAAGCGCT
>OX421456.1:14069825-14072325 GCA_949126865.1 Montipora capitata | reverse complement strand
GCTTTTAATTTTGCTGGAACTTATTTTTGCGGATCAAGTACCATCCGCAAAATCCGCAAAAAAAAAATTGCTACACGGTAGTGTTTTTTCTCCTGGTTTAACAGCTCAAAATATTCGTGAGGATTGATCTACTTCATCAAAATGAAAAACCTTTCTTTATACTCTGTCCTTTCATCCTGACGTTGTGTTGAAATGTGCGTACGGCATAATAGGGAGATGTGGGGTCACCTTCATGCAGTATGTTGAAGATTTTACGGCATGCTCCTCTAATTTCGCCTTAAATTCCTTAAACAGAGAGCTGTTTTGATAAACTGTAGGTGCATCCCGTTCGGCTTGCTCTATACAAGTTCGTATTACTTCATTAAAAGAGATACGCCCATACCGAGGATATGGGCGATGCTTGGGGTTTTCGGCGGTTGCTGGTACGTATAGCAAAGCTTGGCCTCTGAATTTCAATTCAACGAGCGTAATGACGACAACTTGGGAGAGCCACCAACTCGTATCATCGTATTGTGTGTCATATGGTAAAATGTCAGCGATAGCCTTGTAATGAAAAGCGTTGAAAGCGGCGTCAAACCACACCACAGGCAGAGATAAAGATGTGTCATTTCGAATGCCGCATAACACCTTCCTTCGCTCGAAAGTCCACACTGCACCGTGATGGAAATGATAATCTAGAACACCCACTACAGGCTCGTAATGTAAAAGCCATTGCTGAAATGATTGCAGTGGCAGCTTTTTCTTCAAGTCAGGCGGTGTGAACTTGTTAAACATGACGTTCACGTCATCATCCAGAAATATGTAGTAATGGTAGCCTGATGTTCTGTTCACAGCTGCGAAGTAGAGAGCATTTCGACCAGATGACCAAGTACTGCTTCGTTCGAATAGGTAGGCTACATTGACCGAAGATAATTCTGTACACTCTGCTTGATAACTGAGGACTATAACATCGCAATTACAGGTGTCATTGATTCCAATCGACTCCAGTAATCTTAAAGGAATGCATTTTTCAGTCTGTGTAAGGTAAATGAATGGCTTTCTGAACGTGCGTGCACTGATATTCTCTGTACTCTTGTTAGGTATGTTTCCTAATTTGATATTTGGCTGTAAGTCTGGAATTGCCAGCTTGTTCACGTTCGAGGAAATGTATACGAGTAATATGAAACTTTCCAAACTCAGAAAGGCACCGACAAGGTAACGAAATTGCATGATTTTCTCAGAGAGTCGACTGTAAACGCCATGAATATAAAACTAGTTGTGCCTTGCGGCAAGTGCCAACGAGGCAAAATTGTTTTATGTCTCTCGAATGAGTGAAAGTTTGACACACAGGTGACATTATTTTACTATAAATGAAAGTAGGAAAAGAAGAGTGTCAAGTAACTCTGTTAAGAGTCTTGGTCTTAAAGGCATAATTTTCATCACGGTTTTGAAATGTGTAATGTTGAGGGAGTATTACATAAGTTCGAAGCAATATCTTGTGCTGTTGAAGTGTTACCTTACGTTTACTGGTTGTTTGAGTATTGTTTGAATAAATGTGCACATAAATTTTCGTTTCATTTTTTGATTCAATCAAAAAAACATAAATACAACAAACATAAGAAGGTTTTTTGACTGAACCCTTGGATATTACATCGATTACACTTTATATATTTACACACTTTGAGAGTGTTTTGTCCGAGTCCAAATATTAACGTAAAACCATCATACGGAGGATTGCTTTTGTAGTGGTATACACTGTCTCTGGTTGAGAATTAACTGTAAAACAAGAAAACGAAGGTTTGATTATCGAGCAGCTGCTGCCATAAAGAATAAGTGACAGAAAAAGCACGCTGCAGTGGACATAAATCATAACAAAATGGTACGCTGAAAGTTAACTATCAGTATAAACACAAGCTCAACTATTACACTGATGGCGTAAAAACTTTCGGCAGCCCCGTGTAGGGAATGTGTTTCATCGGCGCAACTCGAACTTTCACGCACGTGGTGATAAAGGAAAATTATAATAACAATGATAATAACAGCACTGTATTTCACTTTGAATGAACCCTGAAAAGCAATGTCTGCTAAGCTAAAGAACCCAACATTTAGTTGTCGGCTTGTAACGGCGATTAACCAGATAATAAATGTATTGAACGCAATAATCAAGAAGTATTGTCTACCCCCGCTTTGTCCAAGTTGTGAGTGGTTTTAATTACGCAACGCTGGAGTTAAAGGACAATTCTTTGTGCTATAAGAAGATGTGTTATAGTAATTTGTTAAATTCTTTGATCTGAAGTCTTTAAAAACGTGTCAATCGACGAAAGAAAGCACTGGTTTAAAATTGACAGCGAACACGCTAGTTCGAAATTGACAATTGAACACGCTGGTTCGCAAGCGAACACGCTGGTTCGAAATCGACCAGCGAACACGCTCGTTCTGTCCGAAATTTGTAGGTATAACCCTATTCCTTGATCAGAAGCTGCTTACAATTCAATTTACAAACACGTAAGGCAACCACAAG
>OX421456.1:14047325-14062325 GCA_949126865.1 Montipora capitata | reverse complement strand
TTAGTGGATCTTTAAGGGAAATATACCCTTATGGAGCTCAAGAATGGAACTTCAATTGGATAAGCAAGACAGGCGGGGAAAATAAATCTCTGGCATCTTCAAAGCGACGAGTAATGGTCTTCGACAACAATTGCATATTTTGCCGCAGGATATGACAAAGTGTGCTTTGGTTTTAATATTATTTTACAAACTGTGCTGTTTAATATGTACAACGCTGAAACCAAGTGGCAAATTCTGTATGGGTGTAATAGAAGGAATCGAACAATTGAATTGAATGTATCACAGCGTTTACTGAAGTCGCATCTCAGTTGTCTGACAATTTACATTTATTTTGTGGTCAACCTTGCACAGTTTTCAGGTAAAAAAATAATTGAAAATGTGACAGTGAAGAATTATTGAAAAGAAAGGTTGTTGTCAATTTTTTGCTTCTTTATTTAGGGAAAAGGCTCTTCAGAAAAGGGTTTAATCTTGAACTGAGAAATTTATTTATGTACATACTGTATGGTATGTGACACGGATTGTTTCATGTTTGCACGCACGCAATTGGAATAGAAAGGGTTGTTTGCCTCTAATAGCAAATACGTTGTTCGTTTCTATAAATTTTACGCTGGAAAATATTTTTGTGAGAGTTTTCAACCGTTTTGATTCATTGTGCTGTGTAATATTCGAGCTTAACTAATTTACATACGTGAGTTGGAAATTTAATACGCATTAATATTACAGGAATTTGTAGCCGTGATCTAGTTTTTAAGGTCAGAAAAAGATTTGTATAGTCCCCCCTAGCGTAGAATGAAGTTATTGTTAATTTGAGAAGGCAACAATACTTCTTTAACTTTCTTAGACAGATTTCGCGCTAATTTTTTTTCAAGCTATTCACTTGAAATAGGTAAAATGCAGACTGAGGGTAAAATAAATATTAATAATAAAAAAACGAGTCATAAGGATAAAATAAAGATTCTTTGAAAGACAATCCTGTTTTACATCTGTCAACAGCTCACATTATTATCACTGCAGGTCGCTGCACCTTTTGGGGATGCGATCGTACGCGTTGAAATCATCTGTGCTTTGTTTTTGCGCTTCCAGATGCATTGCCATGTTCCAAATTATTTGTCACACCGGTACATCGAGGGAAATCGATCGAAAAACCAACAATTATTACTTCGAATACCTGAATAATCTCGGTTGTCTTTTTTCGGTGCAACGAAATGCACAAAGAATTTCATGTATTCCGAGCAATTAGGACGCGGGGATTTCATTGGTTAAGCTATGCGTGATAACCCCTAGGGAGAGGTTATAATTGAAAATTACATCTTCCAGATGCAAAACAAACGAGCTTGTGAACTAAAGGACAAACCAGGTGCGTAGAGTGGTCATTTTTTCAAGTACGCACAAGCACATATGATCTAGAAACCAAAGTAAACTGAGCGAAAAATACTGCTTTCTTTATTTCTTGTCGAAATAGTTGTGTGAATACAAGCAAAGAACAAAGCGTCTTGCCCTTATTTTGAGCAAACTTGGCCCAAACGAAACATTGTCTTGGTTGTGCTAGCGTGACTGGAATTGTCAAGAACGTTCTCGGAACATCGCTCCTTTGTCAAGAACGTTCTTTGAACGTCGCCGCTCCTTTGTCAAGAACGTTCGTAGAACGTCGCTCCTTTGCAACCTCGCCTTTTTGTTGCACGCTGGCCGAACAACACTGCCTTGTTAGTGCAAAAAAAGTACAATGCAAAACTAAGTTATAACATGGTATAGCTTTTGTTTTAGTTTTTAGAATTTAATCAAAGTGGTGCTTTCATCACGACTCTTGGTTGCGTACAAGTAAAATGTTAAAAAATAGAAACAATTGCTAAAAAATTCAAAATTTTCTGGTCACTTCAAGTACGCACGTGCGTATATGCGTATAGGACGCTACGCGCCTGTAAACATAACGTACACGAAAGCGAATGAAAGGATCCTAATAAGAAATTTTTACACCAGTCATACTGGCTTAAGCCGACTGAATTGAAACGTTAAATGGTTGCAAAATCCTCGTTATCTCTGTCTTTGTGAATTGGTACTGCAGCCATGCGTGTCAAAATAAATTGAGTTATTGGGTAATTACTCGATTACTTTGTTCAGTGCAGCAAAATTGACAGTTGAATTACGGGGTGGTGACTTCTTTGCCTAAAAGCAACTCACTTAACGAAACTGTCCTTTTTCAAACAACAAGGATTCAAACAGCTTCAATTCTTACAGAGTTCGATAAAAATCAGGATTTAAAACATGCGGTGGGGCAACCAAAGCGATGGGAGCTGTGTTGGGGTTTCAGTGTGAAAGTACAAACGGCTACTAACACTCTTATAACTCTTTTTTCATTATTATTTTATTAACCTGCAGTCTGCAGTCTGCAGTCTGCATTTTACCCTCAGTCTGCATTTTATCCCTGGTCTGCAGTCTGCAGTCTGCAGTCTGCGTTTTACACTGACCGGTTATTTGGGTGGTTTTTGGCAACAGAGGTTAATTATTCGTAATGCGATCGCTTCCGTTGCCGTTAGCAATGGGTCGCAAATTTGACACTTTTATCGCATTATCACATTACGCATTGAACCACGTTATCTATTATTCCTAAAAATCTAAAAATATTCATGCCTTATCAGTTTTCGGTCGAATTTATGTCTAAGAAAGCAGATAAATTGCAGAAAATATTAGTTTTGCATCCAAAAATTCGTAATCAACGCTAAAATGACCAAATTTTGCCTAGAAAACATATTTTACTGTTATTTTTCTTAAATTTTTTCGTTCGACTTTCGCTTTTATAAAATGTTTCAGTTGTCTGTAAATAAGTTGTATGCTGTTGGAAAGCTTATTTTCTTAGCTTTAAAATGATGTATTTTTCCCCCTAACTTTAAATATTTTTTGAGAAAAAAAAAACATTTTTTGGCGATGGCTGATTTACCGCGGTTTTCTCGCGGTTGGGAAAGTAGGAAAAAGAGTTAGGCCAGTAGCCAGGTTTTTAACCTCAGAAAAGGATCTGTTTCGTCGTACGAACGTGTGAGGACCTGTGAGCCAAAGGGCCTCTGCTGGTATGACTTCTGGGTGACCCCTTAATAACTTCTTACTAACCGAGCGCGAGGGCCGTACTGCCAGGGAAATATTGGCCCGAGGTCGTGGCAGTACGGACCGAGCGCAGCGAGGTCCGTACAAAAACGACCCAGGGCCAATAATCCCCAGTACGGCTCGAGCTAGCTCGGTTAGTAAGTAGTTTATTATATGGTTTTTTAATTACCTTTTGCTTTGTTTTTGCAAGCCCGTAATCGGCCCGTGGGCCAGTCACAATACGCTGCACGTACCACAGGCAACCCAGTGTACCCTCACGGAGGGTCTAGTTACCTATTGTTAAACGATAAAAATTGTAGCTACGATTATTTCATTAAATTGCTTGGCCTCGCTGGATAACGACGATTATAGATAAAGTCATTTAAGCAAATTGCTTCGCCTCATAAGTTGCGGTGCTTTTAATGTTAAGTTCTTTTGAATGGGTTAGTGTTTTCATCCTGAGCGAAGGGATCTCAAAAAAGGGTTATTGGTTTCACTTTTCCTGGAAGTTTCCAAGCAACATTGGTAACCGTCTCTTATGAGAAACTAGCTCCTAAGGCTGTTTGTTCTTTGGTATAGTTTCGATCAGAGTGTGTCTTTTCCTAAGGTCATGAATTTGGTTTGGAACAGGAGTCGAGAAAGGCGTTTGGTTCGCTGGTATCACTATAGTTATTTGTGTTTCACTCAGTGGTGTTTTTATCCAAACGAGCTCTTTTACTATATTTTTGGAAGCAACTTATTTTCAGTTTACCTCCGGGCCTTTTGAGTTTTCAATAAGTGTCTAATATTCCTGAGTAATCAAAAATGACACCTGTAATAGTAACTATTGTCCTGTTCTGTCTGGAACACGAGTGCTAGATAAATTTATGGAAAAGGCGATGCTTATGCTCGTCCTTTCCTTCTTTTGTCTATTGTTCAACTCTGTTATGTAACAATCATAAATCGTAATTTTCTCTGTAAATTTTTATGTGTAACTTGATTCTAGATAATGTAACTCGTTTCTTGTAATTTTTGTAACTTGTCATACTCCGATCGTGCTAATCTAATGTCGATAAACCTGTATTTACTGTCGAAACAAACGATTTTCTTTGTTGTGGAAAAAATATGTTTATGTGCTGACGCGCAGGCGTAGTGCATCTGGCAGGCGTCATTTTGACGAGTGACTGGCACTTGATTGTTCAGTAAGATTAAGAACCTATAAAAAGATCTGTATATACGAGTTACAAGAGAGCGAGCAAGAACTAGTTGAACGAGAGCTGTACGATCGACCCGAGAACGCCAAATAAAGAAGTGAAAAAGCAGGATTGTTGAGGAATCTTTCTTCCCCCTAAAGCTTTCCTTCCAACACTATGATACACTCAAGAGTGTGAACTCGTCACCGTCCGCTCAAAACTTTTGCTCGTCATATCGCTTGTCTGATGACAATGTCAATTACAAGCATTAATCTTTAACATGAAACTGTTACATCATTTCATTTCACACAATCAGTACATCCCGAATAGTACATCCTAGTGTACGCCCCCACGCGTCTTGTTCTAAATTTAAATGATTGTAAAGTCACTACCGTTCGTGGCCTGCAACTTCCATCAAAGTTAGAAAAGCAAATTTTTGCTCCTTTGCATCAAACATACCTTACCATACACAGCTAAATTTGTAATGGATTGTCCTCGTGTCGCACACCCAAAATGTGCGTTCCTCATTGAACACACTTGTTTGATTCACAAAATGTTTTGGCACGACTGAACAAACTGGTTCGCAAGAAACAGGTCGATTGGAGTATTCGGTCTATGCAATAATGTTTATAGTGGAACACACAAGAACGAAGCAAGATCTAGAAATAAGTAGAAAATTGTCCTTACCGTGAAAGCTTGCCGTTTTCAAACAAAAATGATCTGTCTACTTTATCAAGTACTTTCAGATGTAAAGTTTAATACTGTGTCAATCACCGCGGGCGGAAAGGATTCCAAACTAAATGTTTGCACTCATCGCAAAATGAGAACTACGCTACCGTGGCCAAGTGGTTAAACGCGCTTTCAGAATGCCAGAAAGCTGCGGTAAGTGTGGCTGTTATAATCGCCGTAAGGGAGTTTGGAAATACTGAGGGCATAAAATTAGAATCCCCGACCGCAGCTTAATTCAATATCCATGGGGATGCGCGTTTGTGACTACGACGAAGAAAAACAGAAAGACACGCGACTGGTTTTCTGACGTGGCAGGATTCGAACAATGGGGAAATGGATAGATGCATCCCACCCATTGAGCAATGGATGAAGCATCCGATCGCTGTTACGGAGGTCGTAGGTTGGAATGCTGCCTAGGAATGATTTTTCAGTTGTCCCGTTTCGCCAGTTGCCAAGCAATAAGTCCAGTAGATTTTTCATATTTATTTTTCCTATTTTAAGAACGAATAATTTCCATGGTCAAATATTTGTTTTCCCTCCTACTCGATTACATGTACTATCTGGCTGTTTCTGAAATTAAAGTTTTTAATTTCACACAGAGTTTGTTTCTTTTGTTAACCTTATTGTGGGGTTGAGAGTTTGCTTTGTGAACATCTCCCCCTCATTTTACAGACTAACCCTAACTTTTGTCTATGATTTTTCCTCAACTCACCATCCACACATACATAATTCCCCCCAAAATACCTGATGACTAGTGAATGTTCTAGTTAGTGGAGAGGAACCCCTTTTTGTAAGGCGGATTCTAATAAAAACACCATTAGGGAAGCCACAAAGGTTGCTAGTGAAACTGCTGCTATTACTATTAAATAATAACAAACTCCCAGAAAGGTGGGATAAGTGTGACTGTTCTAATCGCCGTAAGGGAGTTTGGAAATACCGAAGGACATAAAATTAGAATCCCCGATCGCAGCTTAATTCAATTTCCGTGGGGTATGCACATTTGTGACTACGAAGAAGAAAAATAATTAAACAAGTTGCAAGTTGGCAGTATTCGAACAATGGAGCAATGAACAGATGCATCCATTTCATTGAGCTATGGGTGTAGCATCCGATCGGTGTTAAGGAGGTCGTTGGTTCGAATTCTGCGTAGGAATGATTTTTCAGTTGTCCTTTCGCCAGTTGCCAAGCAACTTGTATTTTATTTTTGGACTGTCACCAACAAACCGGTCTGCCTTAGGCCCCAAACAATCCTGAAGGGGACCAGTCCATTTAGCATAATATTTTTTGTTTTAAGTGAGACCATTTGAAACCAACTGAATATCTCTTAGCTTAGCTGAATTCATCCTACTAGCACAAAAAGCTTACAGGGGATGTCGTTTCCGTAAGAATTCACCTCTTTTTTAAAGATACTGCTTCCTCTCCAACCCTACCCCTTTAAGTCACAAATATTGTGAGTTTTACGCATACAAAAAAAAAATTATTAACCCACTACCTTAGTTTAGTTAAAAAAACTACATCAAAATATAGGCAACCGCAGCTACATGAGCCTAATGAGCCTATAAGATTATTCGTTCAGGTCGATGTGATTGTTAATGTAATGTGTTATCCGTTGTCCATTTAAGCCGCAACTTAATCACACCTGTTATAATAATAATAATAATAATAATAATAATAATAATAATAATAATACCCAACACCTAGATGAAACAAAAATCCCCCCCCCCCCACTCACTCCCTCGACCTACAGAGGCAGCAAACAAACTGACCTTGTTTCTTCCTTTCCGTGGTCATAGTCAAAGCTGCTAATGGACTGGATGCAGCCACATTCTCACTGATCTCTGATACCATTCCAGCTGCAATACTCTTGACGATGTTCAGAGATGATAACGATGACGGCTTAGGAGGGACACCAAGAGGCTAAAAAAAATAGATTCAAGTCTGTTGTATCAAATACATTCAAGTCCTATTTGAGGCCTTGATAAAAACGAAACACAACTGAGATATGCAGCTTTCCCGTACCACAACAGTCCAGTCCCCCAACTCCCAAGTTCAATCTTGGGAAAAAAAACTATTGCAAAAAATCACACTTGTAACAAATCTTGTGAAATTATTGTCTTTATTTATACGTTGGACATTTTCACCATAGTGTCCGTTGACAACAAACACCAGAATCTATGAGATTTTGCTTTTCACTTGGTCAGTAGTTTCAATAAGCACCAACAGCCTATGAAAAGCATCAGCTAATTCATCTCTGCGATGCCGGTGGTAGGATGCTCTACATGTACCAACTGAGCTATGAAGCCACTCAGTTGGAAGCAGGGCAATTTGTTGGCCTCATGTGTTCCCCTGGAAGAACTCCATGAAACGCCACAATATCTCAAGGGTCTTGATCTTGCTTGAAACATGATCCAATTTTGCTGCCACAAAAACTGCATCAAATTGCTCAATTTCATTTCTTTAACCAGCCTTTACAAATATTAACTGGGTATTGGTTGTAATATTGAGCGATTGGTTGTAATATTGAGCGAATATCATTACCACTTTGAAGACATCTGACTCAGCAGTTGCAGCAGCAGCTGGTTTAGTTTCCTCAGTTTTTGATGTTGCTCCAGCACTTTTCTTGGTATCATCATGTTGTATTTTGGCAGCATTTACAGATTTTGCCCATCTTTCCATATCCTTTGCGATCTATCCAATAACACCACAAAGGAATAATTCCAGTCACGGTAAAATGCATCTCTAAAGGTTGAATGTTAATGCCACAAAAGAAATTCAAATCCACCAGGATTGCATATGGAAAGTTCAGCATGAAACGTCAAGTGCAACTTTTGAGTATGCATGTTGTTCTTTTGCCAAGTGGTGAACGAATTTGAACACCGATCATTACATTGAGAAAACTGACTGGTGGGGGGGGGGGGGGGAAATTTTTAATCACTTAAATACGAAGACGCACCACAAAAAGATTGCTTCAGGATCTGCTTTTGTTTGAGTTCATTAATGATTTTAGCACACTGATAATCCAAGATGGCAATCAACAAACAGCAACACGGAGACAGAGTCCATAAAAAGATATTTGCAGCATGAGAAAAAGAACTTGGGGGATTAAAAAATGACAAAAAATCTCATAACATATTATGGACACATTGCCATTAAGGGATTTTTAATCAATGCTTGCAACCACAGTTGATTGACAAGTCCTCTGCATGTGCCTACGGCACTACACCCTTTATAGTGCGTTTTCGTGTTTAATAACTTAATTAGGAAGAGGAGTGCCATGATGGATTTCACAAAACACAACAAATTCAAAAGAAATGAGACGGCACCCTTTTTTTTTAGAATACAGACCTTTTTGGCTTGCAATGACTTTGCCTTCTTTTGCTTTTCTGAAATCACAATATTCAATAATACATTGTAAAAGGAAACCTCCACTCTTGCCACAGAATAAGTTTAAACCGAAGAAAATTTTGTTCACAAACAAATTTGTTCGAAATTTGTTTTTAAAACAGTGTATATATATATATATATATATATAGAAAAGTGCATTTTAAAATCGCTTATTCTCACTTTCAAATAGGCCAGTTTCGTATTCTAACAGCTGGACTGGATCTAGCATGAAATGGAGGCTAATGCGGGCAAATTAATTTGTATTTGAAAAGATATGCCCGCATTAGCCTCCATTTCGTGCTAGATCCAGTCCAGCTGTTAGAATTCGAAAATGGTTTATTTCGCGGGTGCAGCCATCTTGAATAATTGTGACGTATAATGGTTGCCCTATTGTTCTGACACAGAGCTTTCATCGAATAAAAATAGGGCAACTGTAACACGTCATATAATTATTCAAGATGGCGGTGCCCGCGAAATTTGAAAACAAAAATGGGCGATTCTAAAACTTACTTATTTCGTATACAGAGTTAACTGAATAGAGTGTAATGTGAAGTGCTAGATTTCAATACCATATGAACCATGTGAGCGTTAGCCCTACTGATGGCAATGGGCCCACACAAGGCCAGAGAAAAACTCTGACCACCAGGGTCAGAGTTTTTCTCTGGCCTTGTGTGGGCCCATTTCCATCAGTAGGGTAACGCTCACATGGTTCATATGGGATTGAAATCTAGCACTTCACATTACACTCTATTCAGTTAACTCTGTTTAAAATATAAGTGCTACACGGCCAACGTTTGTATAAACGTAACCTTTCCTTGTATTTCGGATACAGACACTTTCTTGGAAAATACTTTAGACTGACTTGACTGTAACAGTTGTTTCCTGTGATGCAAAGTTATTTTTTTGTTGAAGTGGAGGTTCCCTTTAATAATTGCATGACTTTTGTTAGTGCTTTCTCTGGCTTTTGGGAGTGGGACGTGTGATTCAGAGGTTTTGGGTTCAATGGTTTGACCATAAGCTGGACTTATGCCACATGTGCATTGGGCGTGGAGATTGAGTTTTCTTCAAGTATGCACGCTCAAAATGAAAAACTTGCACTTGAGTCAAACTTGCTTTCAAATCTTCAAGTCAACCAATACAGTAGCATTTGCTACTGAATTTCTTCCTTTTGAGACTAAAATAATTATATAGAGGAGTCGCAAATTTGAAACTAGTTTTTACATTTGCTGTTACAGAATAAAAGGGTTAGCAGTTGAAAGTTTCCCCTCGATCATAAATGGTTTCTTTAGATTTTTGTTTTGTTACACAACTGGAACACACTACAGTGCAATGACCCACAATTACACAAAGTACACTTTGCGACTAAAATTTGCAAACTTGCGACCAAATTTTCGTACTTTGTAGCAAAAGTGCCATTGGATTTAAAAAAAAAATTGAGCCCAGGAATGATCGCAAGCTACTCAGTGTGACATACACGTAAGAGACATACATGTATTAAAAAGATGACCTCATTGAAATCTCTTTGATGATATTATAGGAAAAGTCAGACTCCTTTAACGATTGTTTTTACTTCCCGATATTTTCACTTATTTCGTATTTCTGATTTTCAGTATATAGTTATGTAACAGCTACAATGCATTAAAATTTTTTACTTCCACCTTGCCCGTTCTTTCACAGAAGTGTGCTTTTGATCATGTCGTATCCTTTCTTGTAAACTACTTAGGTGTGCTTTTTACTTTGTAGGAATTGTCCCACCACAATTAGTCATTGTTATTTGTGGGGCAAGTCAAATTTAGAATGTTATTGTTGTTGCTGTAAAGCATCTGTTATGCTTCTTTGTGAGGTATGATTAAAAAAAGCAAACAAACAAATTTCAATACAACATACCTTTAGTATTTACATCACTGTTTGACAAGTTATCAGTAGAAGTTGTGCCGGATTGAGCCACGCTCCTTAAAAAGAGACAAAAGAAATATCATCTAAAAACATAAACCTTAAAACAGTAATCTAAATCTGATTAACTCCTACAAAACTATATCTTGTAGTTAGGACATCGGGAAAAAAATTATTATAGCTCAGAAATGAGAGTTGTCAAAAAGACACATGATATCAATCTCAAATAAAAACAATAATTAAAGAGATTAATTACCAATTTTGACTCAGGGTTACTCCGAAAAATTTGAGAGCATCCAAACTAGTAATTGAAAGGTTGTAGGTTCGACTCCTGCAAAGAAATACTCAGATTTTTTTGCAAGTATCCCCAAATTCATTCCCAAGAATTAACAGAAAAATTTTCTTTTAAAAACTAAGTTGTTTCTGAATTTCAATGACACCAGCAACGGAACACCTGTAGTGGTGAGGAATTTACCAAAAAATGGATCATCTTACCCATCAGCAGCCACTGGAATGTACTGCTGTGTTTCTGCGCTCCAGTAAAGGAATTGACGGGTGGCACTGTTAAAATAATACTGCAAGAAACAGAAACAATTTACAGCTTTGCTCAACTTATCAATAAGAAGGAGAAAACATAGTCCTTTACCAGAGTAATTTAAGAATATCCGGCCACTTAAAGCAATACTTCCTCGTTCCTCGCTTCATTCAGGGCTACTAAATGGCTACATGGGTGTTCTAGCGACTGAACAAGTACATTAAAGGTGCAAACGCACAAATTGTGGCTACATGGCTATGTGGATACTTTGCTATGCGCTCTATCCCTTGCATGGATCAGTGACAATAATCACTATGGGATGCCTCACCAGGACCTTCAAAACAAAACAAAATGCAACCAGTTGATGTCTAGCTAAGGAAATTGACGTCCAGTCGGAATAGTATTGTCCTGACAATAGTGTAGTGGCTTACCAGGACTCTTTACTGAAATAGCTAGCAGTGTGAAATAACTGACCTCTTAAAGTGTTATTACCTGTGTATTGGCATCATAATAGAGTCCAGTGGTGGAATCATAATAGTAACCAGTTGAAGGGTCGTACACATAGTTTGAAAGTGATTGTGGTCCAGTCTGCTGCTGCTGTTGTTGTTGCGCTGCATTCTGATGACTTTGTGTAACTTGATACTGTGCATTACCAGCTAAAAATAAAAAGAAAAAAAAGTCAGTCTGAGAAGAAATTTACACAAAGTCAAAACCTTGAAAGATTCTAGTCGGCCAATCAACTCTTTGTTTGTTTCAAATGCAGAAAATTTTATTTAGGTGTTAGTGTTTAGTCGTCGAAAAAAGAATGCACCTTGACTCCCAGCTCAGCTATCACCAAGTTTGTTTTTGCAATGCTACAACAAGTTGCAAAATTATTGAGACAATTTCAATAAAAAAAACACCTTTTCTAGCTTCCCATACCCACCGTATCTAGAATTTAAACCTTTCCCACTTCCTCTGCCCTCTCCCCCTTTCAATGTTGACTGTTTAAGTTTGGAAGGGGGGCTGCAGTGTGAGAGGTAATAGGTAAATTTATAACGCCACTATTTTTGCAACTTGTTGTAGGAACTTCCTAGCAAAGATAATTTTCATGGAGGTACAGTTACATATTCCTATTTCCCCATCAGGAAGATCCTATACAGCAACTAACAACAGTTACATAATACAGCCTCTAACCCATTGACCCCCAGGAGTGACATTTCATAGATTTTACTCTGTTGGCCTATGCGCGTGTCCAATGAAGAAGTGCGCAGGAGAGCCAATACTGAGACCATCAGTGAACTAGTTAGGAAAAGGAGGTGGAAATGGATAGGGCATGTGCTGCGAATGGACAACAGCTGCCTCTCACGAGTTGCCCTGACATGGGCACCGGAAGGGAAATGTAAGAGAGGAAGACCTAAAGAAACGTGGAGAAGGACTGTGGAGAAGGATCGAATGGCAATGGGTTTCAACTCTTGGGCTGAGGCAGGATCGGCGGCAGCAAACAGGGTATCTTGGAGCATGACTTCCGGCCCTATTCTCCATACGGGGAGAAGGAACTGATGATGAATGCCAGACGATTTTACTCATCAAAGGGGGTGTGAGCAGGTTCCACGAGTCAATGTGTTTCAACCTTTACATCCGTTCAAAACTATATCCCCTTTAAGGACGGTGCCTACTAATTCAAATTTATTTTTGCTCCTGTTTATGATTATGCAGGAAATGTAGATCTTAACAAGTGTTATTGAAATCCAAAAAGGAAAGTGGGGGTAACCATGCACTTTTCAAACATAATGGATGAATAATATTTGTAAAAAGCTTTCAAATACAAAGCAATGTATGAGGTTCTTTCTCAAATTGACACTTAACCTTTTGATGCCAAAACTGGGAAGACTTAGTATTTTACTCTAACGCCAGACAATTTTACTCGTCAATGGGGAAACCCCAGGAGTCAATGGGTTAATTATCTCTCAAAAATGCATGGTTACCCCCAATTCTCTTTATGGATACCAAGAGTACTTACTAAGATCTACTTTCTCCTGATAGTTTTAAACTGCGCAAAAATATCGCTGTATTCGTGAGCATCACTGATAGGAAACCAGAGTGTCTCAAGATGCGCAGAACGTATGCGAAATAACAATAGTAGGCACCGTCCTTAAGAGTGATGCTCATGATCTTGAAGTGTTTAACTCTGGTTCAGAGCTGGGGGGTTTTCAGTTTAAAAATCTCCTTATTTGGATGTAACATAGCTTGCGCATTTTCCCCACGCGTATAGCTTTGATCTTATTTTTGTCCATATTTGGGCATAAAATTGGTGTCCTCAGCTTTGTTCCAAGAAAAAGAGTTGCAAGTTACACGCTTCAAGGTCACGTGCTTCTGCTTTAACCCTTTGACTCCAAGAAGTGAGGAACTTTATTAATCAACAATTAACAGAAATCAAATCAACTGATTAGACTCAAGAGACTTCAAGTTATGAGACTTCATAGATTTTACCCCATCTAACACCAGACAATTTTACTTGTCAATGGAGGCAAGTTTAGGAGTGGTTAAGCTGTTGCAAGTTGAACCCAACAAATGAATGAAGCACTGGGATGATTGAGCACAAGACAACAACATGTATGTAGGAGGTATGAGGTTCAATTTTAGACAGACCAAACAAGGGTATTGTAATTGTAACTGAAGAGAAAGGGCTTCTTTTGTAGTCACCTCTTTGATTTGGTGCACTTTCCAATGTGCTTTGAGTCTCACCCCTTGGACTCCCAAGCCAGCCTGCACTGGCCATACTTACAGTACTATTTTACTCTGTCTAACGCCAGACAATTTTTCTCGTCAATGGGGAACACCTGGGAGTCAATGGGTTAAGCACTTGCTGAAAAATGTCCCCATTAAAGTTCAGACTTTAATATAACCTTGATCTTTGCTAAGTTCCCATTTCACTCAGCACTTTTCTAATTTAGTTTACACACTAATATTCTTTAAAATAATAGCTATCATTTGGTACCAGTATCAATCAGTTAAGAAAAAAAAAAACAACAACAGACAAAGTTATTCTAGTAGGCAATTCCCCTAAATTAGTAAATTTCAATGTACCTTGGCTTTGGACAGTTGTTGTCTCAGCTTCTTATGAAAAATAAAATAAACCTTTAGTAACAAAGAATGTTGACTAATTAATGCATAAGTGTGTTATCACAAAGGCTCAGTAGGTGAATTGAACGTCTACTGTACAAAAAACCTTATCAAAGGAAGGTTTTTTGATTCAAGTGAAAGTGACCTAACATACATGGTGCAAATAATAGTAGCAATCGCACAAATACAAAATTTTTCGCTGGCAACTGTTTCTAAGGAACCATTCAAGAAAACCTGTTTGGTTGTTTGGGATTAGATTTCACCCTTAGGCAAGAAACGTTTTCTGACCACTTTCCCACTCCATTGATTAAAGAACTCAAAAGGTGTCAAAAGACAAAACAACATCTAGTATTTTACAAGTTGTTTTTGTTGATAACTAATGAACCCAGGAGAGTGAAGGAACACCTTGAAGAAATCCATCATTGAGTTCGCTTGTCCAATGGGCAAGTCGGGGTCTTAAACTTTTCTTGCTGGCCTGTAAGAGCCAGTACTCCTCAAATTCCTGTGTGCAAACAGTTGGAATCTATGCCACAGTTGCTTGTGTTGTAAATCTTTCATGATCCCTTCAGGAAGTTTGAAGATTAAATAATTAGAGAGTCGTCGAGAGGTTCATAGAAAAATACTGTGCAAACGAGTTGGAAAACTGTCTTCGGAATCATTAATGACACGCTAAGGTTAAGCCCAAGTACAAAAACAAGCAGTGATTTATTGGACCAAAGTATTAACATAAATTATACATGTACAAAGCAATTTCAATAAAATTGTTTAGATCTGTCACAAGGCATATGGCTAATTGCCAACTTGTAAGCCAGCCACAATGACAAGCAAACCAGACCCATCTTTAACAGAGAGTTCTAATTGATTCTATTTTAGTGTATACCTGTGGTGCCTTGAGTGCTGACTTGTTGCTGATACTGCAAAGGCATAAACAAGGACAAAGATAATCATAAATAGATACTGTACATACATGTGTGTAACTCTTACTAACCAAGTTCAAGGTCTGTACTACACGTTTTTTAACGGGGCCTAAGCTAAATTTCCTTAGCATGCATTCAATATGAAAGTCCCTTGGAACACAAAATACCTGCAATGCCAACACTAATAATT
>OX421456.1:14042325-14044825 GCA_949126865.1 Montipora capitata | reverse complement strand
TCTGAGGATGTACAGCTGTAAGCAATACCAGATTGCGAGAACATTGTCTCAGACATTGTGTTAGCTTGAGTTTTTGTTTATGTTATTAGACTCATCGTTCACATGTATTAAATTGTCATCATTGTGATTGAATGTTATGTTACTAGCCTTTTAAAAGCATGCATTACAATAATACTGGTGTTTAGGTCACCTTATAATTCTGATTTCGTCACTGCTTTCTGATTTTTTGTCTCTTGCCCAGAATATGGAAACAAAGTTGCCCGCCCAAATATTGCTATTTTCATTTATTCGGATTTTTTAATGCTCTGTTCTTTGCATCCAGAGTGATACAGTTTCGCTCAAAAGACCTAGTTCTTGTAACCCTTTCTCCAGTTTTTACATGTCAGACAACAATAAAGAAGTTGCTAAAATTATTTTAAGTTAGTTCATTGATAACTGTAAGACCTGTGGTCATAACAGCAAACTTACAGTCATCATAACACTGAGTCTGAGAATCAAATCCAGAGAACAATGATGGAAAAAACCCGCGCATGTTGCATCAGGGTGCAATAATGGCTAAATCAGAGAATACCAAGATCAGAGCTTGAGATAAACTATTACTTCGAATATTCAACTATACGACTTCAGATTTAAGATTCTCCAGTTTTTCAGATTCTACAATTCATCCAGAAGAAAAAAAAAACGGGAATGAACGTTAGAAGCCCATGTATGCCCCGTTCTCAAAACATGTGCAAGGAAGAAAATTTCAGTGCAGCATAGAATAATGGTAACATGAAGTGGTAATTTGAGAATCAGAAGAATCATACAATCGGAGACTTTTCTCTAGATGGAGAGTTAAAATTGGAGAATAGGGAAAATTGTTCAATTGAAGAACTTTCACTAGATGCAGTGGTAAAATCAGCGAATCTGAGACGTTTTGCTATGGAAGTCGTAAAATCAGAGAATACAATCGGAGAGCATCTCTGCGGCTAAATGGGAGAACTGCGCCTAAATTGGCTCTTCTATTGTCTGATTTAAACATTATCGCACCATTCTTGAGTTTTGCCCCCACTATGCTTACAAGTCTTTCTCCACTTGAACAGGATGCAAAGTTCTCAAAAGCTTAACACGTCTTACCTGTTTTGTTTTGGGGGATTGTCATGCTTGGCATAAGAAGCAGTGACAATTCGATCATCAATGGTAAAGTGTGGTTGCATGTTAGAAATGATCTCTAGCAATTGACTTGCTTCCTGTGTAAAAAAAAAAATGGCACACATTGTGTATGTGTGGTAGTGCAGTAACTTAACACTTTGACACCCAAACCGGCCTGAAGTGGCCAGACTTGGTATTTTACTCTGTTTAACGCCAGACGATTTCTCTCGTCAATGGGGAACCCCCGAGAGTCAATGGATTAACAGTGCTTTATTCCATAACCTTCAACTGAGCTGTGTTTTGTTTTCCCAGGAGATTCAAGTTGTCTTTTCGCAATATGTAGCTCTAATAGTACACGCTATTGTTTTAGTATTGTAATCATTATAGTGCCATGCTAGATGTCCTAGATGTCTAGCCCCCTCAGAGGACACGTGGTTACTAGTAAAATACTAAACCCAGAAAGACTGAAGAAAATAAAAGAGAATCAAGAAACATTGGCTTCAAGGCTGTCATGAAGTTCTCTTCAACTTCTTTTCCACAGCAAGCTTAAGCGTATATTCTGAGCTTCTGACAGCTTTCCATGACAAACGTTCACGGAAGTCAATCCCTGTCCAGATGGGGTTAGTATATGGATGGTAGACCTCAAAATACACAACTTGCTGTCAGAAGCAAAGGACCAGAAATTCTATTTTAATGCTAAAACATGCGAACTAAGAAAGGTAAAGATTTTGTTAGCCTGCTTTATGCAAAACAAAGAAATAAACAAAAGTAAATAAATATTGATACACAGCTTTTTGGAAGAGCAGAAGGAAGTTTTTAGGCCAGTCTAATCAAGAATAAAAAAATTTGAAATCAGCAACAAAATTTGCGACATGAAAACAACATAAATTTTGTGCCAAGAATATAAAACGTTACCATCAGCAAAAAACATTTTTGGTACATGTTTGCTATGCTCAATTTTTCTATTGTACTTTTGGCTGCACAAGTAAATCACAGAATCGAAAGTGGCATTGATTCTAGCAGCCACCTGTGATCAAGTTACCTTGTGTGTTACTAGCAACTCATGAAACAAAGGATACATCTGTAACAAAATGACAGCTGGACACTGAGTTTTTGTATCTGTTAGCTTGATTTTTTTTTTCAGGTGTTATAAAGTTCAACAAGAAATGTGCAAATTCAACACAAAGATCACAATTCTCCAACTCTTGAGGTTGACCATTGTTTCTGCAAAGTCAAATTCTCTCACCAAGGTTATTTATCATCAGGTAATCTCATCGTTTTGGTAATAGAACCTGCTTTATTATTCATCAGCGTCACAAATTCTTGCTGATTTTGGGGCTCATTTGTTGAAATTCAATCATGCTTCCAA
>OX421456.1:14019825-14034825 GCA_949126865.1 Montipora capitata | reverse complement strand
CATTCGACATTTTCAGAGGTTTCTTTCAACACAAGTATTGTGGGCTCATACACACCGCTGACAACACAATGCAGCGCGACGATTTTGCGACTAAATTTTGCAAAATTGTGAGTACATTTTTGTATCGTCGCAAAATTGCGACTGGATTTTTTCGCTAATTTCAAGCCTTGCAACTGGGGCATCCTAGGGTCTTTCAGGTGTCAATGGGTTAAGAGTACTGTGCCATTGCATTGACCTGTGCAAAAACAAAAGGTGGGTCATATATTAATAATAATAATAATAACAATATTAATTAATTAACCCATTCACCCCAAAACCGGCCATACTCTGTTGAACGCCAGACGATTTTTTCTTGTCAATGGGGAACCCCCAGGAGTCAATGGGTTAATGTTAATCAGAAGCAAACCTGATACATCCTTTGGTGCTCCACATTTAAAGCAACTGAGACGTCTTTTAGAAGAAAAGTTCTGGCCTCCACACTGTAAATTGAAAATGTCCACTGTTCAGTAAAACTTTTCTTTCTTTTAAAACATTATGGCCAAGACAGCAAGAATTAAAATTCACTAATCAGCAAATACCTCAGGTGCAACAGATCTGAAAACTCAGATTTGAGATACACTGCATAATTTTGTTGACAGTTATTATATTACAAAATTGTTTTGGTTTTTGTCAAAAATAATAATCTCACACAAACTTGCATTAATTTTGAGCCTTCAAAAATTTCATGCAAAAAAAAAAAATTTGAACATACTTTAACCCTTTGACGTCCAAACCGGTCTAAACCGGCCAGACTTACTCTGTCTAACGCCAGACGATTTTACTGGTCAATGGGGAACCCCTGGGAGTCAATGGGTTAATTTACTGGTATGCAATGAACTGATACAGGCCCTAGTCACTGGAAACAAAATTTGGAGGCGACATTATTTTGACATCCAGTTTTCATTCAACAACACTTACATCAACAGATGCCAGAGAAAAAACTTTCTAACAAGTACTGTAAAAATACACATACTGTATCAATTACCCTTTATAATAATGATTCTTCAGAAATTATTCTATCATGAACAATTTACTTATAAATCCTTTTAACTTTTTCAATAGTACACATGTATCCCACCTTGCTACATATCCAGTCTTTTTCAATAACTGCATTTGCAGCTGTTCTTGGGCGACTATAGTCGATGCACACTGTGTGTCCACGAACATAATATCGACCCTACGTGGATGCAGCAAAAGGAACCAGTGTTAGAACAGCCTCCGCCTATTAAGGTGATTCCTCAGTATTGCACTGCACATCCTGTACTCAATATTTATAAATTGGTCAAATTGGTAACATTGTAAATATGGCGTAAGTCAATCATACACATTGGAAACACTGCACAAAACCTACATAAACAGCAACCTCAGCTAAATTCGAATACAGTACACTAGCAAAAATGTCAACCAGCCATTTACAGTGAGAGAAAAAAACACTGTAAATACAATTATTTATTGTGTACTCTTGCAATAAAATATTCAATCAAGTGAAGCGATGATCCTCGCAGTTACATGTACAGTGTATGAACACAATTTTAGCACTTGCATAGAGAAGCCTGAAAATTTCAGGACTTCAATGGGTTTGTCCTCGTGACTCAATGCCGGTGCAACACTCTAACCAACTGAGCTATGAAGCCACTGATGTTGGGAGCTGGTCATTTTTGTGGGTTCAAATGTTCCTGTGATGAATGAATCAATGAATGAAATGATGTATATGAAGTGAATCATAATTATATTAAACTGCTTAAAACATACCCTGTGTCGCTCTTTCCACTCTCTGGCTTCAAAGACACTTTTGAATTCCAAAAAGCCAAATCCTCTAGAATCACCTGATATAAAAAAGTATTTTGAGAAATAAATATTGAGACAGCCAGTAGGAAGGCCTAAGAAAAAGTGGAGCGGGTGTGTGACAGAGGATATGAATATATTATTAAAAACTGTATCATTGGATAATGCAATTCGAGAGTTTTGATTGGCTAAGCCATCATGGGTTATGAACCATTATACCATGATCTACAAACATGGCAAGCATACGTGTGATTTTTTTGGCCTTTTTATTTTTATTGTAGTCTAGTTTTCTATATTTTGGGGCGTTTTTAATAAAACAATTATTCCACTTGCGCTTGTTGGATATGAGATGATTATAGCCAACACGGCGCTACGCGCCGCGTTGGCTATCTATCATCTCATACCCAACGCGCGCTCATGGCATAATTGTTAAATATTTATTGGGAATACAGGAATTTATGGTACAAGATCAACAGATGTGGAGTACAGTCATTGTCCGTCCAACCCCAATGGGAAAATATGGACGTTAAATGACAATGATGATGATGATGAAATACTGAAGTAAAGGTACATGTATAAATGCTGTAAGACTTTTCCATACAACCAACCTGCAACTTATTCTAAAATAGTGATTTTGAGTTGGTTGAACTTTTGGACTTTCACTCTTGTAACCAATGTTAAGATTTACGCAACATGTACATTACAAAAGGAAGTGATCCTGGCACTTAAATTGTAACTGGACAATTTAACCAATAATTACCGGGTATTGCCTGTTATAGAGAGCTCAAAAATTCAGGTGGATTCCACTTGAACCCACCCCACCTTTATTCATCAGAGGTCACAGGTTCCAATGCTGTTAAACCACCTCAGTTATTGTTCTGCCCCCAGTTGTTCAAATGATGGATAGTGCTATCCGCTGGATAAATCACTATCCACTGGATGACTCAATCGGTTTTGCTAGTGTTTATCCGCTGGATAGTGATTTATCCGGTGGATAGCGCTATCCATAGTTTGAACAACTGGGGCCAGGTGTCTATGACAGTCAAGTGCTTAAATTGTCCAGTTAACCCTTTGACTCCCAAACCGGCCTAAACCAGCCATACTTAGTATTTTACTCTGTCTAACGCCAGACAATGTTACTAGTCAATGGAGCCATGAAATAATTCAAGCCGGGGAAAAATTCACGCCGTGAAATAATTCACGCCTTGACAAACAAAGTCCTCCTCAAACTTAATTAATTTCATTATCGATACGTTGTTGGGTTTGGATTTCTGGCAGATTTCGAGTGCGAAAGAACCATTGACATGAACCTTTTGATGATCATTAACTTTTGTCTACTATAAAGTTGACTTGACTCAAGTGAAGAAACATGCACGCTGGCGAATGGATTTTGCGAGCATGTGAGTGCTGAGCATTTTCCGGCAAGGACGAGCAGTGATCTGAACCTCTTTTCGAGATCACCAAGCAGAAAATAAATTATGAGCATTAATCTTTGGGGCAACTTGGAAAATCACATCAACTCGCTTAATAGTATGTTTTTATTTAAGTGCGCCAAATGGGGCGACTAACCACTAAACATACACTTAAAATCCAAACATATTACAATGTACAAGTACTCTTTCCTAGAATCTGAGGCTGCGAGCAGCGCATATTTTACGAGAAAATCAAACAACATTATTCCCCAAAATTTGCCAGCACTTGTAACAAGATTTTCCGAACATTTTTGTCAAGGTTTGTATTTCATCAAAGTGAAAATTAAAATCGCTTACCATTCAATAAATTGAGTCAAGAAATTGACACGTGGTATCAGAGTAATGTAACTTAAGAACCACTCTGAATTTCAGGGCTGTGCGATATTCTGAACTCAAGTTATTCGCCACAATTATATTATTTAGTATGGAGACGCGCTCTGTTAAACTGGAAGACAGTCTTGGAGACAATTCTTGTCACCTCTTGCCAGTTTTCACTGTCACACCATCATCAACACCATTCACCAAATAAAGTCAACAATTAACGAGATGAAAGAAGATGAATATTGAAAGAGTCTCGCAAAGGTTCAGGTCTGTGCCATGTTTTGTGCAGGAGATATTCGAAGAAATGTTTTACTCGGCTCGAAATCAAATTTAAAAGGCTTTCCATGGATACGCGCAAATATGGCGGCCGGAGGCTAACAAAAATATATGTCATCGAGTTTTGCCATAAAAAGCCTATAGCCATCTTCTGAAAGCTCATAAAGATCTATGTGAGTACTTATTCTCATGCAAGGACTGTTTAGATTGCAAAATCTCACCGGATAAATCACTTTTTTAACTTACATGACAGCATTCTTGGCCGCAGAAGGGATTTAACATCCACATCAGTGGATGTCAATTTCATTGCATCTTTCTGACCAAACCAATTGATTATGCAGAATTGAGAAGAATCCCTCGTATGGTGTCTAGTGCACTTTTGGATGCTTCCCTCTCCTCCTAAACTGATTTTTTTCAGTGTATTTAATTGTTTATGCTATTGGAGAAACTGTAATAAATAAACTGTTTTGCTCGGTAGCGTAATTCGTGTCAGTCTTCACTTTCATCCAAATTATAGGTCGTCGTACCAACTTTGATTTCGCCGAAAATAACGAAACGGTGCCCCATAAAAACTTTTCACACAAGAGAAGATATACCGTAAATACCATTATTCGATTTCCGAAGCAAAACATTGTTTATCCTTGTTTACTGCAATTTTAATTCCAAAACCAGACCACGAAATTTTCCTGTTATTCTGGATGGCGTAGCAACATAATTTCACTGCGTAGCCACATAATGTCACGGCATGAAAATGAGTGACTTCATTATTTTCACGGTCTTCGATTTCACGCTGTGAACTTTTTCACTGAGCATAGTGAAAAGAATTGGAGCAAGTTGAAAATTAAATCTTCCTATTTGAAACTAATCTTTCTCTTAACATTGACATAGAAAGGAGATTTGGTAGGCGAAATGAACACCAAAGATTTTAGAAAAAATGGCTTGATAAATAACCCACCATCTTGAAAACATTTGCCAGGTTACTAAGCTATTGAGATTGTTTGAGTGAAACAAACATTGGTGCGCTCTACAATAAAATGCCCGATCTACAAAGTTACATGTATGTTCTAAGAGGCTTGTTCAGAGGTTTGTATTTAACCCACTCACACTTTATTACTCCAAACGTTGCTGTTGACAACGAAATGCCCAGCCGAGCTGATCAAACATGTACACAAACACAATCAGAACTTGTTTTGGAAAGCTAGAAAGTTGATTATGCAGATTTTTATAGGCAATTGTTATGCTAGTTATCTTCTAAATCTAGGGCTACATATACCAACCAGCTTTATTTGTACCAATCTAGTATAAGTCGAGGGCAATATTTTTGGGCTGATTTTTTGGTCATAAAAGGTCGTCTTACACACACGGTATAGAGCGTTTTCACTCGCGTGACCAGCAGCCATATTTGAATACTGAAACAAAAGGAACTATTTGCATAAAAATAGAGTTAAATTCCCGGAGGATTAATTTGGTATACCATCATGGCCGCCATTCCTTTGTGTTGGAACACCAACATGGCAGCCGTGACGTCATATGGTAACGCTCTATATTCAAGATCTTCCCTAGATCACACCACAAAATTATTTCATATGAAATAAACAAGTTGTACTTAATCTACACAAATACTAATTTTTACCAGATCTGTGCCGAACGATTCTAATATCCAAAAACTCTGTGCCATCTCTCTGAAGAGCTTCAATCATCTAAATTCAAAATAGAATAATATTCTTAATTCAGTTAAGATTAGTTATGTGGACATTTTGAGTGAAATGTATTGTACAAAATACAGTGTATGATCATGTTTAATCGAACTGGCAAACGAACATGAAAATGAAAGTTACAGTAGATGGATCATTGATCACAGTTACATTCATGAGCAACTTACTGTAAGCAATGCAAGCAAGCCTGAAAATATGCAAGCATCAACTGAATTCAAACACATGAGCAAATTGAACCCACAAATGAGGAGCTCTTAGCTGGCAAAATAGCTCGATTGGGATTTGTAAAGCAAGTACAGTGCAATCACATGGCCATGGATTCGAAACCCGTTCAAGCCAGGATCTTTTAGGCTTCATCTCACCTAGTCTACAGTACCGCTCAAAAGTTACCACCCAAGTGCAAGACGAGAGTCTTGTCTTGCGAGACAAGTCTCTCGCCTCTCGAGATGAGAGTCTACAATGAGCGACAAAAGTGTTGAGACACTTGGCAGTAAAACTTGATTTTCTGCGTCTTGGATACATTTCCCCCCTTTCCCCCAAAACAATGTTGATTTTTCTATTTCTTCGACTGCACAGACCACAGCGCCTACACAACACTGAATTGGGGGGCCGGGGGTATCAGAGAATTAACACTAGATGCAAATAAAATAGAACAAATGCTTAAGTATCGAAAAGCGTCTTTTCCTAAGAGTGTCTCAACTACTTTTGTCGCTCATTGTAGTCTCTAGAGACAAGACTTTAATCTCATGAGACAGTTCGAAAAACTGTAAGTGCCTGCATAAACAAAAACTTTCTTAAGATTAACATGTTTAAGACGACACTCACGCTTCAAAACATAACACTTGACCCTAAAGTTTTAGGTCAAAATGCGGTTGGCATTGGTGTATTATTGTCTTTGTGTGTCAACATCTGCTCGTGAAATCTGCATACATGTACTTTAAACCAAAGTTGATTTTGAGAATAAATGTTTTGATAAACTTGCGTTGCAGCATGCAGTTGGTGGTGGTGTATTTATTGTCTTTGCATGCCAACATTTAAATCTCAAATCTGCCCGTGAATTTCTACTTACACCATACTTTGATTCGAAGTTGCTCATCTAATAATATTGTGGTAATCCGTCTAATATTCATTTTATATAATTCAAACTGTATTATTATTTTCTTTTATTAACATCTCATCAACTTACATCCTCTTCTTTGAAGTCCTTGTCCAATCCATGTAATATGACCACAGATGTTGGTTCATCTTGTTGACTGTCCATCCACTTTCTGTCATCACCATCCCTGTCTCGTCGATGGTGTCTACTGCGGGAATATTCCCTGTCCTCCAAGTCTCTATCACGATCACTGCGATCATGCTGTTCATGAACAATATTAATTATTTAAAATTACTGCAATTTATTTATTTAATCTTCTTGAAGATAAAAAATTAAGTATATTTATTGGTTGTAATGAAACCGTTTGACTTAAGAAACCGCATGTGTGTGTATGAGAGTTACAAAAAAGGAACTTGTAAAAAAAAAAGATGTACATGTAAAGTTCTTTTCCTTGATTTAAAGACAAAACCTTGATAATGTTAGTATCAAGAGGGTTAGGGAAACCACTAAAGATCAACATGCACTTCCTTCATCAAGCTACTGAAATTGATTTTTTTTTTGCAAATATAACTGAATGCCAAAAAGTAAAAGTCTAAATTTACAAATTAAACAATGACAGTAAAAAACAAGGAAAATTTGTACAACTTCATCATGGTGATGATCGTCTGTATCACTCCTTGGTCTGTTCCATTCTTTACTATATCCTGCGTGATCCTTGTTCTCGTAGTCCCAGTCACGATCCCTCTCATGTCCTCTCTCACGATCTCTATCTTTGTCGTAGTCTCTGTCACGTGATCTCCGAAAATCTCTTTCCCGGTCAAACTCATCATCACTATTTCGGTTGTAACGATCTTTGTGCCGATCTTCTCTGTCACGTTCATAGCGATCACTATCACGAGACCTATGCCTCTCTCTGTCGCGATCTCTTCCATTTCTATCTTTTCCACAGTCACTATCACGGCTTCTGCCAACATCTCTTCCACGTTCCCTTTCTCTGCAATAATCTCTATCACGACCAAATGGGTCAGGCCCATCCCTCCGCCTTGATTCTGGACTTCTTCGCCTCTCCTCTCGTGAGTCTGTCCTTCCATCCCTAAATCGACTCAACTCGCGGCCAATGTTGCGTTCTAGATCACGGTCTTTCCCATCCTGAGTGGAGTAACTGCTTCTGTAGTCTGAACTTCGTCGCAGATCACTGGAAGGCTCTGTAATCCTGCATCAGTATTTCAAACCAAGGATGCAAGCCATAAGTATTAATGAAATATTGTTTTAATGACTTTACTCACCTTGGGAATACACAAACAATCTTTGACTTTCTGATCTTTTCGACACCCAGTTACTTACAGTGTACAGAGCACTGATGGCACATAATGGAAATTTCTGAGCTCAAAGGCAGCATTATCCAGACAAGCAAATTTCTCACCAAAAGTTTATGCTGGTCAGAACTTGGTTTTTGTTTTTACCACACCAAATTTGTTGATGAAGCACAATGCTTAGTGCTCTTTCAGCACTTTACATGTAGGCAAAATGAGTGAACACCCCTTGCCAGCCAAAATACGAATCCATCACAATCGGCCAGGTATTATTTCTAGCGATGTGTTTACAGTAAAAGGACCTCGTGAAAGAACTTTAAATTATTTCGACTTGTCTTCTCTACATGAAACCTAAAAGCAACACGAATCAGATAGATATAAAGTTCAGAACCTTTCAGCGGTGTCTTGCCGCCTTTCGTCCATTTTGCAAGCGTCTGATCTAAAAAATTGAGGCGATGGATCCCTCGATAGACGAAGAACAACCTAGAACTCTTGTTCGAGCCACTGTGCGTGACCTGCAATATGAGGATAAATCAAAACTGCTCAGTAAAAAGATCTGGCGTAGATGTCGCGGTTCACTGCGGCCAACAGAACCTTAGACGAGGACACAAAGGACACGAATCCGACGAAAAAAGGTTGCGAAAGAAAGAGTCCGCGGAGGTACACGTCCACCCTGGCGCTAGGCGATCAACTCTAGCTCTCCGTGCTTTCATGCTCCCAACTTAAATGTCGGTCCTAAACCACTCCGAGCTCAAAGCCTGCAAATAAAGAGTTTGTTGATACATTTGTCTGCAATTCCACCTCAAGTGAATACAAACCTTCAAGTTTCGCAGGAAACTGTAGCAGAATTTCAACCCGAAACCGTAATATTTTCACGGCACACGAGGGTTTAGCGAAATTCAAGGGGTAGCAGTGAGTGGTTACAAAGGTAATTTGACTGGTTACCAAGCTGGCTTCCTGCGCATGTTCCAAAATAAAAACAAGATGGCGGACGAAGTAAAGGATGATGGTTTGAAGGTATGGTACGAAAAAGGGGATTTTTCGAGTACATTCTCCTCCGTTTGAGGACATTCACTTTTCCTGTATTATCTGTGTTCAACTTTTATGAGGTGACATACATTTTATTGGTAGAATGAAAGTTGCATGTACTGTAAAATCATATAGCGGCTAAACTACAGTGAAGCGACAAGAGACAGCGCCTAACCCAAGCCAAAACGTTCCAATGCACGCAAAATTGACCATTTGTGGGTTTGTAGCACTGATATACACTGTTTAAGCCTACGCACTTGTTCAAGAATGGTTTGCTTTTATAAAATGTTTGTTTTTTTGTCATTTTTTTAAAGTATGATGTAAGCCACCCGTCATGTAATTTTCATGAAATTTTGAGGGAACAAGTCGTGGGTGACGCGCTGTCTCCAGTGTCATGTAAACTGTAGGGCCACTTAGGGATATATGTTAGAGTGGCTCGGCGGCCCGCCAGTTAAGACTGAAGAGATTGTATATTTGCTGCTTGATGGTTGATCACTTACGGATCAGGTCAGGTAGAGTGGCTCGGCGGCACGCCAATCAAGAAGAATGGGTGTATCTGGCTCGACGGCTCATCACTTACAGGTCATGTTAGATTGATAGAGTGGCTCAGTAGTTTGCCAGTCTAGAAGAATGACTGGATGCGAATCGAGGGCTCGTCACAATAGAGTCAAATTGAAGATAACGTGACCCAGCGGCCTAAGCGCTCGTTTCAGTGATCAGGCCTGAGCACTCTTAAAATTTTAGCTTTCAATTTAGGGTTTGGTTAACTACACTTTTTACGAGATTGTGTGAAGAATATAGCACTCATTTACTGATTAAGTGCTGTTTCAGTGATTAGGTCTAAGCACTCCTTGAAAAGTTTACTGTGTAGCATTCTTTGAAAACCCAATTTGACTGACTACCCATTGAGCCATTCAAAGATACACCTTACTTGTTCTTGACTGATGAGCCACCAAGCCTGCCACTCAAAGATACATCTAACTCATTCTTTAAAAATTCAGTTTGACTGATGAGCTGCCTAGCCATCGTGCCACTCAAAGATATATCTTATACTAGTCCTTTAAACATCTAATTTGACTGGCAAGCCTCCGAGCCACTGCCAAATTCAATTACGGCTTCAAAAATGGCCCTGTATTCTGTAGTTGCTCCATTATAGCAAAACTTTTTCAGAACAAAACTGTAGCTTTTGTCCATTCCATCAAAAATCCACACCTCCAATGGTTGAGATCAATGCATTAAGAATTCCCCCCAGCCCACCTTGGAAAGTAAGTATCCTTATTTACCCTTGGATTTTTAGAGTAGCTAGTAGCTAATATCTCTGAACTGTGAACAGAACAACTTTGTCTTTAACAATCCCAACTTGCCGGAGGCAAACCAGTTGGAACAATCCAAAGATCAAATATCAAAGTGCTGACAAAATGACTTGTCAGAAAAAGTTTCGTACATGTATTTCCCCTTACAAAAAAGCACCATACCATACGGCCCATTGTTAGAGGGGTTGGAGATAAAAATATTATGCTTCTAGAATCAATCTATTATGCTCCTAGAATCAATCAGTAACCAGCAATCCCTGGAACCCAGCCATGAACCCCCACACCAGGCATCCAGGCACCGGTCACACTCAGTCTGATATACAGTGGAAGTTGGGAGGGGAGGGGGGGGGGGGGAGCAAAAGTCCAACTGGACGAGCATGGCACAAAGTGGCTGGCAAAATGAGTGATGAATTGCCACATGGTTAGACGACTGAACGGGCATGCGTCTTTGTCAAACACTGATGACCTCTCAACTGACCAAGACCACTACCACACTTTGTTGTTAATTTTGTTAAACTGCATTTGAATTTACAGCACAAAGAGGTAGCTCGTATATTTAACAACTTACCTGAAAGACAAGCAAAGGTCAATTACTTATTGGCCTCACAAGAGAAGGCAGAAGCTGCAAAGGTGAATCAGAACATTACATAACTGTATAACCAGATTGGATCATTGAATTTTGCGGCTGGTATTTTTTACAGGTCACAGGCCACCGGTCAAAGGTCATTGTTTTACCAATATATAAAATTTCCTACACATTCATAAAAGCTAACCTCAGGTCTAATTAGGCCTAAAGAAAAGTTTTTTGGCCTAAGGTTAGCTTTTATGAATGCTCAGGATACTTTCTATATTGGTAAAACAATGACCTGTGACCTGTGGCCTGTAAAAAATACCGGCCGTAAATTTTGCTAGTGTAATGGTCAGTCCTTGAATTTGCATTGTGTTTGTAGAGCATAATATGTTAATTCACCCAACTTCTAAGATAGGGGCCTGGGTACTACTCTGTCATCCCACGTTGCTCTCATTTAGTTTCCTTGTCATTCTGTAACAAGAATCAGTGACATTAAAGGCATGTACTCGTGAAATGGATGAACTCCTATCTAGTTTGTTTCTTTTGAATGCAGGAAGAGAAGACAAAGAAAGATGATGTCACCTACTGTATCTGCCAAACAAGTGATACCAGCCGCTTCATGATGTAAGATTTTGACAAAAGTGATTGGTGCATCCTACATGTGTACCTTCCTGGTTGCATTGTCAGTGTTCATAAAGTCTTCATCGTCATCATCATCGTATCATGATTAATAGCAACCTTCATATTTTACTGACAATACAACATTGAGTGCAAAAATGAGTTTCCAATTTCAGACTGCAGTATTTGTGGCTAATGAACACTAAGTCCCTGCCTCTTGTTAATCTTGCTAGAAGAAAGCATTAATAATTATTTTCATCAATTAAAGGAAAAAAGTAGCCAATGCTTTTCATATCTTGTTGGCCCTTACTGAAGGCATTCCATTGCTACATGTACATGCACTCTTGGGAAGTAAAACGTCAACTAACCCTATACTTTGTCTCTTCCATCATCCCTACCATCATTAATAAAGGCACTCTGACTGCCTCAGGTATAAGCCATCTCTCTCCTCTTTCTGTCCTGTACATACACTATGAAGAACATGTATTAACCCTTTGACGTCCAAACCGGCCGAAACCGGCTAGACTTAGTATTTTACTCTGTCTAACGCCAGACGATTTTACTCGTCAATGGGGAACCCCTGGGAGTCAATGGGTTAATTATTATCACTTTCTAGGGCATTTTTGGCACATTTGGGGGGCCTAAAATGTAGAATTTGGTGGGCTAAAATACATTTTAGTATGAAATTGTGCAATTGTGCAATTATAATATTAATTTCAGCACTTACAAATACACTTTATGGAACTTTCCTTTCATCTCTTGCAATTTTTGAAAACCCAAATGGCAAGATTTTGTAATTTCTTGCCAGCTTTGCTTGATGTTTTATTTTCATTGAGGGAAAATAAGTCTTTCAACTTGTAAACACCGGTGTCTGACATTTGCAGACTGCAGACTAACCCTAAATTACAATTACGGGTTCTTAGACTTAAATAATGTTTATCAGCGCTATTTGAAATGGGTGCTTAGACTTAAATAATGTTTATCAGTGCTATTTGCAGGCAGTCTGCAGTCTGCAAATGTCACACACTGTGTAAACACCTGCGTGATTGTTCTAGACTGTTTTGTTGTCTTTTTAAAAAGTTTGTATTTCTTAATGTCCTCCAGAGTGATAATAACAGTAATACAGTTTATGTTCTTGGGCATAAAATATTTAATACGTTTTGGGCCTTCCTTAGAGCTCATTTTAACCCTCGCCTAACGACCCGGGCTAAAATGGGTCTGAGTCAGGCCCAAAACATATTAATTTTTATGCCCACGAACATAAACTCTATAATTGTTTTAGTACTCCATTTTCTTTCACTTGTCACACCTCATGAGTTAAGAATTTCAAAATATTATTGTAGTGTAATCAATCATGGCAATCATGTCACGCACAGTGTACTTAATTAGGACTTCCTTTGTTTTACAGCTGTTGCGATAAATGTGATGAATGGTTTCATGGGGATTGTATTGGTATCACCAAGATGGAAGCAAAGGACATCAAGCAGTATTATTGCATACAGTGTTTAGGTTGGCTGGTTACCTTTTGTTGTCTTAAAAAATAACTTTTTATAGCAATGTGTAATTGAATTGTAATGACTACATGCCAGCACAGGTACATGATACTGTAAGATGCATCATGCACCACAGTATTAGAGGTACCTCCTTACCCTTTCTCTTCTTCTTCTTCTTCTTCTTCTTCTTCTTCTTCTTCTTCTTCTTTTTCTTCTTCTTCTTCTTGTTCTCCTTCTCCTCCTCCTTCTCCTTATCCTTCTCCTTCTGACAGCTACTCATCTGTTTCATTAGCCACTGGTCTAGTGATCTTTTAAATCTATGAGCGAGGCTCATACGTTAGTAGCCCAGTTCCTCTGCATGTTCCACACTAACACTTCACTGCACTTTTACAACAGGGAAAGAATGATGGCAACTGCACTTGCAGGACAAAAATGGTCTTTTACTTTGACTCATACAATTCACATTGAAAAAAATGACTGTTTCAACACCAGCAGACAGGATTCTTTCCATCTTAGCTAGGCACAGGTTGCGATAAAGAAATTTTCAAAATTAATAATAAATTTTTGTCTCTTTTCAGATAGTGATACAGATCTTTTCATAAAGTATCGAACCAAGAAACCAAAACCAGAAAGGACAGAGATGGTAAACTCAGGGAAAAAGGAGAAACAGAAAATGAGCAAAGATGAAGTGAGATATGTGATTGTTGTTTAAATCTTTGGAGATGAGCCTTATTAACCACAATGTTGCTGATTGCAATTGGGTGCCTGAGACATCTAGGAGCTTAGAATGCGATTGGCAGCCAGCCCCTAGATGAAGAGCCATGACTTGAAGACAGGCCCCTTTCACACTGATAAACAAAAAAATGCAGCTGCTCTAGCAGTAACAAACACTATAAAAAAGAAACAGTGATTTATCTTCATTTGTGATTGGTATATACAGTACCGCTCAAAGGTAAGTTGACAGTCTCGACTTGATCCTCGAAACTTGATTCTCGCGTCGCGAAGGTTGAGACGTTCCAGTTTCGAGACGCGAGAATCGAGGCTCGAGAATCGAGAGTCGAGAATCGAGAGTCGAGAAAGATGGACTTTGGAATATGCATAAACTCGAAAAGAACTTGAGAAAGCGATTTATATCTCGAAGAAATGAACAATTCCGCGAATGGAGCCTTTGTACGCAATATTCATGTCGACTCTAAGCAAGCTTTGAATGTTCTTGGCCCGCGAAAAAAACATTATCTTCATTATCCTTCGGCATGTAGAAAAATAACGGCACAATCTTATTCGCTTGTTCTGAAAAAAATACACGAGTTTTCAATGCGTTCCCCAGGCACAAACCCAGTCACAAACTAGCAAAATGACCACGGACGTGTGTATATATATATATATATAAACCAATCGCAAATGAAAATAAAATACCGTTTCCTTTTTATCCACCTATATTTCAATCAAATTCAGTGATCTTCTATGGGCTGACTAACTAACCATTAACGTACATGTACAATGCTTTTTAGTTACATTATCTCCTGTGTGCACCCATGCATGTATTTATTTTCTGTTCTGGGCATAGAAACCACCATTCTCATTCAGTCCCTGTGGCTTCAATGTTCCCAATTTGTACACCCATTGTCCTTCCTTGTCACGCAACTCTTTCTCTCCTTTGGCCCTGTCTATCAATTGTATACTCACATGTTCTAAACCTAAGTGTCCCAGACTATGAAACTGTTGGTAAAGAGAATAATCATTACTCTTATTTTCCAAACACAATCTAAAATGTGCATTGATCCTACTCCTGTGATTATGAAAACTTAACCGAAAATTAGTGGTAGAGGATCCAACATACTGAATGCCACATTTCCTACAAGTAATGAGATAGATCACATTGAGTTGCAGTTCAAGTCATAATTTATGCTGAATTCCTTTCCAGTGGATCTACTGCAAAAAGTTCTTCCCACACATAGC
>OX421456.1:14012325-14017325 GCA_949126865.1 Montipora capitata | reverse complement strand
ATGTAAAGTAGAACTAAGTACCATCACAAAGACTTCTCACTTAGACTCACTTTGAAGAGGAGGCAGACATGAACTCGGAAATGGCCTATTATTATGTCAGTGTTTCTAACCTTGGGTATCCTGTGCACAGGGTGAGCTTTAGCAAATTTTAGTTTTTTCGTTCGTCAGCTTTTTCAGCCAGGGCCATCTTGAGTTACGTCATGTGTGCAAATAACAATTTGAACAACTCCAAATTGGATGGTGAAAATACTAATAAATTGTAATTATTGGACACCTACGCCATTTGCGCGTCAATCATTTGCACTTGGATGGGGTTTTCCTTGCTGTTTCTGTTTCTTACTGTTTGCAAAACAAGGTATTCAAAGATCTTTTATCCTCGCATTTAGTTACAGTTACAATTAATTGGTAATTGGACTTTGTGTCGTACAATTCACGGGTAATTGTGCTCGTAATTTCAAATCGGCCGAGTGTGCGATTTTCAAATTACTCACCTGATTATTCCCTGAATTGTACTCCACTTACGGTAGTCCTATTACTTTTATTAATTTTTTTCCCGGTGTAATATACATGGAAAAATGTGATTTCCTATACTAATAATATTTTTTATTGTGAGTACATTAGTTAAAGATTGTTGTTATAGCAGAAACTGGCTCCTTTCTTTCATGAACGTGTATAATTTGCAGATTTGCCAATACAGGAGGAACTGACAAAATATTTCAACTTTCATTTTATATCCTGGTCTACATAGCTCTGAGTATTTACTGTAGCCGTTCCTGTTGTTACTTACCAGGTCCTTTTGAGAGGAGGTACAATATACAGAGACATGTTGAAGGAAGAAGAAGCTAGAAGGGAGGGGGACCCTTTTTTTGAAGTCGAGGTACAAAGCAAAAACTATTCTTCCAAAATAATTTTCTGTTTGCAGTGGTTAAATGTTGTGTTTAATTTTTCTTTTATTTCTTGATTTTAAGTTGTCGTTATTTCTTTCTCACATTATGTTTTCTTAATTTTATAATAAAATTTCTTTTTTATCAATGGTTGTATTTTTGAACGAAAGTGAGAAGTGATCCTCACACCTCCGTGGTCAATTTAAGCAAGTGCCTCTTAAAGACACCTTAAAAATTGAGGTTGCTTTAATGGGATTTAAACCCATGACCTCTGTGATGCAGTGGCAATGATCAAAATTGTTTTGTTTTTAATTCCCATTTATTAATTACATAAATGGGAATTTCATATCATACGTATTTATAAATTACATTTATTCAACACAAAGAGCATTGCTTACAAATTACTTACTTCACTTATTCGACTGTACTTACATTATTGACAATAAGAAACTTAAGCTACAAAACAGTATTTACACTACTTACAATACACAATACACAAAATACACAAAACACTAAGCACTACTTACAATGCTCTACAAACTGAGCTATGAAGCCACACAGTTGGAAGCAGCTCAATTTGTTGGGCTGAGTTATGTGTTCCTGTGAAAGGACCCAAAATGCAGTGAATGAAAGAAAGGGTTATAGACGAAAGGGAGAAGTCATCCTCTGAACAATAAAGCTATTCGCTCTGCAGCCACCCTGTTAAGTCTTGTATAAAGTCCTCTTTTCATAAAGAAAACATGAGCACTTGGACTCTGAGGAAATTTCCAGGTCCATTACACCGCCAGGCCATGGTTAACATATGTGTCAAGTGTAAGGACTTGTAAAAACACATCCCTTTCAATGCAATGCTCTTTCTCATACACCTGTCAAGTCATAACTATTTTACCTGGCAATATAGTAATAAATTGTTTCCTTTTGGGTAACATACAAGGAATCCTTTATGGTCCTTCATGACCGTTAAGAATTAAATGAATGTGAACACATTGTACTGTTGTTTGATGTTTGGGTTTGCCCTTGCTGAAAACAGTCTTGATGTATCTTTTATGACATAGAATCTTACACCCAGAAAGCAAAGAAGAGCAGTGAAAATGAAGCATGCCAAATCTGAGGGTAGAAAGGTTTGTAACTTAACAAGGCTGTTACAAGTCTTGCTTATCCTTTTTTATTGCAATTACATGTTCATGCAAAAATAAGTTAGCAAAGGAGTTTGAGGGTAGAAACAACGGTATTGGTAGGAAGCCAATCCTAGCCTGGGTAGCAAGTGTTTCAGTGGGGAAAGACCTCATATATATACCCACCACATACATGTTGATGAAGGTAAATGAACGCGAATGAAGGTATATTAAGGGAAATGAACGCGAATGAAGGTTGATGCAGGTAGCTGAAGGTAAATGAACGTGAATGAAGGTAGATGAACGCGAGTGAAGTTAGATGAAGGTAGATTAAGGTAACTGAACGTGAATGAAGGTAAGTGACGGTAAATGAACATGTCATTGATTTAAGGTACATGAAGATATATGAGGGTTAAGGAACGTGATTGAAGGTAAGTGACCATGAGTGAAGGTAGATTAATACGGATGATGATAAATACATATAGATGAAAGTAAATGGTTATAGATGAAGGTAGATGAATATGGATGACTGAATAATGGAAACTGAATAATTTAGCGTTTCTTACGTAGTCGGGGACTCGTGGTGGGTATATACATGAGATGTCTCCCTTTGCGTGGGTTTCTTTTCGATCTTTTGATCGAGCAAAAATTGGGGCTCTCGCCGCATTTTTTTATTCGGTCAAAACGTCGAAAAGCCTGCACCTTGGTCTTTTTCTTCTGTGAAACTCCACGAAAACGCTTGCTACGAAGGCTTATCCAATCCCAACGAATATGTTTGGTGACACACTGACTGACACATCGGCCAAACGTCAACCGACAGTAAGCCGACAATCGACCAACAGTTGGCCAACTGTTGTAGTGACAACCAATGAAAAGAACTGGCCACTCCACTCAGAGAAGCCAGCAACTTTTTTCCTAAATTGCAAAAATGAAGACAAATTCTTTCAGACCTAAGTTTACAAATCATTTAGACAACGACAACATGAAGTCGTCTGAACATGGTCATCAATTTTGCTTTTGATATGTGGCGTTCGGGAGCATACTTTTAAAAAATGGCATGCTCCCAGACACCGCTAGAGAAATGGGAAATAAGGCCCCTTGTTGATACAGTTGGTCACTGCACTCAAACCAGCTGCCACCAACATCAAGTTCTATTGAAACCCCAGTCACGTGGAAGTGCAGAATCTTTGGGTACTGTCCTTTTGTCAGAATTGGCTGGCCAGACCTGTCAATGACGTATGCTTAAATATGTTATAGAGTCTGAGTGCAATACGGAAGTTGCTATGGAAACAATGCGACGGAGTGATTTTGTTGAGTGTATAATAGGTGCGGTTACACACACCATGGTAAATGCCATTTCTCTTGGTAAATTATCCCGCGATGCCTCATACTTGGGTTTTAGTATACCGTGTTAACGAGCGGTCACACGTTACGAGGATTACCAAGGTAAAAAGAAATCTCACGCAGTTCATTGGCGGGAAATTTAATCACAATATCATCAGCGTCGTGATTGGCTCTTGTACCTTGGGCATCAAAACACCCTTCCAGCTTACCGCGTTAAATGTCATGGGCGCTTCGTTTGATCTTTTTGACGTATCCATGGAAATTTACCACGGGAGATTTACCTTGGGAAATGTCGGTCACACGCACCAAATGCAGTTTCCCGTGGTAAAAGGGTCATTTACCGCTTTGGCCAATCAAAAAGGACGGAGACAATCCCGTAAACCAATCAAAACTCGAAGTAATTACACGTAACCGACCCAGCGCGGGAAAATGTGCACGCATGAGCTGCGATTGGTTTTGGTTTCACTTCTGATTGGTTGAAAAAGCGGCGCGAGGACTTTGAACCAATCACTGAGTGAAGTAATGTAAAACCAAAGTAATTATCTTATTATTTTCGACACTCAATTGAAAACCGCTCTAAAATGCTCTTTCAAAACATCGCTCATGCCCATAAATCACGAAATGCAGGCACGTTCATACGATTTCCAATACGACTTTATAGAGTTAGTTCTTCCAAATGCCCGGTGTGGCCGGTCAGTGCTGTCAAATGAAAAGCATCCTTCAATACAGTTGTATGTATTAGAATGATGAGGGTTGATTTCAAACAAAGCACCGACCTTTTTTGACAGCCCTGAGCAATGCAAATGGCAAAATATTTTTCAGGAGAGACTAAGACAACCCAGTGAGAGACCACGCAAACGGAAAAGAATCTCATCAAATGAGGACAAGACGAGGATGTCCATTGACTATGCCGAGGAAAAAGAGAAGGATGAAGTTCCCCGTCAGTGCTATGGTCCAGGATGCGCCAATGCAGCTCGCGTTGGCTCTAAGTATTGTAGCGATGAGTGTGGAATACAGCTAGCAGTCAGGTAATAAAGGCCACTTACAAACCGAGTTGGAGGTCCGTACTTTGAGTTACAGTACGAGGATCTGTAACTTACAGTACGGACCGAGATAACGAGGTTAGTCGTGAAGAGGTAATAAGGCATGCTGGGAAAGGAAGCTAGTTGAAGTCAAGTGGAAAGTAAAACTATCACGAACGATTAGCATGTGCAAGAATCTGAAAAACAAATAAATCCCATTGGCTTTTTGAAATAGTTGCTTCCAAGATTCAAGCAGTTTCACAAGTTTATTTCACGTAAAGCCAGGGGGCCAGTTGCTGGAAGCCTGATTAGCACTGGCGGTTGGTTAAAAGGTATCAAAACTTATAGGTTTCCGTGGTATTAATTTAACACCGTTAGCACTTCCTATGCTTCCAGCACACCGGGCCGGCTATTCGATATATAAAATGTGCTAGCCCAGATATAGAGTACAAATCATTTTTAGCTACTTTGGGAAGTGTATTGTTTATTCCCTTGGGTGGTGATTTGGGCTGTCGAGATGTTCTTGCCCTCTGTTCATTATGCTTGTTCGGTTTTATCAGACAAGTGAACAAAGGTCAAATTACCATTGTAAAAAGATTGGATGGCTGACCTTTCAAGTGTTAGCCCTTTGTTCA
>OX421456.1:13992325-14007325 GCA_949126865.1 Montipora capitata | reverse complement strand
ACTAGTCGAGAAGAGTTGGGGATGGAGTCCTGACTAATCCGGAGATCCCGCTCTGACCCTCGTTGAATTTGATCCTGGTAGTCCCTGATTCAACTTCCCAGCCGCACTTGTAAATAGCCAACTGGTTTACCTCCAGCCAGTTGGGATTCTTAACAGTTGTTGTTGTTCTGTTCTGTCGTTTCGTTGTGTTTCATTGGCCCTGAAAAGCCCCTGTGGGGAGCGGTCAATAAAGTATGTATTGTACTTATCCACTGGTTAGTGATTTATCTGGAGGATAGCGCTATCCCATCGTTTGAACAACTGGGGCCTGAAGTGTAACATCTAATCCAACAGAAGCAGGTAGAAAGCATGGCTGTGCATCTTGTTACAGTCTCTACCTGCATTTCTGGACATAATTGGATTCAAAAAGGGTGTTCCATTTTGGATAACAAGTCATGAAAGGGAACCTGGTAGAAATTGCTTCCAAAACTTCAACATGCTCTAACAAATAAATCACAAACAAACAATGCAGCGCTGCGCAATGGCAGTGTTATGAGTTGGAACCTTGTTCAAGCCTGGATTTTTTCAGGCTTGCTTCCAGTTGCTAAAGTTGATTATGTAACGTCGATGATCTTTCTAAGTTTCATTCCATTTCGGCCAATTCACATTTACTTTTTGTTAATTGGGGCATCACGGTGTATCATGCCTAGAAATGCAAGTAATAGCATGCAAGACCACCGGTGTCTAACAATAAGGTTAGGGCAAAGGTTATATTAGCGTTATTTTTATCAATGAACGTAATGGTATATGAGATGCATCATATATTGAACTGCGGATATGAAATCAAGTGGCTTCATAGCTCAGTTGGTTAGAGCGTCCCACCGGCATCGCGAGGTCACGGTTTCAAACCTCATTGAAGTCCTGAATTTTCAGGCTTCTCTACGCAGCAATAGCTTCACTTGATTTCATATCTGCAGTTCAATATGATTCATTTTATATATCATTTCGTTCATTAGAGACCTTTAGCACCGAAGTTTTCGGGATATACCGGTTAGTCCTGGCTATAAAACGCTACCGTACATCACTTACCGCAAGAACGGTGTCTTGATGTTGAAACTCGAACCGCAGACTGCAAACGCTACGGCAAGGACAAGATCACGTGGTTTCCCGAGGTTCGCGGTTCGTGGTATTGCCCGAAAAATTCGTTGCTAAAGGTCTCTATTGATTCATTCATCACCGGAACACTTAAATCCACAAATGACCAGCTTCCAACATCAGTGGCTCTATAGCTTACTTGGTTAGAGCGTCGCACCGGCATCGCGAGGTCACGTTTCGCTAAATCAGTTTGGATGGGATGAACTTGGTAGTTTTCAGAAATGTGATTCATTATTGAGAACATTTGTAGTGAGGTCGAGAAAGACGGCGATATTCAACGATAATTGCTAACTATTCGTTTTCGCAGACTCAAGAAACTGATGTAGAAACTGAGACGGATCTTCAGATCCATTGTATTACTTGCGGGTTGCCATTGGTTCCTAAAGTAGCTCTACGACACATGGAGAAGTGCTATATGAAGGTACATCATACCAATCTGTTCACATCAAGATATACATTTACACAAATTCAATTAGAAATTTAGATGTAGGTAAATATGAAAAGGGAGTTTCGAGCCCGGTTATCCTTATAACTAAAAACACCCCTGAGTAAACAAATTTATAAAAAATTTGATTGCACTGATGAAAGAATAAAAGAGAGAATTATTATTGCAAAAATGATTTCAGTGCTTTTCTCTCGTCTCCCCTGCAACACAAAGAACCGTTGTTCCAAATATAAAAATTAACTATTTAAGTGTTTCAGAGCAGTCATAAAAAAACTTGTTCAATTTCAGCTGGCGTATTCTCATTTTCCTTTGATATTTCGAGAGGCGGGTCAGTCTGAAACACTGAAACACAGGTCATATTCCACAGGTCAAGACTAGAATTCCCTGCTCCGCCGATAAACAACTGAGCCAAAAGGTTCTCCAAGACCTGAACAGAAACAACATTCTTCTAGAGACCGGAAACTAGTTTTGTGTTTTCGTTTGCACGCAATGCAATATCCGGTTATTGTAGCACTCTGTAACATATCTTATCAGGCTAATTGCACAATTGTATAAAGTTCTCCCGGTATTGTTGAGAAAAACTATTAAATATTTTAAATTACCATCGTAGAAATTTGTAAAGCATCTGTTGACTGGTTTTGATTAGAGTCAACGCCGTTAACAACAGTTTAAAGGAATTCGGTTAAAATTCCCTCGAATAAAGTGTAGGCTAGCCGTAGCCTCTTGTTAGAGAGAAATCGTCGGTTTAGTCCATCAAACAGATGCGTGCAAGCCTTTGACTCTTTCACGAGTATAAATTTGCCCCAAAATAGGGCATCATAGCTCAGTTGGTAAAGCAATTTTGTTACTGCGTTTCTCTTCCAGAATGAAAGCTTAACAACTTTTGGTTCCATCTATAAAAGCGCAGGGTAGGATTCGATGTGTTTTTTGTTTAACTTACTTGCATAGACCTAATCGGCTAACTCAATGTTGTACCCAATTCAAATCTCCCGGAACTAAGATTCTTTGTGTATTGTATTTGCATGATAATGTTTTATTCCCAAAGGGTTTGAATTGGGTACAACGTTGAGTTGGCCGATTAGGTCTATTAGTAAAAATAGTTTATTGAAATATGCAGTTCTTTGTGAAATTTCATTTTCACTTCAAGTTATAGTACATTTTAGTCACCTATTTAACTTGAGTGCATGATCATTTTTCCTCAGAAACCTGTTCTGTGACTATTACAACTCTCAGCAAAAGATTTACTGTAAAAGACTCCGGGTTTTGTGTCCGGAACACACCAAGGAACCAAAGGTAACGCGACTGACTCGTCTTTTTTTCAGAGCGGTCAGTTTAGTTCCTAAACTGTGGTGCTGCGTCGGTGGGAAAGTGAACACAAAAATGAGTGAAATTGATAAACTCATTCTGTGCCTCACCTATATATCCAGGGTTGCACGCAGCTGCAAAAATTGCAATTTTTCGCATAAATCGTAAAAGCTGAAAAGAAGAAGATAAGTCCCCAACTTAGACTCAAACCTGGACATCTCTCCTGTGCCTGGGTTTAAAACAGCATTCCCGCTTGTGCCAAGTTTCCCTCGCACGTTCTAATTTTGCTGCGCGTGGATCGCGTGTTCTCTCGCTTAATGGAAAGATCTTTTTCTGTGTCTTACTCTGCGATTGAAAACGCTTTGTCTGCTTGTTTTTGAAAGATTTCTGCTTCGGACGTGTGTGGCTGTCCAGTTGTTTGGAACGTGTTTGAAGAAACTGGAGATTTTTGTCGCGCTTCAAAGAGGAAATGTGTAAAACATTACTGCTGGGAAAAACTGCGACGAGCTGAGATTGACTTACAGAGAATTCAACAGGTTTGTGTCTGCACCCTATTAGTAGCTGGTCTTTTATTTTCTTCGAAGAAGCTCTTTAATTGTTAAATTTTGCGAGAGGAAGGGGTACTCGCGCGTGTCATCTCGATCATAATGAAATGAAATCTAGACACCGTCTCTACATTCACAAGCTTCAGTTACCATTGTAGACTTATACATTATTAGGTGGGAGATCGGGTTAAATAGTCTTAAAAGCACCCTCACTTTGGGACCCCAAGAGCAAGGTTTTGGTAAATATTTGCAGTCTCCTGCACAAGAACAAACATAATCGTGGCAGGAAAATGGTCTTATATTTGCTGGATTGATAAGGAAAACGTGAATAAGATCTTCTTTTTCGAGACGGATATGTCTGAAATTTTTTTCTTTTTTTAATATTGTAAATGAAACCAATCGCCTATTAGCTGACCTTGTCTTTGTGGCTTGTTTTTTTTTCCAGTGGCTTAAACTCGAAGAGGCTTTTGAACAAGAAAGATCTTTGAGATTTAGAGCGGCGCAAAGAGGAGGAGTACTGGGACTTTTGCTTCATCGGACAATTTGTCACGATTAGTTACCAGGCTATCGCACCCTTCTGGGTCAGCGCCCACTCTTTTGCGTACTTACAAAGTGAAAGGGAACCTCGAAAAACGAGTTTAGTCTTGCTGTTTGACGTTTTCCTCGTTCCTACACGGCTTTTCTCATACTCCATTCACGTGTTTACAAACGTCACCGAAACACTGGGACCACGTGACTTGCAACATATTGATCGAGATGGGACCTACAAGAGAGAAGACCTATAAAACTGGCAACTTCAGGGAGGACGCTATTTGTTGGTTATCAACACTTGTAAATAGATAAGAATAAATCGTTTTATTTTTTTTCACATTGCCCTTGATTTGTTCTTGACGTTTAACCGCTAATGCCTGAAATTTTCAACACTGCACCGATATGTTACTGCTTAAAACCCTCAGAAGTTAACGGGTATTGAGACAAAGAAATCCATGATACTATTTGTGAGAATAAACGTTTCGACTGTGAGAATGAAAACATTAAGTAACGTTCGTGACTGCATTGATAAAAAATCTGAAAATGCGCCTTTCCGCAGTACATATTTGTCTTGCAGAAGACAAAACAGAATGAGAAACGCATCAATGACAACAATCACAAATCTCACAACACAAAAACATTCTTTAAACCAGTTTTTTTAGGATTATCAAACGCTGTGAACCAAATACTAAACTTACGTTGTATGTTCAATTTATTGTAAGTTTGTGTAAGTGCTTTTGGCTGATTTTTAACTGGAAAAAATCGCTTCGCTGCGCATGCGTCATTGCACGTGTCGCCGTTAATGAAATTTCTGTTTTCACTGGGTTTGTTCCTTGCTCAGTTGCCGTTAGTATTGGACTCTAGCAAAAACGGCTCTGAATCAGGAGAAAGATGACAAATGTTGTGAAACATTGGAGGGGAACCCTGGGGGACATTTGGTCAGTCGCTTTGACCTGCTCTTTGTAGGGAACATCCGCCAGACATGGGAGATGATGATCATGATTGATGACTATAATAATAATTTGTTGGAACGTTAAGAGGGCTTTTCAGACCAAGTCATTGTTTTTTACATCAACGAATTTTCGAGGGAGGGGATGGGGGTTTGATGCCGCAGCTCGCCCATCTGCTACAGGACAGGACCTATTTTCACCAGTCATAGCATCCCAGGTCGTTCAACTCGCGTCTTGGAGTCGGTGACACCTGATGAAGCGAGCCGTGTTCACTGAACTGTGACATATCTCGTGAAATACTATTCAGGATAAAAAGCGTCTTAATGTCTTGTAGTATTCAGGGTCGACAAAATCCTCCATTTCCTCCTTTGTGACCCAAATGTGATCGCTGTAATCTTCACTCAGTCTCACATAGCCTGTTGCATAATTCACTTTGTAGAAAAACACCTGGAAAATACGAATAAATTCTCAAACGAAGAATCACGTGAACACGAAACATAATAACCCTTATTCACGATAGCCGCCATGTTGGTTTTCAAATTGTCATGCGAATTATCCATGTGTTATGCTGGGGGGCAAACATTGGAATAAAGGCAAATTGCAGAAAATCGGCTCGTCGAAATATTGAATTAACATTGCTAAAAGTACATTTTAGAATTTAGAATTAAGTACCTTTTACAATAATTCTATATCTTTTGATTGCCTCCGACATATTTTGACTTTCTACTTCGTTATCTGCTCAATTTTCGCTAAAAAAAAACATCGAAGTAACTTGTGTAAGCATTCTATTTTACTCCTTAGGTGATAAACATGGAATGAACGTGAAACAAGTCATCTGTGTGGCTAAGATGTTCGTTATAACCTCTCGAACTTGTGTTGTTTGCCCCCTCAGAAGTGTGTAGCTAATTTGCATGATGAAGGCAAATCCAACATGGAGGCTATCGTGAATAAGGTCTATTTAATTGTGTTCGACGAAAGGGAACGCAGTTCATAATCATGGGGTGTCCTGTGGTTTCAAAGGTGACCTTTTTTGAGATTTTTTCGTCGACCGTATATCTATACTGCTAACAGTCCCTTTTGAATCAGTCGAACCGCCCGCTTTGGTCACGCAAGCGAGTCGAGGGGAAAATGGTGATAAAGCGACATGAATCTGATTGGCTAGGAACCAAGATAGTAGCGAGGCTCTGCCACGGTAAATTCCGACAAGCGACATGGCCGAAAAGTAACGACAGCACTTAAACTGAAATCGCGACAAACTACATCCTCTCTTTAAACTTCCGACAGCAAAGGTCAGGACCGACACGAGACCTTTCAATAATCAGACAAGCGACACTGGACTTTCAATAATCAGACAAGCGACACTGGACCCCCCCCCCCCCCCCCCCCCGCCTTCCTGGCAGGGCCTCAGTAGCCTATTAAACCAATGATAAGCTCTTAGTGATTCCTGGGAAGTTCCAGTCCTTTCTGGGGTTAAAGTCAAAGGTGCTCCATTATTTTTACGAAATCGTTCATTTCATGTGCTTTTTTTAAAGGCATGAAGCTCAACTTGCCTTGTTTGATTTGTTGTTGTAATTCTTTACCACAGCAATGGGTGCGTTGCTTAGGAACTGAACATTTAAGTCTGTGCCGCAAGTTTGAGTTAAGCACATTGACGCAACCTGTAAAGGAACAAAAAACTTAAAGAAGTGCTGAGTGTTAACACTTCTCCTGAATTACCATTGAGGTATCATAATTTTTAGTCAGCAAAACCTTGAGTACAAAGGCCTTGCTGTGCCAGCCTTCCTGTGCTGCGATCAGGCGTTCTTTTCTTCAGAGAGGGCGCGTCTAAAGAAAAGACAGCCTGATTGCAGGTTATAGCCTTCCTCTTAACAGGGACCGGGATTAGGGTATTTTCAGGATTCGGCGCGGGATTCGCAAGAATGCAACGGGAAACGAGATTTTACTGCTTCCCGGGAATCGAGGTTCGCCAAAAGTAGGGCACAGAATGCGTGATTTTTTTGCCTGCTTATCTGTTTGTCGGGAATTCGTGAATCGTGACTACCCAAATTTCAAATCAAGACGCGGTGGAGGCTGTTTCTGTAAGCTTTCTTTCAAGGACAGTACGCACGCGTACAGGACGACTTATCACGCTCTCATATCCTGCTCTTTCGTCATACTGAGGTATGAAAAGATATTTCTGTTTTTTTGCAAAGGGATTAAACATGTCTAAATGTAAAATAAATCGAAAGGGTCAATGTTTTTTCTTACATTTATTAGCTTTTTCTGAAATTAGTATTTTATAACACGGGATTCGGGAAAGCGATGATAAAACTGTGGAATGCGGGATTTTCGGGAAAATGGAGCGGGGATGTTGGATCAGAACCCCATTCCCAGATCCTGATAAGATAGTTCGTTACTTTTTCAAGTAAATGTGTCTTTGAGTGCGCCCAAGCTACATCCAAAAGTTTAAATACTGCCTCCTTTTTCTGAAGGCCGGGCCAAACGCACGCTACATTTCAAATGGCCACATCTTGCAACATTGTTGCGCGCTATCAAGAAAACATCAAGGAAGTGGACGGACAGGGAGATCACGTCGTTAATAGACATGTTGGAAGAGCTTCCCTTGCCTTTGGAACATATTCAAGAAGTCGTACCACTCAAGGGAGACAAGGGAACAACCAACCTCGTTCCCAGGGACTCTCTGCCTCCTTTGTCGTTTGTCTTTCTCCTCAACGACAAAGGAGGCAGAGAAGAGAGACCCTGGAAACGAGGTTGGGGAACAGACTGCAAAGTTCAAGGTGTTCCTGCACTCTCGACTATCCGGGAAGGAACTGTTTGCAGCACAGCGTGGAGTTAACAGTAAAGTATGCCTATTGTTTCATGCCCTGTTTTAGTGACAATCCTCCTAGATCAAACTCAACCTCGTTCCCAGGGTCTCTCATCTTAACGCCTCGGGCGAGCGAGGAGAGACCCTGGTAGGGTCTGGTCACGTGTCTCCCAGAATCTGGGAGATGACAATTTACCCAATGAAGGGAGGGGCGGCTTAGTAAGAATTTTGTCTATACTGAGACTACGGGAGTGCGGAATGTGTCGTCACCAAAACAAACCAAGTTTCACGTGCTGCGGTATGTGAACATATGTTCTTCTGCGACTATGTCCGGTGATAATAGTTTGCAAACGCCGAAGAAAACATATACATCGTCTGTCGTAAGTTGCCGTAGATTGTGCGGTTCAGTCAAAGACGTTTTACATTGTAAAAATCTGTTCAAGAAGGCCACTGAAGAATTGCTCGCCTTAGCCGAGGCTGTGTTTGGAGGAACTTTACAACGCCATGAATTAAGGCCACAAACGAGACAAACGCGACAAATTCCTTGTTTAGAGAGGATCCCTCCCTAGTGTTTGCAATTGTCACGGAAGCACGTGACCAGACCCTACCAGGGTCTCTCCTCGCTCGAGAGACCCTGGGAACGAGGTTGGATCAAACTTACCAAAAAGACATTCGATCCTATTCCTAAACTAGTTAATCATCGGAGAATTACACACAGATTGTAATACCTACATGTATCGCAACCTGCTTGCAGGAAGTAGGTTGTGTTACCTAGCAAGATATTCTGAGCCAGACAAATTAAGCCGCCCTATTGAAGGAGTTAGTGGAAGATCCGGGATAATTGACAAAGTGCATGGGGGTTTTAGCTTCCACCAACTCGTTCAATATGGCGACCTGATTTGCTGAGCTTTCATCTCGGCTAGAAAACACAAACTTAATGCTGCTTGTACCTGTTGAAGTGTTTCATTTCCGTCTGCCACAACTTCTGCACTCGGTGGTTCCCAACTTTGAGAGTCTTTTTGCTTCTTCACCAACAGCACAAGAGTTTCATGAAGCTTCCGTTGTAATGATCTCAGATCATTGAGTTCATCTGCTTCTGTGTACCTTGGTGCTGGTACAAATGCCTTCCATTCTTCTTCTTGTTCTTCTTCAAATTCCTGACAAAGATACCTCAACCATGTTAAGTACGATGGACAAAAGTTTTGAGAGGCGCAAAATTGCCTTTAAAGACATTTTTCAGGGCTGTTACCAAGGGCCTTCAAACAACTTCACAGGTACAATAACAAATGTAAACCGAGCTGGAGATCATTAGCAATGCACTATCGGCAAATACATCCCACAATTCACTTCTTCCAGAAGATCAACAGCAGTATTAGCGCTTTAGATCATATTTAAATGTTATTTTGTCCCAGTAGTATTATTATTGTTTTTGTTGTTGTTGTTGTTGTCATCATCATCATCATCATCATCATCATTATTATTACTATTATTATTATTATTATTATTATTATTATTATTATTATTCGATTCTCTTTAGTTGTAGGGTGTTCTACTGGGTAATGTTTATTGTGTCTCAGTAACTCCCCGTTGCTTAGAGAGACAACACTTTCTGCAACAGGTGAGCAGTTCCAAGAATGGCCGATCATCATCATCATCATTATTATTATTATTATATTCTTCTTCTTTTACGTCAAAGATATATCAGGATCCGTAGGCACACTCTGATTATGGATTATTCTTGATTCTCCTATCTCAGCAAGTCTAATAGCTTGCGATGGCTTCCTGCGTGTCCACTCACAGATGTCCTTCACCCAACTTCTCCGTGGCCTACCACGCCCTCTGTCTCCAGGGACTCGTCCATGCATGATGGTGTTAGCTAACCTAAGTTCACTGCGATGTCTCGTTACATGGCCGAAGAATTTCATTTTCCTTTCCTGCACAATTTGGATTAGGGGTTTCTGTACTCCAGCTAAGCCTTCCACATGTTCTTTCACTGACTCGTTTGTGCGTCTGTCCCTCCAAGAGATGCCCAGCAATCTTCTATAGCACATACATTCAAATGCATTGAACTTCTTTAAAATCTCTTCGCTGTATGTACAGGATTCGCATCCGTAAAGTAAAAACAGGAATCACAATCGATCGTAATAATCTCAGTTTCACCCCGAAGCTAATTTTTTGACTTTTCCACAATTTATCCACTTTGATTAAAGACGACATGGCCATTGCTGCTCGCATCTTTACTTCATTTGTCGATCTACCTGTATCAGGCATATTACAGCCCAAATACTTAAACTGTTTGGCTTGCTCCAACTGCTTCCCAGACAACTTAACAGGTGATCTTAATGTTTCAGGTGTTTTACCTACTACAAGGGTTTTACTCTTCTCTGCACTTATCTCCATTCCGAATCTCGTCGACTCTGTGTTCAATCTATTGCCAAGGTCCTGTTGATCACTGTTGTTGTTTGTGATTACAGCAATGTCATCAGCGAATCGAGGGTCATTCACCAGCAGACCTTGAACACAAACGCCACCTGTGGACTCTTCGACTGATCTGCTTACAATCTCCTCCAAAGAGACATTGAAAAGACTTGGCGACAAAACACACCGTTGTCTCACCCCAACGCTACATCTCGCTAAATTTCGCTCCGACCCTCACTGTGCTTGTTGAATTCGTATAAAGTTGCTCAAGTGCTCTCATAATGTCCTCATCTATCCCATATTTCATCAGCACTGCCCATATAGCATCATGCCATACCCTATCAAATACTTTTCCGTAACCGACGAAATTCAAGAATACTTTTGAGTCATGTTCGATGTTCTTTTCGCACAATATTCTGAGATTGGTTACTTGCTCCGCTGCGCCCCTTCCCGCTCTAAAACCTGCCTGGCAATCATTCCACAGAGACTCCACAGTTGGTGCAATTTTCTTTTGAAGGATCTTCAACATCACTTTGCTTGCATGACTGATAAGTGCAATTGCTATATAGCTGAGTTTTTTCCCCCAGCAGCGCGCGCTCTCATTGGTTACTTCGAGGTCACCCGACATCTAACAATACAACTGTTTCCCACCAAAAGTCTCTGAGCGGGCAACAGTGCAAAATCTATGACGTCAGAGGGTAACAGTGCACTGTTACCCGCGAATGTTGACCGACGACCGCCGTTGCTGTTGCCATTGCTCGTTTTTTCTTTTTGTGCTATATAACAAATCACTTAATGACTGGTCCCGAGGGCCCCGAGGCGCAGCCGAGGGAAACATTGAGATTCTCGGGAAACAAAATTAACTGTTTCCATCGGGACCAGTCATTAAGCGTTTATTCTTCTGTGATCAGCACACTTAAACGACGCCTTCTTTGGGATTGGAATTAGGATTGACGTTGTCCAGTCTTCAGGCCAAATTCCCGTTTTTAGAATGTTGTTGCAAATATCCTGCAATATCTCTATGACTAAGGCAAACGCGGCCATTTTTAACCCGGGCTCCGACCGATCCGGTATGAGAGTACTCTGCTGATCCAGCATCATTGTGTTTCAAAGGGCAAAGGACCCCGATGGTGCCCATCTCCTCTCCGGGTGTGGATGGCCGTTGGCTCCTAGGAGCTCATCCACCCTTTGACAGATTTTGTTTTTAGTTCTGCTGGGTGTTCACACTGTGTCGTTCGAGACTAATGCTAATGATTTAATCACTGTAATATGAAGATTCTAAACTTATAATGGTTTACGTCACAGTAGCTCGTTAGATTGTGAACATTTTCGTTGTAACGGAAGCAGATTGAGAAGCCACCGGGTAACTATGCATTTGATATTTAAGACCTTGTTTCTGCTTTGTAATTATTACTTATGATGACGTCCATATTTCTTTGATTTCGAACGCATTCCTCCTCACGTACGCTACTGAATAAAATGGAACTGTGATAAGCCTGTGTTTCAAACCGATGGTGTTAAAGGACCGTGAACAACGAAACACACACACCATCCTCCACCTGACTGGCTAGACAGGTGTGGGGAGCCAGTTTAGTCGCCGACCACCCGACCATGTATTATTAATACATTTTTATGAAGGCTTGAAGGTGTTTTCAGCTAAGTGCACGCCTATTAGCATACTAGCACAACTTAAATTGCTTGACAAAAGAGCCAAAAAATGCGTGTGCTCCCCACAGGCTATAGGCATATATACGCAATACTTAATTAAGTTGCTTGCAGTAGCTGATGAATGAAAACAGGTGACTGGAAATCAAGGTAAAAAAAAGTCACTGCTTACGAGCCAGAAGGCCCAGGAGGCCGGCGCTTATCTCCGGTTTCAGTAGCATTAAGCGACTAGGAGTATTTATACTCCCCCCTGGATGGGATGCTAGTCCATCGCAGGGTTACCCCCAGCATAACGCCAGTACCCAATTATACACCTGGGTGGAGAGAGGCACCGTGAGAGTAAAGTGTCTTGCCCAAGAATACAACGCAATGTCCCCGGCCAGGCCCCGAACCCGGACCACTTGATCCAGAGTCGAGCGCACTAACCATGAGGCCACCGCGCCTCTCTCTCTCAAGATGCAACCTAAAATTGTGAAAACCGGAAATAAATTTTGTCTCGAAATTGAGCTCCGTGACCTCCCCTGTTCTTTTGCATACAATGTTGTTAAATTTTCCTTGGTTAAAAATGATTCAGACTAGTTTGTTTTTTTACTTCCCTTTATCTTATAGACATTACCATAATCTGAACAGTAAGAATAATGGTTTTATCATTTGATGACTGATTTAACTTTATTTTTCACAATTCCCAACAGTTAAATCTTTTTCTGAAAGCTCAGGAAAGCGAACTGCCATTTTCACACAAGAGCGTGGTTTCAATTACGCATGAGCAGAATATTATATGCAGCAAAACACTTATTTGGGGACAGTTATTTGCAGGTCATGTGGTGGGCTCTCAGCCATTGAAAAGGAAGGCAAAAATACATTGAATGATAATAATAATTCTCTGCAGTCACCATGAAGGCAAGCAGTACGACAAACTTACCTTTCTCTCTGATTCAAAGGCTCCTATGGCCAGACTCTCTTCATCATCTTCATCTTTGACCTTATTCTTTCTCTGTATTATTGCTTCCCACTGCACTTCGTCCTCAGACAAAGCACTGTGTTCTAACTCCAGTTGATCTTGAAGCTGTTCATAAGCTATTTCTAACTCGGATTTCTCCTTGGTTATGACAGGTAAACGTTGAACACATACGGCACTGAATATCCTTGATGTTTTAGCCTGTGTTTGCGCCAAGCTGTGGTTTTGGCGATAAGTATAATAAGTAAGGGAGCCTGCAAAGAAAATTCATGGCTTAAGTTCTAGTAAGAATCAGGCCTACACTTGATTTTATTTATCTGAATTCTCAAGGGTTTCATTAAGATTTGGAACAGTTGGGCCAGAGGTTAGTGCACCTGGGCAGGGCCTCAGCTTACGAGCCAGAAGGCCCAATCAGGCCGGTACTTATCTTCGGTTTCATTAGCATGAAGTGACTAGGAGTATTTCTACTCCACCCTGGATGAGATGCTAGTCCATCCCAGGGTTACCCCCAGCAATTCACTGGTACCAATTTATACACCTGGGTGGAGAGAGGCACTGTGAGAGTAAAGTGTCTTGCTCAAGAACATAACACAATGTCCCAGGCCAGGACCCGAATCCGGACCACTCGATCCGGAGTCGAGCACTCTAACCATGAGGCCACCGCACCTCCCATCACCTGGGCAGGGTTGTTAGTTTAAATGTGGTCTTCTAGTATTGAAAAAGTTGGTAGGGATGCTAAAAGCAGCCAGGTAAAGTTGCATTCACAGACGTTTAATTTGCCTGTTGCCCGGCCCTTAATGAAACCCCTGGAATTCTCAATCCTCTTATCAATGTAACCCATAGGGATCACCCTGCTGCCAATTTAGAATAAAAAACAAAAAAAGTTTAACCCTTTACAATACCTCCAAAGAGTGACACTTTTACTCCAACACCACATGACTTTTGTGGTCAATTGGGGACAGGCTGGGGTTGAAAGGGTGAACAACATCGATGTCCACCCAATATCTCATTACAGATTTCACTTGGTTGCCACTGGGGGCCACTTCTGTTAAAGGGTGAAAGGGTAATGAACTCACTCTATTATATGACTAAATGAATCAAATCAGTAATCCATGCTGTGATTGGCTACCCAAGTGGGAAAGATGGAGCTATCTTGCCCGCTCAGGATTTCTCGCTTAGTCCCACAAGATCAAAGATCATTTTTTGGTGTTTTATCCCATATAATAAGTCCTTTATTGACCAAGCTTGGTTGGTCAAGATGGCAGGATACTGGCCTTATGGACCAAGACGAATAAAGACACAAAAAAAGAACTTGGCCAATATCCAGCCATCTTGACCGAACAAGCTTGCTCAATGAAGATGAAACCTTTATTTAAGTTTCATAAAATTCTAGTACCACTTGGGGACACTAAAACAAAGCTCAGAAATTAGAATAATGTAAAATCATCATAATTAAGACTTAAAAGAATCTAAAATTCCTAAAAATATGTACAACTCATATGAAAACATTCATCACATGAAAATTCACATATCATAATACGTATTACATAAATAGCCAAAGGCAAAGCCACTTTTGGTCAATAACCCATAATGTACATAATTAGTTAAAGCAAGGCCGTATTTATTGCTTGCAGCTCCGTGAAAAAAAAAATTATTCAACCAACATAACAACATAAAAAACCTTGATGGAAGGACTTAGGAAAGTACTGGTTGGGAAAGCATGATGGAGTCAAAGTGGGACTAATTGAACCTGAGAGTATTGATATAGCAGCCTAATTATGGGCTATGCTGAGTCCTCCTGCAGTGTGTAGGTGTTTTGGGGATCAAGGAAACTGGGGAACAGGCAACAAAGACATTGTTATATACCTAGACTTTCACTCAACAAAACAAGAACTGTGATTGGTTGATTATTGGTCACGTGTCCCTGATCAAATTCAAATCCTGACTAGGATACAATTCCACAGTTGTTGCCCATGCCGGATGTTTTGCTGCGATTGTTGTTGGGAAAGTCAAAATATATAACAAAGCACTTAATGTCTGGTCTCTCGGGAAACTAGTTAGTTTTGTTTTTGGTTGAGTTCTGATGTTTCCCGAGACGATCAGAACTCTCCGAAAAACAAAACTGTTTGCCTCAGGAACATACATTAAGTATATATCTTAGGGAACAAGCCTCGATGCTTCCTTTCTTTGGAGCTCAGGCAACGACCATATAAAGAAAGGTTTTCTAGAAGAAACGGAATTGG
>OX421456.1:13978000-13992125 GCA_949126865.1 Montipora capitata | reverse complement strand
GTTGAAGCTGTCAAGATCTGTCTTGAACACAACAATTCCAACTTTCAAGGCAAACATTTCCTACAAATTCATGGAACGGCTATGGGCCCGAAAAATGCTTGTAGTTACGCTGATTTAGCAATGGGAGTTATTGACCAAAAGGCTAAGTCCGGTACAATCAAACCCAGATTATGGTGGCGGTATAGAGACGACATTTTCGATCTATGGACGCAAGGTGCCACTAAACTTAATGATTTCACTGATTTTATTAATGCTTTATATCCCACCATAAAATTTACTGTAGTATCATCTGAAACCTCTCTCAACGTCTTAGATCTCACACTTTCATTGGTTGACGGGTATATTCAAACGGACGTATATTCTAAACCTACTGACCATCATATGTACTTATTACGTAACAGTGCTCACCCAAGGCATTGCACTAAGGCAATCCCATTTGGAGTTGCCACCCGGATTCGCAGAAACTGTTCAACCATTGAAAAATTTGACCAACGTAGTGATGAATACCAGACATATCTCGTTGAGAGAGGTTATAATCCAGCGGAAGTCAATAAGCAATTTTTAAGGGCAAAAGATCTACCCAGGGAGGACTTACTCGCCTCGAAACCGAAAGACAAAAAAATCGTCTTTCCTCTGGTAGTCGACTACAACCCTCATCTACCAAACATCAGCAAAATCATCAAATCATTTAGTCATCTTATTTATGAATCGCCATTGCTATCCCAGATTTTCCCAAAGGGGTCAATTATTCCTTCTTATCGAAGACCCAAAAACATAAAAGAGATTCTAGCAAGGCCTAAAAAAACCCATTACAGCAATAACACTCCCGTAGGATGTTTTAAATGTAAGAACAAATGTGATCTATGCAAACATTATCTTGTTGAAAATAAGATCTTTCACAGCGCCTGTACAGGCCGTTTTTACTCCATTAGACAGGATGTACATTGTAGGTCGAAGAATGTCATCTATTTAGTCACCTGTAAAACATGCAAGATTCAATACGTAGGTTCAATATCGAATGAATTCAAGGTCAGATTTCGTAATCACAAATCGGCTATGTTGACCAACAAGGCCACGTGTGAATTAGCCGTCCATTTCAATAGAAAAGAACATCACATGTCTGACTTTGAGTTCATTGTTATTGAAAAAATTGATAATGACACTACTGATGATATGGACAAGGTTTTACTCACAAGAGAGGCTTTTTGGTGCGCACAGTTATGCACCCTTCAACCTTACGGCTTGAACAAAAGATCCGAGTTTAATTCCAAAAATAGAATAAGGTTTAATTAATCATTCACTGGAGTAATTGTCCAACCAGTTGGGTTTTTTTTTCCAGTTACGCTGTGCAGATCGGCATTCTCACAGGCCCTGTTCAGGGATTCTATTACTTTTTAGGGGCCCTGGGCTCATCATTTCGCCACCTGATTGCATGATTTACTAAGTCCTGTTGTTTATTTTAAATTATTAGTTTCGATGTCTGGTGATTAACGCCTTTTTCGGAATAGAGCTAACTATTTCTTATCTCACGTATTGTCCACTTGATGTATTCCAACCGCACGTATTACATGACATATTATTGTGATTTTTTATAATTTTTTTGTAATTTTAAACATTTTACACCTTTTGGTTCATAGTTTTGTATAAATAGCGCAAGTTCAGTTGTACCAGGTATTTTTAGTTTTTAGTTTTTAGCGTGTACTGAAGAAGCCCGAAGGGCGAAACGTTTACACGAGATTATAATATACCAGACCTGTGAGAAGTTCGCCAGCGACTCATTTTTTCATTCTTCCTATATATATATATATATATATATATATATATATATATATATATATATATATATATATATATATACCGTAGAATGAAGAAATGAAACCCATCCCGTTAATCAACTGATTAATTGTAGTGAATGAAAAACATGAAGAATTGCCCTGAGCGGGATTTGAACCCACGTCCCCCTGAACACCGGTAGGGTGTGATGACCACTACACCATCAGGACAACCACGCTGGCAACGCAGCTATCGAGACAGTGAATTGGCCTATCGTGAGTATCCCGGGATTCTTTCACGGGTGGGATGGGAAAGCCTAAACCCCTTCATAGCCTTAAACCTAAGGATCGACTAACGATTCACAGGCAAACACCAACTTAGGCATCAGCTAATCAGAGGGATCAAGTTAATGATGCAGGCTTATTTATATAGACCGTAGAATGAAGAAATGAAACCCATCCCGTTAATCAACTGATTAATTGTAGTGAATGAAAAACATGAAGAATTGCCCTGAGCAATATATATATATATATATATACGAAAATCTTGTAAACATTTCAATGTTACACTCACTATGGCTGAAGATGATGTTTGAAACATCGAAACATGTTCCGAAAATTCAAAAGTGTGGTTGTATTTTTTAAAATATTAGTAACACTTATGCTATCCAGACCATTTGTAAGTAAGTTGTAATATAAAAAAAATTTAAAAATAAAAAAATAAAAATAAAAAAGGAACAAAATCAACCATTGGTGAGAACGCGTCTTGAGCCCGGGATCCCCGTTTCTCAAGGCAAGCTCCCTAACCATTGGGCCTCAAATGCAACCAATCAGCGCAAAGAATTTTCAATAATCACCTATGTAATTAGACTAAAGTTCATTATCGTTGTTTTCATTTGATGACAACCAGTATCCCTGTCATAATCTCTTGTTCACTTATTGGATCTTTTTGGCCTTTATGGCACAATTAACCAGGACAGTTTCAATGATTTCATTATCTTTAAGTAACCCTAATTCCCCTCGCTCAAGTGATTCAATTCCCTTCTCAATTTCCTGATAGGTCATCTTGTACATAGGACTCATAAAACGACCTCGCAACATGCTATAAAACTTTGACTTTGTAAAACCACACTTGTATTCCATCTCTGACGTTTGTACCTCAAAGTTGACTTCTTCAAGCAGCTTACAAATTTCTTGGATCTTTTCAGGGGAGTTTTGTTCGGGAATACCTGTCGCTTGTCGAAACAACTTGTAACAGGAAAGACTCCGAAATATCCAAACGAGACACATCCCATCGGAGCAAAGCGATCGTTCCACAGCCTTGAAAACCGGAAGCGGGTCTAGCAAATGATGAACTGAATATTTGAACAACACACGGTCAAAAGAACCGCGAGGCAAAGCATCCTTGAAAAATTCTTCTCCGGTCTTCAAAACAGGAATGATACCTTCCCTCCCCTTAGCTTTCTCGAGCATTTCTGCGCAGGGATCAACACAAGTTATTGGATTCTTCAGTCGAGCAAATTTTGACATTTTTTCTGCGAAGCGTCCAGTCCCACCTCCGATGTCGACTATCACGTGATCAGGGTGTAAGTCTAAGCTCTCTATAGCGCTCTGAACTTGTACGTCTTCAAATTCCAAGTAGTAATAGTCATACCTATCAGCTAAATTACAGTAATGATCTAAAAAACAACAACAAAACATGTTTTCTTTTAATTTAATAGACATTTACTAGCATTGAAAGCAAAAGCAATATTCATCCCAACTGGATATAACGAGAGAACACGTTCTCGCCAATGAATTCGTGATTATCCTGAATTTTTAATTTGCTTTGAATTCACTAAATTCGTGAATTTTGGACACTGTGTCCCAGGACTTGAGGTATAGCAGAAAAAATAAAGAAATAAAAAATCGTATTCATGGATTGGATTTGAACCAGGAGTTTCTACTCTGTAGAAACCGCTTCTTTCCGCTTTACCCCTGAAGATCAAGACACCGCCTTTTTCAAAAAAGCATACTACCATAAAATATCGCCGCTGAAGAGTTACCCTAACCCGAACCCTAAGCTAGATTAATAATTTAGGCCTAGGTTTTGATTTTAAAATGTTTAGCTTTGTCGTGAAATTTGGTAACTTTTGCAGTGTTTAATGTTGTTTGTTGACGAGTGATAACACACCATTCTCAAGTGTATTAAGGCTTGACCAGCCTAATTATTATGCATATTTTTATTTGAAGGTAAAGCATTTCTCCGGGGCCAATGAAACTTGGTAGGCAGTTAGTTACCGGTATTGTTATAACTTTTCCAAAATGTCCCGTACCACATTCTTGTCACGTGACCCGAAATCGACTTATAACAGTTATATTTTTTACTCAAAAATGAGGAACATTGAGCTTCATTATATCAATCTTGTTTCTTGAATATTCGATGACCCCCTCTAAGGGCTTTGTCGTGCCGCCCTTTAATCATGTCCACATGTTGAGAGCAATAAACAATTGAGGAAAATAGAGCACGTGACATGATAAACATCCAAATATATTTTAAAAGGTAAATACGGAGTACAACATTAAAAGGTGGCATTCGGTAGGCAGAGTTGCACTTAACGTGTTAATGCCAAACGCTTTCAAAATTTTGAAGTATAAATGTTCCCCATTTTTGAGTAAAGGATATAAACGTTTTAAGTTGTTTTGGGGTCACGTGACCAAAATGCGATGCAAAATGTTTTGGCAAATTAATAACAGCACCGATGCTTCCCTTCAAATAAAAATAAGCATAATAATTAGATTGGTCAAGCCTTAATACACTTGAGTTATCAAATAGTGTTCGAGTGGTTAGGCGACGGGTGAATGAACATTCCCAGGTTCGAGTCCCATGTCCATACACTTGGGTTTCCTTTCCAAACAAATATGACCATTTCCCATAATCCATATCAAGCTTTCAGTCTTCTGCGTTTACGGTAAAAGTGTATTCTAAGCAAATTAACAATTCAGGATAATCGCCAATTCAAGGGCGAGAACGGGTTGAACTGGAATTTACAAGTGACCAGCTCTCGTCTCCAGAACCCGATTTTCTTTCGGTCAGCACCAAGAAAGCAGGTCAGGGCCAATTTATGCGCACTCGCAGTGAAAGTCGATAGCTTAGTTGATAGCTCAGTTGGTAAAGTAGTGCTGCATAATCTCACCAGCACGATCTCTTCATTGAATTGTTAATTTGCTTTGAATTCACTATTATCTTGAATTCAGAAGACTTTGTCCCGGGACTTTCGGTAGCAGAGAAAATAAGGAAATAAAAAATCATGTCCATGGATTGGATTTGAACCTGGATTTTCGACCCTATAGAAACCGCTCCTTTCCGCTTCGCCACTAAAGATCAAGACAGCGTACTCTAAAAAAAAATCAATTGTTTAGGCTCCCACAGTATATCGCTGCTGAAGAGTAATTAGGCCTTAGCTAGATTAATGATTTAGGCCAAGCTTCGATTTTAAATGGTTAGCTTTGTCGTGAAGTTTGGTAACCGACCTTTTCCAGTGTTTAATATTGTTTGTTGCCGAGTGATAATAGAGCGTTATCAAATTGTCTTTAGAATATTGTCCCAGAAAATCTCGCGGTATGGTAGTTAAGTGGTTAGGTGACGGATTAATCAACATTCCCAGGTTCGCGTCCTATACACTTGGATTGTCTGACCATTTTCCATAATCCATACCACGCTTTCAGTCTTCTAAATTCACGATAATAGTGAATTCAAAGCAAATTAAGAATTCACGATAATAGTGAATTCAAGGTAGAGAATGGCTTGTTTTGAAAGTCCATTTTCGTAACTATTGGCAACCACTGTTGTTCCGGCAATGTCTGAGTCTGCGTAGACTAGTCGGAAGTCCGTGATTCGCGAGCTTCCTGCTTTGGAACTGGCCAGAGTCGTCCGTGTTCTTGGTGCTAACCAAAAAGAAAGCCGGCTCTGGCTCAAATTGCCTAAACCAAGAGAATATGAGTTAGGAGAGCGAATCCCTGTGTCCCGTGAATAATTATTCGAAATTTATTTTTAGCTGGCGCCCATTCTGCGAAAGTTATTTTTATCTGTTGTTACCATTGCGGTGCGGTCTACTTTCACTCCAACTGACCAATAAGGTGTATGTATTTGAAATACCATGCAATATGACAAGGACTAATAATAGATTTAAAATAATTTTCATCGGAATAGGAACGAATGTGGGGAATTCGCTCTCGTATCTCATACTCTCTTGACCAAATTACAGGCGATTCATGGGGTTATCAGTCTTCGCTGTTTTTTTAATTCGCTGGAATGGAGTGCAGAGCGGAAAACGGTCAAGAGTTAGTGGATTGAGGTAAACGCACTCTAAAATTCGCTTTTATCTCGGAGCAGTTATCCACACTACGTAAGAACTTACCTTTCAAATCATGTTGCTCAAGGGTGCAATTTGGGTCAGCCATGTTTTTCCCTTAGTACAATGACCACTTACAACTTTGACTTTAAACGAGAGCTGGAAGAAAAATGTCAATGGGGTTAATTAATACCGGGTTCGATTCCCAAGGTTGGGGTCACTTGTAGGTTGAGTTTGTTGGTTTTTACTCTACTCCGAAAGGTTTTTCTTCGGGTTACTCCGATGTTTACTGTCCTCAAACATCAATGTTTGATTTTCTAGATAAATGCGAGGATCACTTCTCCCTTTCAAGGATATTTTTATGATTATCAAATATTTCGAGTATCCTAATATTTAAGATTTCTCTAATGGTAGGGCAAGGGTATTTTTCAGAGCGCCGAACATCGTCTACAGTAAGTAAGGTCTAAGTTCTGATTTCTAAAGGGTTAGCATTTTAGCTATTGTTACGTTTTCGTACAGTTATAGCCTTCAAATACGCGTCGGGGTGTGTCTTTCTTTTTCAAAATTTTTGTTTCAACTTTTGTCGTTATTCTCCTGTGGCACCTATTTTCAAGTGCTCGGCATCTGTCCTTCATTTATGGTGGAAATTAGTTCAAAAAATAATAATGATAGTAAGGAAGCTACGAAAGGTCTTAGGGGCATCTTAGTTTGTTTTTCCAAATTACTGGGAAGATGCTTTGTTGCAGAAGTAATGAAATTGGAGTTTTTGCGGGGAGTATATGCTAACTCCCAGACACTGAAGAATCGCTGAGCTCCACATTTTAGGACATTATTTGAAGCCTGGTTTCCATATGATCTGCAACGGTCTGCGATCGGTCTGCGATACGATAGCAGATAGGTCTGCGGACATATCGAAACATTTGTCCCCGGCGTCTGCGTTTTTCTGGGAAAATCCGAAAACGGATTCTTGACTCCAAAAAGGGATTTTGCGGTTTTTTTGGAGAAATCCAAAAACGGATCATGAATCCAAGGTATCCACACTCGAGGAGGATACTTCGAATCAAATCTAAATCCGGATTTTTGAGATTCACCACTTCAGCATTTTTTTGGGAAAAGATTTGAAAAAGGTATTTTTGACAAGCGGTTTCCCATGCAAAAATGATATACACAGCAGCTACCGTACACGACACTTAAGCCCAAATGTTTTCTTATTTTTACCGCACGATCGAAGACACCAATAGGTCGGAAATGGTTAGGTTTCCTGCAAATTTCACACCAGAAATTACACTAAAAGTTTCTTGACAGCAATAATATTGTTACTCCCTTTCCTATAGCTAAAGAAGTAAACTGCAAAAATACCCTCTGTAATCGATTTGTACCTTAGCACGCATGTTTTTCGTCATTTGTTTTCATTGATCTCTAAGGTTTTTTTAGTTGAAGAATTTCTCCAAAGCAAACCAGTTAACCGCTAATTTTTTGTTTTTGTTCTGTTAAATTGCACGCAACTTACGGCTTGTTTGTTTGTGTTATCATGGAAAATAATCTTTTTTCGGATTTTGCGGTTTTTTTTTTTTTTTTCCTTGACGCTGAAGAATCCACTGATCCGAGATCACAAATCCGTTTTTGGATTTTCCCGAAAAAACGCACCCCTATTTCTTCTTTCCTGACCATTACGACGCTTCCAACCAAGACAATTTTTAATAGAAACGTGTGCCTGAGATGATCTGTGTTCTATTGGCGACACACTATTGTACGCCTTAAAACACGTGTCATGTCGTGTCCAATCAGACTTAAGGTAAGTGCTTGGCGCCATTTTGTTGGAAATCCTCGAGCGGCGCTCCTTTTTCTCCTCGCTTCGCAGATGCTTCGCAAAGGATTAGTGGTACGCTTGCTAAAGAATAATAACAATAGGAAAATCGGATCCATAATTTAGATATAAACTTAACGTATGTGTGTAAAATATATCAAAGCTTTTATTTGTACGCTTGAAAAAAAAGTGCAGTTTTGAGTTTCTGTTTAAAAGTAATAAAGTTCGACGAGCTCTTGACGTAATAAGGAAGTACATTCCACAATTTCGGTGCCGCTGCCATAAATGCTCTATAGGACCTTTTCAACCAACCTCTAGAGACACCATTAACAATAGAGAAATGTACGACTTCTGGTGGACGGACAAAAGAAGCTAATGAGGGATCTTTTGTTTTCGTCCACCAACATGGCGGCGATCACGTCACGTCAAAACCTCCTATCGCCAAATGTAGGTGAGGTCTTAATCATGAGTGGCGATAGAAGAAACTTGTCATTAGATCTAAGACTATATTTAGAATACAAAAATTGGTTTTATCAACAGAGTTGATGATGTAAATTGGCCACCGTACAGAGATTCTAAAAGCTGACATTTCGAGCGTTAGCCCTTCACTTTGACGAAGGGCACGGTATAGTAATCTTGTCACCCCATTTTGAACACACACGCACGCACACACGCAACGCACGCACGCACGCACGCACACGTTCTAGTATCAGATCTGGCCTTTACAATATAAACTGTAAATGTTAATTAATTTAAGCGGTTATTATAATGAGAACAATCAACTGCAAGCCTTAAGGGTTCATAAACTCCGTGGTAGATTAGAGAATCCACGTTCTGATCGCAATTAGTATTCCCGTCTGGTGCAATAAATCGAAATATGATGTCGCTTATGACTTCTGTTTCTGTTCGAAATCATTCACGCACGACTGATTATCCAAGATGGCGGCGATCAACAAACAGCGGGGGAAGCTTTAAAAGCCTATTACTAAGGTGAGAAAAGATTTGGGTCTTCATACAGGTACCGGAAAGCAATTTGTTTTTGGTCACTGGGATTAGTCTTTCTTTGGAGTTGTTTTGTTTTCTCTCTTTTGTTTCTTTTGTTTTACGTAATTTCTGCTCCGGTACTTGCAAAGGCTGCCATAGATTTTTTTTAAGAACAACTGATAACATCCTATCACACATTACTGACACATTGCCGTTAGTAGGGGCATAGCAGCCAGAAGCCTGGGCTTACAAACAACTTTTGGACATAATTATCCGAATATTGAATTATTTCTCTTTTGATTTCGCTTTTTTGTTTATGTAGGAAAGGACCAAGGAATCAAATCTATGAGTTTATTTTATCTCGCGCTCTTGTTGCAGTGCTTTACCCAAACGTTAATGCAGCACTCATCATTCTCCTCACAATGCCGGTTTCAACGTCCATCACGGAGTGCTCCTTCAGCTTCCTTCATTCCATGCGCAGAATAAAAAGCTACCTGTGTGCCGCGCCATGAAAACGAAACGCCTGTCTTCTTTTCCTCTGATGTGTACGTACTGAGGTATGACTGGATGATGACCATAGACGTGGCTGTGACCCATGATTTGTGCGGCAGAAAGAACAGGCTCCTTCTATTTATCTATTTATTTATTTATTTATTTATTTATTTATTTGTTTTATTTATATATTACTATTTAATGGCTACACATTACACTGATTACAAAGGAGTTTCCATATGGGTTTCCATAGAACGCCATAGGGATCCATGCGACTCAACAGAACTGGGGTTTTTGTCGAAGAAATAATATCAAGATACGCTGACATTTCTCAAAATGTATCAGTGGTTTTCTGACCATTTTGCAGACATCTAGAGATGTAATGAATTCAAGAAAAACATCTTTTTGTAAAGGAAGTCGCGCTGATATTAAAGGAAGAGTCGCTGAGACATGATGACATGGAACAAAATATGTTCCTTGTTTGTAAAGCCATCCAGGGTTACAACTTGTAAGTCTACTTTTGAATCCTCTGACTTCCAAGAAATCGCAAAGTTTGGAATAGGCTGTCAAACCAAAACTGGCTAGCTACGCCGCTAGTTAGGTGCTTTTTTATTGAACAAATTATCACAGAGCTCTGTGGGCGTCAATGGTTTGCTCGGCAAAATATCCGCACGAGAACAAAAGAAATATTTGGAAGATGTTGGATCGAATTTTCGATGCTGTATCAAACCAATTCCAACGTCATCCTACACGTTGAATGGTCATCATACGCGGTGGCCAAACGCTTAAGTGTTGGCTCACTCAGGAAACTTGTGCGAAGTCCGACATTTGGAGCATTTATCTTTTAGCCGGGCCTTATGAGCAATATTAGGTGATATTAATGTCATTCTTCACCTTCACCTTTATTACGTTGGTAAACGAGCCGATGAGGCATCACACCTACTATATTACAAATTACATTAACATACTATATGAATAAAATATAAACACAATATAGATATAAATGCAATATGCACAACCGAAAACGTATTTAACAGGGTTAGCTCACGAGAGAGCAGAAACGTTCTCCTTGAACCCAATGAATGACTGAGTAGTACCTGCTTTAGCCGGGAGTTGGTTTCAGTCTCTGGAGGTTCTGGGAAAAATGAATATTTAAAAACATTTTGTGAACTATAGGGCATTTGAAACTTAAATCACTACCATTAAAATTCTTACACTGACCAATTCTTCACGTATGTATTTGCATTTTTAGACCAATGCCTTTTCCCGTTAGTCCGTCGAACTTGCCGGGATGAGGCCAAACCAATCGCTCGACAAAATGAAGGAGCGAGAAACTTCTCGATTCCTGTTATGGCGTTACACCCGACGTGACAGCCTGAGCATACATAACATGTGCTACATTATCATTCCCACATGCATTCTCAATACTCAGCTATATATAATCTTTTAATTGTGGCACTTACTCTATGCAGCGATTCCTTCACAAAGTGTACACGTTTTTGCTTGGCAAACGTAATCCTAACTTCTATGTTGTTCTCGTATCCAGAGTTATGCATTCAATATCTAATTTGAAAACGTCTCACGCGGAGAAAATCCACGCTCCAATAGCCAATACACAGAGGAAAATATTTTCTCTATCTGCCGGTTTGCAGCGAAAGTTCAGAGCCCTGAAAGTGAAGATAAACGGCCAAAGACCCGAAATTTCCTTTCATTTTTGACACTCTTGGTTCACGAGGATTAAGCCGGTTAAACAGGAGCAAGTTTTCCTTGCCAAGTGTCATTAGGGCCGTTTGCACGAGACAAAATAAGCCGCTGCTTACACTGACGGCGGCTTACATAAGACGCGAACACCCTGTTTAAATGGCACAAAGTTCACGGCTTACTCCATCCCCATCACGGCTTATCCTCTGGCCTAGGGGTTTTGGGCTGTGCTTATCTTGGCCACGGCTTACCTTGGACATGAAAGTGCTCGTATAAATGTACTCCAGCAAACAGAGCTGAATAAGGTCTGTGCATGGGCGAGACTCTGCCGCGTGGTCCGATTTTGTGGTTTGTACATGTTAATTTTTTGTTCTGTTTTTTCGACGTTTTGTTTGTCTGGTTTGTGCCAAGAAATGGACCTTAGAACTCAATGGATTCTTTTTTATCGTCAAGTTTACGTATCAGGAATAACAAGAAGCAACACATGGTGTACTACTTTAAGGCGGCTAAATTTTTGAAGAAAACTATTTTGCCAACGTTCAATTGGCCTTAATTTTTCGAGATACTTATTTCTTTCCTCCACGTTCTAAGCAATTTCCTTATTTTTTCAAACAACCACCTTATTTTTTAAGTTTAAATACCAAAAAAAAATTACCCGCGAATCGCAGCCATCTCAAACCGCGTGTCTGAACCCAGGTTCCCATTCGCTGAGCTGTGACGTAGCCTTTGCGTCGGCGGCTTCGTTATTCGGCTCTGTTACGCCAGCGCTGTCCGCAGCTTTCTCAAGCCGTGAACGGCTCCTGCACATGCACTTGTTTTGTTATCATAGCCCAGACTTCCTTTTTCCTCCCTTTCTTTGGCCTGGCTAGCGCTAGCAATGAATCATGCAAAGAAAAAGATTTGACCAGTTGGCTGCGAACGTAGCCGCGAAACCACTTATGCGAGCATTTCGCGTTATATGTAAGCCGCGCTCGAATAAATGGCCCAGTTCTGCGGCTTTTATAAGCCGTGGATTTTTTTCTCGTATAAACGGCCCTATTGAAAATTTTCATTGGGTCGAGTGTATGAACGACAAGTTTTCTTTGACGAGTTTTGTCTTGACAAGTTTTTTTTTGCTCGTGTGAACAAATGAACAAACCTTCCTTTGACAATTGTTAACTGTGGCCAGCAACACAAGTACACAGCGGACAACAAAAGCAGTTTTACTTTCCGTTCGTTTAACCATGGCTTATGCGTATTAGACGAAAGAGAAAAAAACGTTGCCGGCTTGTGGTCTGAGTTTTGCTTGAGCATTGGAAGAGAAATCTGAATTGGAAGTGGTGGGTTCACCCTTGGGCAACGCCAGTTTGCTTTAAAAAGCGCAGCTTTTTCTCGTTTCGATTCTCGATACTTTGGTATTCCACAAGCGTGTCTTGATCTTAAAGATTCCAGGAGAAGAGATGTAGCCGCAGAATCGGTCCAACAAACAGTGATTTTCCCTGCCATGATTATCCGCCATAAAGCGAGCGCGAGAACAAGACCGCTGAGCGCCTACAATTTCCCATGCTTTTTTTCTCGAAATGCTTTCCTTGGCGACCCGTACATACCAGCACGTTCTGCAACTTGGTAAGTTTTTTCTTGACAAGTGCACTTGTTCAAAAGCTAGAATGTTAGCTTTGGAACAAGTGCACTTGTCAAGGAAGAACTCGAGAAGTTTTTCTTTATACACACCAGCATGCAAATAAAACTTGTCAAGGAAAACTTGCTCGTCAGGGGCTCGTGGGTAACCGGCTTTATTCGGGCAAACGGTCAAGGTCAACCGAGGGTATGACCAGTAAACTGAGCCCCTTTGAGTCTGAAGGTCACACAAGCCGGCCAAGTTAAAATCAAACAAAGAATAATGTGTGGTGACGATACTACAATCCCATTTAGGCAAAAATCTCTTGTAATTCAGCTTTTTTTGCTATCCAATCATCGGTGAAAAGAGCTAGTGTCTAATTTTAAATCAGTATTTTGCTTTGTTAAATAATATTTGATAAGAACTACTTATCAAATGACGTCTAAATTTGTAGTTGAGGCTGTACGTTCTCATGGCATTTTTTTTTTTTTTTTTTTTTTTTTTTGTAATTAGCGAATTGCTTTGGTTTTGCGTTACTTCATTCCACTTGGAGACTAATTGTCTACTGCCGGTCCTACCCCCGGATAAAGGAGGAAGGTTGGGCGGGGTGATTGGAGGAAGCATCTTCCCGCACAAGCGCATCCACAAGTCCACATGTAGATCGACGGACCATGTTACCGAGGACCAGATTGACCGCATCTGCATCAGCCACAAGTTCAGGAGATCATGGAGAGACGTGCGAGTGATGAGAGGTGCGGACGTGTCATCAGACCACCATCCTCTCTCGACAGCATTGAGATTCCGACTGAAGAGAGTCACTAACATCAAAAACACACGGACAAAGTACCACGTCGGACTGCTCAGGAATAAAGACACGCAGGCAGCATTCAACATCAGCCTTTCCAACAGATACCAACTGCTACAGGACCTGATAGACCCCGAGACTGACATCAAGACACACTGGGAACACAGCAAGAAGATCTGGCACGACACATGTGAGGAATGCCTTGGCAGGAAGAAGACCCAGCACAAGGACTGGATCTCTGCTGACACCATCCGCAAGCTCGAAGCAAGGAAAGCTAAGAATACCGCGCTGAACACGATCCGAACGAGAGCAGCAAAGACTAGAGCCCAGGCCGAGTATGCAGCAGCAGACAGAGAGGTGAAGAGGAACATCAAGAAGGACAAAAGAGACTACATCGACGACCTTGCCAGCCAAGCCGAGACAGCAGCCTGGCAGGGAAACCGGAAGGACCTGTACCTGATGACTAAGAAGCTGTTAGGCAAATTCCAACAGACGGACAAGCCAGTGAGAGACGAGAACAGAAACCCACTGACAACAAGAGAGGATCAGCTGAAGCGGTGGGCGGAACACGTCAGGGAGCTACTAAACCGCCCAGCCCCACACCACCAGACATCGCGAACGCAGAGGAAGAAC
>OX421456.1:13960500-13965500 GCA_949126865.1 Montipora capitata | reverse complement strand
CCAGATCCAGAGTAACCCCTGAATCCCTATCCCAGGAGCTAAAAATCTGTTCCCTGGTCAAAGAAATATTGCTGATCCAATTTTCTTCGTAGTAGCAAAAATTCTACAGATTAGACGGTTTTTCACGGATGGTCATTGATTTAACGTCAAACCTCATCAAGAAAAACCATGAACATGGCAGTGATAATGACTTATGAAAAGAAGACGAGGCAGGTTCCTTGTGTTCACTTTTTTCCATTGCACACAGGCTGTTTTATTGACGTCGGCCAAGAAATAGGTGGTTTACTGGTTACAAAGGCATCAAAAACAGTTTGCAGTTTGCAATTTTTTAATTTCATCTGGTGCTATCACAAAGATATGGAGCCATTTATAAGCAAAAAGAATTGCCACACATGCTTCATTCATGACCAATACATGCATTGTCTCATTTGATAAGTAATAATCCAAAACTGGGGGGGGACTTTTTGCAAAATTTACTTTCATCGAGAGATGGGGTCATGCTTGAAGTCCTAACTCGAAAATCCAACTCGAAATCCTAACTCGAACATCCAGCTCGAAATCTAACTCGAAATATAAACTCAATAATTAGTCTGTCTCATATACCACCACTTTAAATTGTGCAACAAAGTCCATTCCTAGAGATATTACAGAATGTAAGGTGTGAGATTCTTAGTTTTGCAAAGAGTATGTAATTCCTTTAAACAAAAAATGGAAAAAAAAAACAAGCTTCTTCGTCGTATCTGCATTTCAGTCTGTCCCTCATATGGCATAACAAGTGTGTTATTTGGCAAATGAATTTGACTACGGCGGTTACAGGAATGCCACTGTAGATATGTTCCAGATATTTGAAAAACATTTCAATTGAGACGTGCATTTATGATGGCAGTTGTTTGAGTTAAATGTGACTTTGTCAAGGCTAGAAAAATTCAGAAGTTTCCGTACTACCGTCCTGATTAAGGAAAAGTAGTCTTGAGATCTGAGTTAATAATTCAGCGCTTCAAGGAATATTTAACTGCAACAGCTGTAAATACATCCCTAGACATCTTTGGCTGAATTTCAGAAAACTTTGATGACACATTCGTCAAACCTTTGCCTTGAATCTCAGACATCTTTGACTACACCTTTGTGATGGAGACAAAAGGCTTATCAAATCTTTGACTTGAATCTCAAAATGTTTGGCGACACACCTACGTCAAATCTTTAACCTGAATCTCAGACATGTTTGACCACACCTTTGTCAAACCTTTGAACTGAATTTCAGAAAACCTTTGCCTTGAATCTCAGACATCTGTGACTACACCTTTGTGATGGAGACAAAAGGCTTATCAAACAACACCTTTGACGCTTGTCAAAGGCAGAGTTAAAGCTGTAGTAAAAGTGGCTTTTAGCAGTTGAGACTCCCGTGCAACGGGCATGAAAAAGATAATATTTGATGCCCTCAAAGGCGTGCGAAGGTACAACAATTTCAGAAAACTTTGATGACACATTCGTCAAACCTTTGCCTTGAATCTCAGACATCTGTGACTACACCTTTGTGATGGAGACAAAAGGTTTATCAAACAACACCTTTGACGCTTGTCAAAGGCAGAGTTAAAGCTGTAGTAAAAGTAGCCTTTAGCACTTGAGACTCCCGTGCAACGGGCATGAAAAAGATAACATTTGATGCCCTCAAAGGCGTGCGAAGGTACAACAAAGGTGGTCTTGGTCACACCTTTGACTTTACTTTTGATGCAACGTAAATCCAATTTTGCGTCCCGTGATTGTCTTTAATAATTACACGTCACTCCCAGTTATTTTAACATTGACAATCATTTTTAACGTTAGTCCGGCTTAATGCCAAGAGGAGTCAAGAATTCTTATATTGTTTAAGACTACATGGCGGCTGTTCGAGATATCGTTGACTATTGGAACATGACAAATAAAGAAGCTTTGCTTCAATTTTGGCTCAATGTCGATAACGCTGATACTATCTTCACTACTGTTGCTGTCCTGGCGACGATGACGTTTCCAATAGCAACTATTGGAAATCTTCTAATCGTTTTGTTAGTTTGGATGGACCCTCTTCGGAAACTTCGATCTTCGCCTTCAAACTTTATCATCTTCTCCATGGCTGTTGCAGACCTCTTGGTTGGCCTGGTTGCCTGTCCACTCACTGCCTTTTGGGCTTGGGCCTTATTATACAAGTACACCAACGCATCATTTGGTTTTTTAAAGTTTTTTACAACCTTAATAAACGTAAGTGTAGGTCATGTACTTCTTCTCAGCATTGACAGATTCTTTGCTGTGGTGACTCCTCTCCAGTATCGGGCCAAAGTGACGAGTAAACGAGTCTGCATCGTTTCCGTCTCGTGTTGGATTTATTTCTTGTTGTTTGGCTTTGTGTTCTTCTTGTTAGAAAAGCATCATGCGCTAATGGGAGCTATTTACAGTGTACAGATCTTCTGTATTCTCATCTGCATCGTGATCATCAACGTTCTCACTTTGTACCGCTTTCACAAGTATTCACACAGCACCGAAGCACTGGATGAGCAGCATGCAGGGTTACCTCGCCAAATGATACTCCAGAGAGAAAGGACTGTGAGCAAAGCTATTGTAATTATCATCTCTGCATTTTTATTGTGTTTCATTCCTTGGTTTGTCGTACAGATGATATTGTACATTTGCTTAACATGCAATTTCTCGTTGTTGATGCTTGTGTATTCTATCGCTGCCCCTGTTGTGTACGCGAATTCTGCAATCAATCCATTGTTGTATGCGTGGAGACTTCCTAAATATAGAGAAACGTTCAAGCACATCTTTAAAAAGCGAAAATGTTGCGGAAGGTATGAAACAAGACAGGCCGTGAATTGTGTTCAAGATACAAGGCTTTGATGGGGTAAATCTTCAAGAGCTCCATGAGGCAAACATTAATTAAAACGAGGTTGGAAAATCTCCCGGAACAATTTGAGTTCATTTCTGCTAACCAATCTCACTACCCTTCCTCGTCGGATTCTAGTCTTTCTCAAACGACTTCATAAGTGCAACCGTGATTTGGGAGATCGCTAACATTGCACAGTGCGCTCATTAACAATGACAATAATGAAGAATTTTTATTCAGTTAAAATACATATCAAAAGTTACAGGTTATCGCATGAAACTAGAGTTAAGAAGGATTATAATTGTAATTGTTAACACTCTAATTGGGAAACCCGCGACACATATATGTATGTTACACGTATGAAAAACTCAGTATTTTCTCCAAAAAAAAAAATGTTCTATTTCGTGCAGTTAAATTGACGTCCCCTGTTCTTTTGTGGGGTGAAACGTATTTTTAAAATGCTTAAAAGTGGTTTTAGATAGAGAGAAACAAATCTGCTCAAGGAAAGTCCTTTCTAGCTTAAGAGAGAGTGGCTAGTCGTCTTAATTTGCCACACCAAACAAATTTCAAAACTTAAAAAGAAAACATGAGTTTCAGTGTTTTGAAAAACTTCGGACTTAAATGTCAATAATAAACAAACACCTCAAGTAAAAGCAATTGTATCCATTTTTTTTTTCTTTTAGGAGAGTATTAGAACAGCTTGAGCCATGCAACGTGGTTTTACATAGAATGAAACAAATGTGCCGAAAAAAAGTCCTTTCTAGCTTAAGTGAGAGTAGCTAGTCGTCTTAATTTGCCACACCAAACAAATGTGAAAACATGAGTTTCAGTGTTTGAAAAAAGAAATTTCCGACATAAATGTCAATAATAAACAAACATCTCAGGTAAAATCAATTATCTTCATTCTTTTCTCTTCAGAAGAGTATTTGCACAGCTTGAGCGATCAATTAAAGATGTATTGTATTGTACTGGCCAATATCAATAATACGTTAATACTCTTTGTTTGTTCCTCCAAATTTTACACGAGCATTGTTTATAATTTCTCTTGGGACCATTATAAGTTCTAAGGAGAAACTGGAAGCGAAGCTTATGCATTGGAAGAGGCAAACAAACAGCATTACGGTATTTCTGATAGTGGCCAATTGTATCCATCATAGTGAATCCAAGGACCCCACAGCGGGAAACAACGAAAATGTCGATTTTGAAAAAAACTACAAACATTTGGTACTTAAAATGGAATCCAGCATGAGAGGGGCCAAGGATAATTGATAAGAACACACTTACGCTTTTATCGAAAATTACTAAAATTCGTTTGATTGACTCGCTTGTCACGATGAGTTGAAAAATTCACAGGCCGCTTGAAACAACTCCGGGTGTTAAGAAAATTAAAAAGTCCTGTTCAAAAGTTAAGGTGAGATCTTGGTGGATCATCCATAGGCGGCTATGACGTAATGTACAAAGGACCTCCGGTTGATAATAGTCGGGCATCACAACAATAGCCACGTTTTTTTGAGCCACCGACGGCAAAGGGAAGTGAAAACATTTTCCATAACTTTAACACTGTGGAATTTCTGGCAATTGAGTGGTAACGAAAAAGCCTGAAATTGAACATTTCTACGCCACTAGAGCGACAGGGCCTGGATTGCAGAAGGTGTTTGTGAGGAATTATAGGTAGTGACTGGTGTATTTAAGCTAAGTACAGCACGTGATTGGTCATTCTAGGTCGACACCTTTTACCCGGCACAATTTTCAAGATCACCCAAGTATGTTTTTCCCTATTTCCGAATTCTGAACTTGTGAGAATTAGTTTCAGTTGACAGTTTTCTACGGATAATGAAGGTCTTTTAGCTTCCATGAAGCAAATGCTTGAGAAATCCTTGTCCGTCATCAATCGAGTCAACAGTGAGTCCTCCGGTACACATTTGGTACACATTAGAAACTGACATTCGACGAGTCACTTACACCATAGAAGAAGCCAAGACCCCTTGCTTGGTTAAGTTTTTCTTTAAGGCCAAGCAATCTCTGGAGAAAGCAAACCCGGCCTTTGGAGAACACCGTGTCCGTTTGTCTTCCAAGTTTCATACCGGACATCGATCAGCCGGCTGTCCAAGTCAAGTCGAAGGTGTAGTGATGTCCAATTTTG
>OX421456.1:13950500-13953000 GCA_949126865.1 Montipora capitata | reverse complement strand
AATAATAATAATAATAATAATAATAATAATAGTTTATTAAAAGAACTTTACAGTTGTTCAAAGGACCGTTGATTTATGCCATTTTACATTATGTTTATATTAAGTGTTTAAATGGGATAAACTTCCTTTTATTGAGTTACCGGTAACTCATTTTATTATATACTCAACAAAATATCATGTTTCTGATTGGTCAATGAGGAATGCATAAATAGGTTATAGAATGTAATTTAAGAAGTTATAGAGTGTGATACAGAAGTTGCTATGGCAACAAAGCAGTGGAGTGATTTTGTTGAGTATATAATCAATAAAAAATCGTATAAACTTGCTTGTGCATTTCGTGATTTATGGTCACACGAGATGTTTTGAAATTGTTCAAATTGCACTCGCCTATGGCTTGTGCAATTTTAAGAACTTTCAAAACATCACCTGTGCCCATAAATCTCAAAATGCACTCGCGTTCGTATAATTTCCTATACTTATAGCATAATTTTTAGCTTGACCTTTGATCTGCATCTTGTACGAAGTTAGTTATTGAGGTCATTTCAGGAACCACTTGGATACAGGAGATATTATGGCAGCTGTATAACAATGGGGAAGTTAGCTCAAGTAAAATATTCAAAAGAGTGCCAATGTTAGAGCGTGGACTTGACAAGGGCCGTCCTGATGTCAGAATACTCCCCAGTCCTCGCCTCATGCATACACACCTGACCTATGATGTCATACCTAAAGGAGCGGGATGCAAGTATATGTATATTGCACGAAATCCAAAGGATGTGTTTGTGTCATTTTATGAATTTATGAAAGATTATGGCTCAACTGGTGGATTTAGTGGTCCATGGGAGTTTTTTGCAAGGATATTTGTGGAAGGAGAAGGTAAGAATTGTACAGTAAGCATGGTAATAATATTTAAGAAATAGAAAACATGTACCATGTTTCTATCAAGTTATAGAAACACGAGTGAAAGTTTGGGAGAACGAGAAATGCTGTGGGAACACGAGCCCCAGGCGATTGTTTCCACAGCTTTTTCGAGTTCTCCCAAACTTTCACGAGTGTTTCTATAACTTGATAGAAACACGGAGTAGATGTTTTCTATTTCTTTTAGAAAAAAACGCGATGAGAAAATTAAAACAATTTGTTAACTCTAATTATCAAAATGTAAATTCTCTTTGCTCGTGCCATCACTACGTCAATAGCTCGCGCTAGTTTTGTGTCTCCATCGAGTTATAGAAACACTATTTTTAACCAATCAGCTCACATATTTTCTTAGGACTGTTTTCTAAATGATGATAATATAATAATAATGAATGACAGAAATGTGTATTTGGAGTGCGGGTTATAGGTATCCATAAGAGACATTTGCAATAGGAAATCCTTTATCAACAACCCATAAGTGTTTATTTACTTTCAAAAAAAGATGGTAAGCCAAGTTGGGCTCATGCAAGGACAACAGTGGAGTCTTGCACCTTATTGTTCGTTGAACTCTACCAAACTTGAAAAAGTATGCATTTTCTTTTCATACAGAGTACTTTCAAGTGATCATGGCCACCTGAATATTGTAACCAAAACTACCGGTACTCAAGAAATTTGTCATGGTTAATGGGGCACTGTTATCTTTTGTTGAAAAGCCCCTTGGGTGCTGACCCACTGGCACCCCGTTAATTGAAATACCAGTAATACAAAAAAGAGCTGATCTCGCAGAGTTAGGAGTTCCATGCTGGAACTCGAGAACGGCTGTCAGATTGAGCAAACACAGAGCAATCTCTTCTTGGACTACAGAATACAGCCTTTTTTTAAAAAATAGACTGCATACTGTTTCTGAGTAGCTGGCCGCCATGAGCTGAGGAGAACATTGGTAAGGTGCTCAGAAAAGCCCTGCTCCTCTATAGAATTGCCTGACACAGGACATGCCATCAAAATGAGATGACCCTGCATGTTGTGCATTTTGGGGCCTAATGGGTGGATTAGAGCAGTCATCGAAGTCCACACCATCAACACTGTCTGCCCTGTTAACATTTACAGAAGATGAGTGTACCATGTCTGAGTGAGCCAGGCTGGAACCAACAGAACTCCTTGGGCTTGATCCATCTCCACCTTGTCGAGGCAACGTTGAATAAGACTAAAATGAGGAAAGGTATAAAAAAATTCACTGTGCCAAGATCTACCAAAAGCATCCACAAAGGTAGCCCTAGGGTCTGGTTTCCATGAGGAAAACCTGGGTACATGTAACTGAGCATTAAGGGCTGTCGCAAAGAGATCAATGCTAAAACCCAGATGCAAGACACAAAGTTTAGAAAACATCTCCATATTTAGAATCCACTCATGCTCTGATTGCTGCTTTCTGGGCAGTCTATCAGCTAAGAGATTGGTGGGGCCTGGAATATAAACAGCACTTAAGGGGGGTGGCAGTTAACAACAGAAAGACAATGGTTGCTAAGGAAGCTTTTCAGTCAAAGAGCCCTACAAAAAGATTGCATGGATGGTTCTATGAAGCAATTTTTCA
>OX421456.1:13938000-13940500 GCA_949126865.1 Montipora capitata | reverse complement strand
GTTTTAGTATACCGTGTTACCCAGCGGTCACACGTTACGAAGATTAACAGGGTAAAAGAAGTGTCAGGCAATTCATTGGCAGGAATTTAATAGCAAACAAATCTTTATTTATGCACAGATAACATAACAGAAGCATTACCCGCAACTAGCAAAGCTATTCGAGGCGAGAATATGGAATTAAGACCAAGTCTGACTAAGGAAAAGTTAATCACAACTTCATTAGCATCGTGATTGGCTCTTGTACCTCGGGCATCAAAACACCCTTCCAACTTACCACGTTAAATGTCATGGCCGCTTCGTTTGATCTTCTTGACGTATCGATAAAAAATTTACCACGGGAGATTTACCTTGGCAAATGTCGATCACACGCACTAAATGCAGTTTCCCGTGGTAAAGGGTTCGTTTACCGCGGTAAAAGTGTCCCCGTGTAACCGCACCTAATGATGTCTCTGAAATACATCCTGGGGGACGGTTTTGCGACTTTTGAGAAACAGGTCCCATGATATAATATGCAACAAATTCTCTTCATGGTACGGATGTATCGTGGAACAGTGCATTGACAGAAGGACTTGGGGAAAAAAACATTGGTGTCCATATCAATCAATGAATCAATTTGAGTGTCACTACAGTATCTACCGAAGGACAGTACCCTCAGATTGGGGACACTTAATTAAACTAAACTAATTCTAAAATTAACAAACATCCTATCCATAGTCATCAAGTTAAAAACTGCGTTTAAAACTATTAACAAGTAGTTAAGATAAACTTAGGCTCGATTTCCGCCGCTCACTCAAGTTCGGGTATCCTCCCCGAGAAGAGACGGCTGGACGCGTGAGCGATAGATTGTGTCTGTGACGTAAATTCGTATATAATTTATGCGAAGTTAATAGTTGCGGAGAAGTACCATTAGACATCCCAAAACATTGATTTTAACAAAACAAAAAATTACATAACAATGCGTAAATCGTCTGTGCTAAGTTTACAGATGATACGAGCTTGAGTTTGTGGTTAAATGATCAATGTGAGTTTGAATTCAACCGGCGAATCATCAACAAAATCTTCGGGCCGCTTCAGCCCTAAGTTGACCTCATCGACCCCTCGCTTTACCGCCAATAAACTCAGAAGTAATTCCAATCGATCTTGAGGAATTTTACTTGCTCTTACATTAGCGACGTCTGAGAAAAAATTGCAATAGCAATGGATTTGAAAGCCGTATTTTGACGTTGGCGCCACCTGGAAAATTAATTGAAGTTTCCGAACTCAGGCGGTATAAAAAGATACAATCCCCATTCTCCAGCTTCTCAAACACTTCTTGTTGTCGAAATCGTGGATGTTTCCTAATTTGAAAGCATTGTAAAGCTCGAACAGGCCGGGTCAAAGAACACCGTCGCAACCCAAAAATGTGATTTATGCCGGACCGATTTGTGCTGGCGAGTTTCTGACTGGCGGAGATTAACAATGGCTCACCTCACGCGTCCAGACGTCATTTCGGGAGTGAGCGCTGGCTCATTTCCCGAAACATCGGCTGGTAATCGAGCCTAAGATAAACCATAGTTAATAGAGAGGAATGGTTTGGAAGCTCGGCAAACATCAAAGGAGCAGACAAAGATTTCAAGATTTAGGTTGGAAAGTCCACGACCGTGCACAATCTTTTCTTTTGCGCTCATACACTATGCATCAATTACGTAACCAACACTTTTCTATTGGTTAGTTCCTCAGTACGGAGTAAACAACTATTGTGCTTTGTGCACGGTCAAGGCCAAAAAAGAGAACAAAAACCTACAACAAAGAAATTTGTTGGGTTTCATAACCATTCCCCTCTATTAACTATGGATAAACTATGTAACCAAAAAATCTCAATTATCATTTCAAAAATCACTGCTAAATCATAAGTGAAACAGCCTATCAGGTCAGCGTAAAAATGTCACTTGCATGAGCTTTATTAAACCAATAAAACATTCTTCATTAGAATTCTTTATACAAAGCATAGCTTGTTTTTCTTGTATGCTAATGTTCTCCTCTCACAATTTGCACCCTTGTTCAGACTCCAGAGGGACATGCCTTTTGTCAAATGTTTTTGAAGAAGTTCAATAAACTAGCAGGTCGTATTTTATTGGGCCTAAAATCACTTGGCTTTGCCTCGTGGGTTAAAACCTGATAAAACAATCCTGCTCGTTTATCAAACAGTACTTAAATGATAAACTCATGGGTCAAATCTCTGAGGTTATGTGGTCAGCAATCATAATGTATTATGAAGGTCTCGCAAGTTTTTAACATGATTATGGATCAAAGAATTCTATCCATCAGACTCTCCTGGATAAATGCCATGCGTTGGGTAACAGTATGGATGTGTGTATGTAAAATGAGTGATCACCTTTTGTAAACTTGTAAAGGATCTGGCTCAGTTGACGTCATATGGACATGACTGGAATCTATTTGAGGTGGTTGAACACAGTTTTTCCTCGGTCAGTGGCATTCACTGAAGGTTGGCACAGATTTT
>OX421456.1:13925500-13928000 GCA_949126865.1 Montipora capitata | reverse complement strand
CGACGACGGGATAGTCTCAGGCATCAAATCCCCGCCTATTGCCTGCACTCCCCTACCGCGGGATTTACATTGATAGGTACATTAATATGAGGGGGCTTGATGGCTTCAACGGGATTCAAAGCTCAACTTCGTACCCAGGGCTTTCCTCCGTCGAGGAGGGGTTGGGCTTATGTATTCCCGTGAAAGGACTTAAAGTAAATATAGATGTTTGAAGTGCGGGTTATAGATGCCCAAAAATTGACCTGCTTTTAACTGAGTGGCTTCATAGCTCAGTTAGTAGAGCATTACACATGCACCGCAGAGATCATGAGTTCGAATCCCGTTGGAGCCTCCTGAGTTTTTCAGGTGTCTATAAAAGACAATTGCTTAAATTGTCCAGTTAAAATTGTTCTACTATCACACTTTTTTGGAAACTTGGCGTAATTAACATTCATGATATGAACATAAAAAAAATGCAATAAAAAAATGGGGTCACCATGCTCGTTCACGCGTCAGCAGGCTCTTAAAATGGGTTATTTTTACTGTTTTCGCGTTAAAAATTCGAATCACCTTCATACAGAATTAAGTCTTGGTTACTTCAAAGACATAAAATTTTATTTTGAAAATAAAGCTTCTTTTATTTACATAAGCACTATTGCTTCATTTACGCAGTCTTTCATTCCCTGGTTGTGGGAATAGTGCACTTTTTGGGACAGTTCCGCGGTTAGCTTGAAGTCCTCGCCTTGGGTAAAATACACCCAGTACGAAACTGTTTTCGAAAAAAAATTCATGTTCTGCTATCAAACTTTTTTTCTTCTTCAAATATGTTCTTTATTAAACTGTTCTTAGCAAATACCTGAAAAAACAATCGGTGGTCACCGTGCTCGTTTGAGAGAAAAGGAGCATTTATTTCGCTATTGGGTTAAGTTTGAGAGAAATCTCTTACGTTTTGTATACGCAAGTGCTCATGTGCGCGCGCTAATGACGCGAAAACCGTGCGCAGAAGGGATGCGCAATGCAATACTAAGGAATTACCTTAAGTTGTCCAGCTAAGTGCCAGGATTTCGTAGCACTGCCCTTGGGCTTCCTGTGCAAATACACCCGTCAACAGTGTGTTCTCCCCAGACTTTGCGCGTTTCTAGTTTTCAAGATGGCGGGGTCGATGGCGGAAACCTGATTTTTAATCCACCCCAGCTTCTCTTAGAACTTAAACCTTGAATATATTCAAGGTATGGCAAGCAAGAGCTATCCTGTTTACCAACTACGGGAGGGTGACTGGACCTCACCAAGCACCTTCGCCATTGAAGGAATACCGATCCCCGCTTTCTTCGCCACAGATCCAGCGGCATTGCACGATTATATAGTAAATTTCCAAACCAGATCTGACGATGTGTTCGTTGTGAGCTACCCAAAATCAGGTATGGAGAAAATCAGTAAAATAAAAATTAAAAACTAATTGGGTGACTTATTTTAGTCTTTTTTTAATTTCGTGAACCCACATAAAATTATTTATTTGTTAAATTATTAATTAATTAATTAATTTATTTATTTATCTAATGCAACTATCATTGTAAATCCCACGGGTGGGGGATGGGGGTGAATTTGCGCACAAGGGGCAGAGATTTGACAATTCTCAAAAAAAATTAAAATTCGCCAGTGTGGGAAACTAGCATCAATCAAAAGTGTCCAAAAAAGCCTGTGAGCAGCTCAAGTAAGGTGTGTGCAGCTTATGCGTATGCTCTGAGCTGGAAAGAATTCCAAGCCTCTTTATAGACAATTAACTTCCTAAAGTGTCTGTCTAATACTGCTCCTCAGGCAAGAATAAACCGCTGCATTTAACGCTGACCTAAAAGTAATGCTACCCTTTACCCTAACCTTATTGTCAGAAATAGGCAGGAAGTGTTCAGACTTGAAGGGACGCTTTGTGTTGGATGTCCAAATTGGTTGTGCATTTAATTACGTGCCTTTCTTTATTTCCAGTTTTTGTTTGCCTTTGTTACATTAGTGCCCTTTGGTGTGTATATATATGTCATTCTCCCAAAATTTGAGATTATTGTTCAGGGCTCAAAGTATATTTTTGGCTTTGGGAGCACTTTTGCTACCAAGTGTATATTTTTAGGTGCACAGCAGAAAATGTAAGAAGCACAGCTTAAAATACTGGGAGCACTTGTTGCAACAGAAAAGCAGAACTTAAGACATTACTAAGTCATCTTCAGTTTTTTGTATTTTATTTCAGTGTCATGTTTGTCATTCTAACTAGTAAGGCATGCACACTTACATTTCAAATTATTATTACATGTTGTCATCAAGTTAAAGGACATTCGAAATAACAGAAAAGTTTTCATCATGTATTTCCTTTTCAATGTACCCTTGTAACCAAAGAAAATATACTTGAAAACTGGAAAAGATACACAACTTCACAATTGAAAGTAGACATGTACTTCAATGATTCCATCAGGTCACCAAGTTCAGACTTTATGCTTTTGCAAATGGCAAATGAATTCTGCACATTTGATGTCAT
>OX421456.1:13922585-13925300 GCA_949126865.1 Montipora capitata | reverse complement strand
AAAAAAAACCCATTACAGCAATAACACTCCCGTAGGATGTTTTAAATGTAAGAACAAATGTGATCTATGCAAACATTATCTTGTTGAAAATAAGATCTTTCACAGCGCCTGTACAGGCCGTTTTTACTCCATTAGACAGGATGTACATTGTAGGTCGAAGAATGTCATCTATTTAGTCACCTGTAAAACATGCAAGATTCAATACGCAGGTTCAATATCGAATGAATTCAAGGTCAGATTTCGTAATCACAAATCGGCTATGTTGACCAACAAGGCCACGTGTGAATTAGCCGTCCATTTCAATAGAAAAGAACATCACATGTCTGACTTTGAGTTCATTGTTATTGAAAAAATTGATAATGACACTACTGATGATATGGACAAGGTTTTACTCACAAGAGAGGCTTTTTGGTGCGCACAGTTATGCACCCTCCAACCTTACGGCTTGAACAAAAGATCCGAGTTTAATTCCAAAAATAGAATAAGGTTTAATTAATCATTCACTGGAGTAATTGTCCAACCAGTTGGGTTTTTTTTTCCAGTTACGCTGTGCAGATCGGCATTCTCACAGGCCCTGTTCAGGGATTCTATTACTTTTTAGGGGCCCTGGGCTCATCATTTCGCCACCTGATTGCATGATTTACTAAGTCCTGTTGTTTATTTTAAATTATTAGTTTCGATGTCTGGTGATTAACGCCTTTTTCGGAATAGAGCTGACTATTTCTTATCTCACGTATTGTCCACTTGATGTATTCCAACCGCACGTATTACATGACATATTATTGTGATTTTTTATAATTTTTTTGTAATTTTAAACATTTTACACCTTTTGGTTCATAGTTTTGTATAAATAGCGCAAGTTCAGTTGTACCAGGTATTTTTAGTTTTTAGTTTTTAGCGTGTACTGAAGAAGCCCGAAGGGCGAAACGTTTACACGAGATTATAATATACCAGACCTGTGAGAAGTTCGCCAGCGACTCATTTTTTCATTCTTCCTATTAACTTATCTGAGTCAAGACGTTTTGTATCCTTTTGGATCGTCCTCGCAAGTGGCATCACCGTTGGATACTCAATCTTTATCATTCTACTTATATATATATATATATATATATATATATATATATATATATATATATATATATATATATATATATATATATATATATATATATATATATATATATATATATATATATATTATAACTATCAATACAAGGATTCTTTGTAGATTAAATAAACAAAACTGACATAAAGGTAAAAGTTTAATAGTGTAATGCTAAACGGACATGATCAACTTGTTTGTTGAGTTCGGGTTTCAACCGCTCAATATGGAAGCTCTCTTTGATTTTAAGTTGATAGAAAGAAGTGGCATTGTCAATAATTTTGAAGCAAGAAACATCACAATTATCGTGACAATTTTTAGGAAAACTAAGATGCTTGAAAATATGAGAATTTTTATCCCGGAAAAGGTGCTCATTTACACGTGTATAGAAATGCCTGTTGGTTTCACCAACGTAGCGAGCACCACAGCCCGCACAAGTAAATTTGTATACAACACGTGATTTGAGAGAATCCGCGGAATGAAATCCTTTGGACTAAAAATGTTGCACAGTTTGAATGGAGAGAAAATTACTTTAACATTTAAATCCTTGCAATACTTGTTGATAATAGATGAAATTTTCTTTCTGGTATAAGATGAATAGAAACCGATGTAAGGTAGTTTGTAAAAATGGCAGTTGGATACATCATGTTTAGGGACTTCCTTTGTAGTAACATTTCTAAGATAACCTTGAACGGACTTGTCAATTAGCCAACTGGGAAACATATTACGTTTCAAAATAGTAGTTAGAGTATTGATATCGTTTTGAAAACCCTGAGTAGTGTTGTTAATTTTATAAGCCCTGTCAATGAGAGTTTGAATTAACCCTAATTTGTACTGAAAGGGAGTAAAATTGAAATAATTTGTAAGTAGACCAGTGTAAGTCTTTTTTTCGAAAAACAGAAGTGATACAAGAGCATTCATTGTTACTTGATCTCTGCTTGGATAATAATACAGTTAAAAAAAGCAATTTGCCATCTGTTTCTGTTTCCATTGTAAACTTAATGTTGGGATGGCATTTGTTAAGGTATTGAAAAAACATATCTGCATCATGAGAATTTTGAAAACAACAAATAATGAAAAGAAATAACATAAATAAATAACTGAATAAATAAATAAATAAATAAATAAATAAATAATTAATTAAGAAAGGGGGAAGGGGGGCTCCAGTGCTTAAATTCATTTTAACCTTAACTTGTTTAGTCATTGTTACTGTCATTGTTTGTATAAACATATATATTGCTCTATGACATAGATAGTGCTCTATGCTATAAATAAATGTTGGTAAGCAACAAAAAAAAAGAAACGCAGAGGGACATAACTATAGTAGACAGTTGCGTTAGCATGACGATGCCGACGGTGAGGCCTCCTCAAATGTACCAGGGGGCTTGGAAAGTTGCAAAGAGAAGATAGAAATACGGCAAGGGCTCTTTGTTACTGTGGAGATTACGAGATATCGAGGAGCGGGAGTAGAGGGTTCCATTTCTTCGAGATTAGGCAAGGGTTGTTTGATTCTATATTGAACTGAGATTTAAGTCGCACTAGGAGGCTTGTTAAAAGAGGAGTCTTGTTATCCGCCCTACAGCTCCATATATATGTGATGTCTCACTAAAAGA
>OX421456.1:13882585-13892585 GCA_949126865.1 Montipora capitata | reverse complement strand
AAACGCCTTCATGGGCAAAATCGAGAAACAGCTAGAAAGAGAGAACAAGTTGCCCTTCTTCTACAAGCGCTTTGTAGATGATACACTTAGCGCAATGCCCGATCCAGAAGCAGCCTCAGAATTTCTGGAGACGAAGAAAAGAAGTTTGTTGAAATATCTATTACCCCAGGCAGTGTGTCATATTTTAGGAAAGGAGAAATGAGTGAATGAAAGGGAATTGGTCCAAGGAGCTATCCTTGAGGTACACGGCAGGAAGTACTTACGAAGCTAGAACTTAGCTACATTTTTCATAGTGACTATCTACTTGGTCATGTTACTGATGAGGTCTTGCCCAAGTTCGTTCAGACTGATAATGCGTCTCTAGTATAAAAACGGACGTGACAATGCTTCCGATGTTTTTCCTGATTTTCAGTCCTTTGTGACAGTTACACAAAATCACATTGTTTCGCATTTTTGGCATGAAATGCGTTGACATCATTTTTGGGAGATGGGAAGATACGTCAACCCAAAATGAATGGTATTCGGTTTACGATTTCTCGGAATAATTGCTTTCGTTTTCGGTTTTATACAACACTTCATTGAAATTCGCGTCATGCATGATCACTGTGAAACTCGGAAAACCGTGAGGGCCAAAAATAACAATATTTCTGCCATGTTAACTGTATGTATAGTGATCAAGCAAAGTAAAACCCACAATAGGATACTAGATATAATCATAACAGTGTTCACAGATCTCCGAGTTTCGCAGAAAGAGTTCGACAAACTGTATTATCTTTCTTTGCCCTCTCGTTGAAACAATATTGATTTCCAATGTAAAAAGAGCGGAAGACAGCGAAAAAAATCCTGTTTCTTTTTTGCAAAAATTTTGTTTAGTCAAAATGAAAAAAATTCCAGTAAACAATTCTTGGTCCAATTCTTGATCCAATCAAAGGAACAGATAGTGAATGAAGCGCATCTCCTGGCTCCGCGAGCGCTTGTAAAAGAATAGAAAAAATAAATTCAGTTTAAACATAGTTAACAGAGGGGAATGGTCATGAAACCGGAGAAATTGCTTTGTTGTATGTTTTTGTTCTCGTTTTTGGCCTTGACCGTGCACAAAACACAATACACGTAGTTGTTTACTCCGTACTGAGGAACTAACCAATAGAAACGTGCTGGTTACGTACTTAATGCATAATGAACGCGAAACAAATGATTGTGCACGGTCATGGACATTGCAACATAAAACTTGACATCTTTTTTTGCTCCTTTGATGTTTACCGAGCTTCAAAATCAGTCCCCTGTATTAACTATGGTTTAAAACAGGAGTCTATTTGATGAAAAACTTAAACCTTTGTACCGACTTCATTACTATAGGCGACTTTCAGAATGAATTCGATATTATTATTATGCAAATAAGTGGCGGGGTATTCAGCAGATAAGCTATATTCTGTCTGCACTTTTAGTGGAACAAATTTTACTCTGACTGATTTTAGTCATTAAAAATCTATATTTGTGAAAGAGCAATCGTTGTGTTGTTGTAATAGGATGACGTGGCCATGCCACTAACTGTGAAACCGCAGCTGACAACACAGACCCTTCATGTACCCCCAACCACTGAGAGCCTGCTTGCAGGCTAGTCTTCGTTGAATAAAAGTGCCAATTATTATCCACAATTGTTGCAAAAAAAGAAACAGGATTTGTTTTCCTTTCTTCCACCCGATTTATGTTGAAAGTAGATATTGCTCACACACCGTAGTGACCTTTTCACTGACACCCATTGAATGAATGGATCCGAATACGTTTGGACTGAATTTGTCACCGCGATGGCTTGAGATTCATGCCACAAAAGTAACTTTGAATCCTTAACATATTCAAGCGATAAAAAGAAAAACGAAAAGATACAATGGGTGGTGGCCTCCTTTAAAAATAACTCTATAACCCAAAAGGAAAAGGATGCCAAAGCAAAGCCTGGTTGCACTTAGAGGGACCCACACGTCAAGCACAAAGAGCTTATCTGCCACTAAGCTGGAATATGTAAATTAAACATGAGAAGAATTAATTGAATAAAAAAATTGTTTATTTTTAACACTCAGAATTCCCTCAAGAAACATGATATTTTGAATAGGAATGTTTAATAAACGTAATTTGTCACTTATCTGCTGCACTTGTGGTATTCTATTTGTAAATTTCCGTTACTCACGGTAGTGAAAAATTTAATATTTAGCAACCGAAGGAATGAAGCGTGTTGAAATATCTATTACCCCAGGCAGTGTGTCATATTTTAGGAAAAGAGAAATGAGTTAATCAAAGGGAATTGGTCCAAGGAGCTATCCTTGAGGTACACGGCAGGAAGTAGTTAGGAAGATAGAACTTAGGTACATTTTTCATAGTGACTATCTACAGGCGACTTCCACGGTAGCCTCCGATGTAAAGCAAGTCATATGCATGGCAATACCTGTCCACCTATATCATAAAACTCAAGTCTTTTGCCGCCGCAACTTCGAAGCAGCTTTCTAATCGGTCATCGGTTTCAGTATTCATACACTTGTCAATTCAGTCTCAACACTGCAAAATTATTAGAGATCAAAGAACTGTCCTATGCACTTATCTGTGACTCGAGATCTGTAGTCTTGTGTCTTCACCGCTACACTTCAGCGACGAACATGATCAACGAAACACAGTTCTTTTCATTATTTACTTTTGTATACTGAAAAGTCAGAATGGATATCGATGTATAATAACGAGAACTAATCCAAACCTGACCCTCTTTTTTCTCGAGGTTTAATTTAGTCTCCAAACAAGTTTCCTCAATTCATCTGAGTGCATATTCAACATAGGTAAAATGAGGATCACCAATTTAACCTGTAAAAACAGATTTAACTTGAGACCGGGTTTTACCTGCAACATGTATACCTTGCAACGGGGCAAATTTATGTACTCCTATCAAATTTCGACCCTTTCCGTTCTCTGTTAACAAACAAAATTGTTTTACTGAAAAATTCAAATACATTCCTATTATGCAAGAAATTGTAAGACCTTCCAATTATTTTACTGCAGGACAAATACTAAAGAATTCTCCGCGCTTTTTATCAAGGTCATAAGTTTTACAATCCTCCTAATTCCGATGTTGTTTGTGCCAACTCTCTTGCCTACGTATACTTTTAACTTTAAGAAAAAACTTCAAGCTATTTATTTGTAAGAATTGTTGATGTATAACGCAGTTCAGTGTTTATTGTTTCCTACGAAATTCATGTTTGTTAGAGATCTGAAGAGCAATCTGTCTACTTTTTGGTCTTTTATACTATTTCATCTCTTCCAGTTTTCGAATCTCTAATTATCTCAGTCGTTCGTTAGTTAGAATAGATCCATTCTAGGTCATGTTACTGAGGGGGTCTTGCCCAAGTTCGTTCAGACTGATAATGCATCTCTTGTATAAAAACGGACGTGACAATGCTTCGGATGTTTTTCCTGGTTTTCAGTCCTTTGTGACAGTTACACAAAATCAGATTGTTTCACATTTTTGGCGTGAAATGCGTTGACACAATTTTTGGGAGATGGGAAGATACATCAACCCAAAATGAATGGTATTCGGTTTACGATTTCTCGGAATAATTCACTATGGTTTTGTACAACACTTAATTCAAATTCGTGTCATACATGATCACTGTGAAACTCGGGAAACCGTGAAGTCCAAAAATAACAATATTCTGCAATGTTAATTGTATGTATTTGATTTAGCAAAGTAAAACCCACAATAGGACACTAGAAATAATCATACCAGTGTTCACGGATCTCCGAGTTTCGCAGAAAGAGTTCGACAAACTGTATTATCTTTCTTTGCCCGCTCTGTTGCTGGAGTTCTTTTAAGGAGGTTACACCACTTTTTCGTGATCTGTCAAAGTGCAGGAATGGTCCACCCTTAATGAATTCAATGGGTGTCAGTAAAGAGATGATTAGGTTGTGTCAACAATATTGATTTCCGATGTAAAAAGAGCGGAAGACAGGAAAAAAAAATCATGTTTCTTTTTTCCAACAATTGACAAACGGTTATTGACAGTTTTATTCTACGAAGACTAGCCTGCGAGCAGGCTCCCAGTGGTTCGAGGTACATAAAGAGCATGCTTGACTGCTCGAATGCGCAGGCTAAACAAAAGCATAAAGGTGTTGTCAGATGCGGTTTCACAGTCAGCAACCACATCTTCCCATTATCTAAGAGGTATAGGATGCCAAAACCCGGTCCAAAAAACGTACCGTACACACATACAGAGACCCACATGTCAAGCACAAAGAGCGTATCTGCCAAGCTGTTTACCAAAGGAACCTGGAATAGGTAAATCAATTCGATCTCTGATGCAACAAATAAATCACTTAAAGAATTCATTTAATAAGAAAATTGTTCAAATTTTAGTAAGTACCTTTAAGGATCATTATTAACACTTACAATTTTAACTTATTTCCAATTGAATTCCTTAAAAACGTCAGTTTTGAGTGAGGCAGGGGAGAAAAGTCAGTTAATGAGTCACTAACCCAAAAGAAACGAAAAATCACACCCGTACGTCGACCAATGAGAAAGAAAACTTCTAAAGAAATTTCTACTTTCGCGCTAAAACACTTTACATGAAAGTACTTCGAATTCTGATTACCGGTCCCGCTGTTTGGGATATTATTTGTTGCTCGAATAAATCGTTCATATTCGTCGAGAATTATCGAGCTGGTATAGCATTAAAAAAGCCCTTAATTAACGCGGAAACACGTGATCTGTCAAAGTAGAAGAATGTTCCGCCCACATCATGATTTAAAGCCTCGTGGGACGAAGTCGGCAAGCGCTATTAATACCGTAGTTCATTCGTTCGAAAACAAAGCACCCATTGAGAATCCCGGAGCAAAGGACTTAGGTAGGTTTTTAGTAAAGGGTAGTTTTATGGTTTATCGCACACTTTTTGTTTAGTGATCATGAAAAAATTTCCAACAAACAATTCTTGGTCCAATTCTTGATCCAATCAAAGGAACAGATAGTGAATGAAGCGCATCTCCTGGCTCCGCGAGCGCTTGTAAAAGAATAGAAAAAATAAATTCAGTTTAAACATAGTTAACAGAGGGGAATGGTCATGAAACCGGAGAAATTGCTTTGTTGTATGTTTTTGTTCTCGTTTTTGGCCTTGACCGTGCACAAAACACAATACACGTAGTTGTTTACTCCGTACTGAGGAACTAACCAATAGAAACGTGCTGGTTACGTACTTAATGCATAGTGTATGAACGCGAAACAAAAGATTGTGCACGGTCATGGACATTGCAACATAAAACTTGACATCTTTTTTTGCTCCTTTGATGTTTACCGAGCTTCAAAATCAGTCCCCTGTATTAACTATGGTTTAAAACAGGAGTCTATTTGATGAAAAACTTAAACCTTTGTACCGACTTCATTACTATAGGCGACTTTCAGAATGAATTCGATATTATTATTATGCAAATAAGTGGCGGGGTATTCAGCAGATAAGCTATATTCTGTCTGCACTTTTAGTGGAACAAATTTTACTCTGACTGATTTTAGTCATTAAAAATCTATATTTGTGAAAGAGCAATCGTTGTGTTGTTGTAATAGGATGACGTGGCCATGCCACTAACTGTGAAACCGCAGCTGACAACACAGACCCTTCATGTACCCCCAACCACTGAGAGCCTGCTTGCAGGCTAGTCTTCGTTGAATAAAAGTGCCAATTATTATCCACAATTGTTGCAAAAAAAGAAACAGGATTTGTTTTCCTTTCTTCCACCCGATTTATGTTGAAAGTAGATATTGCTCACACACCGTAGTGACCTTTTCACTGACACCCATTGAATGAATGGATCCGAATACGTTTGGACTGAATTTGTCACCGCGATGGCTTGAGATTCATGCCACAAAAGTAACTTTGAATCCTTAACATATTCAAGCGATAAAAAGAAAAACGAAAAGATACAATGGGTGGTGGCCTCCTTTAAAAATAACTCTATAACCCAAAAGGAAAAGGATGCCAAAGCAAAGCCTGGTTGCACTTAGAGGGACCCACACGTCAAGCACAAAGAGCTTATCTGCAACTAAGCTGGAATATGTAAATTAAACATGAGAAGAATTAATTGAATAAAAAAATTGTTTATTTTTAACACTCAGAATTCCCTCAAGAAACATGATATTTTGAACAGGAATGTTTAATAAACGTAATTTGTCACTTATCTGCTGCACTTGTGGTATTCTATTTGTAAATTTCCGTTACTCACGGTAGTGAAAAATTTAATATTTAGCAACCGAAGGAATGAAGCGTGTTGAAATATCTATTACCCCAGGCAGTGTGTCATATTTTAGGAAAAGAGAAATGAGTTAATCAAAGGGAATTGGTCCAAGGAGCTATCCTTGAGGTACACGGCAGGAAGTAGTTAGGAAGATAGAACTTAGGTACATTTTTCATAGTGACTATCTACAGGCGACTTCCACGGTAGCCTCCGATGTAAAGCAAGTCATATGCATGGCAATACCTGTCCACCTATATCATAAAACTCAAGTCTTTTGCCGCCGCAACTTCGAAGCAGCTTTCTCATCGGTCATCGGTTTCAGTATTCATACACTTGTCAATTCAGTCTCAACACTGCAAAATTATTAGAGATCAAAGAACTGTCCTATGCACTTATCTGTGACTCGAGATCTGTAGTCCTGTGTCTTCACCGCTACACTTCAGCGACGAACATGATTAACGAAACACAGTTCTTTTCATTATTTACTTTTGTATACTGAAAAGTCAGAATTGATATCGATGTATAATAACGAAAACTAATCCAAACCTGACCCTCCTTTTTCTCGAGGTTTAATTTAGTCTCCAAACAAGTTTCCTCAATTCATCTGAGTGCATATTCAACATAGGTAAAATGAGGATCACCAATTTAACCTGTAAAAACGGATTTAACTTGAGACCGGGTTTTACCTGCAACATGTATACCTTGCAACGGGGCAAATTTATGTACTCCTATCAAATTTCGACCCTTTCCGTTCTCTGTTAACAAACAAAATTGTTTTACTGAAAAATTCAAATACATTCCTATTATGCAAGAAATTGTAAGACCTTCCAATTATTTTACTGCAGGACAAATACTAAAGAATTCTCCGCGCTTTTTATCAAGGTCATAAGTTTTACAATCCTCCTAATTCCGATGTTGTTTGTGCCAACTCTCTTGCCTACGTATACTTTTAACTTTAAGAAAAAACTTCAAGCTATTTATTTGTAAGAATTGTTGATGTATAACGCAGTTCAGTGTTTATTGTTTCCTACGAAATTCATGTTTGTTAGAGATCTGAAGAGCAATCTGTCTACTTTTTGGTCTTTTATACTATTTCATCTCTTCCAGTTTTCGAATCTCTAATTATCTCAGTCGTTCGTTAGTTAGAATAGATCCATTCTAGGTCATGTTACTGAGGGGGTCTTGCCCAAGTTCGTTCAGACTGATAATGCATCTCTTGTATAAAAACGGACGTGACAATGCTTCGGATGTTTTTCCTGGTTTTCAGTCCTTTGTGACAGTTACACAAAATCAGATTGTTTCACATTTTTGGCGTGAAATGCGTTGACACAATTTTTGGGAGATGGGAAGATACGTCAACCCAAAATGAATGGTATTCGGTTTACGATTTCTCGAAATAATTCACTATGGTTTTGTACAACACTTAATTCAAATTCGTGTCATACATGATCACTGTGAAACTCGGGAAACCGTGAAGTCCAAAAATAACAATATTCTGCAATGTTAATTGTATGTATTTGATTTAGCAAAGTAAAACCCACAATAGGACACTAGAAATAATCATACCAGTGTTCACGGATCTCCGAGTTTCGCAGAAAGAGTTCGACAAACTGTATTATCTTTCTTTGCCCGCTCTGTTGCTGGAGTTCTTTTAAGGAGGTTACACCACTTTTTCGTGATCTGTCAAAGTGCAGGAATGGTCCACCCTTAATGAATTCAATGGGTGTCAGTAAAGAGATGATTAGGTTGTGTCAACAATATTGATTTCCGATGTAAAAAGAGCGGAAGACAGGAAAAAAAAATCATGTTTCTTTTTTCCAACAATTGACAAACGGTTATTGACAGTTTTATTCTACGAAGACTAGCCTGCGAGCAGGCTCCCAGTGGTTCGAGGTACATGAAGAGCATGCTTGACTGCTCGAATGCGCAGGCTAAACAAAAGCATAAAGGTGTTGTCAGATGCGGTTTCACAGTCAGCAACCACATCTTCCCATTATCTAAGAGGTATAGGATGCCAAAACCCGGTCCAAAAAACGTACCGTACACACATACAGAGACCCACATGTCAAGCACAAAGAGCGTATCTGCCAAGCTGTTTACCAAAGGAACCTGGAATAGGTAAATCAATTCGATCTCTGATGCAACAAATAAATCACTTAAAGAATTCATTTAATAAGAAAATTGTTCAAATTTTAGTAAGTACCTTTAAGGATCATTATTAACACTTACAATTTTAACTTATTTCCAATTGAATTCCTTAAAAACGTCAGTTTTGAGTGAGGCAGGGGAGAAAAGTCAGTTAATGAGTCACTAACCCAAAAGAAACGAAAAATCACACCCGTAAGTCGACCAATGAGAAAGAAAACTACTAAAGAAATTTCTACTTTCGCGCTAAAACACTTTACATGAAAGTACTTCGAATTCTGATTACCGGTCCCGCTGTTTGGGATATTATTTGTTGCTCGAATAAATCGTTCATATTCGTCGAGAATTATCGAGCTGGTATAGCATTAAAAAAGCCCTTAATTAACGCGGAAACACGTGATCTGTCAAAGTAGAAGAATGTTCCGCCCACATCATGATTTAAAGCCTCGTGGGACGAAGTCGGCAAGCGCTATTAATACCGTAGTTCATTCGTTCGAAAACAAAGCACCCATTGAGAATCCCGGAGCAAAGGACTTAGGTAGGTTTTTAGTAAAGGGTAGTTTTATGGTTTATCGCACACTTTTTGTTTAGTGATCATGAAAAAATTTCCAACAAACAATTCTTGGTCCAATTCTTGATCCAATCAAAGGAACAGATAGTGAATGAAGCGCATCTCCTGGCTCCGCGAGCGCTTGTAAAAGAATAGAAAAAATAAATTCAGTTTAAACATAGTTAACAGAGGGGAATGGTCATGAAACCGGAGAAATTGCTTTGTTGTATGTTTTTGTTCTCGTTTTTGGCCTTGACCGTGCACAAAACACAATACACGTAGTTGTTTACTCCGTACTGAGGAACTAACCAATAGAAACGTGCTGGTTACGTACTTAATGCATAGTGTATGAACGCGAAACAAAAGATTGTGCACGGTCATGGACATTGCAACATAAAACTTGACATCTTTTTTTGCTCCTTTGATGTTTACCGAGCTTCAAAATCAGTCCCCTGTATTAACTATGGTTTAAAACAGGAGTCTATTTGATGAAAAACTTAAACCTTTGTACCGACTTCATTACTATAGGCGACTTTCAGAATGAATTCGATATTATTATTATGCAAATAAGTGGCGGGGTATTCAGCAGATAAGCTATATTCTGTCTGCACTTTTACTGGAACAAATTTTACTCTGACTGATTTTAGTCATTAAAAATCTATATTTGTGAAAGAGCAATCGTTGTGTTGTTGTAATAGGATGACGTGGCCATGCCACTAACTGTGAAACCGCAGCTGACAACACAGACCCTTCATGTACCCCCAACCACTGAGAGCCTGCTTGCAGGCTAGTCTTCGTTGAATAAAAGTGCCAATTATTATCCACAATTGTTGCAAAAAAAGAAACAGGATTTGTTTTCCTTTCTTCCACCCGATTTATGTTGAAAGTAGATATTGCTCACACACCGTAGTGACCTTTTCACTGACACCCATTGAATGAATGGATCCGAATACGTTTGGACTGAATTTGTCACCGCGATGGCTTGAGATTCATGCCACAAAAGTAACTTTGAATCCTTAACATATTCAAGCGATAAATGAAAGAAAAACG
>OX421456.1:13875085-13877585 GCA_949126865.1 Montipora capitata | reverse complement strand
ATTGAAGTTAGGCGTACGTTTGCCAAGAAAAAACGTGTATACTTTGTGAAGGAATCACTGCATAGAGTAAGTGCAACAATTTATAGATTATAGCTGAATATTGAGAATGCATGTGGAAATGATAATGTAGCACATGTTATACACAGGGTGTCACGTCGGGTGTAACGCCATAACAGGAATCGAGAAGTTTCTCGCTCCTACATTTTGTCGAGCGATTGGTTTGGCCTCATCCCGGCAAGTTCGACGGACTAAGGGGAAAAAGCGTGGGTCTAAAAATGTAAACACATACGTGAAGAATCGGTCAGTGTAAGAATTTTAATGGTAGTGATTTAAGTTTCAACTGTCCTATAGTTCAAACAATGTTTTTAAATATTCAGTTTTCCCTAGAACCTCCCGAGACTGAAACCAACTCCCGGCTGAAGTAGTTACTACTCAGTGGTTCACTGGGTTCAACGAGAAAGTTTCTGCTCTCTTGTGAGCTAACCCAGTTAAATACGTTTTCGGTTGTGCATATTGCATTTATATGTATTTTGTGTTTATATTTTATTCATATAGTATGTTAATGTAATTTGTAATATAGTAGGTGTGATGCCTCGTCGGCTCGTTTACCAACTTAATAAAGGTGAAGGTGAAGGATGACATTAATATTACCTATTAGTATAAATACACAGGTGATTATACAAAATCGCGCGCTCTCATTAGCTCCCTATCTTGGATTATCAGGCGATAATCACCTCGACGGACAAAATGCCTGTCAGTAGTCGTTTTGCCACTGTAAGTGAAGATGATTGTCGCATTGAAATGTTTTTTTTTTCTCTTTTTTGAAATAATCACCTGTCTATTTATACTAAAACAATTATTCGCCTCAGGCTCGGTGATTATCGGTGAATATTCACCTCGACTTCGTCTCGGTGAATATTCACCGATAATCACTTCGCCTTCGGCGAATAATTGTTAAATATTGCTCATCAGACCCCGGCCAAGCGATATATGTTGCAAATGTTGGACATCGCACTAGTTTTCAGAGTGAACCCAACACTTAAGCGTTTGGCCACCGCGTATGATGACCAACATGTTGGACGATGTTGGAATAGGTTTGACACCGCATCAAACATTCGATCCAACATCTTCTAAATATTTCTTTTGTTCTCGTGCGGGATATTTTGCCGTGCAAACCATGGACGCTCACAGAGCTCTGTGATAATTTGTTCAATAAAAAATAGGGGCGTAGCTAGCCATTTTTGGTTTGTAAGCCTGTTCCAAACTTTGCGATTTCGTGGAAGTCAGAGGATTAAAAAATAGACTTATCATACAAGTTAACAAAAGTAAAGTGATTTTTTCGTGAGTTTTATTGTAACCCTGGATGGCTTGACAAACAAGGCACCATATTTTGTTCAATGCGATCATGTCTCAGCGACTCTTCCTTCAATATCAGCGCGACTTCCATTACAAAAAGAATGAATTGAATTTGCCATTGATAATTCGCATGCGTGACCTTAGTCTCCTTTAATTTGTTCTCAGACACACGTTTCCATTGAAAGTTGTCTTGGTTGGAAGCGTTGTAATGGTCGGGAAAGGAGAAGTAGGGGTTCGTTTTTCTCGGATCAATGGATTCTTCAGCGTCCAAAAATCCGAAAAAGGATTATTTTCCATGACAACGCAAACAAACAAACCCAGGGTTGCGTGCAATTTTAAATTTAGCGGTTAGCTGGTTTGCTTTGGAGAAATTCTTCAATTAAAAAAAAACGTTAGAGATCAATGAAAAGAAATGACGAAAAACATGCGTGCTAAGGTACAAATCGATTACAGAGGGTATTTTTGCAGTTTACTTTTTCCGCTATAGGAAAGGGAGTAACAATATTATTGCTGTCAAGAAACGTTTAGTGTAATTTCTGGTGTGAAATTTGCAGGAAACCTTATCATTTTAGACCTATTCGCGCCTTCGATCGTGCGGTAAAAATAGAAAAACATTTGGGCTAAACTTTCATGTACGGTAGCTGTTGTGTATCATTTTTGTATGGAAAACCGCTTGTCAAAAATACTTTTTTCAAATCCTTTCCCAAAAAATGCTGAAGTGGTGAATGTCAAAAATCCGGATTTAGATTTGATCCGAAGTATCCTCCTCGATTGTGATATCTTGGATTCATGATCCGTTTTTGGATTTCTCCAAAAGAACGCAGAATCCGTTTTTGATTCAAGAATCCGTTTTCGGATCTTCCCAGAAAAACGCACGCTAGAATCAACTTTCCCGATCATCCAGACCGTGTGCCGCAGATCGCTGCAGACGCCGGGAACAGATGTTTCCATATGTCTGCGACGTGGCGTAGCCCTATCTGCGATCGTGTTGCAGACCGTTGCAGATCATATGGAAACCAAGCTTAAAATGTGATCCTAAAATGTGGAGCTCAGCGAGTCTTCGGTGTCTTCATTACTCCGGCGACAAAGTATCTTCCTGGTAATTTCTAATAGCTTTAGTAGCTTCCGTATTATCATTATTATT
>OX421456.1:13857585-13860085 GCA_949126865.1 Montipora capitata | reverse complement strand
ACAGAAGACTCCGTACCAAATACTAAAGCGAGCAAAGTATTTTGCACTGCAGATCTGATGCTCCAAAAGTTACACATGGCTCGTATTATGTAACACAATACCATTTATTATGTTTCTTGGTGACGTCAACCGAGATGGTGGCGTTACAGTTAAAAATCGTATCTTCCAAGGAAACAGCACAATTCAACTAGTACTTTCTTTTCTACTCAATCCATTACATTACCAGATGATTCGTAATAAAGTTCACACAGTTAGGAATCCTGTACATATCGTCAATTCCATTTACCAACGGTCTACCATCGCAACAGCAAGAAATATGATATCATATTATTTTCTCAGTGAAAGTTGTGGTAGACCGTGTAGACCGTTTCATATAAATGTCATAATGTGTAGCCGGTACAAATTTGTTCACTTCTGTATCTCATTGTAAAACAAATCTCGCAAAGGATTTAGCACAATCGGGTACTTTCTTTTGATCATTGTGCTCAGTCGGTCACTCCAAAGAACATGGAATTAGCCTGTACCCGACACGTCACTTAGAAGACTTGCTATTAAGCGTTACCAATCCCTTCTCTGGAAGCACACTGGCCCGAAAGCAGTAAGTAATGTTACAAATGGACCTCTATGAAAATGTATCTTTGTATAACAATGATTGCTAAGAATTGATTTTTCGGAAAGTGGATGTTCCCTTTAAATGGCATGCGATCGCAGTTGAAGGAGAGGTTATGTCTGTTTCTCATTCGTAAACAACAGCTAATTTCGTTCATGTTGCGCGTGTTTTAGATGTCATGTGTCGACCGAAATATAGTTGTTTAGGGAAATTATTTTGAAATCGGTTCCAGGATATTTCTAGCGTACTTTAAAAAGCGAAAGGATGGAAATCACACCTTTTCATCTACCAAATTATGTGTATTTTCGACTTGACTCACAGAAAGCACTGAAATGGCTTCAAATTACGTCATACCGAGACCCCGCCAAAATCCAGTTTATCGCTGGCCATTTTCCATTCACAGCAGATCAAAGACTTAAACCCTTTTTTTGGAAACACTATATTAAAAGCAAACGATAGACGCCTTCCCGTTCCAAAAAACAAAGTGACCGTACGGCAATACAGTGACAACCAACTTAGACAACAAGTTGCAAAATTGTTGAGACACTTTCATTAAAAAACACCTTTTCTAGCTTCCAATGCCCGTCGTATCTAGAATTTAAACCTTTCCCACTTCCTCTCCCCTCTCCCCCGTTCAATGTTGAGTGATAATGGGGGGGGGGGGGGGGGGGGACGGGGGCTGCAGTGTGAGAGAAAATAAGGAAATTAATAACGCCCCAAGAAGGTGAAGTGTCTCCACTGTTTTTGCAACTTGTTGTAGCCTCTTGCAGTCACACAGTTCAAGCCGTAACTTTGTCTTCTAGTTGTGGCTTTTCTCCAATATTCACGCTTGTAATGTTACTACGGTGTGCGGCCGAGACGTCCAAAATAAACCTAATGGTATATTTATCCCGCGTCTGTTGCATGGTGAAGCTGAAATATGGAATTTCTGGTGATTGTGTGGTAACGAAAAAGCCTGAAATTGAATATTTGTACGTCACTAGAGCGATAGGGCCTGGGTTGCAGTAGGTGTTTGTGAGGGCCGGGATTACGGGTAGTGACTGGTGTATTTAAGCTAAGTATAGCACGTGATTAGTCATTCTAGGTCGACACATTTTACCCGACGCAATTTTTCGAGATTTTGGACTTGTAAAGTTTTGTAGGACGGGTTCTTTATTTCTCTTACAGGTCCATGTCTCTTACCCAGAGCGGACAGTTTTTGTGCGGCCTCCGTTTTTCAGTCCCGTTTGTTATCGTTGGGCGGCTCTTTCTGTATTCATCTTTTAGAGTATAGATCGCCAAATCAGTGCTTACTGTGGCTTTTCTTTTACAGTCATGTTTGCAACGTTACACAGGTGCTCAAGTGCTGAGCCATTCTAGGCGTAAATTGTAGTTATTTTTCATTTTTGTTTTTAATTTTATACATTCAGTTCGACTGTTACGCTATTAGATACCTTAAAACCCCGAAGTGTTTGCGACACTGCATTTGGTTTGGGGAATATGTTTCCATTTTTCCCACAGGGTTTTTGGTTTTTCGCACCCGGTAATACCGCTAGTTTGTTTATTACATATCCTTTCCTTGCTGAAATATGTTTATTTCAATTCATGTTCGCCAATATTTATGGCTGTTCTCTAAGATTCCCGCTTGTAATGTTACGACGGTAGTGGTGAAGCTGAAATAATCCTAAACCCTAAAAATAGATTTGAAATAATTATTATGCGGCTCGGGGATCATATTAATATTCTCTTGCTAAAAGTTAGGATTAATAGGGGAGACTCAAGCTGGAGGGTGAAAACATGTCTTTAGGTTAATAAATAACAAAAGCATTGATTTGCTTCCATTATGGAAAGCATCTGCGCAATTTTCTGGGCACATTCTCTGTTATCTCATTCATCAAGACCGTTAACAAG
>OX421456.1:13845085-13852585 GCA_949126865.1 Montipora capitata | reverse complement strand
TTTCACTCCTGTAAGGGCCACTGAGACTCATAGATTTTACTCTGTCTAACGCCAGACGATTTTACTCGTCAATGGGGAACCCCACAGGAGTGAAAGAGTTAATAACAGCTAGGTTCACTCAAAAACTATGTCCCCATTAACCCTTTCACTCCTGAAAGGGCCACTGAGACTCATAGATTTTACTCTAACGCAAGACGATTTTACTCGTCAATGGGGAACCCCACAGGAGTGAAAGGGTTAATAACAGCTAGGTTCACTCAAAAACTATGTCCCCATTAACCCTTTCACTCCTGTAAGGGCCATTGAGACTCATAGATTTTACTCTGTCTAACGCCAGACGATTTTACTCGTCAATGGGGAACCCCACAGGAGTGAAAGGGTTAATAACAGCTAGGTTCACTCAAAAACTATGTCCCCATTAACCCTTTCACTCCTGAAAGGGCCACTGAGACTCATAGATTTTACTCTGTCTAACGCCAGACGATTTTACTCGTTAATGGGGAACCCCACAGGAGTGAAAGGGTTAATAACAGCTAGGTTAACTCAAAAACTATGTCCCCATTAACCCTTTCACTCCTGTAAGGGCCATTGAGACTCATAGATTTTACTCTGTCTAACGCCAGACGATTTTACCCGTCAATGGGGAACCCCACAGGAGTGAAAGGGTTAATAACAGCTAGGTCCACTCAAAAACTATGTCCCCATTAACCCTTTCACTCCTGTAAGGGCCACTGAGACTCATAGATTTTACTCTGTCTAACGCAAGACGATTTTACTCGTCAATGGGGAACCCCACAGGAGTGAAAGGGTTAATAACAGCTAGGTTCACTCAAAAACTATGTCCCCATTAACCCTTTCACTCCTGTAAGGGCTACTGAGACTTATAGATTTTACTCTGTCTAACGCCAGACGATTTTACTCGTCAATGGGGAACCCCACAGGAGTGAAAGGGTTAACAACAGCTAGGTTCACTCAAAAACTATGTTCCCATTAACCCTTTCACTCCTGTAAGGGCCACTGAGACTTATAGATTTTACTCTGTCTAACGCCAGACGATTTACTCGTCAATGGGGAACCCCACAGGAGTGAAAGGGTTAAGGATGATTTCATTTGCACCTTCCTGTTAAATAGCGCCATAGGGAAGATATCGTTGACGTCACCCATTGTCATTAATGCGCCAACCAGAGCCCCATTGGCTGTCGAAACAAAAAGTCTTTTGTTCATGTGGTTAGCAAATTTGAATAATAAGAGCAATGTTTGTAAACAGATCTTCCTTACATCTTTAAAAGAAGAAGAAGAAGAAGAAGAAGAAGAAGAAGAAGAAGAAGAGGAAGAAGAAGAAGAAGAAGAAGAAGAGACAAGGTTTGACAGAGCCTCTCACAGAACCTGGCAAAATGTTTGCAATGAGCTTATCTTATGCCATTTTCAGTTTTTGACGTATCCTAAAAGAGTTGATAATATGCAAATTGTCTTCAATATTACATCAATTTAAATTCAGTTATTTTAATACTGACAATCATTTTAACATTAGTCCTGCTGAATGCCGAGATGAGTTAAAATTTTTTATTTTGTTTAAGACTATATGTCGGCTGTTCGAGGTACCGTTGACTATTGGAACATGACAAGTGAAGAAGCTTTGGTTCAAGTTTGGCTCAATATCGATAACGCTGAGACAATCTTCACTACTGTTGCTGTTCTGGCTACGATCACGTTTCCAGTAACAACGATTGGAAATTTTCTAGTCGTTTTATCGGTTTGGATGGACCCTCTTCGGAAACTTCGATCTTCGCCTTCAAACTTTATCATTTCTCCATGGCTGTTGCAGATCTTTTGGTTGGTCTTGTTGCCTCTCCACTCCATGCCTTTTTGGCTTGGGCCTTATTACACAAGGACACCAACGCACCATTTCGTTTTTCATTTTTTTTTGTAACGCTAATAAACGTAAGTGTAGGTCATATACTTCTTCTCAGCATTGACAGATTCTTTGCTGTGGTGACTCCTCTCCAGTATCGAGCCAAAGTGACTAGTAAACGAGTCTACATCGTTTCTGTCACGTGTTGGATTTATTTCTTATTGTTTGGGTTTGTGTTCTCGTTGTTGCGAAAGCATTATGCGCTAATGAAAACTCTTTATAATGTACAAATCTTCTGTATTCTCATCTGCAACGTGGTCATCAACGTTTTCACTTTGTACCGCTTTCACAAGTATTCACACAGCACCGAAGCACTGGATGAGCAGCATGCAGGGGTACCTCGTCAAATGATACTCCAGAGAGAAAGGACTGTGAGCAAAGCTATTGCAATTGTCATCTCTGCATTTTTATTGTGTTTCATTTCTTGGTTCGTCGTACAGATGATAATGTACGTTTGCTTTACATGCAATTTGTCGTTGTTGATGCTTGTGCATTTTACGTGAATTCTGCAATCAATCCATTTTTGTACGCTTGGAGACTTCCTAAATATAAACAGACATTTAAGCACATCTTAAAAAAGCGAACATGTTGCGGAAGGTATGAAACAAGGGAGGCCGTGGATCATGTTGAAGATACAAGGCTTTGATGGGAGTAAATCTTCAAGAGCTCGAAATGTCAAGCATTATACTAATTAACTACAGTACTTTTCCTCGTCGGATTCCAGTCTTTCTCTCTTCCTCTTGGTCGGCTCCATCTCATCCAAAGGAGAGGTGAGAGATGGCTTTTATTTGTGATCTCTAAAACGAGTTAAAAAGTGCAACCGTGATCATGGTCGATCTCTAACATTGCGCAGTACGCCCATTCGACAATCAACTTATGTTTATATGTATGGCGTTTCCTTAAAAGAAGAATTAAACACCAAGGAGAAGCCTGGGTTTAGAACAGACAAGCATTGAATAAGTTTAAGACTTTGAAACTTCGTTTTTAACACTCTAATGGGGAGCCCGCGACACCTATATGTATTCCACATGTTTGAGAAAACGCAGTATTCTCTACAAAAAATAATATTATTTTATTTGGTGCATTTAAAATGACGTCCCCTTTTCTTTTGTTGGGAGAAACGAGTTTTTACTTGAAAATGCTTAAACGTGGTTTTAGATAGAAAGAAACAAATCTGCTCAAGAAAAGTCCTTTCTAGTTTAAGACAGAGTATCTCCTTTTGGTCTTAATTTGCCACACAAAAGAAATATGAGAACTTAATTAAAAACATGGGTTTTAGTGTTTGAAAAAGAAACTTCCAGCATAAATGTCGAGAAAAAGTAAACAAACACTTCTAGTAAAAGCATACATCTCTCTCCAGTTTTTATTCTTTAGGGATAGTATTTGCACAGCTTTTACTTGATCCATACGAAGCTCAGAGAGAACTTCGGGATGTGTCTATGGAAATTCAAAAGTGTGGAAAAATTGAAATCGGTCAACGAAAACTATGATTTTGACTAAAACTAGAAAAACGCGCTGGATGAGATTAAATCCAGTGGTAGTGACAGGCAGTGTGGTTTAACCACACTAAGCCTAACCCTAGTATTCGGACGTTCCGGGTTTAAGACCCGTTCTGACCCCTCGTTGAATTAGATCCTGGTAGTCCCTGGTCTAACTTCTCGGCTACACTTGCAAATGGCCAATTGGTTTGCCTCCAGCCAGTTGGGGTTCTTAAGAGCAAATTCCCACAAGAATCAAACAAAATCAAATATCTTCGGCAAGGCTTGAAAACTCAATTTCGCTCCCCTTTTGCATATAGCTAGCCCCTAGCAAGAATACAAGCAGCCTGTGTTTTTTTCCTCGGAATAGGTTTGTCTTGCCGAGAAAAACAACGTTTTCGATTTAACCTCCAGACTCAGTTTAGCGAGTCCCAACTGGGTTGAAAATTTCCATTCGATTCGCATGTCGTAACTATCGAACGCAGAAAAATTGTAATACAACCAACTTATTGCATAACTTTTCCTTGTCCAAAACCTACAATTTCAAGAATATTGGATTAATTTAATTATTTTGTGGTAAACAAAACCAAAGTGTTCTCCAAATGTTAACTTCATCGGTCGGTGGAAAGAACTGTTATTTTGACCATGTGCCATATCACCGAATTTCATGAGATTAAGGATTTTAATTAAGGAAGGGAAGGTCTTTCAAAATATGTAAAATTTAGTTTGGGCAAATGATTGGCAGTCGTCAAAAAAAGGATTCAAAAATAGCTTACACTAGACACAAAATCACGCCAGCGGTGTCGAGTGCGTGACCCACAGGGAGCCGAAGCTCGGTATACTATTTATAGACTTTGTATGGGAAAATTAACTTTGAGCTTATAAATATTCTAATAAACTGTAAATGTAGAAATCAACTTGTCTTAAGTTGTCATTTCCGCTTATGAGGGAAATGACAACTGACGACATCGCAAAAATACGTAAGCTACAAACCCGTCTAAAACGGACACAGTTTGCCCTCCGATTGCGCAGAAAAGACGTGGACAACTGGACGTATAGAGGTAAGCGAAGTTTATTTCTACATTTACAGCTTTTTTGAGCATTTATAAGCTCAAAGTTAATTTTCCCATACAAAGTCTATAAATCATTTACCGAGCTTGGGCTGCCTTTGCGTGACCAAGAGAATATTATCATTGTATCCGCCATCTCCATACTAATATTACTTCGGTTCGAAAAGTCAGCGTTACAAAGGTATAAATATAATAAAAATGCTTAACCTCTTTGATTTGGGACATCGTGAATTTTGCAAACTGTTTCTTTCCCTGTATATTAATTCAGCGGCGTTTTCGACAACTTGCCACATAACATTAAAAAAAAAAACCCAATAAACTGAATAAGTTTTGGTCCACAAATGCATATGTAGTCATTGTATGTATCACTATCTGTATCAATGTCTGTATCCTTTGATTTAGTAAGCAGTAAGCCGCTCAAGTGTTTTTCAATATTTGACTTTTGGGTTTCCATTTTGATGACATTTGATGGTCCTCCGTGTTGTTGACTTTCAACGCGTAATTTGCATATTTATGCCCGAGGCAAGCGCACATAGGGGTGAGATTGGGGATTTCAGTGGACCACAGAACAGGAAGTGCCCCTTCACCAGGTAAAAAATCAAATACTTTCACTGGTCACTGGTCAAAAGAACAGACTGTGCAAGGAGAAAATTAAATAAAGCGTCAGAGAAATCAAAATCAAAAACTGACCAGCAAAGCCTGAATTATCCTCTAGCAAACTGTTAAAAACAAAATATAAGGAAATAAATAAAATAAGAATCAACCAACACGTCCTGTTGTCCTTGAAGTCGTACCGTTGTATTAAAATACTGAACAGTTGAACGTTGTGTTCACTGATTGATAAAAAAACTGCAGAGGTGTTGGAAGGCAATGTTCCCGGGGACGGGGTATTTGCCCTCTTTCTTCATCCCCTCCCGGGGCATTTAGACAGCTTATGTGGGGGAATTTACCCATTTTTAAAGAAAATGCTAATGCCCGGGGATTAGCCCGGAGGGGGGGGGGGGGGGTGGGTGGGGTGGGGAACGGCTGGAATTGACTGATGCATAATTTGCTATGGTCGTGTCGATCGTGAGAACAACGACTACCAACTATTATTTTAAAAGAACACGAAACTGCCAAGATTTTAACAGCGGCTTTGCTCAAATTTCTCTTGGGAAAAAGGACTTTCTTTTACTTTATGTATTAGTCAATTAAGTTAGTGTCGTCTAGGAAAAGTAAACAAAATTAAATCTCAAAAAACCAACATTTTTATCGCATGGTCAATAGCATGAAATATACAAAAAAAAGTAATTCTAAATTTCGTTTTCCGTAGAACCACAGTACTGAGATTCCAATGCGTTTTTTGTTGCAAGTTATTGGCAGACGGTCAGCTTACAAAAATCCCCACCCCTACCCAGTGCAAAGAATTTTGCCACACGCTGCTCAATATGCAAATTAGAAAGACGGAGCGATCACACATGTGGCTTATTCGTTGTCCCTGGCTATTTCTGCTTCAAAGCAGGTTGAGTGATTCTATCGAGCAATACAATGAACCACCAAGGTACAGGTTGCATAGGGACTTCGCAAAATTGCTTTTTGTGGTTAAATCTACCAAACAGATGCCCGTTACGGAGGTTCTCGTCTTACAAACTTAGCGGGACGCCATTGAAGAAATGACTGGAGAGAAACCACTGAAAAACGTTGTTTGACAGTCAAGATATCATATCCGAGCTAAAGTGAACATATTTATGTTGCAGTGTGCTTAAGTAATGCAGATATTTCGAAACGAAGGGATTTCATTAATTATAAATACGGGGGTAATGTTTGGTCACGCATTCCACTACTGGCATGATTTTGATTTTTCTGTACGATTTGAATAATTTTTTGACGAGTGCTTATTCATTTGCCCAAACTAAACTTTACATATATTGGAAGACCTATCCTTATATAGTTAGAATATAAAATCTTTTGGAATTCCGAGATATGGCACATGGTCAAAATGTCAATAATTTTCACCCACCGGCGAACTCTACGTCTGAGGGCACTCTACTTTTGTTAACCGCCAAATAATTAGATTAATCCAATTTTCCTGTAATTGTGCTTTTTTGGACAAGGAAGAGTTAAGCAAAAAGTTGGTTGTATTACAACTTTTCTGCGTTCAATAAATGCGACACGCGAATCGAATGAAAATGATCGATTTTCAGCCCGGTTGGGACTCGTTAACTGGATGCCAGGACGTGATTTTTCTCGGAAATACCGAAATATTTAAGGAAAGAAAACGCAAGGCGTTGCTACTTTTACTGAGGCCTACTTATATGCAAAAGTAGAGCGAATTTAAATTTTCAAGTCTTACCGGACTATATTTGATTTTTGTGGACATTTGCTCTTAACAGTTATTTTTTCACGCAAAGCTAAAGCCCCAACATTTGCAAACCTTACGAGCGCCGCTGTGGGGATGGGGTAAGTGTTGTACATGAAATGACTGTACCTCATCGGGTGGAGTTAATTTGACCTCGGACCCAAACTCCGTGACCATTCACAAGATCATCAGCCGTTAAATTCATCAGCTATCGTGGAATCGGAAGCAGAAAATGCTCATTTCCAGCGAAGTGCGTGGGGATTTTTGACGACGAAACATTGACTGAGGTTCGCAAATGATGAGGCTTTAGCTTTTCGTGAAAAAATCGCAGCTGGGATGGATTTTCGAGGCGCAAACCGCCTCTGAGCTGACAACGGTCGAAATCTTAGTGTGCTGCCTTGACTTCGTCTTAGAACAGTGAAAACACGGAATTCCCGTAACTGTAAAATAAGCACCAAAACGCAGAAGAATACACCAGAGGTGAGTCAGGTTTATTCATTTTCTTGAATGAACTTTAAATTGAGCGTTTTTGAGGCTTCATAATCGACGGTATTTTATTTCCCATACAAAGTCTTATAACGCGTTTAAATTCTCAACGGCTGCCTGTAACGCAACACCGCTTGCACTCAAAGGTCATCTTCCCACTTGTAATTAATTATTACACGCTCTCTAGTGACGCGAACTTGGGCTGCCTATGCTATG
>OX421456.1:13827585-13835085 GCA_949126865.1 Montipora capitata | reverse complement strand
GACGTTTCGGCCTTCGGCCTTCCTCAGGATAGTTTAAAAGTTAAAAATTAAAAAAGCTATTTACAATGGTTGTGGGTGGCAGAGTTACGGGCTTTTATATAGTACACAGAAAATGGAAATTAAGGTTACGTAACAAAAGAAAAGGTCTTAATTACAAGCTAGGCAAAACAAAAAACAATTGATAAGAAGGAACAAACAGACTAATTAGATAGATCGTGTTATTACGTAACAAACTCCCCATTGAGGGCCTCTGAATGAATGTGCGGGTCAATGTCATAACAAGGTCGTCAAAGGGGGCCCCTAAACAATGTAATAGATTCCCAATTGAAAGCCCCTGAATGAAAAACCAAACACAAACATAACAGAATCCCCCAATAGAGTTTTTGAACAAAGACAGCAACGACTAAATGAAGGCTAACAAAACAAAAGGGCAAGATTACAAACTGGAAACATTCAAAGCTAGATGGGAGCTAACGAGGTCCTGCAGACAGCAAAAATTACGATGATTACAAATTTGGGCTGAAAAGAATTTACACTACAATAGAGACAAAGTCAACTGTTGTAGCAGATACGATTTTTGGATTTGAATTCACGCCTTTTGTTAAGACCGTGTGGATATAATGAAAAGAGTTGTGAGGTCCAATATGCTTCTCTGGTGAGGAGCAGTTGTTCAAGATGGGTTGCATTTTTGTGGTTTTCAATTTGTTCGATAATAATAAAACTAATTTGACAAATTTGATGCTCAAAAGAATTATAATGGACCGCCAGCTCACATGTTCTTCTGTTCTTAAGCATTGATGATTTATGGTTACGAAAACGAACCTTGAATTCTGTTGAAGTGGAGCCCACGTACTGCTTTTTGCATTTGTTACAAGCAGCCAAATAAATGACATTTTTGGAAGTGCAGCTTAATTTCTAATTAATCCTATATATGCGGCCCGTAGCAAAACTCTTAAACTTAGTATCTTGAATCAAAAAATGTTTACAAAGGTCACATCTTTTGTTACATTTGCAGCAACCTCGATCATCTTCCAAGGTTTCATTTCTGGCTTCAATGTTCCGAAATTTAGATGGAGCTAAGATTTCTTTTAGGTTTTTTGTTCTGCGGTAAGCTGGAAAAATCGACTTTGATGGAAAAATCTCTAAAAGCTCAGGAGACAATCTAAGTAAGTGGGAATGTTTTTTAATCACCTGCTGGATGTCTGGAAGAATTGGGTTGTAGTCAAGTACTAGAGGAAAAACCTTTTTCTTTGGCTTGACTCTTTTTGTTAAGAGTTCGGACCTCTCATTGCTTAATGCTTTTTCAAATTGTCTGTCCACTAATTCCTTGCTATAATTTTGTGAGCACAGATATCCTTTATATTCTTCACATCTCTTGTTCAAAAATTGGTCTGTGGAACAATTGCGTTTAATTCGAAGAGCCACCCCATAGGGGATTGCACGCATACAATGTGATGGGTGCGAACTCGAAAAAGGTAAATAGAGATGGCTATCGGTGGGCTTAGCATAAATGTCAGTGATTATAAACCCATCTTGGAGGTGCAAAGTAAGATCTAGAACGTTGAGGCTACTCTCCGAATATACCAATTCAAACTTGATGGTGGGATAGAGTGAATTAATATACTCCGTAAATTCTAGCAATTTCGGCAAACCAAGAGTCCAAAGATCAAACACATCATCTCTATACCTCCACCAAAGCATAGGCTTGCTTGCACCTCCAAGTTTAGCCTTCTCATCAATTAATCCCATTGCCAAATCGGCGTAACTACAGGCATTTTTAGGGCCCATGGCAGTGCCATGTTTCTGAATAAAATTTTGATCTGCAAATTGACAATTATTGATTTGAAGACAAATCTCAACGGCTTCGACTATACAATCCGTAGATGGAAATTTATCTTTCCTAGAATCAAGCGCCTTTCTAACAGCTGAGATTCCTAGGTTATTATCAATGTTGGGAAACATAGCCACAACATCCCAAGATACAAGCAAACTACCAGGGGGTAGGGGACCTTTCTCAGCATTTAAAGCCTGAATTTTGTTAATTAGATCACTTGTGTCTTTAACGAATGATGGAAGGTTCTGTGCTAAAGGCTTGAGATAAAACTCGGTGAAGGCAGAAAGTCTTTCGATTGACGTTCCACAGCAGGATGTAATTAATCGGAGTGGATTGCCCTCTTTATGTGTTTTCACATTACCAAAAGCTACCCCCGGTTTAGGTTCCAAATTGGTAACCCATGTGGCAATCTCTTGACTTATCTGACCTTCACCGAGCCATTTGCGTCCCCAATTTTTGACCTTTTCAAAATGCTCCGGTGTTGGATCGCTATTCACCTTATTATAATGCAAGTTGTTGTTAAGTTGCCCTAACATTTTATCTTGATATTCTTCTTGATTAAGGATTACAAATCTAGAGCCCTTGTCTTGAATTCTGATAACTTTATCACTGGACTTAAGATTACGTAGTGCTAACCTTTCGTCTTTAGTTAAGTTGTCCTAAAGACGAAAGGTTAGCACTACGTAATCTTAAGTCCAGTGATAAAGTTATCAGAATTCAAGACAAGGGCTCTAGATTTGTAATCCTTAATCAAGAAGAATATCAAGATAAAATGTTAGGGCAACTTAACAACAACTTGCATTATAATAAGGTGAATAGCGATCCAACACCGGAGCATTTTGAAAAGGTCAAAAATTGGGGACGCAAATGGCTCGGTGAAGGTCAGATAAGTCAAGAGATTGCCACATGGGTTACCAATTTGGAACCTAAACCGGGGGTAGCTTTTGGTAATGTGAAAACACATAAAGAGGGCAATCCACTCCGATTAATTACATCCTGCTGTGGAACGTCAATCGAAAGACTTTCTGCCTTCACCGAGTTTTATCTCAAGCCTTTAGCACAGAACCTTCCATCATTCGTTAAAGACACAAGTGATCTAATTAACAAAATTCAGGCTTTAAATGCTGAGAAAGGTCCCCTACCCCCTGGTAGTTTGCTTGTATCTTGGGATGTTGTGGCTATGTTTCCCAACATTGATAATAACCTAGGAATCTCAGCTGTTAGAAAGGCGCTTGATTCTAGGAAAGATAAATTTCCATCTACGGATTGTATAGTCGAAGCCGTTGAGATTTGTCTTCAAATCAATAATTGTCAATTTGCAGATCAAAATTTTATTCAGAAACATGGCACTGCCATGGGCCCTAAAAATGCCTGTAGTTACGCCGATTTGGCAATGGGATTAATTGATGAGAAGGCTAAACTTGGAGGTGCAAGCAAGCCTATGCTTTGGTGGAGGTATAGAGATGATGTGTTTGATCTTTGGACTCTTGGTTTGCCGAAATTGCTAGAATTTACGGAGTATATTAATTCACTCTATCCCACCATCAAGTTTGAATTGGTATATTCGGAGAGTAGCCTCAACGTTCTAGATCTTACTTTGCACCTCCAAGATGGGTTTATAATCACTGACATTTATGCTAAGCCCACCGATAGCCATCTCTATTTACCTTTTTCGAGTTCGCACCCATCACATTGTATGCGTGCAATCCCCTATGGGGTGGCTCTTCGAATTAAACGCAATTGTTCCACAGACCAATTTTTGAACAAGAGATGTGAAGAATATAAAGGATATCTGTGCTCACAAAATTATAGCAAGGAATTAGTGGACAGACAATTTGAAAAAGCATTAAGCAATGAGAGGTCCGAACTCTTAACAAAAAGAGTCAAGCCAAAGAAAAAGGTTTTTCCTCTAGTACTTGACTACAACCCAATTCTTCCAGACATCCAGCAGGTGATTAAAAAACATTCCCACTTACTTAGATTGTCTCCTGAGCTTTTAGAGATTTTTCCATCAAAGTCGATTTTTCCAGCTTACCGCAGAACAAAAAACCTAAAAGAAATCTTAGCTCCATCTAAATTTCGGAACATTGAAGCCAGAAATGAAACCTTGGAAGATGATCGAGGTTGCTGCAAATGTAACAAAAGATGTGACCTTTGTAAACATTTTTTGATTCAAGATACTAAGTTTAAGAGTTTTGCTACGGGCCGCATATATAGGATTAATTAGAAATTAAGCTGCACTTCCAAAAATGTCATTTATTTGGCTGCTTGTAACAAATGCAAAAAGCAGTACGTGGGCTCCACTTCAACAGAATTCAAGGTTCGTTTTCGTAACCATAAATCATCAATGCTTAAGAACAGAAGAACATGTGAGCTGGCGGTCCATTATAATTCTTTTGAGCATCAAATTTGTCAAATTAGTTTTATTATTATCGAACAAATTGAAAACCACAAAAATGCAACCCATCTTGAACAACTGCTCCTCACCAGAGAAGCATATTGGACCTCACAACTCTTTTCATTATATCCACACGGTCTTAACAAAAGGCGTGAATTCAAATCCAAAAATCGTATCTGCTACAACAGTTGACTTTGTCTCTATTGTAGTGTAAATTCTTTTCAGCCCAAATTTGTAATCATCGTAATTTTTGCTGTCTGCAGGACCTCGTTAGCTCCCATCTAGCTTTGAATGTTTCCAGTTTGTAATCTTGCCCTTTTGTTTTGTTAGCCTTCATTTAGTCGTTGCTGTCTTTGTTCAAAAACTCTATTGGGGGATTCTGTTATGTTTGTGTTTGGTTTTTCATTCAGGGGCTTTCAATTGGGAATCTATTACATTGTTTAGGGGCCCCCTTTGACGACCTTGTTATGACATTGACCCGCACATTCATTCAGAGGCCCTCAATGGGGAGTTTGTTACGTAATAACACGATCTATCTAATTAGTCTGTTTGTTCCTTCTTATCAATTGTTTTTTGTTTTGCCTAGCTTGTAATTAAGACCTTTTCTTTTGTTACGTAACCTTAATTTCCATTTTCTGTGTACTATATAAAAGCCCGTAACTCTGCCACCCACAACCATTGTATATAGCTTTTTTAATTTTTAACTTTTAAACTATCCTGAGGAAGGCCGAAGGCCGAAACGTCGATTAAACGCTGGAACTGTCAAGAGTTTGTCTCTTCGTCGTTTTATTATACCTATCTATATATATATATATATATATATACACCCGTTTACAAAAACGTTGCAATTTCAAAGTATATATGATATATATATATATGTCTTTTGTTTTCTCATCAGAAAGGTGTTGACAGGAAAAATAATATGGGGCCATTTTTACAAAAGGAAAAAACAATAGCTGCTGTCAAACCTTTTGTAGGGTTCGAAATAATTAATGTCCATAAAACAAAAGAAGAAAGCGAACATAACAGTACCTAATTAGCAAGGCCTAATCGGACTAACAATAGTTCTTCTGTCCTCCGCAATTTTAGTCCGGTTTATGAAAGTCTACCCCAAAACACGTATTGTTTGCGATTGCTTGTCATGCCGACAAATCCACGAACTATTGTCATCCTCCGGATGCAATAGCGAGGAAGCACGAGTAGCACTTTACTCATGGTTTTGCTTATAATAGCCCTTTTCACGGTTAGTTTTTCTCATTTGCATTACAATGTAATCTAACGTGGGAGGGAGGCAATTTCGGGTTGAAACTACAAAATAGCCCAAAATTGCCTCACATACATGCCAGATTACATTGTAATGCAAATGAGAAAAACTAACCGTGAAAAGGGCTATTCTGCTCGATTTCGGCCTTGCTGGCATGAGCCCCGTGCGATGGTGAATCATTCAAGGTTTAATTGACTTAAATGCGTCATACATTTTGGTTGGTTCGGGGATGTTTCGTTTTGCGGATTTATAGATCACACACATCTTTGTGATGGCTACCCGTAAATTATTAGTTCGGGTAATGAACGACCCCAACAATAAGAGAACTTTTAAAAAATTCAGGATTGAAGAGTTCCCGGAGATGGATGTACAGAGTACCACGCGAATGCTTGTTGATATGTATGGAGAACACCTTGGTTTCAGTGAGGCAGAAAGGGCTGAAATTGGTTATATCGGCTATTCAAACAAAAAATTTAAAATTACATCAAATGATGACCTTCAGAGGGCATTCGAAAGTGCCGAACTGCACAAGAATCAGCAAGCAGTCTTCTATATATGTAGAAAGCAGGAAGAGAGCGCTTCAAAACGAACTGCCAAAGATGTCGCGCAAGGTAAGTATAACTCTACTGCTGCGTTTTAAGTTCTTCATTTGTTTTTATAACATTAATTTTTCTAGCGTTTTTCTTAGGAAAAACAGCCCCAGTGCAAGTGTCCCCAGACGACAGCGAGACAGATTCGGACGATTCCTCGAAAAACAAGAGGCCACGAAAACAGTCGAAGGGAAAATCACTGGAAAAAACTATCGAACGACTACGTTCCATCCACGAAGATAAGTGGGGCCTCGGAGAATACAGGCTGTGGGCAACCGCATTGGTAAATTCGAGGAGACGTGAACATAAACCATTTTTTTTTATCATGTATTTCTACGTAGTTTCCACTTGTATGATTTTGGGCTTTCATGTTTTGAATTTTTTTCAAGAAGAACAAAGCAAATCGGAATGAACAAATGTATATTGAATACTCAGGTTTGATGGGAGCTAAGTGCGTTTTTGTTGATCTGTTGGTTAAAGTGGCTTTATGAAAATATTATCATTCAGTGTCATTTCCTTAAAATCGCTGGTCATGAATGGCTCGGGTACTTTTCAGCGTTAATTCAGTGTTAACTTTAATTTCCACAGGAAAGGGGACATCACAGTAGTTATCAAGAGCCACCAGACTACCCTGTATTCTCAAATACTTCCAAGAAACGAACCAAAAGCGCATCTGAGCTTACACAAGCATTAACTGAAGTAGCATCTGTATTTGTAAAAAGCAGCAGATCCGACTTATCTTCCCATGCTGAACAGGTAAGTGTCCAAGGTTGTTTGAATTGAATAGTTAAAGATTGATTGACAAAACACATGGGCAACTGTGAGTTTTTTCAAGTCTCCTTCAACATACTTCTTTTATCGCTTACGTTCTCTAAAACAACTAACAAATAGATTAAGAATATTTTTTCTTTCCCAAAGGAAAGAAATGGTTTTATGTTGATTGCGACGTTTTGAGCAACTTTCCAGCTTCCAGTTGGGGCATTCCTGCCATCCGGGATGTCATTCCTTGGTAAACCTTATAAGGCATACAAACAAAGCGTGACTTCTCTTTCACTCGCTTCTACAAGCAAGTAAAGATCAAATTTCCGTCCCTCCCTGTTTTCTGTCGTTTGCATATAGTGGGTTTGCCCTCACCTTTCCTGGGACTACGCCTTTTAGATTTGGCTTTTCCCATGTTACTATAATGAGTTTTAATAAACGGCCATGCCCATCAGGCCTTGACCGAAATTTATCCATACACATGATTCAATTACTGTTGTCCTATCAAGCGGAGCTCGCCCTAAGCAACACCTTGCCAACAGTAGTTATCTTTAGGATAAGGAGCATGAAGCTTCAAGATAAAAAAATATGATTTTTGTCTACATCTGACCTCCTTAGGCATCCGCTGATAAAGCCACATACAACAGGACAGAGC
>OX421456.1:13772585-13822585 GCA_949126865.1 Montipora capitata | reverse complement strand
GTAAAAGAAAACGTTCTGTGCTTGACCTTTGTTAAATATGTCTAGTTTTTTAAATATACAGGATTTTGTACTAATGACCAGTACCCTATGAAAAGTGATCTCTTTCTTCGGACATTTAAAATTATATTGAACACGATGTACCCAATAGTTTGAATATCCTAAAGGTAAATCCAGCCTCCAGAAAATGATAACAACTGTTGCCGTTTAGCTGAGCAGATTTCTGTGCTAAAAGTAACTTTAGCATGACACGTAATATGTCATTCGATATAGCAGTTAAGATTTCACATCTTATTGCCGCTAACGATGTCCCAACGTTATTTCGTGTCATAGAAAATGGATGAATAGTTAGACTATCCCCTAACTTATTTTCATAAAATATATCCATGCCCAGGACTGTAATGTTATAGCAGTCCACAGGTAGACCACTAGTCGGGGACACTATTGACGTTCGAAGAATCCCATAACGTACTGATGTTGCAAATGTAGGAATGACAAAATTTGCCTTTCTAAAAATTATAGTTAGTTGGAGGTCTTCAAAATAAGTTGACTATGTTGTCAGGTATGAAATTATTTTTTAACTTTATACATTAAAACAGTAATATCCTGAAGCCTTTTATTATAAAGATAGTCATTTGGCTCGAGCCAATAAACCATTGTAAGGTGTACTCCAGTTACAGTATATAGCCCTGAGGCCTCTCTCATTGACACGTTATAATTTTCTCTTATCTGAGGCCTTACAAAAATGCAGCGAAAAACTACAGTATGTTAGGTGAGGTATAATACAGTCAAACCTGTGTAAAACGGCAATGTTTATAGCGGTCACCCTGTAAATTACAGTCACCAAACAAGTTCCCGAAAATAGTGTCATATAGTTATTGTAAAGTTGACCTGTTTACAGAGGTCACCTGTATATAACGGACACGGTCACCCTTTAGACTTTCCGAACCCACAATTTCATTATTATATGCCTGCATATAATGGTCACCAAATTGGATAACGATTAGATAATCAAGACAAGATTATTCGACTGCTCACTCAATACAACTACACTAATACGACATGTCATCGCCTGGGTCCAACTCAACGCTGGCGATAGTTGAAGAAAGTCTTTTGTGCCACTGATTTCCTACTCTCGGCAGCGGGTTGTTTACTTAAAAGTTTTCCTTGGTATAAATAGTGTTGTTGCTAATGTCAAATGTAAAAGTTTTGTCGGACCTATTATTTATGATCATGACCTGATATTTGCTTGGATTACATTCCAAAAAACTGTCATCATACTACTTAGATGTAAGTTATCCATCACTATTGATGTTACTCATAACCTGTTCTGGATTTAGTGAACTACAATGCAATTAATGATCATCTTTCTGATACACATTCCAAAGCATTGGTCCAAATGAAGAAGTTTCCCACTCTGGTTATTCAGTGTATCTATATGCATAGTTAATATGGGGGAATGGTTATGAAACCCGACAAATTAATTTATTGTATGTTTTTTTTTTCTCTTTTTTGGACTTGGCCGTGCACAAAACACAATAGTTTTTTACTCCCTACTGAGGAACTAACCAATAGAGACGTGTTGGTTAGTACGTAATTCATGCATAGTGTATGAGCGCAAACCAAAAGATTGTACACGGTCGTGGACTTCCAACCTAAATCTTCGCATCTTTGTTTGCTCCTTTCATGTTTGCCGACCTTCTATTAACAATGGTGTTTTTTGCAATGAGAAAACCACATTGTTCATGTTAAAAAAACGTCCCTTAGTATATATATTTGAATTAATTGTCATATTAGACTACAGTTTTACATTTCTTTTACCCTAAATTATACTACTCACAAAACTGACAAAACACAAACAAACAAACAGATGAGCAAAATAAAAATGTTCATAAAATTTTGGTTAATCTCAGCTCTCTTGATCGTTCTTATAAAAAAGCAGCTATGATAATCGCAGAAGGATAATAAACTCTTTAATGTCATATTTTTGTGCATGGTGTTTTTCGAGAAAGAAATCAGCAAAAATGTAAAATAAAATGACGTTCTGTATGGTAAAACAGATGCAACATCCGGAATAAGCTGAAAATCCCATTAACGATTATTTTATTTTGCACCTTCCTGTTAAATAGGGCAATATCTTTAAACGGACATCTGCTCCAGGAAAAAAAAAATTGTCCGCAGAAAAAAGCTCAGCTGATCAAGAAGAAGGAGAGGCAAGGTTTGACAGAGCCTTTCACAGAACCTTGCAAAATGTTTGCAACGAGCTTACTATCTTATGCCATTTTCAGTTTTCGACGTGTCCTTAAAAGAGTTAATAATATGCAAATTTTCCTCAATATTACGTCAATTTCAACGCATATTTATTTTAATATTGACAATCATTTTAACGTTAGTTCTCCTAAATCCCGAGATTTAGAGAGGAGTCAAGAATTCTTATTTAGTTTAAGACGCTAATTCAGAAGATCATCGTTATCAACATGGCGGCTGTTCGAGGTACCGTTGACTATTGAAACATGACAAGTGAAGAAGCTTTGGTTCAAGTTTGGCTCAATATCGAGAACGCTGATACTATCTTCACTACTGTTGCTGTTCTGGCGACGATCACGTTTCCAATAACAACTTTTGGAAATTTTTTAATACTTTTATCAGTTTGGATGGACCCTCTTCGAAAACTTCGATCTTCGCCTTCAAACTTTATCATCTTCTCCATGGCGGTTGCAGATCTTTTGGTTGGGCTAGTTGCCTGTCCACTCTCTGCCTTTTGGGGTTGGGCCTTATTATACAAGTACACCAACGCACCATTTGGTCTTTTAAAGTTCTTTGCAACGTTAATAAACGTAAGTGTTGGTCATATACTTCTTCTCAGCATTGACAGATTCTTTGCTGTGGTGACTCCTCTCCAGTATCGAGCCAAGGTGACGAGTAAACGAGTCTGCATCGTTTCTTTCACGTGTTGGATTTACTTTTCATTGTTTGGGTTTGTGTTCTGGTTGTTGCGAAAGCATTATGCGTTAATGGGAACTCTTTATAATGTACAAATCTTCTGTATTCTCATCTGCATCGTGGTCATCAACGTTCTCACTTTGTACCGCTTTCACAAGTATTCACACAGCACCGAAGTACTGGATGAGCAGCATGCAGGGATACCTCATCAAATGATACTCCAGAGAGAAAGGACTGTGAGCAAAGCTATTGCAATTGTCATCTCTGCATTTCTATTGTGTTTCATTCCTTGGTTCATCGTACAGATGATATTGTACATTTGCTTTACATGCAATTTGTCATTGTTGATGCTTGTGTATTCTATCGCTGCCGCTGTCATGTACGCGAATTCTGCAGTCAGTCCATTTTTGTACGCTTGGAGACTTCCTAAATATAAAGAAACATTCAAGCACATCTTGAAAAAGTTAAGAGGTTGCGGAAGGTATGAAACAATTGCAAGGGAGGCCGCGGATTACGTTCAAGATACAAAGCTTTGATGGGAGTAAATCTTCAAGATCTCGAGGAGTCAAACATTAAAACGGCGTTAGAAAATCTTCTGGAGCAATTTGCGTTAATACTAATCAATCCCAGTACCATTCCTCGTCGAATTCCAGTCTTGCTCAAACTAGTTAAAAAGTGCAACCGTGATATTGTCGATCGCTAACATTGCTCAGTACGCCCATTCGAAAATCTACTTATGTTTGTATGCATGGCGCTTCCTTAAAAAAGATTCAAGCATCAGAAACAAACTTGGGTTTGGAACAGACAAGCAGTGAATTAGTAAGACTAATTCATTGTTAACACTTTAATGGAGAAACCCGCGACACCTATATTTATTTTACATGTAAAAAAAAACCCTCAGTATTCTCTGCAAAAAATAACATTTTATTTGCATCAGTTAAAATTATATTCTTCCCCCTTTCGTTTGTTGGGAGAAACGAGTTTTATAATGATTAAAAGTGGTTTTAGATGGAAAGAAACAAATCTGTCTCGTCTAAGAAAGAGTAACTGGTATTCGTCTTAATTTGCCAAACAAAAGAAATATGAAAACCGTTCTTAAAAAACATGGGTTCCAGTGTATGAAAAAAAGACCTTCCGACATAAATGTCGATAAAAAGTAAACAAACATCTTAAGTGAAAGCAATTATCTCACTCCACTTTTTATTCTTTAGGGAAAGTATTCACACAGCTTTTAATTTATCCATACAAAGCTCAGCGAGAACTTTGGGATGTCAGTATGAAATTCCAAAATGTGAAAAAATTGAAATGGGTCAAGGAAAACGACGATTTCGACTAAAACTGGAAGAAGGCGTTGTTTGAGTTCAAATCTAGTTGCAGTGGCAGCCAGTGTGGTCTAACCACACTGACCCTAATATCCCGCGGACATCCCGAGTTCAAGATCCCTTCTGACCGCTACTTGAATTTGATCCTGGTATTCCTTGCCTCAACTAATCTCCGAATTTAGCCAATTGGTTTGCCTCCGGCCAGTTGGGATTCTGAAGGTTGTTTTTCTGTTCTGTTTCAATGTTTACGTTGGTTGGCCCTGAAAAGCCCCTATGGGAGAGGTCAAGGACCCCGCAGCAGAAACAACAAAAATGTTGATTTTGAAAAAAACTACAAACATTTCGAACTTAAGATGGAATCCAACATGAAAGGGGCCAAGGACCCCCAACAAGAAGGCGAAAGAACACAATTATGCTTTTATCAAAAATTATTAAAATTCACTACTTGACTCACTTGTCACGAAGAGTTGCAAATTTCAAAGGCCACTTGAAATACTAGTTGTTTGTACAACTCCGGGTGTTGAAAAATTAAAAAATTGTGTTCGAAAGTTAACGTGAGATGTTGGTGGATCATCGAACGAGGCGGCTATGACGTGATGTATAAACCATTGACCTCTATGCTCTTATGTCGAGCATTACGTCAATAGGCCACTTCGGAATTGCGCAAGGAACTGGGGCGAGTTTCAAATTTAAACCAATCGATAAATTGACACCACCTCATGAAAGATAACATTAAGAGTAGAGGTATGTCCAGGTTTGATGCTTTTAGGTCGAACAGAGACCAAGTTACGCATTTGAAAATCCATAAACCATATAAACTCTTAAATATTTTTACGATTTCTATAATATTCATAAAAATAGGCAAACTTTCCGAATAGTAGGTCTATGACAGAATTTTCCTATTTCCCCAAATCTGATTAAATTTTTTAATGATGCGCCTAGGGCTCTCTACTTCTGACGTCTTCAGACTTTGGATGCGTTCCTTTGGGATGATTCGAAAAAGGATCACTGATCCAAGATCACGGTGCATCAAAGGAACCGACAAATCCACCCTGGGAAAGGATTCATCTCTTCCTTTGATGCACCATAATCCAAGTGATGTTGGATCATTTTAAAGGAAAGCACCCTTTGCGTTCGCTGAAACCGGTTCATTGACTGGTTAAAGCTCGGTCCATAGGGGCTTTCAGGGCCAATGAAACACAACGAAACGACGGAAAAGAACAACAGCAACTGTTAAGAATCCCAACTGGCCGGAGCCTGGTAAACCAGTTGCAGCTGGGAAGTTGAACCAGGGACTACCAGGATCAAATTCAACGAGCGGGTCTTGAACCGGGATCTGCGGATCTCAAGGCAAGCGTCCTAACCACTGGGCCACACCTCCTCTGGCCTCACCGAAGAAATATCTCTCTTGTACACAGCTCCCTCCCTGGACTTGATGTCTGTCATTCGTTAGGACTGTGTACGACTTGGTCTCGAACTTCGGAGCTAGTTTTCCTGTCTCCCGAGTGTTCTTTATAGAAGAACTTGATCTCCCAGGACAATGGGACTTTGTACTGCGTCACGGTTGCCATCTGCATATGCTTTTTGCTTCAGCTTCTGTTCGCAATCTTTATCCCTCAAACTTTCATTACGCAAAGATCTCTCCAGTCGTAACTCCGGTAGTTTTGTTCTAATCTCCTTCCCAAACATCAGAGATGCGGGTGTGGCACCAGTGGAAACTTGAGGTGTTGACCTGGCCTCGGTTGTTCAAAAGGTGGATAGCGCTATCCACCTGATAAATCGCCATCCAGCGGATAGTACTATACCACAAAATAATGAAAACCCAAATGAATGCAGTTTATCAAGAACACCCCTTTGTCTAGTTTTGTTATGTCTCCAGTCACAGAAGCTCAAGTGAGCAGTCTATTCTCTAGCCTGGATGTGCAGAAAGCATCATTAGATATTCCAAATAAGCTTATTAAAATTGGTGCTGAGCCACAACCAGTCTATAGCAACCGGCATAGTACCTGATGCTTTCAAGATTTTCCAAGTTATACCAATATATAAGAGTGGTGGCGTTACTGACACAGGGAACTACAGACCTATTGCTACCTTATCTCCATTTGCTAAAGTTCTAGAACGTCTAATTTATAATCAACTTTATGCCTTCCTTGAAAAACATAATATACTTTACAAGTATCAATATGGTTTTAGAAAGGGCTTCGCAACTGAACAGGCTACCCTAGAAATTACTGACAGTCTCAACATGTCCATTGAAGCCCCCGCCTTTGGCACTGTATCCAATTGTACCTTATATAAGCGAGTTATCTTTCATCACGCTTTCTACTGATGAAGTTCAAAAGATATTGTTGAGCTTGGATCCATGCAAGAGTCCAGGACCAGATGAAATAAATGCACGAGTTTTGAAAGAACTCCCTTGTGAAATAGCTGTTCCCTTGACCTGTTTATTTAACCAATCACTATCTAGCGGGAAATTTCCAGTGAAATGGAAAGATGCCAATCTCATTCCAGTTCATAAATCAGGCCCTAAGAACAATGTCACTAATTATAGAGGAATCGCCTTACTTTCAGTCGTGTCGAAAGTTCTCGAGAAATGCGTGTTTTCGAGAATTTATGTCCACCCGCACCATGTTTTGAATCCATCACAACATGGTTTTCGACCAAATAGATCTTGCGTTACACAACTGCTACAGCATGTGCATTTACTGGCATCAACATCGGACACTGGTGATCAAATTGATAGCATTTATTTAGATATGGCCAAAGCGTTTGACAGGGTACCACACCAAAAGCTGATATACAAGCTCAGATTTTATGGCTTCCGTGACCCACTTTTAAGTTGGATAGAGGACTACCTGACGAACAGACGACACCGGGTTATCATTGATGGAATGTCATCACCTCAGGGGCTCCTCAGGGGCTCCTCAGGGTTCCTTGATTGGACCAATCCTGTTTCTTATCTACATCAACGACATCAGTTTAGAGTTATCACCTGATACTATTCTTCCCCTCTACACTAATGATGCCAAGTGTTGTAGAGTTATGGATGGATTGTGAAATCTTGAAAGATGATCTACGTTCTCTTACAAACTGGAGTGATATTTGGGACATGAGATTTAATATAGGTAAATGAAAATACCTCTGTATCACCCAAAAGAGGAGCCCTATAATAAATACATACCACCTTGGTTCTAACCAAATATCCTTATGTAAGGAAGAAAAGCACCTTGGGATCATCATCACTCACAACTTGGCATGGCGAGATCACATCTTAACTAAAGTAAATATTGCCAATGGGATGTTATGCCTCATCAAAAGAACTTGTGGAAATCGCGCTAACCCAAAAATCTTTCTGAAGTTGTTTATTTATTAGGTCAGACCACACCTGGAGTTCGCCTGCGAAGTCTGGTCACCCATCAAGCGTATTTGGTCGACATCATTGAGGAGGGTGTGCAGCGCACAGCCACAAGAGTAATTTTCAAGAATAAGCCATATGAGGAAAGGGTAAAGTTGTTTAGCATCTAGAAGAAAGTACTTTGATCTTATTTTCCTTTTTAAATGTAAACAAGGACTGTGTGACATTGATTTATTGATTATTTTATAATAATAATAATAATAATTTAGTAATTTACATTGCGCTTTTGAACATACAATGATCAAAAGCGCATCACAGTATTAAAATATACTAAATATGTACAAAGCTAAATTAAACAATAATAAAGTAATTAAGCGCTAAAGGCTAAAGGCTAACTTAAAAAGATATGTTTTAAGATAAGATTTAAAAGTTAAAATCGAATCAATATTGCGCAGGCTTCTAGGGAGCGCGTTCCACAGTGTAGGCGCAGGTACACTAAAAGATCTGTCACCAAAGGTTTTTTTCATTTTCCCAGCTGGATGTAATAGAATAATGCTAGAATTGGAGCGCAGTGAATAACGTGCATGTTTTCTTACATTAATTAAATCGCTAATATAAGCTGGTGCCATACCATTTAGTGCTTTAAAAGTTAAAAGTAAAATTTTAAAATGTATTCTATACTTAACTGGCAGCCAGTGTAAATCATGCAAAACGGGCATATAATGATCATATTTGCGGCTCGAAGTTAGTAACCTGGCTGCAGCGTTCTGTACCCTCTGCAGTTTAGATTTTTCACAGTCTGGAAGTCCATAAAGAAGGCCATTTCAATAGTCAATTCTGCTTGTGACAAAAGCGTGAAGAACCATTTCTAATTTATCTTTTACTAAAAATTTACTTATTCTTTTAATATTGTGGAGCCAGAAAAATGCCGCACTACAGGACTTAGAAGTATGGGTAGACATGGAGAAATTGGAGTTAAACCAGGAGCCGAGATTGCGTACTTCAGACACAGGCTTAAAGTGCCCCTGTGATGAAATATCAATTCTTATTTTTCATCGGATTTCAAAACTATTTTAACTAAACACTAAGTGACCAAAGTTTTAAGCCTTGATTTAAAAAAGACGCCTGTTTATTTTAACTGGAATTTCCTATTTAATGGTCCGCCGTTACTAACTTCAAGTTCTTGAGAGAGTTGGATCTAGGAGAAAATGACGTGGAAGGCTCACTAGTTTCAGAATGCAATGCATGTGTATGCCGCAGAATTATGTGCAGCACGGGAGTTTTGGGCTTTCAGACTTTTAAACTCGCTTTTGCATATATAATAAGCTGCATTCACACGCTTAAAATTTAAGCTAGTAAGCCTTTGACGTCACTTTTCCCTGGATCCAAGCCTCTGAGGCCAAATTGGTCAGTTTGGAACGTGAGTAATGGCGGACCGCGAATATGAAACCTGCGCTCAAAGTAAATGGTCTTTGGACAAAAATCAAAGCTCAAAATTTTGCCAGTCAGTTGTTAGGCAAACACATTTTCAAAATCTGAAGAAAAAAAGGAAGTGATTTTTTTTTTATCACAAGGGCACTTTGATGTCAATTGTACCAACACGGATCGTACAAGGATTAATTTTCATCAATTGCTGTCTAGATCCAATAATTTGAAATTCCGTCTTATCATCATTAAGTTTTAATTCATCTTGGTACATCCATTTTCTTAAGTCACCAATGCATCTTTCCATGGCGCACACCGCCTCTGCCTGATCCGTCGGACTGTCGGGCTTAAAAGACAAGTAAAGTTGAGTATCATCAGCGAAGCAATAAGCGTCAGGTAGGTGCGCTTGTATTATCTCGAAAAGCTTGGAGGCGTAGACCACAAAAAGAAGCGGACCCAGACAGCTTCCCTGTGGAACACCGAGGCGCAAATCGAAGCTATCTGATTTAACCCCATCGAACAGAATATGTTGCTTACGCCCCAACAAGTATGACGAAAACCACTCTAGAGCTCTCCCGCGTATACCAAAGCTTGTGCTCAGGCGTCTAAGCAAAATTCCATGATCTACCGTGTCAAATGCGGCACTTAAATCCAAGAGGACAAGTAGCGTAACGCGTTGCTAGTTCATGTTTAAAAAAAATATCATTGGCGACCTTGACTAACGCTGTCTCCGTGCTATGATGTTGGCGACATGCAGATTGTAGCAGCGGATAAAGACCTGACCGGACAATGTGGTCATATATCTGATTAAATACAGCACATTCTAAAAGCTTAGAGATGTAGGCTAAATTGCTCACGGGACGCAAGTTCTTAAACACTGAGTCTGCACCCAATTTCTTCAGCAAAGGTATAACCATAGCCACTTTCCAGTTTGCAGGAAAGATTCCAGAATCCAACGAGATGCTAATTATCTTCGTAATCACTGGGATAAGAGGCTCAATACAAGACTTTAGTAAAGGTGTGGGAATAGGATCAAGGCAGCAAGATGTAGATTTGGAGTTTGCAATAAGCCTGCACACATCCTCTTCAGACAGTGGCGTAAATGTCTCTATAAATAATGGAGTTGGTAAATCGCTATTGGTATCAGTATCATCCGCGACAGCACACTGATCAAGCTCATCTCGCTGTCGAATAACTTTTTGCACAAAATACCTCCCCAAATCATTTGCAAGAGCTGATTTGTCAGCATAGTCTGAGAAGTATAGTGTATTCTTTTCCACTAAAAGGTCTTTCACATCTCGAAATAGCTTTCCTTGATGATCAGCGTTTTGATCGATGAACTCGGCGAGAAAAGCTGATTTGGCTTCTTTAAGCAAATGCGTAACATAATTTTTCTTTCTTTTAAATGATACCAGATCCGCGGCAGTCCCAGTAGACCTCCATCTCCTTTCAGCACGCCTACGCTCCCTCTTGGCTTCACGGATTTCATCCGAGTACCAAGGTACTTGGGGTCTAACTGTGACAGTTGTATCAGGTTGGACATCTCGTATAAGGCGAGAATCTGAGGATCGAGTTATCAATAAATCCAAAATATTGCCAGACACATGAGTTGGAAAATCAATGTGTTGCTGTAAGCCCATTGACGAAAGTAAGTCGAGAAAACGAACAGCATCGTTGTCCGACGGTACATTGACGTGGATGTTAAAATCACCAGCCATTATCAGCGGCTCAGTTGTCATGACGATAGATTCCAGGAACTCGGCGAATTCTGTAAGAAACATACTCGCAGTAATGGGATGATTAGGCGAATAGGGAGGTAAGTCCTAAGGAGAAACTGGAAACAATGCTTATGCAAAATCTGAAGGGGCAGACAAACAAAATTATCCTACTTTAGATAGAGGCCAATTGTATCCAATAAGAGTGAATCCAAGGACCTCGCAACGGAAACAGCGAAGATGTCGATTTTGAAGAAAGCTACAAACATTCGGTACTTAAAATTGAATCCAACATGGTTTCAGTCAACAGTTTTCTAAGGATAACAAAAGTTTCGATGAAGCAAATGCTTGAGAGATCCTTATCCGTCATCAATCGAGTCAACAGTGAGTCCTCAAGTACATATTTGGTACACATTAGAAAGTGACATTCGAAAAGTCACTTCGATGCAGGATGAAGCAAACGAGGACCACTTTCGATTTAATATTGAGCTGTCTTACACGATAGAAGAAGCCAAGACCCCTCGCTTAGTTAAGTCAAGGATGATCTCTGGAGAAACCAAACCCGCTCATTGGAGAGCACAGTGTCCGTTTGTCTTGCAAGTTTCATACCGGACAACGAGAAGCCGGCTGTCCAAGTCAAGTCGAAGGTGTAGTGATTTCCAATTGTGGTTTTAGTACTTCTTTTGACTGTTTTACTGATGAATATTTAGATTCAGAGACTAATATATTGAAGAGATTAAAATTTGCAAAGAGCGTAGCGAACACGCCTCGAGCCATTCCAGTAAGCTCTCGCTTCGCGCGGCATAAATTTCAAAGGCCATGATGAATGTGTTAAACTATGTGCCCCGGGATTTACCTTAAGTGTCATGCATGATGATTACAAAATTCCTTTGTGTGCTATGCTTCCATCTAAGGTGAGCCCGAACTATAATTCAGCCCAGCATAAGAGAGAACTTTTGTCTGGCGCAGCTTTTAGCAAATCGATGTGTTGAACCGCTTTTTTTGTCAACATGAGATTGTTAATCCTCTTTCAGTGTCTGTGCAAGCTTCAGGAAGAAAAGATCTAAACTGGATTTGAGGCACCTAAATTTTTGTCTTTAAGCAAAAATTTCTAGTGTGAAGATATTTCCACAGCCCTGAAGATCATTACTAAAGGTTTTTTTTGTTTAGTTATGACTTCGTCTGATTATCTCCACGTGGAAATTTTCTCTGATCATGACCGTAAAATTCCTAGCTTTCTCTTGCGATTTTTGCGACGGAAAAGTTTAAATAAGTTTAAATGCTGTTATGCCTTCTGGCTTATCATCCACTCTGTACTTATTTACTTGGTTACTCAAGCTTCTTATTGACTTGGTGGAGAAGTAAAGGTATTTTCATTGTCTATTTTCTTGATGATGGCGTAGGAGAAGGAGTTGACAGTATGAAGCCAATACCAGCAGTTTGTTATTTATTTTACTTATAAATGATATTCTTCTTCTCTTCAATCAAGTTTACGCCTGTTTCCGGATGACTGTGTTGTGTACAGAGAGTTGCCTTGCAGGACTGCCCAGCTCTCCAGGAAGATCTGTATATTTGGTCGAAGACCTGGCAACTTACCTTTGACGTATCTAAGTGCTTTGATCTTGGGATAACTCGTAAGAAAACTCCTGTTGACTTTCAGTATTCTTTGAATGACAAGCTTATTTTAAAAGTACCTACTACAACCCATTTAGGCTGGCACATTGCTGATAATCTATCCTGGAACTATCGTTGTGATAATATTTGCAAGAAGGCGAACTCAACCTTCGGTCTCCTCAGAGGAATCTTATCTGGCTGTTTTCTAGAGTATTTATTTTATTTTATTTTATTTATTCATCTATTTAGTTAAGTGTTATTATCTTAAACTTCTATTATAGTTAGCGCTGACTTCTGTTAGTGTTTGTTTAGGGCAAGTCCGAACGTGAACCGAAGCAAGTTATCACTTGGTTGGATATTGCACTGGATACTTATGGGGAATGTATGTCTGACATGTCTGTCACTGAGCGCTGATTCTATAAGCTCAAAAGCCACATTGATACTATTCTACGAACGCAGGACAGTATGGCTGTTAACGCCGTCAGTTTTCTAGCCTCTTTGGCAGGCCAGATTAACTTTTTTACCCTGCGTGGAAACTGCGGCTAGGATTACGTCAAGAGCAAATTGCATGCAGGCTGTTGTTTACACCTACAATCGTGGTATGCCAATGTAATTTTTGACGGACCAGTCGTGTGATGAATTAGCGTTTTGGAAACTAAGTTAACGTCGATTTCGATTCTTAATTATAATTCGCCTTGGCTATCTCCTTCCCAACGATCCAGATTTGTTCATTCAGATGCTTCGGTTCAGGCGTGTGGTTCCTCGGTCGTTTCTGTTAGTTAGGTTTTCCACCTATACTAGTTCCATAAAGAGAGCATCAAAATCTCAAAGTGGAGAGAGCTCATTACTGTCGATTTGGCATTGATCAGTTGCATGGTTTACAGACTACACAAACGTTGTTAGCATTGTTCATTTCTGCATGCGTGCCTGAAATGCAGCGCACCAATGCCAAGGACGGATAATGTCGTTAAGTTTTCAGGCTTTCCTTTTCCAAGTCTTTGGGTCGCAAGCCTCTTGCAGTCACACATTTTCAAGTCGTAACTTTGTCTGCTAGTTGTGCCTTTTCTCCGGGTTGCAGTAGGTGTTTGTGAGAGCCGAGATTACGGGTAGTGACTGGTGTATTAAAGCTAAGTACAGCACGTGATTAGTCATTCTAAGTCGACACATTTTACCCGACGCAATTTTTCGAGATTTTGGACTTGTAAAGTTTTGTAGAACGGGTTTTTTATTTCTCTTACAGGTCCAGGTCTCTTGCAGTTTTTGTGCGGCCTCCGTTTTTCAGTCCCGTTTGTTATCGTTGGGCGGCTCTTTCGCTATTCATCTTTTAGATGTTAATATCGCCAAATGAGTGCTTACAGTCATGTTTGCAACGTTACACAGGTGCTCAAGTGCTGAGTCATTCTACGCCTAAATTGTAGTTAATTGTCATTTTTGTTTTTAATTTTATACATTCAGTTCGACTGGTACGCTATTACATATCTTAAAACCCCGAAGTGTTTGCGGCACTGCATTTGGTTCGGGGAATACGTTTCCACTTTTCGTAGGTCTCGGATGATAATAAAATGCAAATTGACTTGAATCCACAAAAAAATCCACAGAAAAAAATTGTCTTAATTAACAACGTAGAAGCTTAAATGAACCAAACAATCGCGATCGTAGTGCGATTCGTAGGTGTGTTTCGACATCAGATCTCGAACAGTAATCAAATGAAAATCGCCTCGAGTCCATAAATCTGAGAAACACCTAAAAATATGTTCAAAGGATGGAAAATGAACGTATCCGTTAGGAAATTCTCATCCCGACGTCGATAGATAGGACGAACATTGTAGTGAATTAGACTACCAAATGGTTGAAATGCTGCCGAGAGGAAGGTAGATACCTAGTTATGCTTGGTTGGTGCGTGGAATTGTAGTCAGATTTTAAATAGCTCTTACCAGAAGCTCATGACCTTGAAGCATTAACTCTGTTTCAGAGCTGGGTTTTTTTAAGTTTAAAAATGTGGTTACTAGTAAAATACGAAACCCAGAAAGATTGAAGGAAATAAAAGGGAATACATAACATTGGCTTCGAGAATGTTGATCATTTCCGAGTTAACTTAAATGCGTTTTTCACAGCGAATTGAAGCCCGAAGTGCTGTACTACTCACGAGAAAGACTTGTGAATCAACAAACTCAGCATGAAAGAGATCAATATGTAAGCAAACCGCTTGATTTGCTGCTCTTCCTTTGTGAGAAAGTTCGCAGAAGTTAAGCCTTGTCAGGTAGGGTTTGTATCTGGATGAGAGACCATGCAAGGAGATATACGACACGCGAGATCCTTTCGTAGACGCCAAATGCCTTTTTTTTCAATCGGAATACTCATATTGAACGGAATCTTGACCATTCCGTTCAGCCTGACAGCTTTTCCCATTTGTATTTCACGAAGCTGCGATGAAGTTTACAAAGAAGCATCAAAGTAGCCTCCCCGAAGATGTCCTTTGGGCTTGGTTCCCAAAGGACATCTGCGGAGAGGCTAGAATCAAAGAAGCCAAAAGGAACCAGAAGACTAAAAAGCAGCGCAGGCTGCAAGCTTCTGCTCTAATTCCCCGCGAGCAGAGGTTTCTTTTTTTTGGCCTTCCGTCAGCCCAGCAAACTCAGAAGAAAAGACACCTGCCAGCAGGAAACCATTTTTAATTTCTGCATTAGCCCTTAATCACATTTCTTCTATAAGCTTAACTACAAACTGAGTTGTTTTTTAGTATATCATGCAATAACAAAAACAAATTGTTAACGTTAAAAAACGTACCTCAGTATTTGAGTAAATTGTCATGTTAGACTACAGTTTTGCATTTATTTACCTTTATTTATAGTTCTTACGGAAACCAAACGGATGAGCAAAACAAAACTGTTCTTAACCGACCCTCAGCTTGGGTGTGTTCTTAAAGTTTTGGTTTATCTCGTCTGATCGTTCTTATAAAAAAGCAGCTATGGTAGAAGGACAATAAACTGTTGAATGTTTTATTTTTGTGCGCGATGGTCTTCGAGAAACAAATTAAAGCAGTGAAAATGTAAAATAAAATTAAGTGTTTCATAGTAAAACAGATGCTACATCCGGAATGAACTGAAAAACTCAATTAAGGATGATTTTATTTGCACCTTCCTGTTAAATAGCGAAATAGGGAAGATATCGTAGACGTCACCCATTGTCATTAATGCGCCAACCAGAGCCCCATTAGCGTTCGAAACAAAAAGTTTCTTGTTCCTGTGGTTAGCAAATTTTAATAATAAAAGCAATGTTTGTAAACAGATATCTTCCTTACATCTTCAAAATAAAATTGTCCGCAGAAAAAAGCAAAGCTAATCAAGAAGAAGAAGAAGAAGGGACAAGGTTGGAAAGAGAATCTCTCACAGAACCTGGCAAAATGTGCTTATCTTATGCCGTTTTCAGTTTTTGACGTGTCCTTAAAAGAGTTGATAATACGCAAATTGACTTCAATATTACATCAATTTAATACTGACGATCATTTTAACATTAGTCCTGCTGAATGCCGAAAAGAGTTAGAAATTCTTATTTCGTTTAAGACAACATGGCGGCTGTTCGAGGTACCTTTGACTATTGGAACATGACAAATGAAGAAGCTTTGGTTCAAGTTTGGCTCAATATCGATAATGCTGAAACCATCTTCACTACTGTTGCTGTTCTGGCTATGATTTCGTTTCCAATAACAACGTTTGGAAATTTTCTAGTCGTATTATCAGTTTGGGTGGACCCTCTTCGAAAACTTCGATCTTCGCCTTCAAACTTTATCATCTTCTCCATGGCTGTTGCAGATCTTTTGGTTGGGCTGGTTGCCTGTCCACTCGCTGTCTTTTGGGGTTGGGCCTTATTATACAAGTACACCAACGCACCAATTGGTCTTTTAAAGTTCTTTGCAACGTTAATAAACGTAAGTGTTGGTCATATACTTCTTCTCAGCATTGACAGATTCTTTGCTGTGGTGACTCCTCTCCAGTATCGAGCCAAGGTGACGAGTAAACGAGTCTGCATCGTTTCTTTCACGTGTTGGATTTACTTTTTATTATTTGGGTTTGTGTTCTCGTTTTTGCGAAAGCATTATGCGCTAATGGGAACTCTTTATAATGTACAAATCTTCTGTATTCTCATCTGCATCGTGGTCATCAACGTTTTCACTTTGCACCGCTTTCACAAGTATTCACACAGCACCGAAGTACTGGATGACCAGCATGCAGGGGTACCTCGCCAAATGATACTCCAGAGAGAAAGGACCGTGAGCAAAGCTATTGCAATTGCCATCTCTGTATTTCTATTGTGTTTCATTCCTTTTTTCGTCGTACAGATGATATTGTACATTTGCTTAACATGCAATTTGTCGTTGTTGATGCTTGTGCATTCTATCGCTGCCGCTGTCATGTACGCAAATTCTGCAATCAATCCATTTTTGTACGCTTGGAGACTTCCCAAATATAAAGAAACATTCAAGCACATCTTAAAAAAGTTAAGATGCTGCGGAAGGAATGAAACAATTGCAAGGGAGGCCGCTGATTACGTTCAAGATACAAAGCTTTGATGGGATTAAATATTCAAGATCTCGAGGAGTCAAACATTAAAACGGCGTTAGAAAATCTCCTGGAGCAATTTGCGTTAATACTAATCAATCCCAGTACCATTCCTCGTCGAATTCCAGCCTTGCTCAAACTAGTTAAAAAGTGCAACCGTGATATGGTCGATCGCTAACATTGCACAGTACGCCCATTCGAAAATCTACTTATGTTTGTATGCATGGCGCTTCCTTTAAAAAGATTCAAGCATCAGATCAAACTTGGGTTTGGAACAGACAAGCAGTGAATTAGTAAGACTAATTCATTGTTAACACTTTAATGGGGAAACCCGCGACACCTATATGTATTTTACATGTAAAAAAAAACCCTCAGTATTCTCTACAAAAAATAATATTTTATTTGCAGCAGTTAAAATTATATTCTTCCCCCTTTCGTTTCTTGGGAGAAACGAGTTTTAAAATGATTAAAAGTGGTTTTAGATGGAAAGAAACAAATCTGCTCAAGAAAAGTCCTGTCTCGTTTAAGAAAGAGTAGCTGGTATTTGTCTTAATTTGCCACACAAAAGAGATATGAAAACCTTTTTAAAAAACATGGGTTCCGGTGTATGAAAAAAATACCTTCCGACATAAATGTCGATAAAAAGTAAACAAACATCTTAAGTAAAAGCAATTATCTCACTCCACTTTTTGTTCTTTAGGGGAGTATTTACACAGCGTTTAATTTATCCATACGAAGCTCAGCGAGAACTTCGGGATGCCAGTATGAAATTCCAAAATGTGGAAAAATTGAAATGGGTCAACGAAAACGACGATTTTGACTAAAACTGGAAGAACGCGCTGTTTGAGATCAAATCTAGTTGCAGTGGCAGCCAGTGTGGTCTAACCACACTAACCGTAATATCCTGCGGACATCCCGAGTTCAAGACTCGTTCTGACCACTAATTGAATTTGATCCTGATAGTCCCTGCCTCAAGTACTCTCCGAATTTAGCCAATTGGTTTGCCTCCGGCCAGTTGGGATTCCGTAGGTTATTTAACTGTTATGTTTTAATGTTTACGTTTGTTGGCCCTGAAAAGCCCCTATGGGAGAGGTCAAGGACCCCGCAGCAGAAACAACAAAAATGTTGATTTTGAAAAAAACTACAAACATTTCGAACTTAAGATGGAATCCAACATGAAAGGGGCCAAAGAGCCCCAACAAGAAGGACGAAAGAACACAATTTTGCTTTTATCGAAAATTATTAAAATTCGCTACTTCACTCACTTGTCACGAAGAGTTGCAAATTTCAAAGGCCACTTGAAATACTAGTTGTTTGTACAACTCCGGGTGTTGGAAAATTAAAAAGTTGTGTTTAAAAGTTAAGGTGAGATCTTGGTATGACGTGATGTACAAACCATTGACCTCTATGCTCTTATGTCGAGCATTACGTCAATAGGCCATTTCGGAATTGGGCAGGGAACTGGAGCGAGTTTCAAATGTAAACCAATCGATAAACTGACACCACCTCATGAAAGATAACATTAAGAGTAGCCGTATGTCCAAGTTTGATGCTTTTAGGTCGAACAGAGACCAAATTACGCATTTGAAAATCCATAAAACCATTTTAACTCTTATATATTTTTACGTCTACAAATTCATAAAAATAGGCAAACTTTCTGAATAGTAGGTCTATGACAGAATTTTCCTATTTCCCCAAATCTGATAATTTTTTTCAATGATGCGCCTAGGGCTCTCTACCTCTGACGTCTTCAGACTTTGGATGCGTTCCTTTGGGATGATTCGAAAAAGGATCAAAGGAACCGACAAATGCACCCTGGGAAAGGATTCATATGTTCCTTTGATGCACCATAATCCAAGTGATCTTGGATCATTTTAAAGGAAAGCACCCTTTGCGTTCGCTGAAACCGGTTCATTGACTGGTTAAAGCTCGGTCCATAGGGGCTTTCAGGGCCAATGAAACACAACGAAACGACGGAAAAGGACAACAGCAACTGTTAAGAATCCCAACTGGCCGGAGCCTGGCAAACCAGTTGCAGCTGGGAAGTTGAACCATGCAGGAACTACCAGGATCAAATTCAACAAATAGTCAGAGCGGGTCTTGAACCGGGATCTCCGGATCTCAAGGCAAACGTCCTAACCACTGGGCCACACCTCCTCTGGCCTCACCGACGAACTATCTCTCTTGTAAGCAGCTCCCTCACTGGACTCCATGGTTACTTGATGTCTTTCATTCGTTGGGACTGTGTACGGCTTGGTTTCGAGCTTCGGAGCTAGTTTTCCTATCTCCCTAGTGTTCTTTATAGGACAACTTGATCTGCCAGGACAATGGGACTTGGTACTGCGCCACGGTTTCCATCTGCATGTGCTTTTTGCTTCAGCTTCTGTTCCCAATCTTTATCCCTCAAACTTGCATCACGCAAAGATCTCTCCAGTCGTAACTCCGGTAGTTTTGTTCTAATCTCCTTCCCAAACATCAGAGATGCGGGTGTGGCACCAGTGGAGACTTGAGGTGTTGACCTGGCCTCGGTTGTTCAAAGGGTGGATAGCTCTATCCACCTGATAAATCACTATTAAGCGGATAGTACTATACCAGAAAATCATGAAACCCCAAATGAATGCAATTTGTCAAGAACACCCCTTTGTCTAGTTTTGTTATGTCTCCAGTCACAGAAGCTCAAGTGAGCAGTCTATTCTCTAGCCTGGATGTGCAGAAAGCATCATTAGATATTCCAAATAAGCTTATTAAAATTGCTGCTGAGCCACAACCAGTCTATAGCAACCGGCATAGTACCTGATGCTTTCAAGATTTTTCAAGTTACACCAATATATAAGAGTGGTGACGTTACTGACACAGGGAACTACAGACCTATTGCTACCTTATCTCCATTTGCTAAAGTTCTAGAACGTCTAATTTATAATCAACTGTATGCCTTCCTTGAAAAAAATAATATACTTTACAAATATCAATATGGTTTTAGAAAGAGCTTCACAACTGAACAGGCTACCCTAGAAATTACTGACAGTCTCAACATGGCCATTGATAATAAGCAAATCACATGTGGCATTTTTCTAGACCTCTCAAAGGCATTTGATACTGTTAACCAGAACATTTTGCTTTCCAAGCTTTACGCCTATGGATTCCGAGGAATATCATATAATTGGTTTGAAAATTACTTGCACCAGCGTACACAGTATTTTATAATTGGAGACTTTAGATCAAATACGGAAACAATAGCTTGTGAGATACCACGAAGTTCTACCATAGGGACTGTTATTTCTGCTTTATGTTAATGATCTCCCAAATTCTTCCTCTGGATTTTCGTTTAGAATATTTGGTAACGACACTAACATGTTTTTCTCGAGTAGCTGTTTAAACAAACTGGAATCTGTTGTCGACAACGAACTAGCACTAGTTTTGAGGTACTGCACATCTAACAAGCTGTCTGTTAACTTTAAAAAGACACACTATATGCTAATCTCGTCAGCAAGGAAGACTGTTCATATTAATATTAATAATATTGAACGTAAGTCATTTTCGGTTAAATACGTATTAGTTTACATTGAAGAACATCTAAATTGGGAACCTCAGATTCAGCATGTAAACAACAAACTAGCAAAAAATTTAGGAATACTTTATTAGATACGGAAATATGTTGATCTAAATGTCCTTAAGCAGTTATATTATACTCTTGTTTACCCCTACTTAAACTATGGTACCATGAGCTGGGGCAATGCACGCAAAACAAGACTCACAAGGGTTTTGACAAAACAAAATCAATGTGTACGATGCATTTTCTTTGCACACAGGGCAGAAAATGCTAAAATTTATTATGCTCTACTTGGATTCTTGGAATTAAATAATATCTACAAGTTGAGGATAGCACTCTTTGCCCACAAAATTCAAAATGATAAAAAACGGTATTCCAGCTTTTTTTCTCAGATGCTCTTACACCAGCATCTGAAATCCATTGTCATAACACCAAGCATGCATCAAGTCAAAACGTCTACAGAATAAATGTAACAACTAGATATGGTCAATCAACATTTCAGTTCTCAGCATCAAAAATCTGGGAGTCAGTTTCTATAAGCCTAAAAAAATTACCGTATAATTCTTTTAAGAAACAATACAAACAGCTTCTCTTACTTACACAAAATAATTAAAAAACTGAATTGTAATTTTTAATCAGTGCAATAATTTCTTATTACTTATTTTTCTGTAATTTAAGCAAGACTATATATTCATATAATAATGACTAGATGTTATCATATATAGTTTAAAGCAATGTGTGTAAGTTAATGATTGAAACAATTAGATATATTTATTATTTAATGTTCATTTTTGCTTAATGCCGCATTTATCTTTATTATGGTGGTAGCCAGCTCGAAAGCCAATGGCTACTCTGGCTACCACGCACCTATCTTTCTTTCTTTTTTTTTTTTTTTGCTTTTATGTATCATATTTATACTCTAGTAACTGCTAATATAGTATTAACTATCTCATAAGTGATGTAAATAGTAAAGGAAAGAAAAGGAACTTTATTTAACTGTCTAATCGTCTAGCGCTGTAGAGCACTAATCGGGGACACTGTAAATTGAAATTAACAAGTTAACGCAAATGAAATCAAATGTTGGTTTTTGAGGAGAGGGGAAAACCGGAGTACCCGGAGAAAAACCTCTCGGTGCAGAGTAGAGAACCAACAAACTCAACCCACATATGACGCCGAGTCTGGGAATCGAATCCGAGCCATATTGGTTGGAGGCGAGTGCTCTCACCACTGCGCCATCCCTGCACCCCAGTGCATAATAAATTGAATTGAATTGAATTCATAAACATTAGCAAAACCGATTGAGTTATCCAGTGGATAGCGCTATCTACCCTTCGAACAACCGGGGCCTGTATGCCAACAGAAATTTCGGTAGTTCATCAATCCATCTTTTTCCTTCTGCAGCTGCAACGTTTATGGACTTCAGCATTGTCCTGTTTTGTCTTTCTACCTCACCATTCGCCTGTGGCCAGAGAGGTGATGACTTTCGATGTTCAATTCCGCATTCGTGTAGAAGCCCTTCAAATTATCCGCACACGAACTGCGCACCGTTATCAGTCTTTAAGATGTAGGGGAATCCAAATCGGGCAAAAATGTCCATCAGGGCAGCGATGATCCTGTGTGTAGTAGTTGACTTCATGACTACTAACTCGAAAAAACGACTGTAGTAATCAACATCCACTAACAAATTCTCCCCACCTGGCAGAGGCCCCATTAGGTTGACTGCCATTCTGCCACGGTTCCGTGGGTGGCTCCGTCGTCTGCATTGGTTCGGGTGGTGAATACTGTCCCGTGACTTGAAAGCCATGAAACCCTCTGCACATTCGCTCCACATTTCTATCCATTTTAGGTCACCACATTTTTGTCTAAGTCTTCTCTTCGTTTTCACCATACCCTGGTGTCCTTCATGACCCAACTTTAACACCGCCTTTTGCAAACTTTGGGGTATCACAATTCTATATCCGTGCAACACCAACTTTCCGAGGGTACACAGTTCATACTTGACACATATATCATGGCATAGAACACTGAGACCAGTCTCCAGTATGGACGTAGTGGCGCACACTAGCCTGTTCCGGGTCGTCTGCAGTCTCCCTGTCAATCTCACTTGGAGTTAATTAAGCAAAGTAGCGTGGTTTCCTAAGCTACAAATGGGAAAAAAACCTCTTTCTCATAGCTCGAGTCTTTGGGATCACGCTGATTCAATCTGGACCCCACATCTTCTATCTTGCTTTTGTCGGGTCGGTACACTACTTGGTAGTTGTTGCACTGCAAAGGGAGAAGCCATCGCTCGATTCTTGCCGCTGGTTTGGATCTACTTCTAAAAATACACTCGACAGGTTTGTTTTCCGTCTCTAGTGCGAAGTCACGCCCATACACATACAAGTTGAACCGTTGACATGCCCATACTAGGGCGAGAGGTTCTTTTTCTGTCTGAGCGTACCGTCTTTCGACCTCAGGAAGGTTACGCAAGGCTCTCCATTCACCTTCTTGAGACTGGAGTAACACTGCTCCAAGACGGTATGGTTCTGCGTCTGCTATCTTACTCGTCTTGCATTCCCCTCTGAAATAAGCCAGTGCTTTTGCTGATGTCACGAGACTTTTGAGCTCTTCGAATGCCTTTTGTTCTTTCGCACCAAAAATGAAGGCTTGATGCTTTCCCAACAGCTTTCGTAGAGGTTCAGCAACTTTTGAAAAGTTCGAAATGGACTTTGATAAATACTGGACTAGCTGTTAAAATGAGTGCATTTCTGAGGCATTCTTTGGGGGGTTGTGCATTCACGACCGCCGCAATCTCCTCTTAACTCGGCGAGACCCCGTCGCAACCCAGGTCATGTCCGGAAAATGTCAACTTGTGTAATCTGAATTGACATTGGGCTCCATTTAAGGTCAAAGTACTCTTTCTCAGGCGCTGTAAAACTGCATGTAGATTCCTATTGTGCTCTCCAGCATTTATCCCATGAACAATTCGGTCATTGACTATGTTTGCCACTCCCTTGCAACCATGTATAATTAACAATTATTTAACGAGGGCGCTTTGGATATGAAGTGATAGATACCCAACGCGGCGCGTAGCGCCGTGCTGGTTATAATCATTTTATATCCAGCAAGCCCGAGTAGAATAATTGTCTTAGCGGAGCTCCGTGCTCGCCTTCGGCCTTCGGCGCGCGCGCGGAGCACCATTATTAAGAAAATATTGTAATATGAAGTGAAGCATGGCGCTTGGTCACGCTGTAAGAAGAACCCATCGCATAATTTTCAAGCCTCACGGTATCCATAACGTAAAGAAAGGTGAGATAACAAGTCTCACAAATCAACTAAGCGGTTTCTTTTATCGGAACTCAAGTAACTGGTTCGTTTTTCAAGGCTTTACACGTTAATACTACTCGAAACAAGGTCAAGACGTCCTGCATTCCAGCTTCAAAACAACTTATCTTGCTATTGAATCTGGCTAGACCTGCTCTACTGGCAAAATGGAGTGCCTCTCTTCTTATTCTATCATGTGGTAACATATCACCGAATCCTGGTCCTTCTATTGCTGGAAATTCGAAGCCTAAATGTAGTGTTTGTGATAAATCGATTGCCTGTAATCACCGAAACGGTAATCTGCAAATCTTGTAACCTGCGATTTCATTACAAATGCGCTGGTTTATCTCTTAAAGATTATATAATTTATCGCACCAGAGACTCATCCTGGATGTGTACAAAGTGTCTTCTAGATGCTCTTCCCGTCATGGAGGACTCTATATCGTTATTAAACAACATGGCCCAGTCTTTTTTTGACCAGAAGTACTGGTTTTGGGGATGATTGCAGCCTGAAGTGCCTTCTGGCAAACGTTCGTTCTTTCAGAAATAAACTCCAGGAAATTCATGCTACCATCTACTACGATAATGTGGACATCATTGCGCTTACCGAGACATGGCTGGATCCCTCTGTGTTAGACCAAGAGATATTACCTCACTGTTACTCTATATTTAGAAGAGATCGACCTAACAGAAGAGGAGAAGGGGTTATGCTTGCTTGTAGAGATGACCTGGTGTGCACCAGAAGAGGTGATCTAGAAGTAAATCAGTGTGAGCTGGTTTGGTGCGAAATATCTTCCGCTTCAGGTCCCAGATTTCTTTTTGGTGTATTTTATCGACCACCAGATACAAATTCCGACTACTTGGATCTTGTTAATGACTCCTTCAACTTAATTTCTAACCTTAATGTGGATAAAGTTTTCTTAGTTGGAGACTTTAATTTTCCGAACTTTGACTGGGTAAACCAAGTCCCTCTGCTTTTTGACCAGTTACATATTAAGATGTTTGAACTACTGAATGATCTATTTCTTACTCAAATAAATCAGCACGCCACCAGGAATAACAATATACTGGACCCTGTCTTTACCTCAAATCCTGACCTAGTCAATGATGTATCTGCCAGTGAAGGTTTTGTTGTCACAGATCACCGGAGTGTTACCTTTACCATCGATCTTAACCTTAATCGTGTGACCCCAAGACCAAAGTTTGTTCTCGACTTCAAAAAGGCCAATTTAAGGGAACTCAAAAGCACTTTGCATTATATTCCCTGGAATTTCTCACTACTGGACAATGATATCAATACCAACCTGTCGAAGTGGGAAGATCTATTTTGGTCAGCTGTCAACGAGTTTATTCCCAAGAAGAAGATAAAGGACATACTTACACCACCTTGGATTGATAAGGAAGTGAAAACTTTGTGTCGAAGAAATACAGAGCGAGTAGGAAGGCCTTGAAATCCAAAGATCCTAAAGACATCGAATCTTTCAAAGCCATAAGACGTAAGTGTAAGAAGCTTATACGCTCCAAGTACAATGGTTATTTAAACGATCTTTCTAAACAGGTCTCTACTAATCCCAAAAAGTTGTGGAATTTTCATAGCAGCAAAACAAAGTCAAGAAGGATTTCTTCGGCTCTTATCAAAGATGAGAATGGTAGTCAGCCAATCATTGATGTTTTGGCTAAGGCCAATCTGTTTAATGTTTACTTTAATTTCGTTTTCAGTTAGCTTGATACAGAGCCCCCGCCTTCTGGACTGTATCCAATTGTACCTTATATGAGCGAGTTATCTTTCATCACGCTTTCCACTGATGAAGTTCAAAAGATATTGTTGAACTTGGATCCATCCAAGAGTCCAGGACCAGATGAAATAACTGCACGAGTTTTGAAAGAACTCGCTTGTGAAATAGCTGGCCCCTTTATCTGTTTATTTAACCAATCACTATCTAGCGGGAAATTTCCAGTGAAATGGAAAGATGCCAATCTCATTCCAGTTCATAAATCAGGCCCTAAGAACAATGTCACTAATTATAGAGGAATCGCCTTACTTTCAGTCGTGTCGAAAGTTCTCGAGAAATGCGTGTTTTCCAGAATTTATGTCCACCCGCACCATGTTTTGAATCCATCACAACATGGTTTTCGACCAAATAGATCTTGCGTTACTCAACTGTTACAGCATGTGCATTTATTGGCATCAACATTGGACACTGGTGGTCAAATTAGATATGGCCAAAGCGTTTGACAGGGTACCACACCAAAAGCTGATATACAAGCTCAGATTTTATGGCTTCTGTGACCCACTTTTAAGTTGGATAGAGGACTACCTGACGAACAGACGACACCGGGTTATCATTGATGGAATGTCATCACCTCAGGGGCTGCTCAGGGTTTCTTGATTGGACCAATCCTTTTTCTCATATACATCAACGACATCAGTTTTTTTTATCACAGGGGCACTTTAACTAAAGCAAATATTGCCAATGGGATGCTATGCCTAATCAGAAGAACTTGTGGAAATCGCCCTAACCCACAAATCTTCCTGAAGTTGTTTATTTATTTGGTCAGACCACACCTGGAGTTCGCCTGCGAAGTCTGGTCACCCCCATCAAGCGTATTTGGTCGACATCATTAAGGGTGTACAGCGCAGAGCCACAAGAATAAGCCATATGAGGAAAGGGTAAAGTTGCTTAGCATCTATAAGAAAGAACTTTGATCTTATTTTCCTTTTTAAATGTAAACAAGGACTATGTGACATTGATTTACGTGATTACTTAGAACCTGCAGGAAACACTTCATATAATCTTAGGAATACTGAATGTTCTTATAAAATTAAGTATGCTAGAACAAACTTGCGTAAGTTCTCGTATTCTCATCGTGTTGTTAATGAATGGAATGCCTTGCTCTTGAGTTTAAGAAAGTCAGTATCTATAAGCAATTTCAAGCGTGACCTTAAAGGACCCTAGTCACCCACTTTACCTTGCGCGCACACAACACTTCAGTTGCCATTTTCAGTGAGATCGAAAATGGCGAATTCTGTGACTGTCAAAGTAATCTGTTTACATCGGACATCTAATGGGCTATTTAATTCTGTTTTACATGGAAATACATGCTATGTTTATTAGAATTTCATTTTCTATCATTATTTATGTATGGGTTGCTCTTTGCAACATGTTATTGAGTGGAAACGGTCGGAGATCGTTGTTGAATAACATCTTCCCTTGGAGTAGCAGAGATGAGGGCCGCAATTGCTCAATTGTGATTCGTCGAATAACAGAGGGCGTTTAACGGCTAGAATGATCAGAATCAGTGCATTATCATTTCTGGAAAGTGGAGAAATAATTTCTTGGACTACATTGCATGGAATCACGAACAGCGAATTCACCGTCGGATCGATGATTCTGGTTCAAATAATGTTATACTTGTCTTCCGCTCGAGCTGACAGCACTGAACACAGGCAAACATTTGAATACTGATCGCTATTACAATCTGTAAAAGCCTTTATCTTTCCGTTGTTCATTTCATTTTCTCACCGATATTGAAACAGAGTTTTGTGGAACTGAGCAAGCTTGCGTGTGACATATTTTCATATTGATCTGAAGGTCAGCTTGTGTTTACTTTACTTGAAGAAGAAATTTTTGTTGGATAATTCAACACCCGTTTGAGGATTTGAGAAAATTTAAAACGAACAAATTCTAGGAACATAGAATAAGAGATTTCATCTGATGCTACTAGTGTGTATTGCAATTTGCGTGAGCGACAAATGAAACTATCTTTAGTTTACATTTACTGAGACTAAATACTGCTTATCGTCATTTACAAAGTACCGTGCAAGCAACGAATTAAAGTAAATTAAACTGTCTTGCCTTGTTTTCATTGCCAGCTTTTTGGTTATCAAATAAATGTAGGTGAGCTTGGTCACGTCCCAAGAGTAATACAACACCTAAACTCCCAGATGTCAACAAAAACATGGGTGTGGCTGACAAGGGCCCTTTAAGGCGCATCTTCATAATTTAGAACTTGCATAGTATAAATTTATATTTATAGTATTTATCATTCTCTGCTAGCGCTTTAATTCTTTTTGTAAGTTTTCTTATTATGTAAATATTTTCCACAGATTTTAACTTATTTAGTTTGGTAGCCCTGGCTTGGTTAGGAAAATATTTTTCTGTTTCCAGGGCTTCCTCAGCTATTGTATTTAGGTTGCTGGAAACTATTAAAGTAAAGTAAAGTAAAGTAACCCATCGATGCGAGAAATTTTGGTTTTTTAGCCATTACGTCATCGATCGTCCGTACGTACGTACGTCCACCCCTCCATGTATGCCAATGTGACCAGTATCATACTAGTTTACAGCATAAATCTTTGATATTGGACATCCATGTTTTGATCAATTGACACCTGTCAAAACAAGGTATCCGTTGACCAGCGTCACGTGACCATATCGCGGGCTCAAGCTTAGAGCTCCCCGAGGTCAGCTGTTTTTTAGAAGTTGACCGCTGACCAGGTTCTGGTCCCCGATTGGATTACAGGCTCAACTCAAGTTAACTCACCTAAACATAAAGGAGGCTTCATTTTTCGCGTGCTTTCTGTGGCTCGACGCGGATACACGGCCATACTATATCAACTATAGTTCCTACACAGTTAAAACTTTCCGCGTTCAGGTAGAAAACGGTTTGGAAAATGTTTTCTTTTTGCATTTCTCGCTGGTTTCAATCCAGTTTAAAATATCACGATATCTGTGGTCCACACTGGCGGCTACGCAGTTATTCAAGTCAAGCATCGGAGGGATATAAACTTAAAGCTGAGTGTTTATTTTTAATTTGCTTAGAGCTGCTGTATTGCAATTATTGGCATATCTTTAGAAGCTCTGATAAGGCTGCATGATGCCTGGAGGACCTATGACCGGAACAGAAACGAAAGGAGAGCGAAAGAGAACGGCAACGACAAAACAGAATACCAGTTATAGCTCATGCTTAGTGCAAGAAGTTACTCCACAAATTCTTTCCTTTAAACCGTTTGTTATTTTCAAAAAGTGGTTTAATCGGTTTTTCCTTTGTTCAATAATGAAAATTGATTTTTTATTGTCAACTGGAAGTAAATAACAATCACATGTACTCTTTTGGACATAAAGAAAAAGTTGATTTGTTTGTTTGGTTGTTTTGCTCTAAAATGCGATCGAACAACTTGTCAATGAGTGCTTTTTAATCCATTTGCCCAACTGGTTTTCAATGTGCCTCGACAGCGACCAGAAAATTTTGCCCTTACATGTTATAAACACGTAATCGCAATGAGTTCTCGTAAAATTTGGGGAAAATTTCTCTAACTTGTGTTTTCAGAAGTTTGTTTAAAGCACCTAAACGTTATTTAAGTGTTGGAGCGGATCTTGTTTGAAGGTCGTCCTTTCTTGGTTGCATTTTGCCGGTTGTTGTTCCAAGCCAACCTGGCGTGTTTCAATGAAATACATCAAAATGTGAATGATCTCGTATTCAGAGATAAAGTCGAAATACATCATAGGCGGCCCAGACGTTGTTTGTGATTCACATACGTGACAGTATTGCGTTACGTTTTGAGCCATTTAAGAGAATGTATGAAACGGCTCGAAAATCGCTCGAAATTCAACTTGTAGTAAAGGATTTAAATAAAAGAAACTTACTTTAGTCTGCTCTTGTGTTATTTTGAAGTCTTTGTGGCAGCTGAGGCGTTCTAAAGTCGTTCTAAAGCCATTTTGACGATTTAAACTTTTCCAGGTTTGCTTTCCATTAAAGTGAAACGAAAGGCTGGCGACCTGGTCGGCCGACGGTTCGAACTCGAAGCTCCATAAATTCCACTTAAATGCTCGGAGCTCGCCAAAATTGCCTCACGGCAGCCATAGATAATTCTTCTTTCTAGTTGCTTCGCCTCGGATCCCAAGGTTTATCTTATCCGCCCGAAAAACGCTCCTTTTCGAACGCTGGCTGCCCATTTCTGCTTCATTTTGATCCGTTACGAGTGATCTTGGCCACGGATTTCAAAAGTCGCTCTCAACCGTAGGGAGGCACAGGTCAATTTGCTCTATGCAAATTGGACCGTATCAGGGTCCCTGGGGAAATTACACCGGAAACGGCGGGAAACTCGCCGCTTGCAGAGAAGTAAAATGAGTCAAATATTACCATGCTAACAAGACAGTTGCACGTCGTTGCTGTTCGTTGGTCAGTTCTACTCGAGAGCACTATGTAGTGGCATTAATTTTTAGACCTTTTGGCATTCCCATTTCTGCCCACCAAAACAGTGCTTTTCAGCGTTAAAATCGCTCAGCAAAATAGTGCTTTTCAGCGCTAAAATCGCTCAGTAGGTCTCAGTAAAACAGTGCTTTTCAGCGGTAAAATCGCTCAGTAGCTCTCAGTAAAACAGTGCTTTCAAGCGCTAAAATCGCTCAGAAACAGTGCTTTTCTTTAGCGCTTAAATTGCTCAATATTACAGTTCCTCTGAGCTCTAAAATTGTTAAATAAAACAGTGCATCAATCTGTTTGGCTAGCTAGTTTCCCGCCGTTTCCGGTGTAATTTCCTCAGGGACCCTGATACGGTCCAATTTGCATAGAGCAAATTGACCTGTGCCTCCCTACGGTTAAGAGCGACTTTTGAAATCCGTGGCCAAGATCACTCGTAACGGATCAAAATGAAGCAGAAATGAGCAGCCAGCGTTCGAAAAGGAGCGTTTTTCGGGCGGATAAGATAAACCTTGGGATCCGAGGCGAAGCAACTAGAAAGAAAAATTATCGTTGGCTGCCGTGAGGCTATTTTGGCGAGCTCCGAGCATTTTAGTGGAATTTATGGAGCTTCGAATTCGAACCGTCGGCCGACCAGGTCGCCAGCCTTTCATTTCACTTTAATGGAAAGCAAACCTGGAAAAGTTTAAATCGTCAAAATGGCTTTAGAACGACTTTAGAACGCCTCAGCTGCCACGAAGACTTCAAAATAACACAAGAGCAGACTAAAGTAAGTTTCTTTTATTTAAATCCTTTACTACAAGTTGAATTTCGAGCGATTTTCCAGATTTTCTAACCGTTTCATACATTCTCTTAAATGGCTCAAAACGTAACGCAATACTGTCACGTATGTGAATCACAAACAACGTCTGGGCCGCCTGTGAATACATCAGTAAAATTCTTCTTTGACCTTGAACTGACAATTTTTTTTTTTTTAATGGCTTCTAATTTTAGCGTGATTCCTATTCGCTGGCTATTGATAGTTGACTCTGAAATGGCTTTTTCCATTCGCTCGCTGAGGGTGTGCTTGTTTTCTTTTAAAACTCGTGCGGTGCAAGAAAAAAATCATTGCCAAACTGGTGAATTCCAAAGCAAATTTCACTCGAAAAACCGATCTCGTACTCATCGCTTCGTGTTTCATGCGATATGGGTTTTTAGCGTAAAATTTACCGTGGAATTCACTAGTTAGGCAAAGAATTTTTCTATAGAAGTAAGCAAAGGGAATGATTTAATTATTTAAAGCAGCAACCAGAAACATCAAAACGCGGACAATTCAAAAACTTTTATTTTCACTAACCCTACAGGCAGTAAGAATAATAACTAGGGAGCTCCGCTTTTAGGCTTGGCTAAATCTATACATTAGGGGTAAGAGTCAGAGCTATGATGTGAACAGGGAAACAGAAACCATGTCTCAAATCATAACCATGATTTATAGGTGTCTAACTGTTATAAGAATCATAGCTGTGGTCCCAGGGCCAAATTGTTTGAAGCTTTATTAGCACTATAATCGAAGTTAAGTACTATGGCCATGGTTGCATGACCAGAGTTTTTAAGCACTGACTGAACTTGAAACAAACCGATTCAGCCCTGCATAAGTGTATCTCTTTTAAGGTTTGCTTGTGGTGTGGTACCGATGGTCACTACAATTCTTAAAACAAAGTCTATTCCCCTAAGCAAAAGAGAATGCAAGAATTCAATAATGGCAATGCTCTACTGGAAAACACTGAATATCTGTTTTGTGTAACTACACAATGATGCAACATGTACATGCTTGTCTTGTGAGTTCTTTAATTCAAGATAATTTCACCATCAAATACTACATGTACACTACCATAATAATTTGTTACTGCTGCAGCAGCAAAACTGTTTTGTTACGTGGTTCTGAATAAAACTTTCAAAGGCCCAGTATCACCATCAAAGCCTTGCAGTCATCTCTTTTTCATTCAAGCGATGAGCAAATTAAATAGCAATGTTAAAAAAATGATGATATAATGACGAAAAAAAAAATTCAGATGAAATAGGAATTGTTCTACAAATTCACTCACATACATTCACCTGAGATGATACTGGGCCCTTAACATTTCTGCAACCACTCTTGGTGAAAGAGGGAACTTCCAAACAAGTGAACAGTAATACAGCATATAATGTAGTTGCATGATAACTATGATTATGCGATGACTCTATGTGTCATATTTACAGTACGATGATGATTCATATGGGAGGATTGCATCATCACATGAATCATCATCTATGATTCATTAGATTGAATCCCTGTGAATAGGACAAAGAACTGTTCAATGTTATACTTTTTGCGCTTGACGTGATGTTCTTCAAGGAAGAAATCAACCGAAATGTAAAATAAAATTAAGGAGCTCATGGTAAAACAGATGCTACATCCGGAACGATCTGAAAATCTCTATTAGGGATAATTTAATTTGTACTTTTCCATTAAATAGCGGAAAAAAACTTTATACGGATATCTGTCCCAAAAAAAAATGTCCACAGACCAAAGCTCAGTTTATCAAGAAGAAGAGGCAAGGTATGAACGCCTCTCAGAGAACCTGGACCAATGATTGCAACGAGCTTATTATCTTATGCCATTTTCAGTTTTCGATGTGTCCTTAAAAGAGGTGATAATATGCAAATTTTCTTCAATATTACGCGTCACTTTTCACTTACAGTTATTTTAATATTGACAATCAGGCCGAGAAGAGATAAGAATTCTTATTTCGTTTAAGACTACATGGCGGCTGTTCGAGGTACCGTTGATTAATGGAACATGACAAGTGAAGAAGCTTTGGTTCAAGTTTGGCTCAATATCGATAACGCTCAGACCATCTTCACTACTGTTGCTGTTCTGGCGACGATCACGTTTCCGATAACAACTATTGGAAATTCTGTAATCGTTTTATCAGTTTGGATGGACCCTCTTCGAAAACTTCGATCTTCGCGCTCAAACTTTATCATCTTCTCTATGGCTGTTGCAGACCTCTTGGTTGGCCTGGTTGCCTCTCCACTACTGCTGTTTGGGGTTTGACCTCATTACACAAGTACACGCATCATTTCACTTTTTAAAGTTCTTTTCAATGTTAATAAACGTAAGCGTAGGTCATATACTTCTTCTCAGCATTGACAGATTCTTTGCTGTGGTGACTCCTCTCCAGTATCGAGCCAAAGTGACTAGGAAACGAGTCTGCATCGTTTCCGTCTCGTGTTGGATTTATTTCTTGTTGTTTGGGTTTGTGTTCTTGTTGTTACAAAAGCATTATGCACTAATGGGAACTCTTTATAATGTACAAATCCTCTGCGTTCTCATCTGCATCGGGGTCATCAACATTTTCACTTGGTACCGCTTTTACAAATATTCACAAGCACCGAAGCACTGGATGACCAGCATGCGGGGTACCTCGCCAAATGATACTCCAGAGAGAAAGGACTGTGAGCAAAGCTATTGTAATTGTCATCTCTGCATTTCTATTACTATTACCATGCAATTTCTCGTTGTTGGTGCTTGTGCATTGTATCGCTGTCGCTGTCATTTACAAGAATTCTGCAATCATTCCATTTTTGTACGCATGGAGTGTTCCTAAATATAGATACATTAAAGCGCATTTTAAAAAGGTGACAATGTTGCGGAAGGTATGAAACAAGGGAGGCCTTGAATTTTGTTCAAGATACAAGGCTTTGATGGGATCAATCTTCAAGAGTTCGAAGAGTCTAACATTAAGACGAGGTTGGAAAATCTCGCGGAATAATTTGTGTTCCTTTTTGCTAATCAATCCCACTACTTTTACTCGTCGAATTCCAGTCTTTCTCAAACGAGTTAAAAATGCAACCGTGATTTGGTCGATTGCTAACGTTGCACAGTGCGTTCATTCACAACAATAATAATAATGAGTCTTTATTCTGTTGATAAGTTACACGTTATCGCATATAACTAGAGTTAAGAAGAATTATAATTGTAATTGTTAACACTCTAATGGGGAAACCCGCAACACCTCTATGTATTCAAGTGAAGCTATGATCTTCGCAGTTATGATCGCAATTTATACAATTGCGTAGAGAAGCCTGAAAAATTCAGGACTTCAACGGAAGAAATCTCTCCAAAAAAATAATATTCTATTTTGTGCAGTTAAACTGACGTCCCCCTAATCTTTTCACGGGTGAAACGTATATTTAAACGCTTAAACGTGGTTTTGCATAGAAAGAAACAAATCTGCTCAAGAATAGTCGCTTTTAGCTTAAGAGAGAGTAGCTAGTCGTCTTAATTTGCCACACCAAACAAGTGTGAAAACTTAAAAAGAACAAAACATGGGTTTCAGTGTTTGAAAAAAAAAATCTTCCGACATAAATGCGACTAATAAACAAACACCTCAAATAAGAACAATTATCTCCATTATTTTCTCTTTTTGTCAGGTGAAACGTATATTTAAAATGCTTAAACGTGGTTTTAGGTAGAAAGAAACAAATCTGCTTAAGAAAAGTGCTTTCTTTTATTATATCTTGGGACCATTGTAAGTCCTAAGGAGAAACTGGAACAATGCTTATGCAAAATCTGAAGGGGCAAAGAAACAAAATTATCCTATCTTAGATAGAGGCCAATTGTATCCAACAAGAGTGAATCCAAGGACCTCGCAACGGAAACAACGAAGATGTCGATTTTGAAAAAAGCTACAAACATTCGGTACTTAAAATGGAATCCAACATGGTTTCAGTCAACAGTTTTCTAAGGATAATGAAAGTCTTTTAGTTTCGATGAAGCAAATGCCTGAAAGATCCTTATCCGTCAGCAATCGAGTCAACAGCGAGTCCTCCGGTACATATTTGGTACACATTAGAAACTGACATTCGAAGAGTCCCTTCGATGCAGGATGAAGCAAACGAGGACCACTTTCGATTTAATATTGAGCTGTCTTACACGATAGAAGAAGACAAGATCCCTCGCCTAGTTAAGGTTTTCTTCAAGGTCAAGGATGATCTCTGGAGAAAGCAAACCCGCTCATTGGAGAGCACAGTGTCCGTTTGTCTTGTAAGTTTCATACCGGACAACGACCAGCCGGCTGTCCGAGTCAAGTCGAAGGTGTAGTGATGTCCAATTTTGGTTTTAGTTCTTCTTTTGACTGTTTTACTGATGAATATTTAGATTCAGAGACTAATATATTGAAGAGATTGAAATTTGCAAAGAGCGTAGCGAACACGCCTCGAGCCATTCCAGTAAGCTCTCACTTCGCGCGGCAAAAATTTGTCCAAAGGCCATGATGAAAGGGTTAAACTATGTGCCCCGGGATTTACCTTAAGTGTCATGCATGATGATTTCAAAATTCCTCTGTGTGCTATGCTTCCATCTAAGGTGAGCCCGAACTATATTTCAGCCCAGCGGAAGAGACAACTTGTGTCCGGCGCTATTTCTCAGCTTTTAGCAAATCGATGTGTTGAACCGTTTTTTTGTCAACGTGAGATTGTTAATCCTCTTTCAGTATCTGTGCAAGCTTCAGGAAGAAAAGATCTACACTGCATTTAAAGCACCTAAATTTTTGTCTTTAAGCAAAAATTTCTAGTGTGAAGATACCTCTACAGCCCTGAAGATCATTACTAAAGGATTTTTGATTAGTTATGACTTCGTCTGATTATCTCCACGTGGAAATTTTCTCTCGTCATGACCGTAGATTCCTAGCTTTCTCCTGCGATTTTTGCGACGGAAAAGTTTAAAGTTTAAATGTAGTTATGCCTTCTGGCTTATCATCCGCTCTGCGCTTATTTACTTGGTTACTCAAGCTTCTTATTGACTTGGTGGAGAAGTAAAGGTATTTTCATTGTCTTTTTTCTTGATGATGGCGTAGGAGCAGGAGTTAACAGTGTGAAGCCAAGATCAGCAGTTTGTTATTTCTTTTACTTATAAATGATACATCTTCTTCTGTTCAATCAAGTTTGCGCCTGTTTGCGGATGACTGTGTTGTGTACAGAGAGTTACCTTGCAGGACTGCCCAGTTCTCCAGGAAGATCTGTATATTTGGTCGAAGACCTGGCAACTTACCTTTGATGTATCTAAGTGCTTTGATCTTGGGATAACTCGTAAGAAAACTCCTGTTGACTTCCAGTATTCTTTGGATGACAAGCTTATTTACCTGCTACAAACTATTTAGGCTGGCACATTGCTGATAATCTATCCTGGAACTATCATTTTTGATAATATTTGCAAGAAGGCGAACTCAACCTTCGGTCTCCTCAGAGGAATCTTATCTGGCTGTTCTCCGGAGTATGTATTTTATTTTATTTATTCATCTAGTATAGTTAGCGCTGACTTCTGTTAGTGTTTGTTTAGGACAAGTCTCAACGTGAACCGAAGCAAGTTATCACTTGGTTGGATATTGCACTAAATACTTATGAAGAATGCATGTCTGACATGTCGGTCATGCACTGAGCGCAGATTCTCTAAGCTCAAAAGCCACATTGATACTATTCTAAGAACGCAGGACATTATGGTTGTTAACGCCGCCAGTTCTCTAGCCTCTGTGGCAGGCCAGATTATCTTTTTTACCCTGCGTGGAAACTGCGGCTAGGATTACGTCAAGAGCAAATTGCGTGCAGGCTGTTGTTTACACCTAAAATCGTGGTATGGCAATGTAATTTAACGGACCAGTCGTGTGATGAATTAGCGTTTTGGAAACTAAGTTAACGTCGATCCCGATTCTTAATTATAATTCGCCTGGGCTATCTCCTTCCCAACGATCCAGATTTGTTCATTCAGATGCTTCGGTTCAGGCGTGTGGTTTCTCTGTCGTTTATGTTAGTTAGGTTTTCCACCTATACTAGTTCCATAAAAAGAGCATCAAAATCTCGACGTGGAGAGAGCTCATTACTGTCGATTTGGCTTTGATCAGTTGCATGGTTTACAGACTACACAAACGTTGTTAGTACTGTTCATTTCTGCACACCTGCCTGAACTGCAGCGCACCACTGCCAAGGACGGATAATGTCGTTAAGTTTTCAGGCTTTCCTTTTCCAAGTCTTTGGGTCGCTAGCCTCTTGCAGTCACACATTTTCAAGCCGTTACTTTGTCTTCTAGTTGTGGCTTTTCTCCAATATTCACGCTTGTAATGTTATGTCGGTGTGCGGCCGAAACGTCCAAAATAAGCTTAATGGTATATTTCTCTCGCGTCTGTTGCATGGTGAAGCTGAAATATGGAAGTTCTGGTGATTGCGTGGGAACGAAAAAGCCTGAAATTGAATACTTCTACGTCACTAGAGGGGCAGGGCCTGGGTTGCAGTAGGTGTTTGTGAGGGCCGGGATTAAGAGTACTGACTGGTGTATTTAAGGTAAGTACATTACGTGATTAGTCATTCTAGGTCGACACATTTTACCCGACGCAATTTTTCGAGATTTTGGACTTGTAAAGTTTTGTAGAAAGGTTGCTTTATTTCTCTTACAGGTCCATGTTTCGTACAGTTTTTGCGCGGCCTCCGTTTTTCAGTCCCGTTTATTATCGTTGGGCGGCTCTTTCGGTATTCATCTTTTAGAGGTTAATATCGCCAAATGAGTGCTTACAGTCATGTTTGCAACGTTACACAGGTGCTCAAGTGCTGAGTCATTCTAGGCCCAAATTGTAGTTAATTGTCATTTTTGTTTTTAATTTTATACATTGAGTTCGACTGCTACGCTATTAGATATCTTTAAACCCCGAAGTGTTTGAGGCACTGCATTTGGTTCGGGGAATACGTTCTCAGTTTTCCCACAGGGTTTTTGATTTTTCGCACCAGGCAATGCCGCTAGTTTGTTTATTACATGTCCTTTACTTGCTGAAACATGTTTATTATGTTCGCCAATAGTTGTTGCTGTTCTCCAAATCACGCTTGTAATGTTACGACGGAAGTGGTGAAGCTGAAATAACCCTAACCCTAAACCCTAAAGATAGATTTGAGATAATTATCACGCTTCACGGGGATCACATTAATATTGTCTTGCTAAAAGTTAGGATTAAAAGGGGAGCCTCAAGATGGAGGGTGAAAACATGTCTTTAGGTTAATAAATAAAAATATTATTGATTTGTTTCCATTGTGAAAAGCATCTTCATTTCCTGGGCACATCCTCAGTTATTTCATTCATCAAGACCATTAACAAGAAATGAAGTTTTTTACAGTTCTGCGATGCACACGGACATGTAGTGTCTTACCTTTGAGCTAAATTAGTCAATCGAGACATGTGAGGGTCTCCCATGGGTTTTAGAGAACAAGGAAACAAGGCTAGCTTGAACTAAAAAACGGGAACAACAAAGGCAAAATATCTTAGGGAACAAGGGAACATTTTAGGGATCAAAAAGCTGAGAACAAGTTTGGAAGTAATTTCGGGAATCGAACTAGGGAACAGGGGAAAAAGGACAACCCCCCTCCTTTCCCTGGGAGCGCCTATATGTCACACAATCCAGCCATGTCGCTGTTACTGTTTTTCATTTGCTAAGATTTGGAGCCGGAAAGACTAAGGTTACAGTATAGAAGCTTAAATGCACCAAACAGTCAATATGGCGGTCGACTCATTAGTGTAATAACTAGACGATAGGTCTCGGATGATGATAAAATGCAAATCGACTTGAATCCACAAAAAAAAAATCCACAGAAAAAAATTGTCTTAATTAACAACGTAGAAGCTTAAATGAACCAAACAATCGCGATCGTAGTGCGATTCGTAGGCGTGTTTCGACATCAGACCTCGAACAGTAAACAAATGAAAATCGCCTCGAGTCCATAAATCTGAGAAAGACCTAAAAATATGTTCAAAGGATGGAAAATGAACGTATCCGTTAGGAAATTCTCATCCCGACGTCGATAGATAGGACGGACATTATAGTGAATTAGACTACCTAAATGGTTGAAATGCTGCCGAGAGGATGGTAGATACTAAGTAATGGTCGGTTCGTGCGTGGAATTGTAGGAAGATTTTTCGGAGCTTTTTTTTTTTTTGAGTTTAAAAATTTCCTTATTTGGATGTAACCCAGCCCGTGCATTTTCTCGCGCTTGCAGTTTCGATCTTATTTTTGTCCATATTTGGGCATAAAATTGGTGTCCTAAAATCCCCAGCTTTGTTCCATGGAAAAAATTGCAAAATTGCACGCTTCAGGGTCATGTGCTTCTGGTCTTACAAAACGTAGACCCCCAAAGTGGACCCCCTTCCGGACCCCACTCGAGAAAAGAAAGGAAAAAATAGTTTGAGGATACGAGCTTATACCTCTTGAGATGGTTTTAGGGACGGTGCCTACTAATTCAAAGATATTTTTGTCCCGGTTTATGATTATGCAGGAAATGTAGATCTTAACATGTGTTATTGAAATCAAAAAAGAAAATTGGGGGTAACCACGTATTTTCCAAAGATAATTCAGGAATAATGTTTGTAAAAATTAAAGCTCTACTTTACAAACAATGTATGGCATTCTTTCTCAAATTGAAACTTAATTATCTGTCAAAAATGCTAGGTTACCCCAGTTTTCTCTTTGGATACCCAGAGTACTTACTAAGACCTACTTTTTCCGGTTAGTTTTAAACTGTGCAAAAATATCCCTGTATTAGTAAGCGTCACCGATAGGAAACCTGAGTATCTCGAGATGCGCAGAAAGTGTGCGCAATAACAAAAGTAGGCACTGTCCTTAAGAAGTGTGGAGTACTATTATTCATGTGACTGATTGAAGCTATATATAAGTTGCCCTTGAGTACGATCCCAATTTGTGGTAAAGATAACCACGCATCGTTTCTAAGGAAACGATACAACATAAAATAGTCCCCTTAGAGGACATGTGGTTACTCGTAAAATACGCAACCCAGAAAGATTCAAGGAAATACATAACATTGACATCGAGCATGTTGATCATTTCCGAGTTAAGTTAAATGTGTTTTTCACAGCGAATTGAAGCGCGAAGTGTTGTACTATTCATGAGAAAGACTTGTGAATCAACAAAATCAGCATGAAAGAGGTCAATATGTAAGCAAACCGCTTGATTTGCTGCTCTTCCTTTGTGAGAAGGTTCGCAGAAGTTAAGCCTTGTCGGGTAGGGTTTGTATCTAGATGAGAGACCATGCAAGGAGATATACGACGCGCGAGATCCTTTCGTAGACGCCAAATGCCTTTTTTTCAATCGAATACTCATATTGAACGGATTCTTGACCATTCCGTTCAGCCTGACAGCTTTTCCCATTTGTATTTCACGAAGCTGCGATGAAGTTTACATAAAGGGATAAAAGAAGCATCAAAGTCGCCACCCCGCAGATGTCCTTTGCGGTTCGTTCCCAAAGGACGTCTGCGGGGAGGCTAGGATCAAAGAAGCTAAAATGAACCAGAAGACTAAAAAACAGCGCAGGCTGCAAGCTTCTGCTCTAATTCCCCGAGAGCAGAGGTTTCTTTTCTTTTTGCCTTGCGTCAGCCCAGCGAACGCAGAAGAAAAGAAACCTGCTAGCAGGAAACCATTCTTAATTTCTGCATTAGCGCTTAACCACAATTCTTCTATAAGCTTGACTATAAACTGAGTTGTTTGTTAGTATATCATGCAATAACAAAATAACGAAAACAAATTGTTAACGTTAAAAAACGTACCTTAGTATTCGAGTAAATGGTAATGTTAGACTACTTTTTTACATTTATTTACCTTTATTTATAGCTCTTACGGAAACCAAACAGATGAGAAAAACAAAGATGTTCTTAGCTGACTCTCAGCTTGGGTGTGTTCTTAGACTTTTGGTTTATCTCGCCTGATCGTTCTTATAAAAACGCAGCTATGGTAGAAGGACAATAAACTGTTCAATGTTTTATTTTTGTGCGCGATGGTCTTCGAGAAAGAAAGCAGCGAAAATGTAAAATAAAATTCGTGTTTCATAGTAAAACAGATGCTACATCCGGAATGACCTGAAAAAACTAAATTAAGGATGATTTAATTTGCACCTTCCTGTTAAATAGCGCAATAGGGAAGATATCGTTGACATCACCCATTGTCATTAATGGGCCAACAAGAGCCCCATTGGCTGTCGAAACAAAAAGTCTTTTGTTCCTGTGGTTAGCAAATTTGAATAATAAAAGCAATGTTTGTAAACAGATATCTTCCTCACATCTCTAAAATTAAACTGTCAGCAGAAAAAAAGCACAGCTAGTCCAGTAGAAGAGGAAGAGACAAGGTTTGACCGAGCCTCTCACAGAACCTGGCAAAATGTTTGCAATGAGCTTATCTTATGCCATTTTCAGTTTTTGACGTGTCCTTAAAAGAGTTGATAATATGCAAATTGTCTTCAATATTACATCAATTTAAACTCAGTTATTTTAATACTGACAATCATTTTAACATTAGTCCTGCTGAATGCCGAGAAGAGTTAAAATTTTTTATTTTGTTTAAGACTACATGGCGGCTGTTCGAGGTACCGTTGACTATTGGAACATGACAAGTGAAGAAGCTTTGGCTCAAGTTTGGATCAATATCGATAACGCTCAGACCATCTTCACTACTGTTGCTGTTCTGGCGACGCTCACGTTTCCAATGGCAGCGTTTGGAAATTTTCTAGTCGTTTCATGGGTTTGGATGGACCCTCTTCGAAAACTTCGATCTTCGCCTTCGAACTTTATCATCTTCTCCATGGCTGTTGCAGATCTTTTGGTTGGTCTTGTTGCCTCTCCACTGCATGCTTTTTGGGCTTGGGCCTTATTACACAAGTACACCAACGCATCGCTTCGTTTTTTAAAGTTCTTTGCAACGTTAATAAACGTAAGTGTTGGTCATATACTTCTTCTCAGCATTGACAGATTCTTTGCTGTGGTGACTCCTCTCCAGTATCGAGCCAAGGTGACGAGTAAACGAGTCTGCATCGTTTCTGTCACGTGTTGGATTTACCTTTTTATTGTTTGGGTTTGTGTTCTCGTTGTTGCGAAAGCATTATGCGCTGATGGGAACTCTTTACAATGTACAAATCTTTTGTATTCTCATCTGCATCGTGGTTATCAACGTTTTTACTTTGTACCGCTTTCACAGGTATTCGCACAGCACCGAAGTACTGGATGACCAGCATGCAGGGGTATCTCGCCAAATGATACTCCAGAGAGAAAGAACCGTGAGCAAAGCTATTGCAATTGTCATCGCTGCATTTTTATTGTGTTTCATTCCTTGGTTCATCGTACAGATGAAAATATTGTTAAAAAGTTAAAAATATGATTATTTGGGGTGTACATTGTCAGGGTTTCTCTCCTACACTCTCTCTAAAATTAAAATTAGCCTGTATCCTTCTAGGATCCTTCCTTGTCATCCGCTAAGTTGACTACGGTCGTGCATCATTAAGTTGATCCTTAGTTGGGTTTCAAGTGAAGTTATAGGCTCCCCTACTTCGTCACCTCGAAAGAAAATTTCCCGGGAGGCCCACGCCTTAAACCAAGTAAATCACATCTTCGATGGCTGTGTTGCCAGCATGGTTGTCCTGGTGGTGTAGTGGTGATCACACCCGACTAGTAATATATATATATATATATATATAATTTGGTGCAGTTAGAATGATGTCCCCTTTTGTATTGTTGGGAGAAACGAGTTTTTACTTGAAAGTGCTTAAAAGGGGTTTTACATAGAAAGAAACAAATCTGTTCATGAAGAAAGGAAAGGAAAGGAACTTTATTTAAGTGTCTAGTCGTTCTAGCGCTGAAGCACTAATTAGGGACACTGTAAATTGAAATTAACAATTAACACAAATCAAGTCAAATGTTGGTTTTTGAGGAGAGGGGAAGCCGGAGTACCCGGAGAAAACCTCTCGGTGCAGAGTAGAGAACCAACAAACTCAACCCACATATGACACCTAGTCTGGGAATCGAACCCGGGCCACATTGGTGGGAGGCGAGTGCTCTCACCACTGCATGCGCCATCCCTGCACCCCCAGAGTCTTTTCTAGTTTAAGAGAGAGTAGCTATTCATCTTAATTTGCCACACCAAGCAAATGTGAAAACGTTGTTTTAGATAGAAAGAAACAAATCTGCTCAAGAAAAGTCCTTTCTAGTTAAGATAGAGTATCTCCTTTTCGTCTTAATTTGCCACACAAAAGAAATATGAAAACTTCAAAAAGCATGGGTTTCAGAGTTATAAAAAATCTGGCGACATAAATGTTGATCGTAAACAAACACCTCAAGTAAAAGCGATTATCTTAAGGACGGTGCCTAGTATTGTTATTGCGCGTACGTTCTGCGCATCTCCAGATACTCGGATTTCCTATCGCCGATGCTTACTGATACAGGGATATTTTTGCTCGGTTGAAAACTATCCGGAGAAAGTAGATCTTAGTAAGTACTCTTGGTATTCAAAAAGAAAATTGGCTGCAACCATGCATTTTTGTGAGATACTTAAGGTTCAATTTGGAAAGAACGCCATACATTGCTTTGTATTTTAAAGCTTTTTACAAATATTGTTCATGAATTATCTTTGAAAAACTCGTGGTTACCCCCAATTTTCTTTTTGGATTTCAATAACACTTGCTAAGATCTACATTTCCTGCATAATCACACTCCGGGGCAAAAATATCTTTAATTAATAGGCACCGTCCTTAATCCAGTTTTTTTTTTACTAGGTTGCCATTTGGCAATCCTGTCGAAAAATGGGCAACATTTTTCGGTTAATTCTTGTTTTCTGTGTTGGAAATCGGAAAAGTTGCGCAATAGGGTCTTTCCTGTCGCTCTTCTTCTAAATATTGTCTTTGTGCGTATAGTGTTCTGCGCGTATTTTTGGTAGGTTTCAGGGGGTTGTAGAAATGCGTAGATTTTATCGGCGGTGGACACAGTAGAATATTTAATTAAACTGCAATGGCGTCGAAGTCATTGTAACGCGAATGGCGTTTTAGTGGATCTTTAAACAAAATATACCTCCCTTATATGGAGTTCAAGAATGGAACGTCAATTGAATAAACAAGACAGGCGATGAAAAATAAATATCTTTCAAGCTCTGACTTAGATATACATTGAGTACGAAAATTACCGAGGAGTAATAACACAAGCCATATTACTACTACTGAGTCGTAGTACACCGGAGCTCCTCTGTTACTTTTGTAAGTGTATAGTAGACTGCGTTGTTACCACTAACATTACGTAACTAGTAGTAGCTATCGCTATGCGCCGACGAGAAAGTCAATGTAATATTAATTTTCCAAGTATTGCAACTCAACTTATCAAAGTTAACAATAACAGAGTTATAACAATAGAAATGTAAGTAAAACCCTCGCATACTTTGTATCTAGAACAACAATGTAAGTGTCAACGCGTTTTGCAATAATATTGAAAGTACTGCTGTAATTTTTGAACGGCCTTAATTGTATGTCAAATTGTCGTAATTATATGTCATATTGATCGTTTATTTGTGTACTTTACACCCAATATTTCCTTTGAAAATTAAATTAAATTGTTCGCAACTCAATGGTCACAAAACGGAAAACAAGCTGCTCTACCCGACTGGCACGCGGGCCGAAATTGACAATAGCGGCCGATAAGAAAACCTACGCTGGTTCACTTGTTGGTTCACTACTTGTTGTTCACTCCTAGGAGAACACGCTGGTTTGAAAATAAATATTAAAGAACACTCAAAGCAAGTGTACACAGCACAATGGTCATAGAAATGGAAAACTAGACATCCCTTGAGCGTAGACTGGGTTGCCTTTGGCACGTGTTTGTTATCCTCAATTTTCGTACTCATTGCCAAACACCCTAACAAATTATCAGTCCGGAAACGAAACGATGTTTCTTTTTAAAATAGCTTCTTGTTTGTAAATAATTGTTGCATCAATTAAATTTGGTTAAAAAACGTAAAAATTAACCTAAATGCGTAGCCTGCGAGCAGGCTCTCTGAGGGACTGGGATTGGGGGTAGAATGAGAACCTGCCTTCATGGCTTTGTATTTTGAATATCGTGTCCAAATTTTGGACGCAAAATACTGATTGGCTGAAATTAAATTACTTGGTGACGTCACCAATGACAAGCTCCAACAACAAGAGAGCCACTTCGCTTCGCAGAAATAAGGTGATCAGAAATGCGTATGAGAAAATCGTAGAATGTTGCAATATTACCGCGATGCAATGGCTTCTCTGCTGGAAGGAAAGGAAGCGCTGTCTCTGTTATCCACAGGATTCGGGAAAAGTTTAATTTTCCAACTGTTTTTAGCAGCGGTCAAAATACAACCAGGGCGACATCTTGTCACCGTGGTAGTTTCCTGTCCTCTACAAAAAACTATCACTGATCAATTTTGACAGAAGCTTGGACCTTTCGGCTGCCTCAGTTGCTTAGTTAACGATAAAGGAACTCTACACGATTTTAGCAAGTATTTAGTTAAGCCGAAAATGCGGCTTTCACAAATGATTGCTCGATCTCCTTTAACTCCGCAATACTCCAATACACTTAAAAACAAAATATTCCAATTTTTAAATCATTGAATTAGTGAAACGTATTTGTAATCACAAATACTCGATAAGGCTTTGAAATAAAGAGGTGTAGGTATTAGAGTATCTTTTTTATCTGTCTAGAATTAAAAGGGGCATTATTAATGTTTGGAATGATGCTATTTATGTCGTCGACTTTGACCTCCTCGGGTCAAAAGAGGCATTCAGCCAGAAAAATGAGCCAATCATAGATAAGGGCGGAGTAAGGATAGGTCTAGTTAAGGGATTGCAGTCTTCGTGACTGGCACTCTTAGCTGTTCCTTCACGGACTAAACTTGGATTATCAAGATTTTTCAGGCAAGTTGTATGCTGCTTAAGTTCTTTTTTCGAGGGCTTTATTCTCCCTAAACGTTTGGCATGACTCCACCTCGGGTATTGATTCTTGGCCACTCCTTTATCTGCCGTTTAAAGGACTTTATTGCCTCTCATCCCGACTTTAACGCCAATTTTCTTATTGCTGAAGCCTGCGAAATTAAATGGCATGGTGTTGGCGGTAGAACTATTGCAAAGGCACGTGCCTTTGATTTACCAATGGTTGAGTCTTTTCTGGCCCAGATTGGCATTTTACAGCTGGGATCGAACGATCTCGTACACGCTGACCCGTTGTCGATAGCTTCTTCTATTGAGGACTTAGTCACTTTGCTTGATGAACGCTTTCAGGTCAAACGTGTTTGCGTTTGCCAAACTGTTTATCGAGAATCGAGCCCTATGTATAATAAACGCGTTCGCGATTTAGTCAAGTACTTGAAGGTCCTGCTAGAGCCACTCCCGTACTCTTTTTATTGGAGGCACAGGGGTTTTTGGAATACCAAGGTTAGTCTTTATTCCAGCGATGGCGTTCATTTAAACTCGCGCGGCCATTATCGACTTTTTAGGAGCCTCAGAGGGGCCGTTTTAAGATGCCTACATTCCCTACACAATCTCTCATCATTGAAAAGATTTGCTATTTATTTGCTATTTGTTCGCCAGTTCCTTGCGGTTTATGTTCACCAAGCCGATGAATATATAATTTTTAATGAATCAGCCTTCAGTTGGAATTACACGTTGTTGACTTTTTGGCTGCAACATTCCACGCTGTTCACAACTTCTTATATCATTTGCGGATATCCGCCTGATGGCACAGTGTGCCCGATGTTATTTCTTATACCGTCCTTGGTTGTTTTTCATTGTGAGCTAATTACAAAAGCCATACGGGTGTACAATCCTTTCGACCACCGAGTAGGTTAGGTGTGTCCAATGCACTCGGCTGCTGTTTTTTCTCACACCGCCATGGAACTATGCTTTTTGTTACGTTTTTGTGCTAGCACACACGCTCTCGCTGTTGCCATTTTTTATTCAGGTCATTTTACAATACGCCCCTCTGAGGAATTTCCTGCTCCGATTCATTTTTCCGATAGCCCAGCTTATCAGTTTAACCAGATGCGGGCCATCTGTTGATTCTTAATTGACTTCTAATCAGTGTGGGTAACACTTGCACTCACGCTTCCTTTTTAATTAGCTTAGTTTATCTTTCCGGTAGCCTTTTTCACCATCAGCTATGCCTCCCAAGAAACGCACGTTGGGTACAAATTCTCGTCGCTCTAAGCGGTTACGTCCTTCTGAGCTCCCTGAAGTGGCTCCTACAACGCCCTCAGTGGCTTCACCTGCAACTCCTCAAGCCAATAACGACTCTGGGCCTATGCAAGTGAATGTCGAATCGCCGTTCCAGCAGAGTTAACCTCAGTTCCTTCCACGTAGATTGTGCACCCAAATGATCAGGCGGTGGACGACGAGTTAACTACGCATACGGGAGTCTCAGGTACGCTTGAATCTTGCACCTTGTCTGGGACCGAAGATGGGCCCCGCTAATTATTTACCAGCATCGCCATTTCCCTAGGATCACGCGTGAGTGCTAAGATCAAAGCCAAGATTTGGCAAAACGAATATGTAGACTTTGGGGCGCTGTTAGGCGTTGGGCCCCCGACTGAAAAGTTCGCACTATCACTCTCGCCGGGGAATACTATTTCCTCACAGAACCGCGTCAATCTAGAGCCCGTGCAGTCCTCTAAAAAGGTGGAGACCATTACCCAGTGGGTAACTGCCTTTAATACTTTTGTAGCAATTTATGTAGAAAGGGTGCCCCTGGATGCTCCAAAATTAATGAAGTATTGTGAAGTAGTCCGCGATATTGCCTTTAAGTCGGGTGAGTGTCTTTTCTACGACGAGCAATTTCGTTTTCTGAGGCAGTCCGTCCCTGAACAACACCCATGGGATCAAATTCACTGGAAACTATGGCTCAGGGTGATGGTGAATTCCCGCGGGAAAATACCCGCTAATCAAACCCATGACAATCGACCCCGTTCTCGTTCACGCACCTTTCCCAAGGGTACTTGTTGGACATTTCATGCCGGGAAAACCTGTAGTGGCTGCAATTACGAGCATATCTGCTACAAATGCGGGGCAAAACACCCCACTAGTCACTGTTCCGCGTCCGGGAACCACACTCGCAACGGACCCCCTAAATCAGGAATATCCGGCGTCCTCAATTCTGCTCAGCTCACCGGTCACGCCCGTGAAGGTGGACCGGCTTGAATTTTTGCTCCAGGATTATGTCTAATTTGGCTAGATATTTGGTCCATGGCTTTCGTTATGGTTTTCGTATACAATTTATTGGCAACCGCGCCCCGTTCGAGTCTCCTAATCTGAAAAGCGCCCTACAAAACCCGGATTTGGTCATGTCTAAATTGCAAAAGGAAATTGATGCTGGCAGGATTGTTGGACCTTTAACCAACGCTCCCTTTCCTGATTGTCGCTCCTCGCCCATTGACATAGTTCCCAAAAAGACAACAAACGAGGTTCGCTTAATTCAACACTTATCCTATCCCTCGGGTTTTTCGGTTAATGATAACATTCCCGACGACTGTTCTGCTGTTTATTACGCCACCATAAATCAGGCAGTGAAAATTGTTCAGCGTTTGGGGGTTGGCTGCTTCATGGCAAAAACCGACATAAAATCGGCCTTTCGTATCATCCCTATACATCCTCAAGTCTATTCTTTGCTTGGGATAAAATGGGCGGATAAATATTATTTCGATCGCTGTCTCCCGATGAGACAGTGCAGCCCAGGACCACACTTGAATTCGCGGGTATTACTCTTGAATCTATTTCTCAAGAGTCTAGATTACCGCCTGACAAGCTTCAAAAATGTCGCACGTTGTTTCATCAATTTCACAAGCGTCGAACAGTTACCCTTCGGGAGCTTCAGTCCCTTATCGGTCTTTTAAACTTTGCGTGTTCTGTCGTAGTTCCTGGCCGCGCTTTCCTACGTCGCCTTATTGACCTTACCAAAGGTATCAAAAAGGCAGGCATGACATCAAGCTGTGGCTTACTTTTTTAGACAATTTTAATGGTAGGGCCATATTCTTATCCAATCGCTGGGAAACATCAGCCACGCTGCAACTATTCACCGATGCAGCGGGCTCGAAAGGTTATGGCGCGGTTGTTGGTTCTCATTGGTTTTATGGCGTGTGGCCTGGATCGTGGCGTTCACTTAATATCTCTTGTCTCGAACTCTTCCCCATTACCCTTTCCGTGCATGTTTGGGGGGATCTTACGGCAAATCAGCGTGAAGCCCGTCGGCTTCCTGGGAGAATACTCTCTGGAGAGTAAAGGAACTTGCGACATTAAATAAGGTGTACCTTTACCTTTACCTTGTCTTTTTTACCGAGCAATCTTCTAAGCATAAACTTATCATGGCACTCTTACGCCCTTTGATTCTTTGTTGCCTAAGGCACAATATTTTCTTTAAAGCACGTCATGTGCCTGGTCTTCAAAACAGTTGTGCCGATTTTATCTTCACGTTTTCAGGTAGACTTGTTCAAGGCAATCACACCGGATGCAGACCTATTTCCCACTCCGGTCCCGACGAACCTTCTACCGGAGAGTTGGTCGCTAATTTGAGGGATCCTCTCAGTTCGGCATTAAAACCGGGCTCTCGCAAACTTTATCAACGGGCTTGGGCTGTTTTCCAAGATTTGGCTCACCGTTTTTATAAAACTTTAATCCCCCAACTTCCTTTAAGTGCAAACATGCTTGCTCTGTTTATCTCTTATCTATCGGCCCGCCAATTGGCGCCGTCAACTATAACATCGTACATCTCTGCACTCAGTTACGTACACAAGCTTAAACGTTTTTCCGACCCCACGAAATCTTTTCTTATTCAAAAGCTGTTGACCGTGGTGAGCGGCCGTCGCAAGAGTGATATTCGTCTGCCAATCTCCCGCCCGGTCTCGCACGAACTTGTACGGTCTCTTCGATTCACCAACTCTTCGGCTTTTCAACGAAATCTCTACAGAGCTATGTTCCTTTTAGCCTTTTATGGGTTTTTCCGCATCGGCGAACTAGCAGCCTATAGTGCTAAGTCAGTTTCCACCGTTCTTCAATTTAGCGCGTTGCGATTTTTAATTTCCGACGGCACAGTTCATTTCCTCAAGCTGGTAATTTCCGAATACAAACACAACGTCAACAACCGCCCTTTTGAGATATTAATATCACGAGAAGACTGCCCCGCGCAGTTTTGTCCCG
>OX421456.1:13760085-13762585 GCA_949126865.1 Montipora capitata | reverse complement strand
CATTTTACTTGTACGTAACGAAGATTTCGTGATGAAAGCACCACTTTGATTAACTTTGCATTGTACTTTTTTTGCTCTAACAATGCAGTGTTGTTTGGCCAGCGTGCAACAAAAAGGCGAGGTTGCAAAGGAGCGACGTTCCAAGAACGTTCTTGACAAAGGAGCGACATTCCGAGAACATTCTTGACAATTCCAGTCACGCTAGCACAACCAAAACAATGTTTTGTTTGCGCCAAGTTTGCTCAAAATAAGGGCAAGACGCTTTGTTCTTTGCTTGTATTTACACAACTATTTCAACAAGAAATAAAGAACGCAGTATTTTTCGCTCAGTTTAATTAGGTTTCTAGATCATATGTACTTGTGCGTACTTGAAAAAATGACCACGCTACGCGCCTGTTGACTGTGAAATTGCAGTCGAGTAACTTATTAAGCGAATTCACTACTACTATTAGGAAGAGTTTTGCTGTTGTTCTAAACTGAAGAGAGAGGGTATAAAGATTATAAGTCAAGCGGAAATTGTTGTGAAAGAGATTACTGTGCATGTAATTTCAGTTTTAGTTCTTGATTAAAATTATTAGTTATTGTTTGCAAGGCTTGTTTGTTTACTGCTATCAGCTCAGAGGTGTTGACGATTAATTTTGTACTTTATGCAGAGGCATAATTATTTCCATACGCACCATATTGCTTTCTGGGGTTAAAAACGGGAGCTCAGTTGTTAGGCTTGGCTAAATCTATATAATATTGTGTGCGTGATGGTCTCCGAGAAAGAAATCAGTCAAAATGTAAACTAAAATTACGTGCTTCATGGTAAAACAGATGCTATATCCGGAATAACCTGAAAATCTCCATTAAGGATGGTTTCATTTGCACCTTCCTGTTAAATAGCGCAATATCGGACATCTGCTCCGGAAAAAAACTAAATTGTCCGCAGAAAAAAGCTCAGCTAGTCAAGAAGAAGATAAGGGAAGGTTTGACAGAGCCTCTCACAGAACCTGGCAAATTGCTTGCAATGAGCTTACTATCTTATGCCATTTTCAGTTTCCGACGTGTCCTTAAAACGGTAGATAATATGCAAATAGTCTTCAACATTACACGTCAATTTCCAGTCACAGTTATTTTAATATTGACAATCATGCCGACAAGAGTTAAGAATTCATATTTCGTTTAAGACAACATGGCGGCTGTTCGAGGTATCGTTGACTATTGGGACATGACAAGTGAAGAAGTTTTGGCTAAAGTTTGGATCAATATCGATAACGCTCAGACCATCGTCATTACTGTTGCTGTTCAGGCGGCGATCACTTTTCCAATGGCAGCTTTTGGAAATGTTCTAGTCATTTTATCGGTTTGGAGGGACCCTCTTCGGAAACTTCGATCTTCGCCTTCGAACTTGATCATCTTTTCCATGGCTGTTGCAGATCTTTTGGTTGGTCTTGTTGCCTCTCCACTCCATGCCTTTTGGGCTTGGGCCTTATTATACAAGTACACCAACGCATCATTTGGTTTTTTAAAGTTCTTTGCAACGTTAATAAACGTAAGTGTTGGTCATATACTTCTTCTCAGCATTGACAGATTCTTTGCTGTGGTGACTCCTCTCCGGTATCGAGCCAAGGTGACGAGTAAACGAGTCTGCATCGTTTTTTTCACGTGTTGGATTTATTTTTTATTGTTTGGGTTTGCGTTCTCGTTGTTGCGAAAGCATTTTGCGCTAATGGGAACTCTTTTTAATGTACAAATCTTCTGTATTTTCATCTGCATCGTGGTCATAAACGTTCTCACTTTGTACCGCTTTCACAAGTATTCACACAGCATCGAAGCACTGGATGACCAGCATGCAGGGGTACCTCGCCAAATGATACTCCAGAGAGAAAGGACTGTAAGCAAAGCTATTGCAATTGTCATCTCTGCATTTTTATTGTGTTTCATTCCTTGGTTCGTCGTACAGATGACATTGTACATTTGCTTTACATGCAATTCGTCGTTGTTGATGCTTGTGCATTTTATCGCTGCCGCTGTCATATACGCGAATTCTGCAATCAATCCATTTTTGTACGCTTGGAGACTTCCTAAATATAAGCAGACATTCAAGCACATCTTAAAAATGCGAACATGTTGCGGAAGGTATGAAACAAGGGAGGCCGTGGATCATGTTGAAGATACAAGGCTTTGATGGGAGTAAATCTTCAAGAGCTCGAAGAGTCAAACATTAATACTAATTAACCCCACTATTCGTCTTAATTTGCCACACAAAAGAAATATGAAAACTTAATACAAAAACATGGGTTTTAGTGTTTGAAAAAGAAACTTCTGACATAAATGTCGATAAAAAGTAAACAAACACTCTAGTAAAAGCAAACATCTCTCTCTAGTTTTTATTCTTTAGGGATAGTATTTGCACAGCTTTTAATTGATGCATACGAGGCTCAGAGAGAACTTCGGCATGTGTCTATGGAAATTCAAAAGTGTGGAAAAATTGAAATCGGTTAACGAAAACGATGAT
>OX421456.1:13730085-13755085 GCA_949126865.1 Montipora capitata | reverse complement strand
TGGCCAACACCAGCCTTCTTCAGGTTTATTGAATGCATTTATCCATTCAATAAACCTGAAGAAGGCTGGTGTTGGCCAGTCGAAATATTGCAACAACGCCTATGTTCACGTTGTCTTGACCAACCTTTGCAGGATATTTTCTATTACAAATAATGCATCTTTTTTCTCTTTCTGATTGAAAATGGCAGCAAAGAGCACCTTGAAGTACTTCAATGACCTTTCAATATATTTAACGATCATACAAGCACACCACATATCATTTTATTTATCTTAGGTCTAGACGAAGATAACAGTCGTCGATCGCGTTGATGCGTAGTCCAATAAATTGACGGCGTAAAATTTGATTCACATACACAGCGAAACCCCGAGCGAAACTTATTACAAAATTGAAGAGAATTGGGTAGACTTACTGTTGTTACTGTTAGTTTAAAATAACGCGATGTAATCCTAGGAGCTCCCTATCTTACTCAATTTTTAACCGAAAAGGTCAACAAAACACACTGCCAAAGAAATGATCAATGAAGATGTGCGTCCTTGCAGTTCTTGCTTACCGTAATTCGTTCATAAATGATAAAGCCAATCACTCAAATATTTTTCTTGCCTGTAGAAAAAAAAAATGAAGAAAAAAAACATACGACCTTTTTCACCAATAATTCGCATTCCAAAACGAATGTCACGCAAAAGAGTTGCACATTCCATGACATTCTGAAAAAATTATCGTCTCGTTGTTGTAAGGTTCTTTCTTTTTTTGAACGTTTTTAGCACGATTTTTCGTTTTAGAATTCTCTTTTAACCATGAACAACACTGTTACGAAACGGCACTAGTACCATTGCGTCGAGTAAAATATTATCTGATTTGTGTTATAACATCACGTGACGAAGCCGTCCCACGGAGTTGGCTGCAGAACAGCAATTGACCAGATGGATGTTCAGTTCCAACCGAGACCACAGGACATATTTAAGTCCTCTACAGCTAAAGGGGACTGTGGAATTAGTAGCAGTGAGTCAACTTTCGTCTTATCAACCAGCGAAACCCTTTCTTCTAGTTGGGCATGGTAGTAAACCCCTTTCAAAGAATACCCGTGTACATCGGCTCTGGGATACCCCTAGACGAAGAACTTTTTTGAAAATTTTGGATAAATAACCCGGACCGACTTCAAGCGACGGAAGTGATCCAAAAGAATGGCTATCAATCGATCATCCTTGTCACTTGAAAAACCAAAATGCCCCGAGTACATATTCATAACAAAAAGATATTGAAGATAAAATTGTTTTGATCACTGACAGATATCGGTATTGGGGTTTGCGTAAAAACTCAGAATAGAGGCGTAGAAAGAAGGTAGGGGAAAAAACGAAAAAGGCGGAGGGTACAGCCACACCTTGGCAAAGGGTAGGCTCAAGAGAGCTATTCTTTTCGAGCGGTGAGCGATGCAAGCCAGCAAAGAGCGCTAAACCGGAGCGACCGCACCGCAGTCATTTCGCGTTTCTCTTTCTGGTGCCCCTCGCTTCTCTCCTCCGCAGAGGCTCCCGCTTGGTATTCCAGTAATAATAGCAAACATGCTTCTGCGGAGGAGACAGGCGAGTGAGCACCAGAAAGAGACGCGAGATGGCCGGGACGGGGTCGCCCTAGCCTGCCACTTACGCGTTCTGTCTTTACTCGCGCGCGTTGCGGGCACCGCTCGAAGAGGATGGCTTGCTCGATGCTATCCGATCCTATTGCTTGGAAATAAACATCTGAGGGTGGGTAGAAAACGACCACATCAGCCCTAAGACCCAAAAACGAAAATCAACTTGAAACGGCTATCCTGATCTTATTGATCTACAAGTGTAAGGAACATCAAGATCTTCAATTATCAATGAATCTGATCAATTTCTTCGTTTTCTTCAAAACCCCACCAAAAGTAAAAAAGGAATACCACCTCAAAATCCCCTTCAAATCGCTGGAAGCTCGCATGAAATGGGACTCTCGACCGAAGCAAAAGCAAGATACAACAAGATGCAATTCTGATTAACAAGACGAATAGACAATTCACTTGTTGCCAGGGTCCCCGCCTCCAGTTCCGTAAAAGGGGCTGTAAGATATATCTTTGGAGCCTCTATTCTCACCAATTTTATCACAGTCTACCTTTATAAGACCGTTTACAAATGCACAAACACAATTTACATGTTGTCACACATATATCAAGTTAGAGCTTTTTAGAAGTGGGTGTTCCTTTTTTTCGGTGTTTTTTTTATATTTAACAATTATTCTTCGAGCCCGAATGGGCTTTGAGTCGGTAGCCGAATGAGGCCGAAGGCCGAATGGGCTATTGACTCAGAGGCCATGAGGGCGAGAGGAATAATTGTTTTAGTAAAATCCAACTAGTTGGTCAAAAATATCGAGAATAAAAAACTTTTAGCTACTTAAAGCTTGACTTTAATCCTTTTTTACTGCCAAAAAGCCCGCGCTTTTCGCTACTACTGGGCTATAACATATAGCTTAGTAGTAGCTCAACCAATCAGAACGCAGTATTGATGATAGACCACTAGTTGGATTTTACTAAATAAAGACCCGCAAAACGTTCGTAGCGGGCGGCGACAGCGGCGAGGAGAGGAGAAATGGCTGTATTCGCATGGTAAGACCCCGGTCAAATTCATTCAGATTCATTGATAATTGGTCTTACACATATCATGCCGTTTAGAGCTGAGTCCAAGTAACTTTGACAACATTCTTCGACTTTTACTTTCGGTGGGGTTTTGTAGAAAATCGGAAAGCCTGGTCAAATTCATTGCAGACCATTACTATGATCTTTTTTTCTTGTAAGTCTCAGGTCGTCTCATTTCGAGATGTTTTCAGGGCTGCATTTTGAGAAGAGTTTCCCGAACATCTGGTCCTTGCTGTTCTGCAGACAAATCCGTACTTTTTGGTTACGTCACGCGAAGTTATATTATCACGCAAATCAAATTTGACATGTTTGTAATACTTTACTCGACGCGATGGTACAAGTGCCTTATGGTAACTGTTTTTCATGGTTAAAAAAGAATTCTCAAAAGTTGCGAGAAGAAAGAACCCTACAACAGCCCTTTAACGAGACGATAATGTTGTCAGAATGTGCCACTCTTTTGCGTGAGTTTTTCTTTTACTCTTGATTGGTTTCTTTTTCTTCATTTCTTTTCTTCTACAGGCAAGAAAAAGACTTAAGCAATTAGTATTATCAGCAGTTTAAAATGTATGAACGAATTACGGTAAGCAAGAACTGCAAGCGAGGACGCACATTTTCATTGATCATTTTGTTTTGTAAGTCTGTTTTGTTGACCTTTTCGGTCAAAAATTGAGTAAAATAGGGAGCTCCTGGGATGACATCGCGTTATTCTAAACCAAGAGTAACTACAGTTAGTAAGTCTACCCTATTCTCTTCAACTTTGTAATAAGCTTCGCTGTGTATGTATGCACCCGGGACTATGCATCAACGCGATCGACGACCGTTATCGTTCAGTTAGATCTAAGATGAATAAAATGATGAGTGGCGTGCTTGTATGCTCGTTAAATATAATGAAACGTCATTGAAGTACTTCAAGGCGCTCTTTGCCGACATTTTCAATCAGAAGAGAAAAAAGATGCATTATTTGCAAACTGATTAGGATTGGCCGTGACCTCTTGCGTGACATCCGCTTAGCAATTTGCATTGAATTTCTGGTCAAAATAGCCCGAACTCTTTTTAAACTGGATACGCTAATTTTTGCGGGCCAAAATCCACAGTTGGAGATAATGACCTACGAGGATAAAGCTTTCAGCTGATGTACAATATGACACGTAAATTTGTATACTAGGATTTTTATAGGCCTTTAAAGTTGGCCTTTATTTCACCTCAACCCAAAAGATTGAAAGTGGGTTATTTCAACGAGTTTTTATGTTGTCTTAAACTTGACAAAATTACATGAAGTTTACATTTTTTAAAAGACAAAGGGTCCTTTTACCAATATCCAAAAAAGCAAACCGGGAATTCAACGCGTTGTCGCATACGGAGTTGGCGAAGTTGCAGAATTTTTCATTGTTTTTCCGGGGGGTCGGGGGCCGCCTCGGCGTAATTTGAACTTTTGGATTTTTCGGAAAAAGCAAAGCGCGATGGAACTTTTTATTTCCATTTTTGAAAATAGTTCACCAAAAGGATCTTTTAGGTAGAATAAAATAAATTATGAAATTTTGCAACTGTCGGCGGATTCTCGATATTTACAGTCAGGGCCTCTTAATTTGCTTAGTTATTTGCTCTTTCTTTTGCTTACTTTGAATTCGTAATAATTCGGAAAAAGTAAAAAGAAAACTTCGAAAACTCAGGAAAAAGGGTTTCATAATCTATTGATCAGAAGCCATTTTGTAGGCTCTGATAAGTGTTATTTCTTTTGAATTATCAAATAAAATATCTGTTCTTTTTTAATTTTGCTGAGTCTTTTTGCAGTGATAATTTATTAATTATTAATTTATTAATTTCCAGTGCCACACAGTCCTCAAGTTCGAACTTATAACTTAAAAGGCAGACTGCTGGCTGCGTACAAATAGCGCTGATAAGCAGTATTTAAGTCTCAGGGCCCATTTTGGAGCGGTTAGCTTTCAATAACTGTGATTTAGGGTTAGTCTGCAGTCCGCAATCTGCAGTTTGCAAGTGTGAGACACCACTCTCCTTCAATTTCTGGGTCATCCACTTTATTAACTTATTTACCATTCTCCTGCTCTGTATTTGATGTAGCTGTGACTAGTCCACTCATTTGTGGCTTTTTGATTTATTTTCTCCAACTGAGAGATTCCGAAAACCTCTTCATTTGGCATTTTGGCAATTGTTCTGTGAATGGTTATGTCATTTACGCATGTGCGAAATGGTGGTTGTCGTGGAGGCTTGGAAATAGCTTAAACTCATTGGTAGAAAAAACATCTAGGCGAAGTCATCTCGGATGTTCAATGGTGCGAGTGGTCGAATCGTTGGAGCGGCATGGAATGTTGTCGGGAAGCTCAAGGTAAGTGGCACAGTCCGTTGGTGGTAAGTAAGGACAGTAAGGAAGAGGGGAAGGAAAGGGAGAAACGGTTAGTGGAAGAAGACCGGAAGGCAAGGGGAAGGTGGAGAATCCCCCCTAAAAATCCAGGCCCCATTTTTTTTAATTACATCCCCCAAAAAAGGGAAAACTCTTTTTCAGACAGTTCATAATAACCTGTAGGTTGAAAAAATCAAACTAGGTTGAAATTGAATTAACCATGGGCCGGCTGCTCAAAGCCTGGTTAGCGCTAACCGTTGGTTAAGAAGTATCAGAACCTATAGGTTTCTATGGTATTTAACGCCGGTTAACGCTAACCATGCTTTGAGCAACCAACCCCTGAATTTTAATTCAACCTGTAACACATGTATCATGAGTGAATCGAAGGACCCGAATCAGAAGCATCTGAAATGTAGATTTTGAAAGAAGTACAAGCATTTGGTACTTAAGATCAGTTAAGATGGAATCCGACCTAAAAAGGTTCAAGGACCCCCAATGAAAAGGACGAATTACTGAACTCAATTGCGTTTTTATAGAAAATTACTATAATTCGCTGTTTGACTCACTTGTCACGAGGAGTTGAAAACTACACAGGGCACTTGAAATACTAGTTGTTTGTTCAATTTTAAGTATTAAAAAATAATAAAAAGTTGTGTTGAAAGGTTAACGTGATATCTTGGTGGACCATTCAATGAGGCGGCTATGACGTGATGTACAAACCAGTGACCTCTATGCGCTAATTGTCAAGCATCACGTCAAAAGGGGGCTTGAGCACATGTGACTAGAGACAGCGCGTCACCCACGACTTGTTCCCTCAAAATTTCATGAAGATTACATGACGGGTGGCTTACATCATACTTAAATATATGACGAAAAACAAACATTTTATAAAAGCTAGCCATTCTTGAACAAGTGTGTAAGCTTAAACAGTGTATATCAGTGCTACAAACCTACAAATGGTCAATTTTGCGTGCATTTGAACGTTTTGCTCCGTTGATTTTGGCTTGGGTGATGCGCTGTCTCTAGTCGCTTCTAGCTTGAACATGCCACGTTTTTGAGTCACGGACGGGAAAGGTAAGGGAGATTATTTTCGATTTAACTTGTCTTGACAACTACCGTATTTATGTTGCTAAGTATTTTTTCAATGCGAATGACAGAAGTGATTCTCGCACTTAACTGGACATAGAAGTGATTCTCGTACTTAATTGATCAATCCCGGGTTCAAGACACGTGCTGACCACTCGTTGAATTTGTTCTTGGTAGTCCCTTGTTCAACTTCTCAGCTGCACTTGTAAATAGCCAACTGGTTTGCCTCCGGCCAGTTGGGGTTTTTAAGAGTTGTTGTTAAATGTTCTGTTCTGTGGTGATTGTGTTTGATTGGCCCTGAATTAAAGCTCCTATGGGGAGTGGTAAACTCAGTATGTATGTATGTATGTATGTATGTATGTATGTATGTATGTATGTATGTATCGAACACACGAGCCCAACAAAGCGACGTGCTCTCAAACGTGTGGCTTTAGAGATCAGTTAAGTTCGAGGATCACTGCTATCTTACATATATAAACCGCACTTCAAATATACATTTTTTTTAAACGATTACTTTTAAAAAAATGAATATTAGAGACACCACTTCACAGGCATGCAAAATTCATCACTTCCGGTATTCGTCCTTCTCCGAACCAAAAGGTCCCTTTTATCCTTTGAGACATCAGACATCACATGATTGTAACGTGAGGCTCGATAGGGTATGCATTGAATGTGGTGTGTGGTTTGCTGTCGATTCCGTTTAGCACAAAAAAAGCATACGACAACACTTCAACCTGGCAGTGTGGAACCATGGGGCCTGTGTCTGGGGGTAATTTGGACAATATCAGGAGTCGCTCGTGCGGTGATCTATCCAAGTGAAATGTTTAAAAAAATGAACCAGCCAGGGTTACGTTGTACGAAAAGAAAAGAAAGATACGCTGAATGTAAATGTAAATCTCTTACAAGAGTTACTCTGGCAGGCCCTAAATGAGTTAAGAGAGCGAATCCCCCATATTTTGTCCTTCTATTATTAGTGCCTTGTCATACTGCGTGGGTTATTTTAAAGACGACACCTTATTGGTCAGTTGGTGATGTGAAAGTCGACGGCGCGGTCTTGGTAACGAGAGAAAAAAAACCATCGCAGCATGGGCGCGATCTAAAGATATATTTCACATAATTATCATGGGGAGCAGGGATTGGCTCTCCTACCTCATATTCTTTTGCTAAATGTTAGGCTTAAACGGGGAGCCTTAAGCTGGGGAGTGAAAACATGTCTTAAGGTCAGTATTGATTTGTATCCAAAAGCATCTTCATTTTCTGGGCGTTTTTTCTGTTATCTCATTTAACAAGACTATTAATAACAAATAAAGTTCAAATAGGTCTGCAATGCACACGGACATTCAGTACCGAAAGCCTGATGTTCACTAGCGACGCAAACACAAGTGAAAACACAAGTGCAAGCATAAGAACGCTTATTTCACCGTAAAAGCGGGGTTGAAGCAAGCATAAACACATGCGCAAGGATTAAAAATTTGTCTTTTTCCTTCTGCTTACGCTTATGCTTGCGTTCGCTTCTAACGTTATGTGAAAACAAAACACAGCAAATTGGACAGAGAAAAACTCTGACCAGGGTGGGAGTTGAATTTCAATTTCAATTCCCACCCTGGTCAGAGTTTTTCTCTGTCCTTGTGTGGGCCCATTTCCATCAGCAAGGCTAACGCTCACATGGTTCATATGGGATAGAATTCTAGCACTTCACATTACCCTCTATTCAGTTAACTCTGTTTGAAATATAAGTGCTACACGGCCAATGGTTGTATAAACGTAACCTTTCCTTGTTTCTGCACATGACTCGACAAGGTAGCGTAACACGACATGGTTCATCTCTTTTTTTTTTTATTTGTTAAAAATCTCTTTTTATACATGTGTCAAGGAGGTACGAGGGACCCAACTATCGTATTTTGGGGGCCAGCCCAACCATCGGACTTTCACCGCGTGTCCACGTCGTTGTAAAATCTTTTCCACTCGGAACAAAGCATCGTTTGACACGGTGACGCCTTGGACATCTTGCTCGTAAAACGCCCTTCCAAGGGCGTGTCATCCCATTCTTCCAAGTGATAAGTAACCACAGGTCCTCGCACCACACGTCTCACAATAAAGACTTCTTCCGTCCAACCAGGGAGATAGCCTTTCTTGAAAGGACGATGTTTCTTACTCAAACGGACACGATCGCCCACCTTGAGTTTAGGTCGAGGGCGTCGTCTCAAGCGTTTTTCATACAGTTTGGTCTATACAACGCGTTCGTTGTCATCGGTGACGTCTCGTGGGGCCATGCCAATACTTCGATGACGGGTCTGATTGTACCCGTTTAACAATTGAGGTAACACGTTCAGGTACGTTCGAGTATTTCGTGCGGTAAAATACCGATACATGCGTTCTTTCAACGTACGATTGAAGCGTTCCACTATGGATGCTTTGGCATCCCCGTGAGTAGAAAAGTGTTGGATCCCTCCTCGTTCCAACATCCGACGAAACGGAGCATTGTAAAACTCTTTGCCCAGATCCGTCTGTAAACGTTGAGGTTTTCGTCCTTGTCGTAACACGTTTTCAAAAGCTTGAGTCACCGCGGTGCCTGTCTTGTTCTTCACAGGGACCACCCAAGCGTATTTGGACAACACATCGATGACCGTCAAGAGATAGCAATGCCCACTATTCCATCGTTTGAGAGGTTGCACCTCCACCAAATCGGCTTACCATTGTTCGTCCTTGTGAAACACCAAGACCGGGAGCATCTTGAACCGTCGTCGAACGGGGCGATGCAGTGTGTAGGCCAATTCCCCTTGCAATTCTCGTAGGGCTTCCTTCTGCGTCAGTCCTTGAGCTTGAGCGTACCTATACACACCACCCAATGAACCTGGGGTCTGAGGATCCGTGTAGGCACTCACGATGGGTGTGGCGGCGACGCGGCGGCGGCGTTTCTGTTTTGACATGTTTTGGTGACGAGCCAACGTGTCGTCAACTCCAGAATGGTCGGGATGTCCTGCGGATGATGCTTTTTAAGGGTTTGCCACGTATGATAAGCGCGTTCGGGTCCGAGTGTCGTCATCAACCAGTCCATATAGACGACAAAATGACTCCACTTATAGTCGATCCCTTCTTTCATGACTTCGAACACTGCTAGGGTATCGATGGGTTCATCGGCAGGAAATCCATCCCATGCGTGTGTGCCTCCGAGCAGCTTCATCATTTCCCGACAAAGCCAAGTCAACAAACGCCAAAGAATCCGTTGTTCGAATTCACGATAAGGGAGTTGGGTCACATGAGCGACGACCGCTCTCAACAGACGTCGTCCGAACTCAACACACGACATAATGACACACACAAATTTGAGGGTTCAAGCTTTTATTTATACCTGATCGATTTCCATCTCAAGCATTTTCAATTGTTCAAAACAAGCATGCAACAGTTCGGGCGTAATGGTGCGGGAGCGTTCTAATCGCCGGCACCACCTGCAACTCGTCGTGTTCCATCCACTTTTCCTGTTGAGCCATCCATCGCCGCTTTCTCACATACTTCTCTAGTTCCTCCTCCAACTTGTCGTCGGGCAGGCTGGGCACCTGGATCACCACCGTTTCGTTCTCCAACTCTCGCTTTTTTCTGGCTTGATGAGGGTCCAATGGAGCGTTCACTTCAACCAACCCACTGGCTTTTTCCTCCCGTTCTCCTTTCCAGCCATTCTTTCTGGCCTCTTGCCATCGGTGCTGAAAGATCTGGTCCGACCATTCACGGTCCAACCATTGGAAGAAGCGGCAGGGTATGTTCTAGCGACACGTGAAGAAAAAGCGACCCACATTGGGGGAATCAGGGTTCCTAGTTCGTACAACTTTACTTTTCTCTCCACAAAAGCAGTGCCATTGTCCTTTCTTGATGTCGTGATGGAGTTGGGGTGGTACTTCAGCCTGCCATTCGTAGGCTCGATCCACACCCACCACCCAAAACGGACACACCTCATCGTACTCTTTACAAAAGACATATCGGAAGGCCGGGTCCCCTCGGGTCTGGTTGTCGCCTAAAGGAGTCTCGTGGAACGGACACAAAGGTACCTTGGGCTCTGGGGATGGTTCCGGTAGGGGTTCCAAGACTGCGCCGGGTTCTAAGTGAGGTAGTGGCTCCATAGGAGTCACGATGGCCGGTTGTTGAGGTTCTGGTTTCACCTCCACAGGGGTCACTACCACAGATCCTTGTGTAGGAAGTAAGGGTTCCATCATCGCTTCGTAGCTGGGCAAGTTATCTAAATCAGGGACTGACTCTAAGAGTTCTTTCAATTCCGCACTGAGAGGTGTCCACGCCACCGTCTCTGTAGGTGGGGGTCTGAGGTGAAGAGAGCATCCAAGGTTTCAGCGGCTTTGTTCAACTTTGCTTCGTCTCGTTTCTTTTTCTCTTCCCGCTTTTTCTTACGCCGCTCCGCATCTTTTTGACGGGGGATTTCCTTGGCATCCTTCATGATCTTGGCGGGGGATTCAGCCGCTTAGCGGACGACATCGTGTTTCTGGCTAGCACGAGAACGTTTCGCTGGTTCCTTCTTCTTCTTCTCCTCCTTCTCTTCTCGAAACGGATAGCGAGCAGGCGACAGGTCTCCGTACTTCCAAGAGATACTCATCTTCTTTTTCTTCTTCTCAAGACAACTGACAACGAATGAAGTGTGTCTCGCGTATTTATGGTTGGACGTCAGCACGTGATGTCACATTCCAGGGTCTGTGATTGGTTCTTAAGGATGGTGCCACATTCGGGCGGCCCTGTCATTGGCTCCTCAGAGTGGCGTCAAGGACGTTCAAGGTCAGTCCCATTCAGGCCGCTCTGTCATTGGTCTTTAGAAAGTGGCGTCAGCTTCGGTCCACGTCAACACCCTTGGGTATATAAAGAGTCGCGCCAGTGAGAACAGTCAGTTTGTCATGAGCTTGGAGAGGTGCTGTAGACGTATAGACTTGTTGCTGGACGCTCTCTTGTGTGAGTGCTGCAAAGAAGACAAAGACGAAAAAACAGAGCTCATTGACCTGACGACTTGAGTTCTGCATCAAAATTGTCGTGAGTGCCGATTTGTTCGCTACCTTCTCCAGAAAGCAGACAATCTCAATGTCCCACTCCGATACAAAGACAATCGGACTACAAAAGAGTGATACGACACTGGAAGTGTGCTATCGACGCTTGGACGTCCTGCTAGATCGCTTGTTGTGTTTTTGTTGCGCCTACGAAAAGGATCAATTGCCTCTCAAAGCTTTGGCGACTTAGGAACCTGATCGGAATTGTAATGAGTGTCGCTACCTCTTCCAATGGGCCGACGACCTCAAGGTCCCTCTCCGATCCCCGTACGACACCGAAGAAGACTCCGACTCCATCGACAAAGAGGACCCACCTTCTCGATAGAGTATGTCTAGTGATCGACCTAGAAGGATTTTGTCTGGGAGACCAATTTCTTCCTAGGGAACTTGGCTGGTGCGATTGCACGTGTCAACACAGGGGATCGATTCATTACAAACCTTCCGTGCCTTGGCCCGATCTCTCACCTAAAGATCGACGAACGGCGTATTACTGTACGACCCACATCCACGGGCTCTCGTACTATCCACCTAGTTTGTACCATCTGGCTCATGAGTTAAAAACGGATGCCCAACACCTCTACGAACAACACAAGACCTCGGAGCGGTCTCTAGTGGCTTACATAGGGAGTTTGATCCAACGGCGATGGCTGACTAGCTGGGGGATGCCTCACATCGATTTGGAACCCTTGGGTTGTCCGAAATTCAATGATCTCCCGCGTCTCAGTTCTGTAGCTTCTTGCGGACAACATGAGCACCCTCTACAGCTTCACTGCCCTCAAGTGGAATGTTATCACTTTGTACAGTGGATGCGTGGTCAAAGGGGGCTGGATCGCGATACTCGCTACATCCATCATGAACGGACTCAACGATTTCTAGCCGCTCAGAAGCCCAGGACCTGCCTACGACCGATGTCCACCCAACCACACTATAGACACTTGTAAAACACGCATTGTTCTTCTCATTAAACGTTGTTTTATTTGACATTCATGTGTGAGTTCTTTATGATGGACCTATATGTGTCTTTTTTTAAAAAAAGTAGGACTCGAATGGCTCTTCCAAGGCCTCTGAAACTAAGGGTAGATAGGGGGTTCTCAATCCCACGTGGCGTTTTTTGAGAGAGAGTCCCGCCCCAGTCGCTCTGCGGAAAGTGCGGTTGAAAACGAGGGCGTCTGATTGGTATAAAATAGCGCATTTGAGTCCAAAAAACTCAAATTTCAAGATGGAGAGCTGGTGGGACCTCCGTCCGCCAGAACGCCAAGAGCTCATTTTAAAAAAGAAGGCGAAGATGGAGCACAGGGATAACATGAAAGCCCTGGTGGAGGAGATTGGTGAGTTTTACCTACAACCCTTATCTGAAGATTGTGATCAAGGAGACTCATGATATTTCTTTCTTTTTTCTCGTAGAAAAGCTAGCCATCTGTTCGTGGACAGCCCACGTAGTCGTCCCGGCCACCAATCCGCCCTTCAGAATCAAAAGCGGACTCTTCAGGTGTAGCAGATGTGGGTTATATCACAAATTGGGAAATCGACGAATTTATAACTAGTACGGCCTTTGCCCTCGATGTGTTTTGTTCCTGCCTCGATGGAGGTAAAATTGTAAATAGTTTTTTCAACTTGTACATATCTCTTTTGGTAAATAGTTTTGTCGACTTTTATTAGAAATCTTGTAAATATGACAACTTTTGTTGAGCTTGCATGCTCTTTTTTTCCTTCCCGAGGAGGTTGCGGATGGCTCGGACGATCAGCACATTGGAATATAAAAAAAAAGACTCCTCTGTGAATTTTTAGGGAATTTTTTAAAACCATTTTTTTTCGCTGTTAATAGTTGTACATAGACGTTTTTTAAAAGTTGTAAATAGTTTCAGAAGGTTTGTAAATTTATGTGACGACAAGAAAGAGCTTGTGTTTAGCTTGCATGCTCTCTTTTTTTTGTTTTTTTTCCGTTGTGTGGTTTTTTTTCCTTCCCTGGGAGAATGCGGGTGACCTTCACAATTTTTTTTTTCGCATTTGGTTAAAAAAAATTTATCCTCCACGACTTTTTTAAACCCATCTTTCTGAACTAATAATTCCGAATGATACACAGTTTTTCATTCATAACAGCTTTCATTTGATGATCTAGCGCAATGTTTAGGAAGTGACATTTAACCGAGCACGTGCTCAACAAAAAAAAAAACAACTCGCATACTGTTCCTCATGAACTTCCATTTTTTATGTTCCAGCGGATGTTCTTAAATGGTCTGAAATGTTTCCCATCCTTTTTTGGCTGTAAAAAAAATTCATTCTGAACATCATTTATGTGGTTTGAACATTTCATTTCATTTATGTGGTTTGAACAAACAAACCACATAAAGCACTTGATTTTGATTTTGAACTTGACCTTGTGACAGACCTCTACTTAAGATTCCTTGACCTTGACTTTGTGAGGGGTTTATACTCGATTCAAGACGCATTCTTTGTAGATGAACCCATGAAACAGGGTAAAAAAAAAAACAGAAGAAACAAAAAGATGGTTTCGTTCATGACTAGAAAAAAAGGAGAAAATCCAATCATTCAACCTCGAACTGGCAACCCTGAGCTTGACCGTCTCCTTTTTACTACGTACGATTCATTCATCTGATTCGACACATGTACACGATGACGTTAAAAACTAGGACAACCTCAGGAACGGGAGTGTTCGGACCATTTTTTTCTTGGCGCGAAATGACGTGGCAGCATTGCGTTTGGCAACCTGTGTTTTTTCTGTTGGAGAAGAAAGAAAGCTCTTTGTCGTTTGAACCGTTCTTTAAAAGATATTTCTTTTCGAGAGTCTCTTTTTTTCACCAACATCGACGCTACAAAACAACAAAGGACGCGTGAAAGTGTTCGTGCATGGAAGCAGGCGAACCGCGATAAAGTTCTTGCTCAAAAGAAACGATATCGCGGACGACATCGAGCAGAGATCCATGAGTCAAAGAAACTGTATGCAGCCGGACATCGACCCCAAATTAATGAGTACCGTTGCCGATATCGCCAGGCGAAAAAATGTGCTCGGGAACTTCAGGCACAACATCAGCTTCTGGTGCCAAGTGGAAGCTTGTTGGTGTCCAAAACTGCTAAGGATCTCTTGACCGAAGCTCGCGCTCGTCTAGCGAGCCAGCCGTCTAGTTCAGGTGGGTTTTTTCCTTAGGAACTCGTTATTTATTTCTTTTTGCTCTCATTTACGTGGTCATTGTTATCTCTTTATTTACAGCGGAAACGGGGAGTGTTCAAGAACAACGGAAAGCAAAAGATCCGGAGTCAAACAGGGAGGGAATTCGGGAGCGACAAAGAGCTCATTACCGTGCGAACAAAACAAGGCTCCTCGAATACAAAAGACAGTACTACACGAGCCACCGCAAACAAATTCGTGAGCGTAGACGACTCCATCGCCAAACCCACCTCGAACGATTTCGTGAAAGCAGCCGACGATATTACCATACACGTCGGAGAAAGTGCCTCGAAATTCGAAGACGGTACAGGGCGAACCATCGCGAACAAATTCGTGAATACAGCCAACAATATCGCGATACACGTCGGAGACGTGAGCTGGGTTCGTGTTTGCTCGAAGGCTTGGCGACCGATGCCCGTCCGTCGCATGTCATTGATAGGGCAGGTGGTGGATGGCTCGTACGTAAGTATGGGCTCCGGCCTCCTACGCCTCCCTACCTGAGAGAAGGCTTGGCCCGCGTGGACAACCTGGTTCCTCCAGCATCCCCGTCTTTGTCCTCGGATTTATCCGACGCCGCCGACCGGCTAGACGAGTTATTGCTTCGTGCCTCTCCCGCAGGATCATCGTCCATCGCTTCTGACGTGGTAGCGGAACTAAACGACCTGGTACCACCCCGCCCCGAACCTGCACGACGATCCACACGTCTCGCACAACGGTCGCGACCACCCCCAGCAGCGCCAGAGGAGGACGAGGAACCCGTTGTTGATGCCGCACAAATCGTATTGTGGCGCGTGCGGGCGAATCGCGCTCGTTCTCAGGCGCGAGCGGAGGTAGACCGTGAACAGCGTCAAGTGGCGTTGGAGCGTGAGCAGCACATCCAAAACGCTATTCGGGAGGTAGTGGTTCGTCCAGGACCGGATTTGGATCTGGCTCGTGCGGCCGCGCAATTTGAACGTGAAGATCGTGTTGGATTTTGTGTGGCTGCTGAGTTCTTTGCAGACACATCCTGTTTCGAGGACATGTCCTTCGGGGAGCTCCTCGAATTTTAATCTGTCAAGTTGCGGGGTGCGTGTGCGGGGCACCAAGAAAAAAACTGAGTAGGGACACTACGGAATTGAGGTGACTTTAAGGAGAATCTACTCGGATGTGACCAGTGAGATGATGGTGTTTTTTCATCGGCCGGCCACATCCAAAAATCAGCATTGATCATAATAAACTAGGGTGCATGTGCGGGGCACCATCTTGTACATAGTGTGACCTTATTTTATGCCTTTTTCCTTCTTGTTGTACATACTCCTTGATGATTCTAGTTATTAAACCGTTCGATTCGGAAAGAAACGATTCTGTCTTGTTTTTTTTCTAGCAGTGAGGGGCTTGGGTCTCTGTAATACCCCCCCCCCCCCCCAATTCGAATTTCCTATAAGGTGACGCAAAACACCCCAACCTGTTTCCTGAGGGTCCGCAGAGTGTCACGTGTCTGTGACGTCATGATTTGAATGTCCCCCTAACGTACGTGTCCGGCTCAAATTCGAATTTCCCGCCCAAATTGGAATCGACCAATCAGAACGCTCCATTTCCAACCGTCAAAAGTGGTATGAAGGGGCCCACACCACTACTGATTTTCACTAGGGACGCAAGCGCAAGCTAAGTAACTTATGCTAAGTGAAAACGAACGTCGAAATAAGCATGAAAATCAACAACGGCCTCCACCATCTCGTTGAAATGCTCAGACGAAGGGAATCTGAAAGGAGTGCTTTTATTTGCCAGATAAAACAATTTGCTATTTGATCTTCATTTGTTATTTATAGTCTTGTTAAATGAGATAACAGAAAACACGCCTAGAAAATGAAGATGCTTTTGGATACAAATCAATACTGACTCCTCAGCCAGATATGTCCAGAAATGCCCCAAATTAGATGCACGCGGATTTCAATAAGCGTCACGAAGTGTCCCCTTGCTCTTCTCCCCAACTTCAACATAACTCGTGTCACGGAATATGGACAAAAAATGTCACAAAGTGTCCCCCAAATGCTGTTCTTTAAGTAAAGATTAACTGCTGCATTTAAACTAAGCTAAAAATAATGCTAACCTTTAGCCTTACCTTGTTGTTGAAAATAGGTAGCAATTGCCTAGACTTAAAGGGTCGGATGTAAAAATTGGACGTGCATCTAATTAGGTGCATTTCTGGACATAAGTGTCCTCAGCTTAAGGCTCCCCGTTTAAGCCTAAATTTTAGCAAAAGAATATGAGGTAGGAGAGCCAATCCCCGCTCCCCATGATAATTATGTGAAATCTGTTTTTAGATCGCGCCCTTGCTGCGATGGTTTTTTTTCTGTCGTTACCATGACCGCGCCGTCGACTTTCACATCACCAACTGACCAATAAGGTCTCGTCTTTAAAATAACCCACGCAGTATGACAAGGCACTAGTAATAGAAGGACCAAATATGGGAGTCTCGCTCTCTTGCCTCATTCTCTCGTTTAAGGCCTGCCAGAGTACCTCTTGTAAGAGATTTAAATTTACATTCAGTGTATCTTTCTTCTCTTTTCGTACAACGTAACCCTGGCTGGTTTATTTTTTTAAACATTTCACTTGGATAGATCACCGCACGAGCGACTCCTGATATTGTCCTTTCAAAAACAAATTACCCCCAGACACGGGCCCCATGGTTCCACACTGCCAGGTTGAAGTGTTGTCATATGCTTTTTTGTGCTGACCGGAATCGACAGCAAACCACACACCACATTCAATGCATACCCTATCGAGCCTCACATTACAATTATGTGATGTCTGATGTCTCATAGGATATTAGGGAGCTTTAGTTCGGAGAAGGACGAATACCGGAAGTGATGAAATTCGCATGCCTGTGAAGTGGTGTCTCTAAGATTATTTTTTTAAAACTAATCGTCAAGAAAAGAAATGTATATTTGAAGCGCGGTTTATATATGTAAGATGGCAGTGATCCTCGAAATTAACTGATCTCTAAAGCCACACGGTTGGGAGCAGGTCGCTTTGTTGGGCTCATGTGTTCCCGTGAAAGAACTGATGAATGAAAGAAGTTGAATTGTCCACAAAGTGAAAGAATTGCTTAAATTACATACATACATACATACTTACTTAATTGACCACTCTCTATAGGGGCTTTTCAGAGCCAATCAAACACAATCACGACAGAACAGAACATTTAGCAACAACTGTTAAGAATCCTAACTGGCCGGAGGCAAGCCAGTTGGCTATTTACAAGTTCAGCTGAGAGGTTGAACCAGGGACTACCAAGAACAAATTCAACGAGTGGTCAGAACGTTTCTTGAACCCGGAATTGTCCAGTTAAGTGCGAGAATCATTTCTATCTTTCGCAGTGAAAAAATACTTAGCGACATAAATACGGTACTTGTCAAGACAAGTTAAATAGAAAATAATCTCACTTACGTTTCCCGTCCGTGACTCAAAAACGTGGCATGCTCAAGCTCCCTATAGACGTAATGCTTGACATAGCATAGGCAGCCCAAGTTCGAGTCACTAGAGAGCGTGTAATATATAATTACTAGTGGGAAGATGACCTTTGAGTGCAAAGCGGTGTTGCGTTACAGGCAGCAGTTGAGAATTTAAACGCGTTATAAGACTTTGTATGGAAAATAAAATACCGTCGATTATGACGCCTAAAAAACACTCAATTTGACGTTCATTCAATAAAATGAATAAAACTGACTCACCTCTGGTGTATTCTTGTGCGTTTTGGTGCTTATTTTACCGTTTCGGGAATTCCGCGTGTTTTCACTGTTCTAGGACGAAGTCAAGGCAGCACACTAAGATTTCGACCGTAGTCAGCTGAGAGGCTGTTTGCTTCTCGAAAATCCATCCCAGCCGCGATTGTTTCGCGCAAGGCTAAGGCCCCATCATTTGCGAACCTCTGTGAATGTTTCGTCGTCAAAAATCCCCACGCACTTGGCTGGAAATGAGCATTTTCTGCTTCCGATTCCACGATAGCTGGTGAATTTAACGGCTGATGATCTTGTGAATGGTCACGGAGCTTGGGTCCCGAGGTCAAATTAACTCCACCTGATGAGGTACAGTCATTTCATGTACACTTACCCCATCCCCACAGCGGCTTCTCGAACAGCTCCATTGTTACGAGCGCCACTGTGGGGATGTTTTTTTTTCTGCCAATGAGTTTAAGTTATTTCCAAGCCTCCACGACAATCACCATTTCGCACATGCGTAAATGCCATTCACAGAACAATTGCCAAAATGCCGTATGAAGTGGTTTTCGGAATCTCTCAGTCGGAGAAAATAAATCAAAAAGCCACAAATGAGTGGACAAGTCACAGCTACATCAAATACAGAGCAGGAGAATGGTCAATAATTAGAAAAAGTGGATGAGCCAGACATTGAAGGAGAGCGGTGTCTCACACTTGCAAACTGTAGACCGTCGACTGCAGCCTAATCATAAATCACAGTTATTGAAAGCTAACCGCTCAAAAATGGGTCCTGAGACTTAAATACTGCTTATCAGCGGTATTTGTAGGCAGCCAGCAGTCTGCCTTTTGCAGTTATCATATACGCCAGAAAGGAAAGAAGAAAAAAAAGAAGTTCGAACTTATGGGTTATGTGGTGCTGAAAATTAATAACATAGAAAAGGAAACGCCCCTTCATCCAAATTCACTGCTTGCACAATCCCATAATACACTTCTATTACTCCCCAAAAATTTTGCATAACGATTCTTGGCAATTTCTCCTGGGACATGAAAATGTCTCAAGAGAAGTCGAAAACAATGCCTATGCAGATTTTTGGAGGGTAAAAAAGGTGTATTATGGGATTTGTGCAAGTAGTGAATGTGCTACTTGCTCAAATTCTAGAACTTGAAGGGGATTGTGCCAAAAACATCACAAACCTTGGATTTATCACTACAAAAAGAGAAAAAGGGGTTTCCCTTTTCTTGGGGATGTAATCATCTGAGCCCACAAAATGGCTTCTGATCAATAGATTATGAAATCCTTTTTCCTGACTTTTCAGAGTTTTGTTTTTTGTTGCTTTTGATTATTACGAATTCAAAGTAAGCAAAAGATAGAGCAAATAACTCAGCAAATTAAAAATCAACAACACATCATGTTTGTTTCAGTTCTTTTATTCCTTATAAGATAATTTAATATTGTTGCCCCCTGCCCTCTTAAGGAGATTCATCAATAAACAATGCCCTTCTAAAAGGCTCTGAGAAAGAAAAGTGGAATCGGTTATCATGCACTGTAAGCCTAACCCCAACCTTGATGCTAACCATTTAAAATCAGTGTCCAGACTTAACAACCACTGGGGTTTTATAAAATACTCATGAAAATTTTAAGCTACACTAAGTTCATCATATATTACACGTACTTGCTACTAATTGATGGGTTTTTGTTGATGTTTCCTACTATCAATTTAAACCTAGTAGTTAAAATAAAATGACCTAGGTTCAAAATAAAATTAACCTGAATTTAAATTTAACTGTAACAGATATAATACAATACATTCTCAATTGACCACTCCTATAGGGGCTTTTCAGGGCTAATGAATGTAAACATTAAAACAGAACAGAACAATAACTGTTAGGAATCCCAACTGGCTGGAGGCAAACCAATTAGCCATTTACAAATGTAGCCGAGAAGTTGAACCAGGGACTACCAGGATCTAATTCAACGAGTGGTCAGAATGGGTCTACCCGGAACGTCCGGATGCTAGGGTGAGGCTTAGTGTGGTTAAACCACACTACCTGGATTTAATCTCAATCAGCGCGTTTTTCTAGTTTTAGTCAAAATGATGGTTTTCGTAAACCAATTTCAATTTTTCCACACCTTTGAATTTCCATAGACACATCCCGAAGTTCTCTCTGAGCTTCGTATGGAGCAATCAAAAGCAGTGCAAATACTATCCCTAAAGAATAAAAACTGGAGACAGATCATTGCTTTGACTAGAAGTCTTTCTTTACTTTTTATCGACATTTATGTCGGAAGTTTCTTTTTCAAACACTAAAACCCATGTGTTTTTCAAGTTTTCATATTTCTTTTGTGTGGCAAATTAAGACCAAAAAGGAGATACTCTATCTTAACGAGAAAGGGCTTATCTTGAGCAGATTTGTTTCTTTCTATCTTAAACAACGTTTAAGCATTTTAAAGTAAAAACTCGTTTCTCCCAACAATAGAAAAAGGGACGTCATTTTAACTGCGCCAAATAAAACATTATTTTTTGAACAGATTGCTGCGTTTTCTCAACATGTGGAATACATATAGATGTCGCGGGTTCCCCATTATAGTGCTAAAAATGCATTTTCAAAGTCTTAAACTTATTCAATGCTTGTCTGTTCTAGACCCTGGCTTCTCTTTGGTGTTTAAATCTTCTTTTAAGGAAACACCATGCATGCATACAAACATCCGCTGATTGTCGAATGGGCGTACTACGCAATGTTAGCGATCGACCATGATCACGGTTGCACTTTTTAACTCCTTTTAGAGATCACAAATAAAAGCCATCTCTCACCTCTCCTTTGGATGAGATGGAGCCTACCAAGAGAAAGAGAGAAAGACAGGAATTCGACGAGGAAACGTAGTGCGGTTAATTAGTAATAATGTTTGACGCTTTGAGCTCTTGAAGATTTACTCCCATCAAAGCCTTGTATCTTCAACATGATCCACGGCCTCCCTTGTTTCATACCTTCCGCAACATCTTCGCTTTTTTAAGAGGTGCTTGAATGTCTGTTTATATTTAGGAAGTCTCCACGCGTACAAAAATGGATTGATTGCAGAATTCGCGTACATGACAGCAGCAGCGATAAAATGCACAGGCATCAACAACGAGAAATTGCATGTTAGGCAAACGTACATTATCATCTGAACCATGAAACAAGGAATGAAACACAATAAAAATGCAGAGATGACAATTGCAATAGCTTTGCTCACAGTCCTTTCTCTCTGGAGTATCATTTGACGAGGTACCCCTGCATGATTGTAATCCAGTACTTCGAACCTGTGTGAATACTTGTGAAAGCGGTACAAAGTAAAAACGTTGATGACCACGATGCAGATGAGAATACAGAAGATTTGTATAATATAAAGAATTTTCATTAGCGCATAATGCTCTCGCAACAACGAGAACACAAACCCAAACAATAAAAAGTAAATCCAACCCGTGAAAGAAACGACGCAGACTCGTTTACTCGTCACCTTGGCTCGATACTGGAGAGGAGTCACCACAGCAAAGAATCTGTCAATGCTGAGAAGAAGTATATGACCAACACTTACGTTTATTAACGTTGAAAAGAACTTTAAAAAATCAAATGATGCGTTGGTGTACTTGTGTAATAAGGTCCAAGCCCAAAAGGCATGGAGTGGAGAGGCAACAAGACCAACCAAAAGATCTGCAACAGCCATGGAAAAGATAATCAAGTTCGAAGGCGAAGATCGAAGTTTTCGAAGAGGGTCCATCCAAACCGATAAAACGACTAGAACATTTCCAAACGCTGCCATTAGAAAAGTGATCGTCGCCAGAACAGCAACAGTAGTGAAGATGGTCTCAGCGTTATCGTTATTGATCCAAACTTGAAACAAAGCTTCCTCACTTGTCATGTTTAAATAGTCAACGATACCTCGAACAGCCGCCATGTTGTCTTAAACGAAATAAGAATTCTTAACTCTTCTCGGCATGATTGTCAATATTAAAATAACTGCGACTGGAAATTGACGTGTAATGTTGAAGACAATTTGCATATTATTTACTGTTTTAAGGACACGTCAAAAACTGGAAATGGCATAAGATAGTAAGCTCATTGCAAGCATTTTGCCAGGTTCTGTGAGAGGCTCTGTCAAACCTTCCCTTATCTTTTTCTTGACTAGCTGAGCTTTTTTCTGCGGATAATTTAATTTTTTTCTGGAGCAGATGTCCGATATTGCGCTATTTAACAGGAAGGTGCAAATGAAACCATCCTTAATGGAGATTTTCAGGTTATTCCGGATGTAGCATCTGTTTTACCATGAAGCACGTAATTTTAGTTTACATTTTGACTGATTTCTTTCTCGGAGACCTTCACGCACTCAATATTATATAGATTTAGCGAAGCCTAAAATCTGAGCTCCAGTTTCTAACCGCAGAAAGCAATATGGTGCATATGGAGATAATTGTGCCTCTGCATAAAGTACAAAATCAATCGTCATTAGTGTATAAAATTTGCAGTGTTCAAACACCTCTGAGCTGATAGCAGTAAACAAACAAGCCTTGCAAACAATAACCAACAATTTTAATCAAGAACTAAAACTGAAATTACATGCACAGTAATCTCTTTCACAACTTTTTCCGTTTGACACACCCTCTCTCTTCAGTTTAGAACAACAGCAAAAATCTTCTTAATTAAAAAGTGAGGCTACAGAGTATTGAATTCGCTTAATAAGTTACTCGACTGCGATTTAACAGTCAAACAAAGCAGCTCACGAGTGGACATCCGTTTCACACAAAAAACTATTAATGTGATTGTTGAAATATGCCAGAATCTCTCTCAACACGGAATTGCAAACCTTTCTTAGCGAGTTTTACAAATATGCGAGGGAGCGAGGCAAGGAAAACGTTACCTGAAAGCTAACCGTTCAAACATGTGTTTTGTCTATCGCTCTATTCTCTCAGCTTTGTGGTGTTCTTCATTGAAATTTTCTCTTCTTCTCCTTCCTCGGCTTCTCTCGAGGCTTTCTTCGCTTAAATTTCTCAAATTTCGTCGCCTCTTCTCTCATGCTCTTTCACTTTTCTTCAGTTTTCGTGATCTTTATTCCGTTGCTCGTCACTAATATGATTTCTTTCTAGAAAAACGCGGGCTGCCAAATGCAACGCTGCTACGCGATTTCTCGCCAAGGAAAATTGCCCGAACACTCCCGTCCCTAGAGGTTCTCCTGCCTCCCAACTTCCATCCCAACAGTCTCTACGGGAGGACGGGCAGACGTACGTGATGTCATAACCAAAATGTCTTGCATGGATAGATTTCCCAAAAAATCTTACCCATGGTGCTTCGCGCGCCTAAGCTCCGCTGTAACATTAAACATTTTATCGTCCTTCTACCATAGGTGCTTTTTTATAAGAAAGATGAGGCGTGATAAACCAAAATACATGATTTGACTGTCAAAGAACTGCAACTGTAACTAACTTAAACAGACACCCTCTCGGTCTTATATACGATCTGATTACAATATGTTCTATTCTTAACAATAGGGAGTTTAGCAACGACGACGGGAATATTAACGAAAACATCATCACATCATTCTAATCAATGCAAGTCTATTCCACGCTTTTTAACATGACAATGGTGTGGCAGTGCCTGAAGAATGAAACTGATATCAGTCAAGCTTAATTTAAGGGAGAAAATGAAAATTTATCCTCAAGTGCCGACGTGCTACATAAAACTTCAAATTTTGTGTTTCATGTTGTTGTTTTGCTGACGACGGCAAAGAAATGGACAAAAATGAAAAACGCACGTGCAGAGCGTGCAAAGCTATTGTTTTTGTCTACTAAATATGCAAATTTGAGACGTTCTCGTTGCCGTCGCCATGGTCGTTGCTAAAGCTCACTAATGGAAGAACATTCTGGAAGGTCTCGATGAGAGATAACAGAAGTTTCTAATCTGACTTAATATAAACGCTATACTAGATCTTCAGGATTATGAACTGCGTTCACCTTCTTCGAACGCAAATATTTTCCTAACTGTGGTGTTATGTTTAACACTGAAACCAAATGGCAAATTCTGTACTAAATTTGTCTGGTTGGATATGTGTTTAACAAACTCATTGAAGGAATCGAACATCTTGAATACATCTGTGTTCATTCAGTTGTCTGGCAATTTATATTCATTTGCACTCAACTGTGCACAGTTTTTAGGTAGAAAATATAATTGGAACTGTGACTAATTCTTGACAGTTTGGAATTATAGAGAGAAAGCTTTTTGCCTATTTTGTGCTCTACTTTTCAAGGAACTAGACGCTCCGTGAGCTTACACTGGGTTGCCTGTGGTATCTGTTACACAAAAACAGAGGGCACTGAGTTGGGTGGTATTGAAGGCGCAGAAACTGGATTTTCCCAGGAGTAGTGCTGCTTGGGCAAATTCGAAAATAACAAACAAAAAAGCCCAGGAATCCAATAGGTACGCCTGGTAACTCCTACCATGGAAGAAGAAGAAGGCCAGGGGATCGAGCTCGAATGTGACACATTGCTCATCATCCCCAGAGCTTCTCAGTCAGGAACCGGAACACTACTTTGTTTTTTTTTTTTGTTTTTTTTTTCGTTTCCTCAGAAACGAAACGTATCTAATACTCCTTTTCTTTAGCCATCTCAGTTTTATTAGACATTATAAACAAACAGCGGTGACAAACATCAGAACAAATGCATCATTCCAAACTATCTTTTATTTGACGTTTCGTATGCTTCTGCAGACATCTTCAGAATTGGCGGTTAATGCAAGATTGGAGTTTAGTTATTAATTATAAAGTAACAATAGAGTTGACAGAAAATGGACGCACTGAATGAAATAAAAAGTTTTTCTTGCCTCTAATAGCAAATATATTTGAAAAGGTTTTGTGAGATTTTTTTCTGCCTCTGTGGCTTCATTGTGTTGTGTAAGTATGAACTAATTTGCATACGTGGGTTGAAACTTGATACGGGAACAGTTTTCATAACGATGAC
>OX421456.1:13722585-13725085 GCA_949126865.1 Montipora capitata | reverse complement strand
GGAGCATCCATGGGTACCCTTTCTACATAAATTGCTACAAAAGTATTGAAGGCCGTTACCCACTGGGTAATGGTCTGCAACTTTGTAGAGGACTGTACGTGCTCTAGATGGAGACGGTTCTGTGAGGAAATAGTATTCCCCGGCGAGAGTGATAGTGCGAACTTTTCAGTCGGGGGCCCAACGCCTAACAGCGCCCCAAAGTCTACATATTCGTTTTGCCAAATCTTGGCTTTGATCTTAGCACTCACGCATGATCCCAGGGAAATGGCGATGCTGGTAAATAATTGGTGGGGCCCATCTTCGGTCCCAGACAAGGTGCAAGATTCAAGCGTACCTGAGACTGCCGTGAGTTACAGTTAACAACAGGCTGCTCGTCCACCGCCTGATCATTTGGCTGCACAATTGACGTGGAAGGAACTGGGCTTAACTCTGCTGGAACGGCAATTTGCTAGCGCAGCATTCACGGCTTCAGTGACGGCTACAGAAATTGTAGTTGCCTCGACATTCACTTGCATAAGCCCAGAGTCGTTTTTGGCTTGAGGAGTTGCAGATGAAGCCACGGAGAGCGTTGTAGGAGACACTTCAGGGGGCTCAGAAGGACGTAACCGCTTTGAGCGACGAGAATTTGTACCCAACGTGCGTTTCTTGGGAGGGATAGCTGATGGTGAAAAAAGCTACCGGAAAGATAAACTAAGCTAATTAATAAGGAAGCGTGAGTGCAAGTGTTACCAACACTGATTAGAAGTCAATTAAGAATCAACAGATGGCCCGCATCTGGTTAAACCTATAAGCTGGGCTATCGGAAAAATGAATCGGAGGAGGAAATTCCTCAGAGGGGCTTATTGTAAAATGACCTCAATAAAAAAATGACAACAGCGAGAGCGTGTGTGCTAACGCAAAAACGTAACAAAAAGCCGAGTTCCTTAGCGGTGTGAGAAAAAACAGCAGCCGAGAGCATTGGACACACCTGACCTACTAGGTGGTCGAAAGGATTGTAAACCCGTATGGCTTTTGTAATTAGCGCACAATGAAAAACAACTAAAGCCGGTATAAGAAATAACCTCGGGCACACTGTGCCATCAGGCATCCGCACATGATATAGGAAGTTGTGAACAGGGTGGAATGTTGCAGCCAAAAAGTCAGCAACGTGTAATTCCAACTGAAGGCTGATTCATTAAAAATTATATATTCATCGGCTTGGTGAACATAAACCGCAAGGAACTGGCGAACAAATAGCAAATAAATAGCAAATATATTCAATGATGAGAGATTGCGATTGGTTAAATGCTCTCATTGTGTAGGGAATGTAGGCATCTTAAAACGGCCCCTCTGAGGCTCCTAAAAAATCGATAATGGCCGCGCGAGTTTAAATGAACGCCATCACTGGAATAAAGGCTAACCTTGGTATTCGAAAAACCCCTGTGCCTCCAATAAAAAGAGTACGGGAGTGGTTCTAGCAGGACCCTCAAGTACTTTACTAAATCGCGAACGCGTTTATTATACATAGGGCTCGATTCTCGATAAACAGTTTGGCAAACGCAAACACGTTTGACCTGAAAGCGGTCATGAAGCAAAGTGACTAAATCCTCAATAGCAGAAGCTATCGACAACGGGTCAGCGTGTACGAGATCGTTCGATCCCAGCTGTAAAATGACAATCTGGGGCAGAAAAGACTCAACCATTGGTAAATCAAAGGCACGTGGCTTTGCAATAGTTCTACCGCCAACACCATGCCATTTAATTTCGCAGGCTTCGGCAATGAGAAAATTGGCGTTAAGGTCGGGATGAGAGGCAATAAAGTCCTTTAAATGGCGTATAAAGGAGTGGCCAAGAATCAATACCCGAGGTGGAGCCATGCCAAACGTTTAGGGAGAATAAAGCCCTCGAAAAAAGAACTTAAGCAGCATACAACTTGCCTGAAAAATCTTGATAATCCAAGTTTAGTCCGTGAAGGAACAGCTAAGAGCGCCAGTCACGAAAATTGCAATCCCTTAACTAGACCTATCCTTACTCCGTCCTTATCTATGATGGTCTCATTTTTCTGGCTGAATGCCTCTATTGACCCGAGGAGGTCAAAGTCGTCGACATAAATAGCATCATTCCTTACAGTAATAATGCCCCTTTTAATTCTAGACAGATGAAAAAGATATTCTAATGCCTACACCACTTTATTTCAAAGCCCTATCGAGTATTTGAGATTACAAATACGTTTCACTAATTCAATGATTTAAAAATTGGAATATTTTGTTTTTAAGTGTATTGGAGTATTGCGGAGTTACCAGGATATCGAGCAATCATTTGTGAAAGCCGCATTTTCGGCTTAACTAAATACTTGCTAAAATCGTATAGAGTTCCCTTATCGTTAAATAAGCAACTGAGGCAGCCGAAAGGTCCAAGCTTCTGTCAAAATTGATCAGTGATAGTTTTTTGTAGAGGACAGGAAACTACCACGGTGACAAGATGTCGCCCTCGTTGTATTTTGACCGCTACTAAAAACAGT